>CM053792.1:528017051-529217051 GCA_028749045.1 Cupressus sempervirens
TTATAGAATTAATATAATTAATAAGTTAAGTAACATCTTTGAGGAGCACCATTAATTTAAAATACATTTAATGGTAAAATTAAATAGTAAAAATTCTTTACAATTTTTCATGTTATTAAATAGATGCTGACATTAAATTAATTATAAATAATATAATTTGGCACTCACTATTGTATATTTTATTTAAAAACCAATATATTTCATAAATGTATTAAATATTTTATTAGACTAGTTTATTTTTAAATCAATATTTCATTCACATTTATAAAAACTATGATATTGCTTCATAAATCTATTAAATATTTTTTATAATTCATTTATTTTTAACTCAACATTTGGTTCACCTACTACCAAAACCTAAAAGTCAATTATCAATAAATATAAATAGTTAATTGTCGAATGTCTTTAGAATGTATATACAACAAACTTCTAATTTAGTATTGTTTTCTGATAAGAAAAATCTTTTTTTTTCAACATTGTTCAATGTCGATAACATAATAGAATCCATACGACATTCCTCAAAATTAATTATTTAATGCAATTTTAAATTATTTCTATAAAATATAGTTTAATATAAATAATTTTATATGATTTATACATTTTATAAGAAGAGTTGAGTAATTTAATTTTTAAATAAAATTAGTTGTATAAAATTGTTTTTGTAAAAATATAAATACAAATAAATATAATTTTATTAATATTTTAAAGTTCTATGAATTTTAAAATTGTTATATTTAATGATGATGTTTTGGCCTTCCTCTGTTTGTGGGTATGTGGTCTTTATTGCAATCGGGTCACAAGATAGGGCATTTGACAAAGACAACAAAGCTATTGTCACATTTAGTGCTTTAAAATAGTGTTTTTTTCAATTCCTTCACCACCAAGCTTGTGACCTTTAGGCATTTCAGTCTTAGGAAACTTGGTTTGTCTCTTCCTTCTTTGTTTTCTTCTCACATTTGTCTCTTTTTAATTTTTTTCTTTAATTTCTCTCAAAGCAACCTTGTGGTAGCAACTCTAACTTATGTTTTCTCAGATATTTTATTGTGGATAAATTCTAAAGAAGCACCAACAATGGACCTTGGATAAGGTTTCTCATGTTGCATCTTGTCTTTTTTACTTGCTCAGCATTATTATCCTTCTTATGTTGCTCTTGATACATTGTAGTCCATGTCAACTTAAATGACTTCACACTTAGGAATAGAGAAAAAGGTAAACCTATGAATCTTATAACCTTCCAAGGGTAAGTCTTTGAACCGTTGAAGCAACAAACTTCCATTTGGAGCACTCCTCTTCAATTGACTTTCTCCTTTGTTCACCCATAACAAATAAAATTTGGTGAGAGGGAATTGTAAATTAACCAAATTTAAAAAGTGCCATCATTAGTCACTCACTGAGAATGATGCACATGTTGGAAAGCATCTTTGGGTCAAAAGAAATGTAATGCAATAATGAGGGTTTTACAGCAGAAAAGTCAAGTCTTACATCTAGTAATAAGAAATCAAATGTGTGCAGCATGGAATGGGTCCCCAATAACAATAATTTTTTCTTGTGGTGCAATGGATATGGAAAAAAATATTGAACAGTGACGATCCATTTGATGGTCCTCCAAAGACTATTATGAAGACTATCTCCTTGATTTAATTATTTAACATCGCCTCTTTCATATATAAATGCCTATGGCATAATGATTGTTCGTGTTGATCCGCTCATTATTTTGGATGGTATTCTAACTTTCATTGACTTTAATGAAATTATGAAGACTATAATCCATGTGTTTGATGTGCAAAGCATGTATGGGTCTATTCATTGTACCCATCTTTGATAATCATCTTTGGTTTTTATGTCTTCTTTATCATTTTTTTAAAATTGATCCATCTCAAAAGATATTTTTCATTTTACTATCTATGATTTCCCTTTATTGTAGTTTTCTTGGTATTTTTAGTTATCTTCTTTACTCCATGTATTTTCCTTGCTTATATATCACTTTAATATCTCCTTTCAAACTCTTGTCTTTATTTCTTCTAGTACATTTACAATCTAGTTTCCTGATAGCATGTAGGTTTTGGAGGATCTGTGCAAATGTACTTGCATTGCCTCTTCAGCATATACTTTCCAAATGGTGGTGATCTCTTATGTATAAAGAGCATAGGCCAAGAAGAGACATGTCCCTTCATAGGACGTGTCTATTTGATTAATAGAAATTGATATAATAATATATTTATTTATAGTTTGTATTTATATAGGATTTCCAAGAAATATTATTAAATTAATTTCTCATACAATAATACTTTAGATATATAAATTTATATCTCATAGTAAATATATATTTAAAATATGTATGTCCAACATAAGCTAGAAAACATCAACATTACTGATTCACCCCTCACACCCTAATAATCAAATCCCTTAGCACTAATATATGTATAACATCATGTATGATCACACAAAAGAAGAATGAGTGTGTTGATACACAAATGTAATGAATGGTAAAGAAAAGAACACAAAAAATAAAATAAAAATATGCAAGCACAGGCATAAGGACACATAAAAACCATAGCTCCAATCTAAAATTCTATTATCCTTTAAGAATAATTAGCTAGAAAACATACAAGACAATAACCAAACAAATTTTTGATCGTAGATGGTACCTCGAGACAATGCACTAAATTAGGATTGGGGCACATCAGGCATACTAGATGTGCACATAAGGAAATTAGCAACTAGATCATAGGCACGAGAGAAAGTTTCTATAGAAAATGGAGATTAAGTGATTTGAAAATATGAATGATCAAATTTCATGATTAACGTCAAATTCAATTATGGGATTTTCATGCCCAAAACTAGGGTGAAAATACACCGACAATTATTATTATTATTATTAGGTAATAACAACTAAGTATGAAACATACCAATATAGAATATGTTGCGGAAAAATGAAAACATGATAAAGTTGGTTTTTGAGTCACAAGGTTTAGGTAACAATTTAGTTTTGATTATATATCATGAGGATGTAGAGTCAGTATTCCAATACACTGTATAGGTTCAAAACCCTAAGTCATAGTGCTATAGGAATGCTTAGGTTGGGTTGATTAAGTCGATTGATTAAACCATAGTTTCATGTATAGGAGGGTGTGAAACCATGTTAGAGGAACATCTGACTAGTAACATAAGTTACATTAGGTTTGATTAGATACCTTTACACTTAATTTTTTATACTAGTTCAATTCCCTAGTTGTACTAATATGCACTTGTAGGTTCACCTATCAATGTACTAATACTTGATCATGGTTGTTAACATAGACTATTTGATATAATTGAAAACATTAGAAATTTGTAATTAAACCATTTGTGACATGCAATTTATCCTTTGACATAACCCCATATGATCTATCGAGATGTCTATACAACCCTTCCTATAAGACTTCTGATCCCTAACATTAGCAACATTTAACTAATTAAAACCCATAATGTTATCCATAATGTCATCATGAAAACATTACAAAAATAATTCCCTTAATAAGATATAAAAATATTTCCAATAATGCTCTAGCAAGGAGTAAAAATCTAGAACATGATATTGATCTCCTGACTATATATTCTCATTCCCTATATATAACCACTAAGGCCAAAATAAACTAAATAACTTTAAACTTTAAACAATTTTAAATACAAAATATACCAATGTTATTATTCACACATAACAAAAAATCAATTTATTAAGCAATCAAAAGTCCAACATAAAATACAACTCATTATTTCCTAACCTAAAACAATCTACTAACCTCAATCATAACTTTTAACTAGATCTCAACCAAATAACTCTAACACTTATGACATACCTGTTGGCTATAATAATTTGAAATTTAGAAATATAAAATTCTATTTTTAAACTCATGCCATAATCCCACTTACTAAAACTAACAATACCTACTTACCTCTAAACTATCCCTAACAAAGATACTACTAAATACACTTTATTGTCCTTAATAATACTAAACATATACTAAACTCTATGCACTTAATATACTAAACTTAATTTATAAAACACTAACAATATTACACTTTAATTATAATACACTAATTATACTCATAATCACCTATCTTATCTTACAACCCCCAAACATCCCTTCCCAAGCCTACCCACTTGCCCACTTGACAAGTGGGTTGTCCCTTCTTCCTAGGAACTCCTCCCAAGGAAGGCACGGGACCCCAAATTAGGCTTGGGTGTACTTCAAATTTGTAGGCCCTATGTGGATGATGGCACATTGGAGGGGGGCCCAAGGTTTAATATTATAAAAAGCCAAGGAAGGGTGTCTAATATTTTGCATTCATTACCATAACTCAAGACAGGGAGGTGGTTACTATGGTAGGTATGCATGGCAAGGGTAAGGTGGAAATTCCAATGCATGGGAGGTGGGAAAAGGTGTTGGGAAATGAATAGGATAGTGGGTTGGGCAGGTGGGGGTTTAGGGAGATGGGTACTTAGGGGTTTAGAAGTAGGATTCATTGAATGATTTTATTTTTTGTTGACATTATTTTTTGTATTTTTTTTTAACATGTGCAGATGTGAGGTTTGGGGGAAAGTAAGGGAAGTGGGTGGTGGGTCCCACATGACCCACCTCTCCAAAGACATTTTTTAATATCTAATTTATTATTGAAACTTCTCCCTCTCTTAGTATTTAAGGTATGCACTTAATAATATATATTTGTTGACATATCAGTCAAGTTTGTTATTAGTGACAACACTTATTCAGATTTTGTATGGCTACCAAGCTCATTGAACAATCTACAGTGTTTTCTATGTAATTCAGTAGCCACTGAGCTCTATAGTTGCCACTGAGCATTCCAATGGTTACCAAGGAAATTCAGTTAGTGGGAAGTCTAGCAGTTCAAACCAAGCACTCCAGTGGTTATGAGCTTTGCAATTTTTATCGAGCTAGTAGTTCATATGATGCGAAGCTACTGTTAACCAAGTTGTATGATGATTAGTGTTTATCGAGTGATTCAATTTATGAAAAGTGACACAGTATCTACCGAGTCACCATTGTAGACCAAGTTTGAGACTAATTTAAGGTGATTAGTATGGACCGCCTTCTACTTCTACTAAATGCATGACGATGCCAAGTAATGATAGTGGACACCAAGTCAGTCTTCAGAACCTGAGTGTCTTCATATGGGCCAACTTTGTAATATTGGTGTTAACTTGTATATTGGCCGACTTTGTTATAATGCAAATTGGATTGGTATATATGTAATGTATTATATCGTATCCAATAAGTGTGAATGTGTAATTCATGAATATAAGTATGTCAGAATGAAAATGTAATCAAGCAGCAGATAAAGTATATATTGAAGGCCATATTAGAAAAGGAGTAGTAGAGACATATCCATCATAGAAGGTGATCAGTAATTCAAGGAGTCTCTATCAGCAAATCAGTTGTCCTATTTCATTCTAATAGGTGAATCAATCTAAATCCTTTAACAAGGTAAACTTAACAGTCTTTCTCAAAATCTCTTTACCAAGTGCATACTTCATTGTATGTTTGTAAATCCTTCAACAAGGTGGACCTAGTAGTCCTGAGTGATCCTAATAGGGCAGATCATCAGTAGTGATCATTGTAAGCCTTAACAGGCTAACTTTATGCTACAGTATTGAAGTTTTATGGATATCATCCCCACCCTAGTTTTACTTTCTATTTGGAAGGTTTTTGGGTAACCAAATTATTGTGTTCATGTGTTATGAATGTTTTATATTTTCATTTTCTCGTGCATTCAATTAGATGAATAAATGATCATTGGTATATTGCTATAAAGTGTTGAATTTGATATAGTTTTAGAGGTTACTAATTCACCCCTCCCCTCTTAGTAACCTAGCATAGTCTTGAATATTTCCAACAATTGGTATCAGAGCTTCATGGTTCTTAGGATAAAGTTTAACAACTTGAGAAAAGATCAAGAATATGGAGATATTCAAACTTGATAAGGCAATTGAAAATGAAAAGTTGGATCTAGAAATGGCCATTGCACAACTCAAGAAAGCTAAGGAGCAACTTTCCCAATCCCTAAAAAGAAGGAAGGAACTTGCAAATCAGATGAATAATCATTAGTACACTGAAGAAAGAATTGAAGACTTTTTCCCTTCAAGTAGTTCAAATGAAGCAAATGATACAATCAAAGAACTCCTAGAGAAGAATGGTTCCCTACAAGAAGAAGTAAGAAATCTCAAAAGAGAACAAGAAATTTAGTCACTAAGGCTATGTGAAATCTTGGAATAGAGAAAGAAGATGAAAGAAGAAATGGATAGAAGAAACAATGAAATCTAGAATCAATCCCTTCAGCATGCAAATCTTATGGATCAAATCTCCAATGCAAATGAGGAAATCATGAACCAAACATAGATCAATGAAAGATTAAGAAATGATCTAAATTTAGAAAGACAAATCAATGAAAGAATAAGAAATGAGCTGAGGTCTAAAAAACAAATCGGTGAAAATTTGAAAAATGACCTAAACACTGAAAAGAAAATCAATGAAAGAATGATGAAATCCCAAGCAAACATGAATCAATTAAATCACTGAATGAGTAGAATCTCTATAGGAAAAAGGGTAAAGTAGGAATTGGATACAAAGAAGAAGGTGAATCCTCTAAACAAGATGCTCAAAGGAATCAAAGACCTACTTGCAATCATTGTGGTAAGATAGGTCATACATGAAACAAATGTTGGAGTAATGGTAAACAAAAAATTTAATGGAAAATGCTACAATTGCAATCAGCATGGTCACAAGGCTAATTAATGCAAAGAGAAACCAAAATTTGAGGGCAAGTGTCACAAGTGCAAGAAACAAGGTCACAAGGCATCAAAATGCAGAACTAAGTCATTCAATCTAGCAGAGCAAATTGGGAAAGAACTATTTGGTTGGGACTACAACACTTGGTGTAGATGTCATTACTATAGAGAATTTGGACACATTGGCATGAATAGTGTTAAACATCACACAAGGAAAAGAGATACCACCATAAGATGTTTCACTTGTACTAAACTTGGTCATCTAGCCAAGAATTGCATGAATAGAAGTAGAGTTGAAGATGAAAAGAAATCTAAAGCAAATAAAAAGCAAATAACATTCATAAGCAAATGAGGTAGCAATAGATCCCTAAATCTACCAAGGATGCTAGTTCAAGTAATGATGGTCAAGTCACTCAAGAAGCGGGTGACTCCACCATTTTCAACTAGGTTTCCAAAGGAGAACTGGAACTACATTATCAAGATCACATTCAAACAGTTCCAACTGAAAGGTGACAAAGATCCAAATCAATATTTGAGTTATAAAAGGATCACTAAAGAAGATCAATATTAGTTATCACCGAGTTACCTTCTCTATCTAGTAAGGTTGGGTCATAGACTCTACCGAGCAAGGTTGGGAGTAACAAGTCACACATGGTTACCAAGTCATGAAACCTTCATCGAGTAATCAATTGAATAGTGGATGACAACCTATCAAGCATAATGTCAAGCATGATGTCAACCTAGCTACCTTCATACCAAGCATTAATGGAAAAGTTTTATCAAAAGGCATGAAATCGAATTCATTTTTCACCATGAAATCTAATAAGTTCTATTGCAAAGAAAACAAATTCTATTGCGATCAAGAAACTTCAAGAAAATATGTAGCAAGGTTTTCAAGGTTTTGTTAATTTACTGAGTAATCATGGCATCTAGTAGTAGTAGTAGCAAAGCAAAGAAAGGGTTTGAGATGTTGGTTCAAGGAGTCGAGTGGAAAGCACCAAACTTCAAACTTGTGCCCACAATTGTAGAAACTCTCGACCCAAGTGGAGCTCAATCGCAAATCCCACCTAAGGTACTCCTTATTAATGATATTTGGACTCATTTCAAGTGTTCTATTCAAGAAATTGGAACCCTAGAAATGGATGATGCCCTAGGTGAATTGTGTGTTAATGGAGTTCTCAAACCCAAGCATAAACATTTGGAAAACAAAGGTTTGACCCACATTCCTCACATGCCTTGAGGTTTTCAAGTCAAGTGGATTAGATACATTCTAAGCTGGGTGCATAATGGTTAGATATGCTTGAGAAACCAGTTGTATTCACAAAGAAAATGATTCTCACATTACCGACCTCCCCATGCTCACTAAAGCCAAAACCACGAAAACCCTAGGTTGGGCTGAGGTAGAAAAGAAAACCCTGGCCGAGTGGGACGATAGAGGCATGACAATCAGTAATGTCATTGATGCAAAACTAAAATTTGGGATACATGTGATAGTTCACAAGATATATAGTTCAATTTGCCTCAATAGTGTATCATGTGAAGCTATGGATTTAGGTTACAAAGTTGTGAAGAATAGTTTGTTTTATGACTTGGCAGATCTATTGTTGAGGCAATTCAACAAGAACATGGAAAGTATTCGAACTTCCAAGAACAACCCATGCAAATTTGGCTCTCTGTTAACTTGTTTGTTCTTCTATGTTCAGAATTTCTTCCCTTCCAAGGCATGGTAGTATGGAGAAAAGATGTGCCTATATTGTATCAAATTAATGAGTACATTGTAGAAATGGGAGAGAATTTTGTTAGCATTATGGATAACTACTTTGAAGTATTCAAAGACAAAATGAATAACACATTCAAAATACCTAAGAAGATAGTAGAAGATTACAAAGATGATATATGTTTTATGGTTGATTGGGATAAAGTCTACATTAAGGCAGTAAAGCCCAAAATTGTATGGGTAAAACCTCTTCCCTATGAGGTAAATATTGATGAAAAAAAGGACATTATTGAAGCTATAATTAATGAACCTGTTGATCCAAAGGAACCACACTTTGGAACATATGATGAAGAAAAGGCAAGGATAGAGTTGGAGATAAAGCTCCCACAAGAAGTTAACAAAGGTAAGAGGAGGATAGCAAAACTAAAATCAATCACACCTCTTATGTTAATCGAGGGAAAAGGAGAAGATATAGATGAAGAGGTAGAGGATGAGTCTAAAAAGGAAGAAGAACCCTTGAAGAAGAAAGGCAAAGTGATCATCACCAAGCAATCAAAGCCATCCAGTATGGTCTTCACAAGGAGGTCTAGGAAAAAAGGCAGTGATATTGTCTTTAGCAAACCTCCTCCCACCTTCCAAGAAAAATTGAAACAAATGTAAGAAGGTGCAGGTATAACCAAATTCAAATCCTTGAAGCATGAAACCAGGTCAGAGGTAGAGAAGAAATAGGTGGAAGAACTAGTGTTAACCAAAATGGGAAAATGGAAGCATTTTCTAGATCAAATAGCCTCCCAAATCTCTAATGAATTATTAGAGAAAATAAAGCCAAGATGGGACTTTGCAATGCAAATAGAAAAAGATACTTATGCACAAACCCTGAGGCAATTTCTACCTAGCATGATAGATGCTGAGGTAAAAGAGTCCTTCAAGAAAAATGAAGATAAAATGACTCTTAGATTTAATACTTGTTTAATTTTGATCAAGGATATAGAGCATGTGGTTAAGAATGACACAAACATGTGGAAGAATGTTTATCATTTGCATAAATAAATTGACTTCCTAGTAGATATTAAGGATGATGACAGTAATGATTGTTAGAATCTAAAAAGATTGATAACCCAGAAAACTAGTGCAAAGAATAGATATCTAAACTATGAATGCAAATGATACAAAATCAAAATAGCAACATGGAGTTAGTCTCCAAGAGAGTGATGCAAATGCTGGAAGAAAAATAGCATTAAGAGGATGCAAAAGAAATTGATTCCAAATACAAGCCACGTAGCATGCTTATATAGACTAGGAAGAGAGAGGATGTGGCAACACCGACCAATGAGGAGCAACCATCTATCGAACTAAAGATAGAAAATTATCTTCCTAAGATAGCTAATAGATGCTCGCATGTAGGAAGGTGACACCTCATAACCACTTTCTAAATAAGACATGTTTTATTAACCTAAGTAAGATTATTAAAAGTGTAGGAAAAAACTAGCAATATAGGGAAAAATAAATAACCCACTAGGAAATTTAAAAACTACACTAACACCCCCCCATAAGTGAAGCTTAGGTGGATGGAGAAATGGGTCCCAGCAAGTCAGACCTGATGAGGTACCCATCTACATAAAATTCCCCCAAAAGAGAGAGAAGAGACCCCAAAAATAATCAGGACTCCAAGTGAGAGGAAGAGGCCCCCCCAAAAGATGAAGCATCCCGCTCCCCCAGTAAAGCTTGCAAATAAAGGAACTTGCTCTCAGTGAAGGGTTTGGCAAAGATATCAACAACCTGTGAATGGAATTCATTCAGGCAACTGGCACAAAAGTCTCAGAGTAGTCAATCCTAAGAACCTGAGAGAATCCTTTAGCAACCAAGTGAGCCTTGTGTTTGTCAACTGACCCATCTATTGAAAAATTTTCTAATAGATCCACTTATATCAAACAAGTTTTCTTCCCTTAAGAAGAGGGACAAGATCCCAAGTGTGGTTCCTCATCAAGGAACTATACTTTTCCTACATAGTTGTATCCCACTCAAGAATACCATAAGCCTCATGAAAGGACTATGGATATAAGGCAATAGCAATGAAGACATGTGGAGCATCCTAGAATTATGAACAAGTCCGCTTGGTGTCTAATGGATCCCCAACCCAATCACTTGCAGACTACAAGGTCTATCTAGCCCAAAGTGGATGAGAAGATGGAGAATCTAGAGGAGAATCATCAACCTATGAATGATGACTTGGAGAGGAAGGAGGTGAATCCTCTAAATCACTCTTTACATTAAAAGTGGAGTTAGAAGATAGCTCAAGTGAATCTAACTCATCAGAAGATCTATCATGTATTTCGAGTGACTCCAATGTCAAAGTAGGAGTTGGAGAACTAATAGAAAAGGAGCTTGAAGGTCCCTCCTCAAATTGAACACTCCTCTCAATGAAAAACTCATGTGTAGTAGGGTGGAGCAACTAATAACCCTTCACACCATTAGGATAACCTATAAATATGAAAGGTTTGCTCTATAGATCCAAGGCCTTGTGTTTATCTGTAGGAATGTGGGCCCATGTAGGAGAGCCAAAAACTCAAAAGTGCTTAACTAATGGTTTTCGACCATTCCAAGCTTCAAAAGGAGTAACTCCCTTCAAGGCTCAATGGGGAACACAATTTTGGATATAACAAGCATAGCTAATGGCTTTTGGCCAATACCTATGGTGCAAGAGATCTAGAGTGAATCATATAGTTTTCCATTTCCTTCAAGGATCTATTCTTCCATTTTGCAACATCATTTTGCTGAGGATTGTATGGAACTAAATGTTTTAAATCAATCTCCTCTAAAGTACAAAATCGTTCAAACCAATGGTTGACATACTCACCACCATTGTTTGTCGCAAAACTTTGATGGCTTTCCTAGATTGCTTCTCTACAAAAGTTTTGAAGTCCTAAAAATGATCAAATACCTTTGACTTCTATTTGAGAAAGTACACCCAAGTATATCGAGAAAAGTCATCAATGAATGTGAGAACATATTGGGCCATGCTGAAAGAAGGATGCTAAAATGGACCAGCCAAATCACTATAAACTAACTCTAGTATCTGTGAAACTCTCCATGCCTTACTTTTGTCAAATTTTTCCTTAGGATTCTTACTAAGAATACAACCTTGGCAAACACCACCTGAGAACTGAACCGAAGGAAACCCTGTGACCATGCTTTGCTAGTTGAGTTGATGCAAATAGTGAAAGTTAAGATGGCCAATCTACTCATTCCATAATTTACTCACATCATTAGAGTAAGTGAGAAAAATAGATGAAGGAGGATTAGGAACAAAGTGAGAAAATAGATAGAGTCGTGACTAATGATCTGCTCTTCCAACTACAACTATAGAATCAGTGTGCAACTCACATATTTCCACTGAATCAGAAGTGAACTCAACCTGCTTGCCTGAACTTGTGTGAATGATCTGGTATACAGATAAGAGATTATTTGATAATGAGGGTACACAAAGAACATCATGGAATGTGCCATCCCCCACATCAACAAACCCTCTCCCACACACCTCAACAGGAGTGTCATCACCCATCAAAATAGAAGGCATAGTACATGGCTCCAAGGATGAAAGTTCTTCCTTAGATGAATCCATGTGGTGCGAAGTACCCAAATCAAGAACCCAAGTGGATGGTGAGGAAGCAACTGCAATAAGGGCCTTGCCCTTTCCTTTCCCAGTTTTCTTTTCTTTTTCCTTGTTAGACCCTTCATTAGAACTTTGTTTGATAGACTCAGGAACACTAATATTATTCTTCTCAAGAATGTATGTCAAGTGATCAATTTTTTTCTTCAAACACTTATGTTCATCATGACTAGGTCTTTGACAATAGGCACATTTGACCTTTTCTTTCTTAGGCTTATCGCCCTTAGAAGATGGGGTATCAATAGTTTCTTTTGAAGCAACCAATATCTAATCCTTCTTTTCCTCACTATTATTTTGTTTCTCATCCTTATTATTGTTGTTACTACTTTGTCCTTTTTGTTCTTTTGTGCCTTGGCTAGTAGCCAAGGCATGTGACTTAGAGGACTTAAGAGTGCTCATCTGGATTAGCTTGTCATGTTCTTGAGTGAGATTGACAGCAAAATCATCTAAAGATGGCATGGTGAATTGAGTACCAAGTGCACCCTTAGTAGCATAAAAGGTAGAGACGAACACAAAATATTCTAAACTTAGCTTAGAGAGAATACTAAGAATTAGTTGTTCAGCTTTCTTTTCAATTCCACATTGTTTTAACTGCAACCTTAGTGACTTCAATTAATGAAGAAATCCTAGATTGTGTTGAAATTTCCAAGACTTAAACTAATTAGTTCATTTTCCAACATATGACCCCTCATTGAATCTTGTGTGCCAAATAGTGTTTCTAGTTTTAACCATATTTCATTTGGTGTATTCAAAGATTCAATTTGAAATAGCAAATCAGGAGAAATAGACAAACAAAATCTTCCATATGCATCATCACAATTGTTTAACCACTTAAGCTTATCTTCATCATTATCAGGTTCAATTTCAAGTCCCATGGTTATCCTATTTAATCCAGCTTTTCTTAAGTGAATTGTCATGCATGATTTCCACTTAAAGTAATTGTATGGAGTTAGGATGGGCATATTTGTTTGATAGATGATGGAGAAATGTAGAGAAGAAATGCCAAAAAAAAGAGAACCCAACCACGACAATGCCCCCCCCCTTTTACTCAATCAAAGAACCCCCCCAAAGAAATATGATTTGGCACTTTATTTTAGTGCATTGACAACTACCACTAGAAAGAAATACTTAGTGGTCTTGATTTCAATGCATTACAAACCCTCATGAAGAGCATATGCTAAAAGTGAAACTTGGGCATAATAATCAAGGAAAAAAATAGCACCACTATAATCTACTTGAAAAATCGTGCACTTTCAAAAAAAGAATCGCCTTGATACGAGGTCATATGAGAAAGTTATGATCCTTCGAAGTTTCCAAAATGAGAACTATGCACAGTCATGACCAAGAATCTGCAATTTATGAAAAATTTATGGATGAAAATCAAAAAACAACTCCACTAGTGGATAGAGCACAAAAAAGTAGCCAAGGTCATAATAATAATCATCAAAATTGGAGTATGTATGAGCAAGAATGAGGCATTTGAAAATTGCGTTTAAATCTACGATTGCCAACGGAGAGGGGTATGGCTATAGCTTTTTGTGATCAATTTTGAAAAAAATATAGCTTGCATGAAAAAACTAAAAGATACCCAGATAGTTTTTTGATGCTGCAAACAAAACCTAGAAAGCATTTTTCTTGCTGATGTACAAAAGATGTAGCTATAGTGTAAATCAGATGCCTTTAACAATTTTTTAAAATGGCTCCAAAAACCAAAAAAAGACCCCAACAACCAAAAGATGACATGTGAATGTTGAATCAGCTTCCTAAGTCCATCAGCATGCCAGAACCTACAATACTGATTGAAAACTTCAGATATGCACATTGGTTGTTAGATTTGAGATTCAAACCCTAGAGATTAAAAATGTTTTTGTCAAAAATTTTGCAATTCTCAAGATCATCCAAAGATGCAAGAGAAGAGCATACTTAATTTTTCAAAAAACTATAATAAGATTTATTACCCCCCTGAATCTCTCAAATAACGAGACTAAAATCTACTCTTGCACATAGAAAAGCTCTGATACCATATTAGAATCTGAAAAGATTGATAACCTAGAAAACTAGTGCAAAGAATATAGATATCTAAACTATGAATACAAATGATACAAAATCAAGATAGCAACATAGAGTTGGTCTGCAAGAGAGTAATGCAAATGTTGGAAGCAAAATAGCATTAAGAGGATGCAAAAGAAATCAATTCCAAATACAAGCTAGGTAGCATGCTTATATAGACTAGGAAGAGGGAGGAGGTGGCAACACCAACCAATGAGTAGCAACCATCTATCAAACTAAAGATAGCAAAGTATCTTCCTAAGATAGCTAATGGATTCTCACATGTAGGAAGGTGACACCTCACAACCACTTTCTAAATAAGACATGCTTTACTAACCTAAGAAAGATTATTAAAAGTGTAAGAAAAAACTAGCAATATAGGAAAAAATAAATAACCCACTGGGAAATAAAAAAATTACACTAACAATGATGAGGAAGAAGAAACTTACACTGAGCCCACACATTTTGACAATGAGGAAGTTGAAGAAGATAAAGAGGAAGAAGCTACCAAGGAAGACAAAGAAGATGATGAGGAGACTGACCCTATGAAGGTAGTAGCAGTAGTCATTGCCTCACTTTCTCACTCTCCAAGAAAACTAGCAACTACATCAAGCTTGGAGACAGCTTCAACAAGTTTGATCATGACAACCACAGGTAATTCAAACGCCCAATCACTCTTTGACCCCACACAGCTCAGCACATCATTGATAGAAGTGTCTACTACTTCATCTACTAAGTTGCAACCTCCCTCTTCTTCAACTCCCAAGTTACAGTCATCAATTATGAATACAGTGGCTTCTACAATTTTGAGCTCTTCAGTAGTAAGTACTTTAGTTTTGAATACTACAATTTTGTCTACTTTAGTAATGGATACTTCAATTATGACTTCTTCAATTTTGGATTCAACAAGCGTTCCTATTAGTATTCCATCAGTTGGTACTATATCAATTTTTATAGCAAGTCCTAGTATATCTACAATTATTTCCATCCCAGATACAAAGGCATTAAGTACAAGGACAGTTGAACCTAAGGCTCAACCAAGTACAAGATTTTTGAGTAGAGGTGAGGAGATAGAAAAGGATATAGACCTAGATGAGGAAATAGAAATTCCCAAATGGGACATTGATAATCTTACTACAGATCAAACGCATATAGCTATTGAACTCCTCCAAAAGAAGGCAAAGCAGAAGAAATTGAGAGAAGAAAGAGATAGAGAATATAAAATTATAGATAATGCCAAGAACATTTTGTCTGAGGCAATAGGTATTGAGATAGATTCTTCTCAACCTATTTCCAAAAGTTTAATGAGGACTCTAGTGGTCAAGATAAGTTAATTGAGAAAGCAAAAAAGAAATTTGATAATAAAATGCTTGAGCACATCACTCAACAAATTTTCATTCAACAAGTTGAGCTTTCATCAATTTTGACCAATCTTGAATCATCTTGTACCAATGTGACATCACCTTATTGTGAAGTTGTATAATGTTAATGATTTCACAAAGGAGATAAAGAGTAAACTAACAAAGATTGATGAGGATCTAAAAGCCAGTGCACAACAATTGCAACTTGACTTTAGTTCAAGCTCTGCACATCATATGAAGATCATATTTCTATCAGACATGTAGGTAGAGTAGTTGAGATAAGAAGCAAGGATTCAGTCTACATTTATAGATATTCAGAGTATGATCCTTCCTATCATGGATACAATGCAAAAACACATTTTTTACTCAAAAACCTTGATCCATGACAATAACTTCTCTATTGCAGACCACATGATAGAACTCTTTGTAGAAGTGAATATTGCTCTCCATACATGCAATATTTTGCAAGAGAATTGGGATAAACTCTAGTGCTCATTCTTAAGGTAGATTCTATGTTTCTATCCCATTTTGGTGTCTCCATGTAAATAAGTTTTGAATAAATCTTTGGCATTATTGTCAAAAAGGGGAGAGACTATGTATAAAGAGACTATGTATAGTGAGACACTATGTATATTGTATGGGGGAGAATCATGAAAAGGAAGAAAATGTATATAGCAGAGGAGAATTTTGTAGATATGTTGTATAGTATACTATATATACTTACAAAGACAAATTTTGAAAAAATCTCAAAACAATATATTCTACCGAGCCAATATCACATGGTGATGTATATAAGTTTTGGCTAATAAGTGTTTTTGTCACTAATGCCAAAGGGGGAGATTGTTAACATATCAATCAAGTTTGTTATTAGTGACAACACTTATGCGATTTTGTATGGCTACCAAGCTCATTGAACAATCTATAGTGTTTTCCATGTAATTTAGTAGCCACCAAGCTCTACAGTAGCCACTGAGTCTTCTAGACTAATTCCAATGGCCACTGAGCATTCTAGTGGTTACCAAGGAAATTTAGTTAGTGTGAAATGCATCAGTTCAAACTGAGCAAAATTAGGTAGTGTGAAGTCTAGTAGTTCAACCCAAGCACTCCAGTGGTTTATGAGCTTTGCAATTTCTACTGAGCTAGAAGGTCATGTGATGTGAAGCTAGTGTTAACCAAGCTGTATGATGATTAGTGTTTATCGAATGATTTAGTTTATGACAAGTAGCACAGTATCTACCAAGTCACTAGTGTAGACCAAGTTCAAGACTACTTTGAGATGATTAGTATGGATCGAGCTTCTACTTCTACCAAATGCATGACGATGTCAAGTAATGACAGTAGATGCTAAGTATCAGAACTTCACCAAGTTAGTCTTCAGAACTTGAGTGTCTTCATATGGGCCAACTTTGTAATATTGGTGTTAACTAGTATATTGGCCAACTTTGTTATTATGCAAATTGGATTGTTATATATGTAATGTATTGTATCAAATCCAATGAGTGTAAATGTGTAATTCATGAATATAAGTATGTAAGAATGTGAATGTAATCAAGAAGTAGATAAAGTATATATTGAAGGCCATATTAGTAAAGGAGCAGCAGAGACATATCCATTACAAAAGGTGATCAATAATTCAAGGAATCTTTATCAGCAAATTAGTTGTAAGTCAGAGATCTACTGTTTCATTCTAATAGGTGAATCAGTCTAAATCCTTTAACAAGGTAAACTTAACAATCTTTCTCAAAATATCTTTACCAAGTGTATACTTCATTGTGTGTTTGTAAATCCTTCAACAAGGTGTACCTAGTAGTCCTAATTGCTCCTAATAGGGTAGATCATCAGACGTGATCATTGTAAGCCTTAACAGGCCAACTTTATGTTACAGTATTGAATTTTTGTGGGTATCATCCCCACTCTAGTTTTACTTTCTATTTGGAAGGTTTCTAGATCACCAAATTATTGTGTTCATGTGTTATGAATGTTTTATGTTTTTAGTTTCTCATGCATGCAATTAGATCAATAAATGATAATTGGTAAATTGCTAAAAAGTGTTGAATTTGATAGAGTTTTAGAGGTTACTAATTCACCCCTCCCCTCTTAGTAACCTAGCATAGTCTTGAATATTTCCAACAATATTAAGATGGTCAAGAATGATATTATGTTTCTTTATGAGAAGACTATTTAAAGAATATTCTCTGTTGAAAAATTGGGAAATAGAAGTTTCCCATACATTTTCCAAAGAGCCTTTTTGGCTCTCTCAAAATATGAGAGTTGTGTTTTTGTTTGCTCCTCCTTCTTATAAAGGTATTTCATGTTAGAAATTTAGTGGTAGTATCATGGGTCATAGTTTTATGCATTCCTTTAAGTGAGTTTTTTATATGAGTATTGATTATATGTAGTTTTCATTTATTTAGCAATATGGTTAATAATCCAGTAACTATCATGACTTTCCTAGATAAGTTTAAGGTTCAATATTGGTTTTGAAGTATAAATGTTGAACATAGGATTAGCACTCATGATCCCAGAAATTATTTTATTGCAACTATAATTTAAATGATGCATACATCAAGATCTTATAAAATAACTTTTGAATACATTGAATTAAATCCAAGATTTCATGAAGGAACTATGAGGTATACAACTTGAGATCTATGCAAAGCACTACATTTTGAGAGTAAGGTGTGATTTTTAAGCCAATAAACTAAATCACATAAATTTCTTGTTTTCTCATAATGACTACATTTCTATTATCAATATTAGACTTTATGACATTTGATCCATTTTATTACAAATTCATCTCTAACATGAATGCAAAATACAATCAATGGATAAGTCTCCAACACAATGACATCAAGAACACCTTCAATGCTCCAATTCCAAAATTTCTCCATCATAAGGCCAATCCAAAATCTGAAAAAATATAGAGAACTAACCATGGAGTGCTCACCTCTCATCCTAGGTCTCAAAAGAGACCACCCATAGAGCTAGGAGAATTGGTAACCAATGGGTGATAACCAATTCAGATCTCACAACATAAAACACAACAAAAAAACACCCATCCAAGACTTGCATAATTGGATTCACATCGAACCCATAACATAGGGATGAAGATGGACTACCAAGTAGGAGATTTCTTGATGTAAAGCATACAATATACATGACTTTACCAAGGCTAGAAATTCATATAGACTTTCATACTTTCTCCTCCTTATCCCCCCCAAAGAAAGATCAATTAAATTGGCATGAAAGGACCCATACACCTTGCATTTATTCCCTCTCACCATGAGAAGAGACTCTACACTATCATGGTGTCCAACTAAGCCCTTCCCCCATATTGGCCACTTCTTCCCTTACCCAAAAGGGTGAATAATGCCATACACCCTTTACGAAACTCCCTCATACAATCAAGAAGAATACAATAACATGAAATCAAAATCAAATTCCATCCCCGTACAAAGAAACAACACAAAATACATTGATCACAAATGCAAGAGAATGAAAATACATACTAATATATTTGCAACAAGAAACAAAAATTTTCATGGCAATGGAGGAGACCAACCTTCACAACCGTTATGGTATAATGGTTCTTGAGAAGATCACAATCCTTCCTTTGCTTCCTTAAATCTGAAACCGTAATGTCTCTAAAATTAGAGAGTGGGTGAACACCCTCCAACTTCTCAAAGGGCCTCTAAATAGCTTCTAAAACTCAACCACCTAAAATGGAAATAAATCCATAGTTGACCCTAAGCCACTTGGTTCCCAAATTGATCCTACCATAAATGCAAATCATCTAGCAAGAGTAAGGATTTGTAAAGGATCATGAAGTTGCTCAATTTTCGCAACCAAAGGAAAATGGGATATTTTGAAGGTCATAAAAGTCAATAGGAGGTTCTAGATGGGTTAAAAAGGTGCCCAACCCATACCCCTACAACATGGGTACTTGGTTTTCATTAAAATTTGCTTCTAGGACCCCTTTTTGGCCTCTAGAAGTGACTAGAAAATTTTGAATTCAATTAACCTAATTGGTGAGACTATTCAATTACCTTAATCAAGGGGGTTTAATTAGGTTCCTAATAGGTCTATTAGGTTTCAGGTTACATTACCAACCTTAGTAGACATGTCATTACATATACACATGACAAGTTTAAAGTGACACTATAAAATAACATTACACAACATTGACATGTCAGTAATTAAACAGTGAAATCACCTAATACATACACACAATTTATAATTACAAAATAAGTCACTCAACAATGAGGTTCAAATATCTTCATTAGATTCAACCTTGGTTTCACAGTTTGCACATATGGTTGGTTACTGATTCTCCAAAAAATTCCATGGTAATTTCCTGCACACTCAATTTGAACATCAATAGCCCAACAAAATCACATGTGTATATATAATTCAAATTGTATAATCAATTGACAAAACATTCCACATTCTCTTTTTTTTATAAACTTTTCCATTGTTGCATATGATAACATAATTGATTGCATGATGAAAATAACATAACATATTCATCAATTTGAATTAAGATACTAGAATATTCATCATAATGCATGTATATACTTGAACATCATGAACATCATCAATAGAGCATACTAAAATATCTGAATGCATATAGCCTGATCATTAAGGTATCATAATAACATCATCATCATAAGGTGAAACACCTCATAGCATCGTTAGTATAAATCAATGTTTAAAAAGTCAAATAATGTAGTAAGTCTCGAATCACAGGGTATCAAAACATGAACATATCAACTGATCTCAATTTTGATTAGGACACCTAAGCCATACAACCTTAATTCATATCCATAATCATAATCATCCAAGTCCATAACTTTCTATCACCTACTTATGTAGATGTATCCTAGAGAAAACACAAAATGTTTATGATTTAAACCAAAATTTTGAGTAACCAAATAACTCATCCCAATACAAAAGTATAATCTCGATACCCTAACAACCTTAACACATCATAATGTACTTTTAATATTTAGAATTCATCTACTTAAGGGCACTTCAAGTGAGTCGATAATCTTTATCTTCAAATTATCAATGATTCATAAGAGGGTAAGTATTAAATTATATTATTGCAACAATCATCAACTCATTATACATAAGATAGTCAAAATTATCATAATGTCCTCTGCATGCTTTTTAGCAATAACCATGACAATTTCTCATAACATCACCTTGTCGTGCTCATATATCTATTCAAATCTCCTATAATGAATTTAATAAATAAATTCATATTTAAATAAGTACATATGAGGAGGGATCTTACAGGAATTAGAATTAGAACTAAGACACAAGAATCAAAATCCAATGCAATAGTAATTGAACTCAATGTCAATAAAAATGAAATCAAAATAACTTTGGATTTGATGGATGCAAATAACAAAAGATGGGTCACAAAGAATGGGAAGAGGGGTGTTTAATTGGATATCCTTAAGAATAAATCTCATATCTAGTAAAAGTGGGATAGATGAAAAATAGTCGTAAAAGGGATCAAAAATGAGTGGTAAATGGTAAGTGCTTAATAGGAAATAGTAAGTGCTAGGAGGCTCTATTTAATGGTTTATTTATTAAATAAGTGGATAATGACATATTTATTGATGATAATAGGATATAGATATGTTATTTAATGATTTAATGACATGATTAAATTTGATGACTTATAATGAATGAATGAATTCACCTAATTAATAAAAAAATAAAGATCGATAGAAGGATAATTTTATGAACATTTTTACATTTTTACACTAAGTATCTAAAACTGGTATCAAGATCCACTAAGATTTTCACTATCTTAATTTTACCAAGGATGAACTTCTCCTCAGATCTAATAAATGAGCCTTGAATTTCTTCAATCTTCTCCAAAATTTAATTGCTCCAATATTATGAGGGAAGATTATCAATTTTAATCCAATGTGGATATATTTTGGGATCACTAGCGATAATATTAAAGTTAGGCTCCCAATTTATTTTCTAGAAGCAAAAACCCTTGAAAAATAAAGGCTCTCCATAAAGAATTTTCAAATTTCTATTATGGTCAATGTAATATAATAGAAATAAGTTATTAGATAAAACCTTAAAATGTACTCATTTTTCAAATGAATCAACAAACCAATCATTAATCTTTTGTTTAGATACCATTGGAATTGTTCATTTGAGAAAGAGGCCCTCGTTATAGAAATGCTCCCATTGCCACTTTACATAAGAGGAGGAAATCAACATTAATCTACAATACCCAATGTGTGTGGGGGGGTTCAGGGGACAGGGGGGAAGGACTTATCTCTATATTAGGTTCCTTCTTAACAAACTTTTTCTTTTAAAATTGTTCCATTCTTCTTGAACCTCTAGATCTTGTTCACAAACCTAGCAGTCTAGCTCTGATACCATGTTGGTTTTCGAGGATAACTCCAAATGCACTTGCATTTCCTCTTCAATATAGACTTTATAAATTGTAGTGATCACTTATTTCTAAAGCGTGAAGAGACATGTCTATTCAATTAATAAGAATTAATATAATTTTAAAAAATTATTGTTTATATATATAGGATTTTCAAAAAATAGTATTATATTAATTTCTCATACAATAATATTTTAGATATATATAAATAAATAAAAAATTGATTGTGGATGGTACCTCGAGACAATGTACTATATTAGGATTGGGGCACAATGTGCACAAAAAGAAATTGCTAGCCAGATCATAGGTACGAGAGAATTTTTTTATAGAAAATGGAAATCAAATGATATGAAAATGTGAATGATCAAATTGCAAGATTTTTTTAATTGGTAAGAGGCCGAAACCAAGATTAATTATTATTATGTCTTGTGATTAACTAAATTATTATTATTTATTAAGCTCGAGTAGACTCAAACCCAAGAGCTCCTAGATAAGAGGCTCACAATTTAACGTTGTGTTGCAGGCTCTTGCCTGTATCAAATTGCAACATTCACATAAAATGCAACTATGGAATTAGAATTAGAAGCAAGACACAAGAATACAAAGCTAATACAATAGTAACTGAAATCAATGTCAATGGAAAATAAATAAAAAGAACTTTGAGGTGATGGATGCAAATAATAATAAATGGGTCCCAAAGAATGGGAAGAAGGGTGTATAATTGGATATCCATAGGAATAAATCCCATATCTAGTGAAAGTGGGATAAATGAAAAATAGTGGTAAAGGGGATAAGAAATGAGTGGTAAATGGTAAGTGCTTGATGGGAAATGGTAAGTGGTAGGAGACTCTCTTTAATGGTTTATTCATTAAGTAAGTGAAGAACTGCATATGCAATGATGATAATAGGGATATACATATTGGAAAAACCCTTAATTTTCCATAAAAATTGATATTGACCATTATTTTTTGCTACTTTGGAGGTATGTATATAAAGGGTATGTGAAACAACAAAAAATCAAGATTTCGCAGGTATGGTCCAAAAGATTATGTGAAATGTTAAAATTTGCCAAATCATGAGTGAGAGGATCAATAGGGTCCAAAATTGTGATTTTGGACTAAGCTTTCAACAAACCTTGCAAAGTAGCATTTGTGAGTAATATGAAGAAGGTATAATACCAAATAGCAAGATTTTGGAATTTTATAGAGGGTGTTGATGTGACCCTGTGAAATAGAAATTTTTGAGAATTTGGGAAGAATGTGATATGTATGATGTAAATGGAAATTTTCCCAAAATCATAGGCCTTGTTTGAACCATGCCTCAAAATAACAAAAATATCTTTTTCAATACATTAATGATCATCATAGTTTTGGAAAAGGGAGCTAGATATGCAAAAAGGCAAAATGCCCATTGTCAAAAAAATCTTTAAAAGTACAAAGAAGTTTTTGAGTTAGTGGGTGATTAAATGCTACGATTTTATTCAAGGACCTAATCATGTGTTGGATTCACAAGCAGAGTTTTAGTGTCTATTCTCTAGTGAATTTCTTTGAGGTGCAAAATTTGAACTATAAATGAAGAATAGGATTGCCAATTCTGAAACATCCAATTGTTCAAGAGCTTAAACTAGTTACACAACCAGACTTGTCAACTAAGGAAGAAGACCAGTTTGATATTGTCAATAACATGTATGAAGTTGTATGGGATCTCAAGAGAATTACACCACATATGCCAATAATTTCCATGAAATTGATCTTGACAAAGATAGGCTTACAATTTCATAGATATTGGCAGAGAGAGAAAAGCAACTAGGTGAATGAGCATATATCAATGACATGCTTGATATGTTTTGTGGACTCCTCCCCTAAGGATTGTGATGATTTTCTTTTTGATCAACATTATAAATATTAATGAATGACTATAATTAGCTTAAGTTAAATAATTATTGAAAAGATGTGAAGCTTTATTGTACCTCTCTATTTACTATAAGGAGAGGTACCAAGATCTAAAAATATATGTAAAATTACATAATGACTAATATCAAAAGATAGAATATATAAAATCAAGGCAAAACACTAGATTGAACTATCAGTATTGTTTTTTGAGTGGATATTGCAATTAGCCACCACTCTATTGTACTCATTTTTTGAGGTTAATAAAATAATTTGTTTCTCTCAATAAATTGCACAAAATTATCTTTTATTTATCTTGTTGATTGTCCTCTTAGATTTATAATTCCATCAATAGATTGGAATTCAATACACTTCTTTAATAAATTAAAATTCATAAGCTTTTCTTTCACTCAGATGGTCTATTGGATTGAAGTTTAAAATAACTGAATTGGTATTTGTATTTAAGTTCTCCTTTTGGTGATTGATGGGTGGCACATACCATTTTTGAAGAGTTTGCATTATCTTAAAACTACATTGGATTAACTCTATTCTACTCAATCAGAGTAAGGAACTGGTCTAAATTAATTTTAATTAAGAACAAAATCAAAAAAAATTATTTATCATACTCAAATACCATACAAACCTTAGAATCATAATTATTCAAAAACCTCCAAGAAAAACTATATTAAATCAATAAAACATATAGCCTTACATAACTAATTTCTCCTTGGGAATTACTTGTTATCCCAAGAGCATCAAGCAATAAAATCTACACAAGTCATAACAAACTATTCCATTAGATACAAACACCTAGGTTAGTAGATCCTGAAGTGAAGAGGATTTTTCCTTTCATTTCACATCCTATCCATTGGCCAAATTGTATTGGATTTCCCTGCATTGAGAAACCAAGGCTCATAGGTTTTCTAGCCAAAAATTTTATGAACCAACAAACTAACGACTCTATTGGGGAGAGTTGCTCATAATTCATGTTGTGAAGTTACCTAGAGTTTTTAGTTTCACAGATCAAAAAAGAAGTTTTGTTTTATGGCACTCTACTAGAGGAAGGATCCCAGAAGACCTAACATACAAATGATTCCCTTGGAAAATATGGAAAAGCTATGCAAAGTTTTATGAATGAACGGTCTTTTTATTTTGAAACAAAGGAAAGTTATAGACATTGCTCTATTAAGTGTTTTTGGGGTAGGAGATCACTTCATGGAGGAAAATAATTTCTAGAGTAGACCCCAAACAAAAGGACAAGGAGTAAATTGAAAGAATCATCAAACATGTTGTATATTGGATATAAGAAATTTTTTGATAGAAAAAATGGGCCCTTTACTAAAGAAGGTGAATCCTTTGGAGATAAAACTTTAGAAACAAAGAAAAATCCCTTTCACAATATAAGAACATTAAATAATGAGAATCAACTAGAAGTATACCAGATTGATGATAAAGATGAGGAAAATGATGAAGAAGAGAATGAGGAAGATACTCACAAATTGAATGCATCTTTCTATTTTTGTATTATTGCACACAAGAAGGCAACCAAGTTTTGAAGGTGAGTCCATAGTAAAATGCTTGAGAAAATTGGTATAAATCGAGGTCCACTTGTCACTCCTAAGAAAATTGATGATGATAGAAATCAAGAAACTATTAAAACTACTAAATATAATTCACCTCATAATAGAGCGCATTTATACTAACTCACATAGAAATCTTCTATACGAAAGAAGTAGGAGAGAATAAGTTAATGGACATTGGAGACATTATCAAAAAAGGGGAAATGATTGTCAGCAAAATGAAAATTATAATGGAATAAACAAAAATAATAATAGTACAAATAATTTTCATAAAAATTATCATAATGCAACAAATAATCATAGCAAACAAAATTAGAACCAGTTGAATACAAGATCTATGGGCTAAAGCCCCTATGGTAATCAAAAGATACAAACAACTTGATTTCAAAGAAATTGTGGGATCTCAAAACCCTATAACAACTGAATTGAGAACTGTAATCCCAAAAAAAATTGGAGAGGAGACTCATTCTACTAAAGCACATGTAATTGATGAAGGGTGCTCCCCTTAATACCACAAACACATAACAAAAACAAAGAAAGAACAACAATTGGAGAGAACAAAATATGGGCTTATTATTATCATCGCAAATGAAAAATTATAGATTTTTTTTTAAAATGCAAACGCACATGGGCACCTTCCTTTAAATAATTTGCAACATAGATCTGTGAACTATCACCTAGAGTTGTCCTAGATAATGTGTGGGCATTCCTTAAATAGGCATTTTTACATTGCCTGGAAAGTTTCTAGACATCAAACCCTAACCCTTGAGATCGGCTAACTCTAAAATTACATATAGAGTTGACCCAGGACACCTTTGACACTTATTTTGGAAATTTTTGTTGGCCCAACTTTAGAAGGCCATAGCTTTCAAATTGTTGCTCTGATTGGCTATTATAACCACTTTTTAAAATCCTAGGTTTCTAATCTATAGGGGCCATCTTGTGCAAGTCGTAGTCAACCCCATTTTGGAGCCCATCTGGGGCCTTTAAGGTCTTCAATGATGAGCCTAAAGTTTTTATACCAAAATTTCACACCAAATATCCAAAATAACTTGATGATACTCATGATATGGCACGAACCTCAACTAGCAAGTTGATATATCCAAGATGAGCATTTGCCTCTGGAATTAGGACATTTTGAGCTTGTATGACTGACATACTAAGTAGAAAGCCTCCAGAAACAACAACTCTACACTCTGAAAACCCTTATTCAAGAAACAAAAAGGAAATATTTTTGAGTGATGCAAGATTTCTCTGATGCCCAAGATGCTCCTGCATCAGACACCCGGGGTAATTTGAGAAGTGACCCTATTAGGTCTCAAGTGTTTAGAGGAAAACCAAGGTGGTGAATCTCCTCCCTTGCTATCCATGATGAATCTTCTTGGCCTCTATTTCCATTTGACTAGTTTTTGTTCGTTTTACTTTTGCTAACACAATTGTCCAGTATCTCCACAATCTCCTTTGTAGCCGAACTAGTTGTTGGAATACTCCACTAAACTTTTGTAACTTCATCTCCATCACCTCCTTCATAATACTATATCAACTTTGAAATGTTAAATAATTTTGAAATATTCAATTTAGTAGGCTACTCTCATTTATAAGCATTTCTAGAATAATGTCTCTTCATTATCTTACATAGTCCAAACTTCTTCAACTTACTATATGTACCCATTGGAAAATGATCCTTTCTCAAATGAACCATGACTTCATCTCCAATATGAAATTCCTTATACCTCCCTTTCACATTTTCCTTAGCTTTACATACTACATATCCATCTTTATAATGTGCCTCTTCACCTCCTCGTGGATTTTCTTCAAATGTTCAAAAAAATCTTCTGCTTCTAGAAGCACTACTTATTTCTCTTTTACCCAACTACCTCAATTGAGAAGCATTTCTGGGACTAATCCCATACACAAATTTGAATGGTGATTTACCAGTACTAATGTTGATAGAAGTATTATATGCAATTTTTTCCTGTAGTTAAATCACATCCCAGCCTTTTGTCTTATCTCCAACTAAACATCTCAACAAATTCCCCAAAATCTAATTCACAACTTCTATTTGTCTATCAATCTATGGATGATGTGATGAGCTGAACTTCAAATCTATCTTCAATTTCTTCGACAATGTACACCCAACAAACTTGGTATCTTGATATGAGACTATACTCTTTGATAGACCATGTAGCCTCACCACTTCTTTGAAATATAACTCTGCCACATGAACATCATCACTAGTCTTCTTGCAAGGAATGAAATGTGTCATTTTTTAAAATCTGTCAACCACCACAAATATGGAATTATTCCCATGTTGTGTCCTTGGTAAACCAAGAACAAAATCCATATAACATCCTCCCACAACTTCTTTGGTACAACTAATTGCTAATACAACCTAGTATTTTTCTTCACACCTTTTGTCATCTAACAGACTCTACAACTTTGCACAAACTTATTCACATCTTGTTGCAATTATGGCCAATAATAATTCTTAGCAACCAAAAAAATGGTCTTATCTCTCCCGAAAATTCCAACCAATCCTCCACTATGCTTCTCCTTAATGATTCGCCCTCATAGAACTTTTGGGAATGCACAGTTGACTTGATCCTTTAAACAACATACCACCTTGGATTATGAAATCCAACAACTTTATCTTTTCAAGTGTAATAGATCCTATACATAGCCTTCCAAGCCTCAAAAAATCAAGATCCTCTGGATACAAATTCTTGAGTTCCTTGAAACCAACCACCTCCATCTGCATTTATGTCAACAAAACTTGTCTACTACTAATAGCATTTGCAACTTTGTTAGATTTCCCACTCTCATGTTTCAAAACAAATGTGTAATGCTACAAAAAATCAACCCACTTCAAATGCCTTTGGTTCAATTTTCCTTGACTATTTAATTATTGCAAAGCTTGTTGATCAGTATACAAAACAAAATCCTTAGGAAGAAGATAGTGTTTTCACTTCTTCAATGTCTAAACTATAGTATAAAATTTTTTATCATAAGAAAAAAAATTTCTTTTGGCATCATTCAACTTGTCACTTAAAAAAAAAACAAAAAGGTCTACATTCTTAGCTCAAATCAACTCCTATTGCAGTACCACTAGCATCACAATCTACTTGAAATACCTTGTTAAAATCTGGAAGTGCTAAATCAGGTTGCTCTATAAATTTCTATTTCAACATATTAAAACTCTTATTTGTTCCTACAATCCATTTAAATTCTTTCCTATCTCCTCTCATTGTTTTAGTCAAAGGTCCACAAATATTTCTAAAACCTCTTCTAAAATTTCTATAAAAACTAGCTAATCAATGGAAAGATCTTACCTGTATTGCACGCCTTTGAGTAGGCCATTCAAGGATAGCTTTCACTTTCTTAGTGTCCATTTCCACACCTTTTGTTGATACTACAAATCCCAAGTACACCAACTCCTTCACAAAACTATACTTCTTCAAATTTATCAACAATTTTTATTCCCTCAACTTATCAAACACCTTACGAATGTGCATCAAATGCTCCTCTAATGTCTTACTAAAGATAAATATATCATCTAAGTAAACAATGACAAACTTACCCAAAAAATTCTTCAATACCTCATTCACAAGCCTCATAAAAGTGCTCAATGCATTGGTTAGCCCAAAAGGCATGACTAACCACTCATACAATCCTTCCCTTGTCTTGATGGCAATCTTCCACTCATCTGCTTCTCTAATGTGAATCTGATGGTACCCACTCTTCAAATCTATCTTTGTCAAATATATGGCTCTACTCAAATAATCCATAATATAATCCATCCTTGGCAATAAAAATTTGTATTTTATTGTGATCTTGTTAATAACTCAAGAATCTATACACATCCTCCATTCTTTATTCTTCATTGGTACTAATACTGCTAGTACAACACATGGGTTCAAACTCTCTTGAATCAATCCCTTCTACGATAAATCATGTACTTGTCTATTTAACTCCTTAGTTTAAGTTGGTGTCATTTTGTGCACTTTCTTGTTTGGAAAACTAGCTCCTCAAACGAAGTCCATTTGGTGACTAATCTTCTTGATCATTGGTTGTAATCCATCAAGTACATCATCTGACACAATATTAGGAAACTATCCCAACAAATATGAAACTTCTACAGTTACCTCATCTATTTCTTCTTTACCATCTTTTGGGATTATAGAAAAATATGTGCTCATTCCTCATACCTTTGAGAAACTCCTTCCCATCAACAAAACATATTGTAGCAGTACTACATATCTTTTCTTCTTTCTCCTTCAATGGCTTCAACTTATGTTTCACTCCATCCTTTGTCAGAGTATAGGTAGTTGTTCATCCATCATGTACAACATGCTTGTCAAACTAACATGGCTTATCCAGCAACATATGACATATTTCCATAGGTATGATATCATAAAGAACCATGACCCTGTCGTCATCCTACACCTAGGCAATATGGTATGGGTGTAAGTGTTTCTACCTCTTGAGATTTAACTACATGACCATCTTTTCTAACACCAAATTGTTAGTGCTTCCTCCATCAATGATCACATCACAACACTTATCCTCACATCTGCACCTTGTGTGAAACACACACCTCCTTTGATTAGGTACACTCTCACCACTCAGTAAGAGTCTCCTATTAACTAAGACTTCTCCTATAATAACATCTTCAAAATGGGATAATTTGGTGTCTTCATCAACATGCCCAACATTGGCATGGCCTTTTATTCTCTAATATATCCTTCCTTGGTGCTAGGAATATTTAAATTCTCTATGCCCTTCTTCTCTGCATTGAGAGCATTTTCCATGAAAACCTCCTCTTCCAAATCCTTTCCCTCTTCATCTTCCTCTCTAATCTCTATTGTTCTAATCATGGAAATGATTGTACTTATTTTCCCTCTAGTTCTGACTACTAGTGCTCACCTCATCCTTGTTCTTTTGATCATCATTTTTTATCCAGATTATATAAAAGATCTAATCTTTTTGAAATTATTTTTCATATTTTTTTATAGCTTTTCTATATCTTTTTGTTTGGCCTTTTTGGAAGTCTTGTGCTCAAAATTTTAATATGAAACTATAATCAGCCCCTAAAACTACGCAATCATAGGTTTGCTATTTTAGGGATTGAACTAGGTTTTTAGTTCTTCTTTCCAACGGTGTAAGCAGTTTCAAATTCTGAGCTACGTGTCAAAAGTTATGACCATGACAAGTTGGGGTAATTAGACACCTAGTTTTGAATAGCTTAGTTTAATTATTTTTTTTTTTAAATTTAGCCACATAAACATTTTGAATTCATGGTTATGGTGGCTATTGATATTCCATCATTGTATATATTCTTTTAATCTCAATGAATAAGATGGCTTTTGGTTTGCATACAACTCTTTCAAGTTTTTACAAGAATCTTCAGAATTTGAACATTGGTATCACAGGTAAACAATTCACCAGATATCATGTTTGCAGCCCACTTCATTAATTCAAATCAATGGGAACACTCCTATATGCCAACTAATACAAGAACCTCATATCAAAGACTAGGATTGGCTACAAGAAATCCATCGAAATACCTTCCTCTGTGGTGCACAAAACCAAAGATGTTGGATACTTTGGTAGACTCTATGAAGAAGATGGTGGAAGAGGCTTTGGCCAAGTAGTGAGATGATATGATGAGTAAGTTTTTAGAAATTTTGAAAACCCAACAAGTGTCAAATTTAGTAGCACCATTTCATGGGAACACCCCTTTTAAAGTACAAGTGAACTTTGATATCCCAAATTTTGAAGGAAAAGTTGATGCTAATGATGTTGATAATTGGTTATCCAAGTTAGAACAATATTTCTCTGTAAATAATTTTTTTGATGTGGAAAAAATAATATTTTCCCTCTTGAAAGCTAAAATTCATGTCAAACTAGCATGGAAAACTAGATTATTGCATAAAGAAAGTGAGTAAAGAGAAGAGTTGGAAATACTATCTAATAAAAAACCTACTTGGGGGGGATTTTTGGAATACATAAAAGAAGCATACTTGCCCAAAGATGTATATGAATAGAAATATATAGAATGGCAACTACTTTGACAAAAGAGGGACCAATCTATGCAAGATTATACCAATACATTCTATGCACTCTCTGCAAAACTTGGTATAGAAGATTCAGAGAAGCATAAAATTCTAAAATATCGTAGTGGGCTTCATAGATACATTCAAATTGAATGGAATTCTTGAATATTGAAACATTGGCAACTACTTACAAATATGCTACAAAAATTGAGTTAAAATAGAAAGGAAAAAGGGATTACTTTTCAAATAATAAGCCAAGGGGTGAAGGCAATAATAAATTTGGGGGAAAACTAGTGGGGAAGGACCCTCCCTCAAATCCACCCAAGAATACATGGTGGGCTACCAAAAAGACACAAATAGATACGGGCATGTGGTGTGAGATACATAAGAGCCCAACTCATAACACAAAGGACTATCGAAGAATTAAGAATTTGATGACAGTAATATGAGGAGAGGAAGTTGAGCCTGAATCCAAACCAATGGAAACTCCTAAAAATGAGTCAGTAATAGAAGTAGACTTGGATGCAATTGTTGCAACAATGAAAGTAGTTCTATGAGAAGATGAGGAGAGATTATTTTATTCACAAGATGTGGTTTGATGGAAAGCCTCTACATTTTATTATTGATAGTGTGAGCCAAAAGAACTTAATTTCTATGGAGATAGCCAAGAGATTAAGTTTTAAAATGACAAGACACCCAAAACCATACTCTATTGATGGGTTAGTGAAGGAAAAGGTATTCAGATAAATCAGCAATGTCGCCTATCACAGTCAATCAAACCATTCAAGGATGAAATAATTTGTAATGTAGCACCTTTAGATGTATGTGATGTTTTTCTGGGACAACCATACATGTATCAAAGGCATGGGGTATATGAATCCAAACCATGTAGTGTCACAATAAAGCTTGGTGGAAAAAGATATCGAATACCAAAGGTATTCCCAACTCAATTTGCTTCTTTAATTATTGCTAAACAATGTAAACATTTAATTTCTCAAACTAGAACTTTTGTACTACTCATGATTTTTTTTGAGAAAATAAAGTTAGTTGTCCTTAACACACATACTAATATGGCTATCACATTTGACTAGAAAAAGGAGATCGATAAACTCTTATAAGAATACCATAGTGTGTTTAAATCACCAGTAGGGGTCCCAATACACTACCAAGTCATGCATTCTATTGATCTAATTCTAGGAACACCATTGCCTCATGAACCAATATATAGGAGATCAATTTTGGAAAATGATGAAATTAAGAGATAGATTCAGGAATTGATTGAAAGAGGCAATTTCAGGCCAAGCTCTTCACCTTGTGGCAGTCCTATAGTTTTTTCATGAAAGAAAGATGGGACATGGAGACTTTGTATTGATTATAGGGCACTTAACAAAATTACTGTGAAAAATATGTATCCAAATCCTCGAATTGATGACCTTTTGGATCAACTTAATGGGGCTAAGTTCTTTACAAAAATTGACTAGAAACCAGCAAATGTATGGAAGACTGCATTCAAGTCCAAGGAAGGTTTGTTTGAATGGTTAGTTATGCCTTTTGGTCTAAAAAATACATCAGCCACATTCATGAGGTTGATGAATGATGTTCTTAAACCCTTCAATTGATTCTTTTGTAGTTATCTATTTGGATGATATCCTCATATTTAGTAAAACTTAGTCTAAACATTTGCAACATGTTGAACAAGTACTCTTGAGTTTGCATAAACATAAACTCTATGCCAACATAGAGAAGTGCTCTTTTGGTATGCAAAGCATCCAGTACTTAGGGTACATCATTGATCGTGAGGGTGTTCATGTGGACCCTACAAAGATACAAATAATCAGAGATTGGCCACCTCCTCAAAATTTCACAGAACTTCACATTTTCTTGGGTCTAGCCAACTTTTATAGTAGATTTATATTTGGTTTTTCACATTTAGCATGGCCTCTTAATCAGTCACTCAAAGGTGTTCACAAGAAAAAATTTAGTGGATAGAGGAAAAATAAAAATCATTTGAGGATTTAAAACTCAGACTATGTTCAACTCCAATTTTGGTTCTTCCAGATTTGCAATGGTCATTTGAAATAGAAACATCTGCATTAGATTATGCTCTTGGTGTTGTAATCATACAACACAAGCATCCCATTGCATATCATAGTGAGACATTTTCTAAAATAGTTCACAAGTACCCCACCTATGATAAGGATTTGTATGCCATTTTTTAGGCCTATAAATAGTGGAAGCACTATATTTTGCAAAAATAACCTATGATACATATAGATCATAAACCTCTGCAATTTCTACAAACACAAGGGAAGTTGCAGAATGATAGGCATCAATGGTGGTCAGCTTATTTGCAACAATTTTACCTCAACACTCATCATAAAAAGGGCAGCACTAATAAGGTAGCAGATTTTTTGAGTAGGCCCTCAATCATCAGTTTGACAATGGTGTTGGATTCATGTGGCCACTAAATAGAAACTTGGCCTCAACTATATGGTAAGGATCCTAATTTTTGTAACATTTACAATGCAACCTTAGAAGGGAAGAATGTTCCTAACTTTTATATATAGGATGGGTTACTTTTTTATATTGCTCATGTATGTGTCTCCAATGAAGGAAGAAAGAAATTGATATGGGAAGCACACTATAGCCAGGTGTGGTAGGACATTTTGGTATTGGTAAGACTACTGCAATTCTTCAAAAGTATTTATATTGGCCAGAATGAAACATGATATCATTTCATATATAAAATCTTGTGTTGGTTGTTCAAATGCAAAGCTTGCAAATTGTAAATTGGGCCTCTATCTATCATTACCTATTCCTGAGAAACCATGGCATTCTATTTTAATGGACTTTATGTCTAGACTTCCAAGTAGCAAAAGGGGAAATGACTGTATATATGTGATAGTAGATAGATTTTCTAAGATGGCTATCATGATGGCTTGTAAAAAAGTGATTTCAACAAAGGAGACTGCTAAGCTATTTTTTGAACATATTTGGATTCATTTTAAGTTGCCAAAAAGCATTATTTCAGACAGGGATAGAAAGTTCCTCAGCAACTTTTGGTCTTCATTATGGATTAGAATGGACACCAAGATGACAAAGTCTACATCATTCCATCCTCAAATAGATAGCCAAACAGAGGTAGTCAATAGAATGATTATCCACATTCTTCGAATGTACCACTCCAAACATCCACATACATGGAATGAGAGCTTACCTTATGTCTAGCATAGCTACAACCATGCACTCCACACTACTATAGGACATAGTCCATTTGAGTTTTGTCTTAGGTATCAACCATTGGCACACATAGATGTAGCACTACCCATCTTGCAATCTAGTCAACCACTCAATACTGAAAAGGAGGCAGATAAAGCAAACAAATTTATTAAGAAGATCAAATAGTTATAGCAACAAGTTCATGATATTTAATAATAGAGCAACAAGAAGTATAAGGAAAGACATGATCAACATAAAACTCCCCATCATTCCCAGGTTGGTGACAAGGTATGGCTACATCTTTAGAAGGAGTGCTTCCAAGGACCTTATCGAAAGCTTCATCCTATTTGGTATGGGTCATATACCATTAAGAAACAAGTTGGTGAGAATAATTTTAAACTTGATCTGCCTCAGTTTTTGAGAATACATCTAGTTTTTAATTTGGAACTATTGTTGTTGGTCTGATTTTTTAGAAAATAATTTTTCTAGATTCTAGGTGTAAAAAATCATAGTTGAATCCATTTGGGAGGCTAGGGTTTCTGGTTTTTGGTTTTGCAATTTTGATAACCTTTGAATATCTTTGTTAAACCCTAGGTCTTGGTTCTTTTAATTTTATTCTAGTGTGAAAAATTTTAAAAGGGTGTGAATATTCCTGTTCCCATTTAAATCTTTTGTGGTGTTGAGTGCATTTTTCCAAGTCCTTCCCACCATCTGATCTTTGTTAGATCTACGGCTATTGCATCATTTCTATAAGGAAGTGTGAGCTTTTTAATGATAGTGACATAGTGACCATCATGAAATATCTTAATGATGTTGCAAAGTGAAAGCCGGTGTTGAAAAGGTGCATTGTTTCGAAAAGGGTTTAGTCACATGTTCCATCTTAGAGTTGATAATGTTAGAAAGGACTACTTGGAACAAGTTGTAGTTGGCATCACTAGAACTCATATTTTATGGTGAGTCACTATGTTGCAACCAAAAAATCCTTGTGCCATATCGGTAGCGATGTTGCACCTTGCTAGAGAATGTAGAAAGTAGTAGCTTTTGAAAATAACAACAACTAAGAAGTTCCCACATAGTATCATGAACATGCACATTCATTATTTTGACAAAAGTATTAATTAACATGATCATGATTGATAGGTCATCTTTTTCCCCATCACCAAATTTTAACAAATCATTGAAAGTCACTATGTCGCAATCAGAAGGGTGATAAATCTCGTTGGTAGCGACATAGCAACTAGTCAAGAAAATGGTTTCATGGTAGCGAATCTAGGGTGGGTCCCAACATTTTCTTCATTAGATTTGAACCATGACACGGTGGCATCCTGCTAAATTATATGGGCATTAGAAATTTTTCACCACCAGAGGTCGCTATGTCACGATCGAGAATTTCTTGCAAATTGTTGGTAGCGACATAGTGCCCAACCTGAAAGTGAAAAATGTGACAAGGCTCAGAAGACATGATGGCACAGTGAGGACTAAAATATTGATATATATGCCACCTTGACATAATTTTCCTATGTCATCATGGATGAGGACCCACACACATGTCAGATATCAGATGATCAATGATGATCATTGGATCAAGGTCAGATCAATGATCATCGCCAAGACGTTATGAGAAGTTGCACTTTATTTACTTAACACAACTGGCTGACTAAGGGACCCACCTCAGTTATAGGGATATATTGTAGTTTCCACACCGTTATATCAGGCCTCAATCTATGACCATCGCATCATTTCTATGGAGAATCACACGAAGTTTAAGGGTAGCAACATAGTGAATGAAGTAAGTGGATAGTGGGCCCACTATATTTGTCTTAAATAATGAATCAGATATCTTCCACTCGATCAAAATGAGATCAATGGTTGTCACTATCTTGCATAAGCAATATGCTCACTCTTTATGTACAGCGAGATAGTGATACGATGACACGTGTCCTCAAGAGTTAGTAGGTCTAGTTTGAAGTGCCAACTATGAATGAAAGGTTCATATGGAGAATTTTCATTGGCTTAACTGCCAGCATGGCAAGAAGAACATGAATCATCCCTATTTTCACTCCTGGATTGTAGAATTTTCTGAGATTAATGGTGCAAATTTGAAAAAAGAAGATGGTGCCACTCTATTTCCCTTACACTTCATTTATGAGGAATGAAAGCTTCACATGCGAGAAAAAATAGAGTATATTGAAGGAGATTTCACCATTTTCATCTCACATGAACAAGATTTCAAGTTTTCTAAGCAAAAGAAATTACTAAGAATATTGTGTTTAGTTTGACTAGAACGTAAAGTCGCTTCCCCATTGTTCACAAGATATTGTTGAATTACAGAGAAGAACAAGTAGAAGTTCAATTAAGTACTTATATACTCTAACATTTGTAGCATTTTAGTTTCTACAAATTATAGTCAAGATGCCTCCAAAGAAAGCATTTTCTGAGAAAGAGAATTATTTGGATAGGAATATCCATCATGACCTACATGAATTGCTCCCTGAATCCACTACTGAAACTGTGCAAGTTAAAAAGATAACCTCATTAAACCCTTGGTTGACAATTGTAGATGGGTTATATGATAAGGGGAATTGGGTCAGGGATGCCAATACTTTTCAAACTGGTCTTTATTTATTCAAGAAATGGTTTTCAAAGAGGAATTTGTTTGCCTCGCATGCCAATGTTTGGAACTTTGATTTAGGGAAATTAGTAGTTCCAAGTGTCTTTATGGATTATGACCTTCTTGAAGCTATTGCAAAGAATTATGATCAAGCAGTCTGAATAGTAAGAAGAACTGATGGTGTGCCTTTGATTACAATTAGTCTTGAAGAGATTAGAGAGGTATTTGGTCTAGAGCCTTTGACAGATTATCATGTACCCATCAACTTACAAGAATTAGAAAAGGAATACGTGTCAAAGAGGGATGCAATTAGGAGGGGTGCATTGAGGGCCCATATTGGCACAATCAAGAATTTGCCAGTAATTACAGCAACTTCGAGGGAACCTTTCAAGAAAGAATATTTCTCTTCGAGGGTTGTAGAAATACACAGGACTTTGTGTCAAGTTTTTGGTGAGGACGAACACAATGTCATGCCCATCAGTCTTATGTACATGATGGTTTAGATTGCTTCTTTTGGTGTGGATGTTATTTTTGACTTTGCTTGCTATTTAGCAGAAGAAATTCATATCGGCCTAGTAGGAATTGCAAAGGGGAAAGTGGAGAAGACTTTTGGCCATTATTCTTTGTTGATGCATATGTTCTTGTTTAAAGGAGTCACATATTTTGGTAAGGAAATGGACTTAAATAGAGAATAGGATGGAGAAGCGCTACCAGTCTAGTTATGGAGTGTAGACATGACCTGGGATGCAGAGAAGGCTAGCTTTGGCAGGTTTGATAGCTACTTTGCTTCAAAGTTGAGGTGCCTCATATTAAGTGACAATCCCAAAGTGCCTAGGGCAATGATGATTCTCGTTAGGCCTATGGATAATCCTATTGGCTTGAAAGTTTCACATAATTGAGGAGATATTATCCCATACTTTGTTTCTATTGTCATTAGGGTTTATGGTTTTAAAGGAACCCCTCATGTACTGCCTTACCAAGTACCTCTAAAGATAGGGATGGCTAAATTTTTGTGGCAACTGGGAGGACTAGAGGAAACCTATTTGTTGAAAAGATCAAGAGGGTCAATATTCCCTACTTGTACTGTAGCCCATCAACTTGTGATCACTAAAGGGGGTTGGCTTTTTCTGCATAAAATTTTGGATCAGTACAAAATGGTTGTTTCTCATCCCCATTTTTCTGATACTAAGGGATTTTATAACTTGGCCTTTAGACACAGAATTAAGTTTGGCAAAATTGACCATGAATTTTATTACTGTAAGGATATTATAAGAAATGATTTTTCCTTGTAGGAACAGGAAACTAAAAAATAAAAATGGAGAGTTTACTCAAGGGTTCTAGAATTTATACATTGTTTTGATAAAGATTATAGTCCGCTAGATAATGTCATAACAAAGGCAAATAAGATTAAAAAGTTCATGAATACTTTTCCTGCAATAAAATGAGAAGAAATAATTCTTTATTAATTCCTACCCAAATAAGGCTAGGGAGGTCATAAGGAGGTTGGCATTTACTCCTAATGTAGGAGTTGGACATTTGACTATCCAAAAGAGGCGAAGTTATACTATAATTCAAAATAAAAAGGCCACTGTAGATAAGGGTAAACAAATAATGGGATCCACCAGTGTTGTCATGGAAGAGAGACCTAATGAGCCCTCTCCTAAGAGGCAAAGAATAATGAAAGAACAAGATCCTCATATTGAATAATATTCACCTACACAATCCCCTTTGTGGATTGGAGAGGAGCAACTCATTGGAGAACAAATTGAGCAAATGGGGTTGCAAGGAGATGTTTTTATTACTCAAGTAGAATTGGATGAGGGAGACCCTCAGGAACCTTTTGTGCTTAGCCTTGATTTAACAATAGAAAATTACAAAGGTAGGGAATTGGACCCTATCATAGAACAAGATAGTCATCAGTTTTTGTCAAATGATAAGCTTTATTAAATCCAAAGCTTTTTACCAGTTTGCATGGAGGGCCAATATAGGAAAATTTGAAGAAAGATGCAATAAATTGAGAACAGAGCATCCAAAAATGGAGGAGACTGCCTTGCAAAATTAGGTGAAAGGAGAAATGATACAAGAGTTTCAAAATATAAGCCCTGAGGAAGGAAGGCAAATGGTAAAGGCATCAAATATTATATTGTTGCCCAATTGGGAGATAGTTGATGCCTTAGTTTTTAATTCTATTTCAAATAAGTTGGATTTACAAAACCAAGATAAAAAGGAATTTGTGGGTACTACATTTAGTGAAGACCAGGCTACCTTAGTCATTTGGTCATTAAGGAAGGATCACAAACTACCTCATCACAACCAGATGAATCTGGATTGATGGGAAATATTATTGTAAGAAGAGTGGCAGATACTTCCCATGTACAGGCTACACACGTGAACATAGGGACCTCTCAATTTGTCTTGGTCACTGCAAAGAAAGACAAAAAAAATAATGTTTGAACTGTAGAGTAAATATGAGAGTGTTTTGGATGCCTATAATAAAGAAGTTCAAAAGAGAATTGAACTTGAGAATAAATTAATGGGGAGGTCTTTTAGGCCAAGAATAACATATCCCCATCCTCCAGTGAAGCCTTTTAAATCCACTCCACTTATAGAACTACCAGATACACCACAAAGGCCACAATACTACACTGCTAAATATTTTGAAGAAGAAAAGAGCAAGTTGTGGGGCATTACATGTGGAACTAAATGTACAATATGAAGATAAACAGAGAAAGGCTCTAATGTATCTAGTAGGTAAAATTGAATGGCCATTATTTTATGATCGATTAGCAAAGGTAATAAGCATATGGGAAGAACTGAAAGCCCATGAAGATATTTTGAAACCCATTGTCAATAAGTGGGGAAAAAGAAGGAAATAAATTACCTTTTTATGTTACTTTGTTATAAAGTCTTCCCATTATTATATTGAGAGACCACATGATATTGCTAATGATTAATCAGAGTTTGATAACAGAAGGGTTGTACTACAACTAAAAGTTGTTTCTTATCTAAGCAAGTATAAGAATGAGAAATTTTATTTATTCCCTTGTGCTTTGAATAGAAAGAACAAATTAAAGAACAAGGATGAATGGACCAAGGAATTAGATGACTTGTTCTATTTGAGAATGAATAAGGTTATTAATGAAAAAGGGCATGCTTGGTGGGCCACCACAACAGAAGAACTGGTGAAAGTCCAATTATTCTTTGATTCTTTAAAACAAGATTTTGTTAATATTGATAAGGAAGATGAATATGTGCTTAGGAAGCGACATGATGTTTTGCAATTCAATTAGCCAGATGATACACTCTTTGACACATGGATGGAAGATATTGTTTCTAATGAATGGTTGGAAGAAGTTGAAAGTGATGATGATGAAATGCATGAAGATGAAATACAAATCATCGACTCATTTTCACCAATACCTAAATGAGAACAAGACAAGGAAGGGCAGCCATCTCATGTGAAAGATACAATGGATCAGTTGGATAATGTGGTAGAAATGAAACTAGATGTAACTGTCACCTTGGTGGTACATGATGACATGAGTGGAAATGCCAGAGCAGAGGTGAAGTTGTAAGAATCGAAGCCTAACACCTCACTGGCTAGTTTGATAGCAACATATGCCAAGGACTCAGAATGAATAAAGGCCAATCATGGGATTTGTAGCATTTGAAGATGTAATAGAAGAGGGGCCTACCAAGAGAATATCATGAAGTATTACCTTTTTTTTACATAATTTTTTTTCTTTTCCCATTGAGTAAAATGTAAATATCTTTGTGAAAGGACACCTGTCAATTCTCTACACCTGAAGCTGTTTGCATCTCACACTATATAAGTGAGATTCTAGGGCTAGAGAAGGGAGATAAATTCTTAAGTTGAAAATCCTAAACCTTTAAGCCATTTGTCCTAGAAAATTAGGACAAGTATCTGAGTTGGCTACCTTTTGAATGTGTCGAATGATGTTAATTCATGATTATAACCCTTTAGTCTGATTTTGTATGTGTTTTTCTATGATGGGTTTTCGTATTTTATTTTATGAGTCTTTGGTGAATTTTCTATTAATTAAGTCTAATTAAAAGATTAAATTAATGATTTAATTTAATAGAAAACTATTATGATATTTTAATATTTAATTAATTGGGAAATCAACTAAATAAAAATAATTAAATTTGAAGATAAAAGTTATAAGATTAAATTTTAGAATGTGATTAAATTTATTTAATTTAATAATAATATATTTAGAGTTCATTTTTAAATAAATGCTAAATAATATTATTATTTAAGTTAATAAATATTTTATCAATTAAGTTTCAAAAATAAATTAAAAAGTGGAAATATATTAAAAGATTTAAGTTCGCATGATGTGTGCGTGAGATTAAAATATAAGAAATTAATTTAAAAGATAAAACAAGTGAATTTAATAACGATATTTTAACTTTATAAAGTGTGCATGAGATTAAAAATTAATAAATTGATTGAAAAGAGAAGTCAAGTAAAAACTAAATAAATTTATTTAATAATTCAATTAACGTGCATGGAAAAGATAAAAAGAAAGATTAAGAAAAGTTAATAAGAGTTAAAGGGTTGTGAGCAAGGAGTTCTCTCAAGTGAATGCACAATTAGTGCCCCAATTTGAGGAGAAAACTCTTTATCACCAATTCAAGGTTCATTTTCGAGGGACCAAAGTTTTGGGAAGGACCACAAATTTCAGAGAAGGAAGAAATTTTTGGAAAGGAGAAGGCTCTTAGAGGAGGAATTTTCCCTACAATTTTTCTTGGGTGTAGCGATTAGCATCAGTGTCCAGGTAGATGCTTGTGATTATTCGCTCAATTTATTTATTCTCTTACCTTCTTATCTTCATCTCTGTTGAATGGCTATCTGAATAATTCTTATCATGGGTGCTTTCAATTCTAAGGATTTCCAGTATGCATGTTAATTCCTCTGTACATGTAGAGGTTGAAAATTCTTAGAAAACCTCATCCATTAATTTTGCAAATTAGATTTTAAACTGAGAAGGGTTTAGAATTTTTTTTTAAAGATAAATTAAAAATTAAAAATTTGAATGGTTATTCGTAATTCTCCTACCAAATTAAAATGGTAATTATTTATAATATATATATACATATATTTGTATGGGGGGGTACGATTTTATTTTAATACAAAATTAAATTAAAAATAAAAATAAAAAATCATTTTTTAAAAAGATTGAATGGAAGGGGGGGTTGGTCGATTATGTTTTATAATACAATATTTTATAATAATAAATATTTTTTTTAAAATTAATGGAGAGGGTGGGGAAAAAACCCATACCCACCAACGGCTTATCATTGGGCCACGACAGCAGGATACTTTGTTGCACGCAGCAGCAGTACAACTATTGTCTACGATAGCAGAGGTACCAACCACCGCAGGTACCAAGTCGGCGGGCCTTTATAAACGCCAAACTTTGCATTGTAAATTTTATTTTATTTATTTTAAATTTTATAAATTTATAAATATTGTTAAGTTTTAAAATGTAGTTTTAAAAAAATTATTTAATAATATTTTAAAATAATTTCTTTAATATTAATAGATTATAATTTATTAGATATTTTTAGCTAAAGGTTAATTAGTAGTAATTCAATGATAATTAAAGTCATTTTAAATATAATTTCTAATTAATTTAATTTAATTAATGACTGGTTATAATGAAGTTTAATTTTTTTTCAAATTATTATAATACTGATTTAACTAGAATGGTATATTATCTTATTTGATAATCAATGGTTATTATTTTAATAAATTAATAAATAGTTTCCCTTTTTTATTATTTTGGAAAATTTTACTTCAAATCAAATAGGGATAATTTTGTAGTCTATTCAAACACAAGAATGGGAAAATGGTAAGGGTAAATTGTGAACTTATTTACTTAAATCATACATTAAACTGGAAACTGAAACATTACACTTAACTCAATTACATGTTTTTAAATCAAACCAAACTGTGAGACTATTATGTTTCTATATATTGTCTATGTTTTGGGGTTTCGGGGTTTGTTCTAGCGTTGACCAGTCCTAAGATGTTACCAAAGGCTTGGGAGTTATGTGATTGTGATGTTATGATGTTTTGATCTTGATTCTTTAAACCCAACCATGGTAATGTGAAGGTATGCTCTATGATATGTTTATATTTAATGATTGTTATTGCCTTACAATGTTCTTGTGTGATGCTGAGGCAAATGTATGACCTACTTGACTTAACCATTTTTAAGTCTTCGATCAGTTGTATTTGGATTTTTTTCTAGTCGCTTTGATAGGACTAAGGTGTTTTGTATGATTTTTTTTTTATGATGTCATAGTATGACATAATTGACTTTACCATTTTGGAGTCTTGATCAATATTATTTTTGGGATGCTTTCCAGTTGCTCATGGAGAACTGATGTGATATTATCTTTTTGATGCTTTCCAGTTACTTGTGTAGGACTGAGGTGATTTTATATGATTATTGATTTGTATTTTTATGAGCCTAGAGTAGATTTTCTACATGTAGTGTCGGGAAGTAGCTTGCAATGGGGGTCGAGGCCCTAAGTGGTTCCCACAGTAAACCATTGTAAGTTGTTTAATAAGTGAAAACATTACACTAAATGGGGATTGAAATGAACCTAATAAGATTCTTTGTATGTTCTTGCCCATGCCTCGAGTGCTAGTATGGACTAGGATGGGAGTAGAGAGAACACTTGGTTGCAATCTTGCATTCTGTAGTATGCCTTGTCAATATGAGAGGATACTAGTGGCTACATAGAGATCATTAGGGACCTGGGGTCCTAAGAGACTGCCAGGGCAACTCTAGCATGATTCGTGCAATGACACTTGCCTGATTACATAGTAGGTTTCCTACGTGTCTTTGTGTGCCTCTAGGAATTAGATGTTGATCTATCTTAGAACCCTTGAGTTAGAATACTTTTAAAATTTCCTAGACTTAGAGTGTACTTGTGTTATGTGATTTGATATCCTATTTAGGACTTGAGACTATCTCCTCAGCATGGTGGGAGTGGGCCATTTAGGTTCCACACGGTTGGGTGGTAGTGTTTTTTACTCTTACCATTGAGATCCATCTGTAGTCACCGTGGCTGGAGCTTCCTTGTCTGCAATTCCTTTCCTTCTATCTATGTATCTTTATGATGGATGGTTGTATTTCATGATGGATGTTTATAGCTTTTACAATGGATGGATGTATCATGTATGGTGGTTGATTTCATTTATTTTATTGTACTTGTATCATGGATCTAAGGAGGATGATGTATTTCTATTTTTACATATGTATATTATTGTAGCCTTTCATACCCTATGACATGTATAGTGGATGATTGAGCATTCTGAATTTCATTTGCCAACAGGCATTTGAAACAAATGTATATTGTTTAAATGGACTTTGGACTTTTTAATTATTCATTCATATGGATATCGTAGTTGTTAGACTTAGTATTAATTAAATTTAAATGTGATTCAATGTCATGGGATCCTTAAGGAATGTAGCCTGTTGCGTATGCTTTTTAGTTGATTGTATGTTATTGCTTCCGCTACTATGTGTTTTATGTGTATTTTATTCTTCTTGTTCAAAAAAAATTGTTGGCAAAGTTAGTAAAATATTAGGTTATTTCTTTTGGATCCCTTGGCATGGCGTTACATTCCAAGACAAACTGAATAACAAAAAAGATCTTAAAAAACTAAATAATGAAATTATTAAAAATGGTATGGACAATGAAAAATTCATTAAAGAAAAAAACTATTAATCATACAAGGAGACATTTTTAGCAAAAGAAGAATTCTTTTAGAGACAAAAGTTGAGGGAAAAATGGTTAGCAGAAGGAGATAGAGATACAAAATTCTTTCATAACAGTACAATACGCAACAAAGTTCTTAAAAATATTACACATATTAAAGATAATAATGGTAGTGCTATCAATAATCTAGCAAAAATTGCTCAAACCTTCGTCACATACTATGAGAATCTATTAAACAATTATGACTCATCCAATTTAGCCAAGCAAAAAATTATGCTTAATTATATACCTAAAGTTATCACAGAATTTGACAACATGGAGCTGAATAAACCTTTTACAAAAGAAGAAATCAAATCAGCCCCTTTTAAGCTTAGCCTAGATAACTCTCTAGGGCCTAATGGTTTCCAAGGTTTTTTCTTCCAAAAATTCTAGCAAATCTTAGGGGAAGAATTATGGAAAGCAATATAGGCAGCTAGAAATGGGGGATCAATCTTAACTGAAATTAATCATACTTTTTTTAGCATTAATACCAAAAAAAATTGCAGCAGTGTCACCTTCAAATGTTTATCCCATTGCATTATGTAATACAATATATAAAATTTATTCAAAAGCAATAACAAATAGGATTAAAACTTTGCTTCTAAAATTTATCTCAAAAGAATAAACTAGGTTTGTACTTGGTAGATCAGTACTCAATGGAATATCCATCATTCAAGAAACTATACATTCAGCAGTTAAAAACAAAGAAGTCTATATGTTTATGAAGTTAGATATACAAAAAGCATATGATGTAGTAGATTGGAGGTTTTTATGTAAATGAATAGAAAATTTTGGATTTTTCAAACAATGGATAAATATAATTTTTAACTGTATATCTACTCTAAAAATTTCACTACTTATTAATGGTACCCCTTAAGGTTTCTTCAAGATTTCAAGGGGTGTCCGACAAGGAGACCCTGTGTCACCTTTTCTTTTTTTAATTATGGCAGGAGCATTTGGTAGAGCTATTCAAAAGGCACAAGGTGTAGGATTAATTAAAGGCATTACTATTACTAAGAATGTTCCAAATACTACACATCAATAGTTTGCTGATGATGCCATTCTACCAAGAATTAGTACCAAGGAAGAAATAAAATCTTTTAAATAAATTATATTGGATTGTTTAACAACATTGGGACAAAAGGTTAATAAAGAAAAATTACAAATTTTCTTTTTAAACACTCCAAGGAACGTGGAGGAATACATATGCAATTATATGGGATACAAAAAGAGTAACTTTCCATGCAAATATTCAGGGATATACTTAGAAAAAGGAGTTTGGAGTAAAAAAGGATGGGACAATATCTTGGAGAGAGTAGAAAAACAAACAGAATCATGAAAAGGAAAATGGTTAAGTAAAGCTGGGAGAGCAACAAAAATTAAATCTGTTCTATCAGTTATTCCTACTTATACTCTATCTTACCTTCCTCTACCAAATAATGTTAATAAAAAATTGGAAGGAAAACTTAGAAATTTTTTCTGGAGTCGAATAGAAGAGAAAAAGAAACAAGCACTAATAAAATGGGATAAGATATGTCATCCTAAGAATTAAGGAGGATTATAAATCTTAGTTGGCAAAATGAGGCATTAGGAGCAAATTTAGTATGGCATCTATATAAGGAAAAAGATTTTAAAATGGGAAAAAATACTTTATAATAAATATCTCAATCCATTAGACCCTTCCTCTCCCTTTAGAACCAGAAATCCACCAAGTCGTTTAGAAAATTCAAATTTTATGATGAAGTGTAAGCCTCTGGTCAGCAAATATCTAACTTGGGATTTAGGTACAGATGATGAGGCATTATTCTAGGATGATTCATGGGATGGTCAACCCCTAATTATTAAATCTAGAATATCCAGAAGCAATATCAATGTCATTACTAATATTTGGGGACCCAAGGTTTCAGATGCCAAAACACTTATCAAGATTGATGAGACTGAGACTTGGGTATGGAAATCTTTGGATAATATTAATATTCCAAGTATAGATAAAACTGTCCTTGAAAATATCCTTAAGGGTAGATTTTTGATTCATAACAATCGAGCAGATAAACTCATTGGGGGAGCATCTAATGATGGAATATACAAGTTTAAGCTAGGATATGATCTTATAATTAACTCACAAAGATGGGATAATATTGCTATACCCTTGGATCTATGTGGGGATTCAACATGCCTATTTAAGGTCGGTGTCTTTATTTGGGAGGCAATTTAGAATCAAATTCCTATAGTTGATAGTGTACACTCAAATTGTGTCACACTCTAAACCATTCTATCCAAACGATTCCATGAGTTGGAATGTTCGGATGCCGGCTTAGAGCTCCCTATCCATGGAGTGCAAGAAGCTAGTATTCAAGCATGAAGGCTCTCATCCAAGCCTTAGAAATGTGGTTCTTGCTAGTAAACCATGCAATGGGAGGTTCCAAAGACAAGATGCAAGAATGCAAATGTCCCAAGGAGTTCCTCAAAAATGCAATGCAAATGAAAATTAAGCTAGAATGAGATGCAAAGTGGAGCTATGCTAAAATATATATGAGAGTGTTACAATACCATTATTAAGCTATGTGAGATTAAGCTACATGTAAAAATGAAAGCTAAGCTAAGCTAGAATGCCATGATGCCATGGATGAGAGAATGTAGACAAGAAATAGAAGTTCTCCACAAAGCTCCAAAGAAACCTGTTAGAAAACTTGTAGCATAACAATATTCAAAATGAGGATTGATTGAGGGGGAAAGCTCTCTCCCTTTTAAAGTCATACGAATGGTAGAGATCAAGATGGAGATGGTGGATGATCAACGGTAGAATTCAAAAAGAGGAGTGATCCATGTGCACACACAAGTCAACCAATAGAATATAAGTTGACTTGTCACATAAGACAAAAGTCTCACAAGCCTTTTCTTTTAATTGTAAAATAGAAAAAGAACTTTATGTGTGCACTTTAAGTGGGTTAGAAGAATGGGGTGTTTTATTTAATTAAAAGGGGACATGTTCTTTTAATAAAATAATGAACTTAGGATAGCATAATCAAACTATAGGTTATAATCAAATAAATTGATTATTAGCAATTTGGCTTAGGTAAGTGATTAAATTAATTTAGCCAAAATGTTGAAAAGGGGGCTAATAGTCTAGATGACCATTTTTAGGTGATTATATTTTCCCCTCTTTGACTAATGCGTGATCGATCTGGGAACACATTATGTCAAAGAAAATAGAAAGCCAAGTAGGCAGTGATAGATATAGATATCTGATTTCAAAGAATGAAATGCAAAAATAGATGGCAAGTCCCGAATGCACAGCCCGATAGCGGTAGTATTGAACACTAGGAAGATGATGTTAGGATCCAAAAAGAATTCTAACAGCTAGCAAAGCGAATAGATCGAGAGCAAGTGATAAGGTCAAACAAATGCTCCTAAGAAATAGATAGCTGTAACAATCAGCAATAGAGTATTTCTGCCCCCTCGGGATCGAAATCAAAATGAGGTAAGAGGAAGTAGAAACTAGCTAGATATGAGAAAATCGAGATATAACAATGTCTGATATGACAGATAAATGATTAGAACCCAATAATGACTATAAAAAATTGATAAAAATGTATACTCGAAAGTGTCCCACTCTAAACCCTTCTATCCCAACGATTCCATGAGTTGGAATGTTTGGATGTCGGCTTAGAGCTCCCTATCCACAGAGTGCAAGAGAGTGTATTTCAAGTTCAAGGGCTCTTAGGTGAGCCTTAGAGATGCTCTTCTTGCTAGTAAACCATGAAATGGGAGGTTCCAAAGACAAGATGCAAGAATGAAAATGTCCCAAAGAGTTCCTCAAGAATGCAATGCAAATAAAAATTAAGCTAGAATGAGATGCAAAGTGGAGCTATGCTAAAACATGTATGAGAGTGTTACAATACCATTATTAAGCTATGTGAGATTAAGCTACATGTAAAAATAAAAGCTAAGCTAAGCTAGAATGCCATGATGCCATGGATGAGAGAATGTAGACAAGAAATAGAAGTTCTCCACAAAGCTCCAAAGAAACCTGTTAGAAAACTTGCAGCATAACAATATTCAAAATGAGGATTGATTGAGGGGCAAAGCTCTCTCCCTTTTAAAATCATACGGATGGTAGAGATCAAGATGGAGATGGTGGATGATCAACGGTAATATTTGAAAAGAGGAGTGATCCATGTGCACACACAAGTCAACCAATAGAATATAAGTTGACTTGTCACATAAGACAAAAGTCTCACAAGCCTTTTTTTTTAATTGTAAAATAGAAAAAAGACTTTATGTGTGCACTTTAAGTGGGTTAGAAGAATGGGGTGTTTTATTTAATTAAAAGGGGGCATGTTCTTTTAATCAAATAATGAACTTAGGATAGCATAGTCAAACTATAGGTTATAATCAAATAAATTGATTATTAGCAATTTGGTCTAGGTAAATGATTAAATTAATTTAGCCAAAATGTTGAGAAGGGGGCTAATAGTCTAGATGACCATTTTTAGGTGATTACATTTGCCCCTCTTTGACTAATGCGTGATCGATCTGGGAACACATTATGTCAAAGAAAATAGAAAGCCAAGTAGGCGGTGATAGATATAGATATCTGATTTTGAAGAACGAAATGTAGAAAAAGATAGCAAGTCCTAAATGTATAGCTTGATAGTGGTAGTACTGAACACTAGGAAAAGATGATGTCAGAATTCAAGAAGAATGCTAACACCTAGCAAAGTGAATAGATCGAGAGCAAGTCATAAGGTCAAACAAATGCTCCTAAGAAATAGATAGCTGTAACAATCAGCAATAGAGTATTTTTGCCCCCTCAGAATCAAAATCAAAATGAGGTAAGAGAATGCAAAAACTAGATAGACATGAGAAAATTAGAATATAGTAATGTCCAAGATGATAGATAGATGATTAGAACTCAAGAATGACTATAAGAAACCTGATAAAATGCTCCAATTTGACTAGAGTTGACCTTGAAGGATATAGCATAAAAATTAGGTCGAAATGAGTAGAAAGGTGATTTTAGACATGAAACAGTGAATTGAAGTAGATATTAAGTATCAAAATGATGAAGACACGAAGAAATGAAGATGCCCCAGTGATGATTCAAAGATTAGACCTCAAAAGGTCAGCTAACTGCTCAGAGGAAAGTAGAATTTTAAAAGACAATTTTGACCATCAAGATGAACTCAAATTTGGATTTTGATCCCGAAAATGAATCTAAGACGTTGAAATTATTTAAGAGGTCAAAAATTTATATAAGGTGATGATAAGATAGAAAAGAGATGAAGTGAAAGATTAAGAAGGTGAAAAGACATGAACAAAAAGAAAGTAAAGAAATATATGAAAGGAGTTAGCCGATATGTCCATGAAAAGATGAAGAGAGAGCTCTCCCCATATGAAAGAATGCAAGACTAAGCTAGAAAATGAACTTAAAATACAAGCTAATATGCAAAGTGGTTTACCAGCAAGAAGCGCGTAACATTTAGACTCTTAATTTCATCATTGAGCATTTATTAGGGACATCATGAGATCATACAACCATCACTAGTATAACTATGAGGATATGAATATGATCGATATTAGATAGGTATGTGGAAATCCAATCTAAGCATCAGAGACATGTAAGTCAAGATAACTACATGATTAGATTCCCTAAGTTTAATTTAGCAAGATTACACCTGTATCAAGGCATAAGTGCCAGGATAAACCCTGAGTGCAGTCTTGCAAAATAGTCAAGGATGATACATTTGTAAGTCAACGTGTTGAATAGGACCAGCATAAATGCTTACAACACTATAGAAAAACAAAAGTATACCCACAAGCAGAAATCAAGAAAATATGTCCCATGCCCCCAGTCTTCTAGTCAATGACATCCTTGAAAGACTATTAGGGAGGGAACACATGGAAAAGAAATCATCATAGACAGCACACAAAGTAGATAAAGATCAGCATAGCTCAGATGTTTAAGTGTTAAAGTGCGTGTGTGCAAGTCACTTGGCCATTTCTTCAAGACTTGATTCTGATAGTGAGAAATATTGCAACATCGGAGACTATAGGTAAACTATCTGAAAAGTGTTGAAAAACACTTGATGTCAAGGTGGGGGAAGTGTTGAGAAATACTATTTTGTGAGTTGTCAAAGAAACCCTAATGCACAAGAATACCTCAATAGGCTAAGCAGTTGTGCCCCCAAGACGAGGACAAGAAACAATTCCAAGCTAGGAAATGTGTAGCAAAATAGGTGATTGAGACTGATAGACAAAGGTGCAAGGGTCTCAAGTAGCAACTATTTCTAGATTTTCACCACTTGACAGATTTTTTTAGGACTTTTTTCAAATTATTGTATTTTTTATTTTTTTGGTGATACATCAAAGTGCCTATTGCTAGGTTTTCACTACGAAGATCATTTTTTCATGACATTTTTTTTATTTTTAGGATTTTTTCAACATCATATATGATTTTTTTTGGAATTTTTTAGAATAATTTAGAGATCACTAGTTCTCAAGCAAGATCACATCATTTTCTCCCAATGTCTAGCAAGGTATAGGCCATGATGGAGAAACAAGCCGATGGATGAGCAAAGATGCATAAGAAAGGAATGTGAAGCAAGTGAAAGTGATCCTCAAGGACACACTCCTCAAGAATACCCAAGCTAGGGAAAGAGGTTAAATAGTCATATGAAGCATATTTTGGATAAGCAATGGAAGTAATGAGAAAGATAGCATGTAGGATAAGCAATGAAGCCAACAAGTGAGATAGCATGAAGTGTATAGTCCAAAAGAGTAGCCATGTCAAGAGACCTATGAGAACCATGTTTCATTTATTATGATCAAGACCAAGGGGTCAACTAGATAGTATAGCAATGGGATAGAGCAATAAGAATAAAGCTCCAGATAGAGGCTATGAGTGAATGGAAGAGCACAATAAAAAATCCGGTGGATAAGATAGCCAATATGCAAAGATAGCTCAACACTGTCAAGATCAAAGAGAGAAGAAGGGATAGATGGATGATGGAAGAATTACACATGATGCCTGTTTGCCAGGTTTTCATCATGGTACTTATCTAAGGTGCCACAAGAAGTAGTTTTCACCATAGGATAAATTTATTTCTCTTTACTTTTGCTACCAAGGTGCCACAAGAAGTGGTTTTCGCCAAGGCACATTTTCATTTTTTTTCATGTTTTTTTTTTTTTTAAATTTCTTTTGAATTTTTAGAAAGAGCTCAAGCTGTTTGAATGTAGATAGTGCTCCTATAGAAAAGATAAGTCGTGATAAGCCAAGACCATAGAAAGGTATGCTCAAAGATGTTGATAGGGTGATGAAAGAGAAATGGTAGTAGGAAGAGTATATGGAGGATAATAGTTCATGTATAGAAAGTAAGTGTAAGCTTTAGAGGATTTCATGAGGGTAGTTGAAATATTGGACAAGATCAACATTGGCACACACCTTGAAGGGTATTGGAATGATGGAGGAATCATGTATGAAGTAGCTTGAGGTTTAGATGTATGAGGTGGTAGAAGAGATTTGGAAAAAAGTGGAGTGGAAGGCCTTGGAGTAATTTTAGGAATATTTTTGGAAGAAGATAGAATGGAAGCCTTTGGAAGCTTGAATGTCAACTTTGAAGTATTTTCAATATTCAAGTCTTTTAAAAGAGACTTGGGAATCCACATAGCTTTAGATTTTCCTCGTTCTTTGGGTGCTTGAGAGTGCCTTTGTATAATGATGGATTTAGGAAACCATATTTTCTTTGGTTTGGCTCTTTGAGTAGTGGACCTTTGCGGTCTCTTTTGTGCATTCTCCTTCTTAGCATTCACATGTCGATTAGATGGGACATAGTGATCTTTCTTTTTCAATGGATTCTTCTGTTTATTCTCACTTCCAAAGGACTTGGGATTTGTGGATGAATAAGGATGATATGACTGGTTTAGATGTATAGATGGGTGAAAAGTCATCAAGGATGAGTGTCTTTGTTGATCTTGAGGTATTATAGGAGATCTAGGGAATGAGCTATGAGTGAATGTAGGAGATGGAGGAACATAAGGCCCCAATATGGATGGAAGGTTTGAATGCTTTAGCTTAGATGGATAAGGACCGAGGATAGATTTAGAAGATGCAAAGGGATAGTGGGAAGGGATGTCAACATCTTTAGAGTGAGAAACATGGTCAAAGACATCAATAGACTCATAAGTACCTTTGATAGGAACAACATTTTTAATAGAAGCACTTGAAGCTTGAGCACAATTTTGAAGTGGATGTGGAGAAGTAGAACATGAGGGGATGCTTTGATCTTGACAAGTAGCTTTGGATAGCATATGAAGAGAACTTTTCTCATAATTTTCAGTAAGCTCAAGGGAGATAATGGAAGTGGTATCTGCATCATACTTGGGGGGTGGACAAGATATAGGATATGGAGGGGGAAAATCTTGAAAGAGATGAAAGGGTGCTTGATCTTGATCTTTTTTGACATTTTCAGTAAGCTCAAGGGAGATAATGGAAGTGGTATCTTCATCATACTTGGGGGATGGACAAGATATAGCATATGGAGGGGAAAAATCTTGAAAGAGATGAAAGGGTGCTTGATCTTGATCTTTTTTGACATTTATAGCTTTTTCTTTTTGAGAGTCCTCTTGACATGGAGCCACTTCTAAGGACAAGGGAGAATGAAGAGTGAATGGAGTAGTGCTTGGATTAGGTATAGTAGTGCATGAAAGTTGAGGATGTTTAGGATTAGTAGCATGGAAAAGGTTTGCAGCCAAGTGAAGGTTAGCTTGAGTTTCTTTTAGATATAGCCCTTGAGGATACACGTAGTCAATGTGGAAAGCATTAGATTCTTTATTTGATGGAGGCATGTTGGAAAGATTTGAAGTGTTGGGAGATGAACAAGTGTTGGAAGAAGTGGAAGATTTAATAGAGCCGCTACTAGACATAGGTTCATTAATGTAATCTTGCTCAAGAGAAGTATCCTCAACACATGAGTCACTAGAGGTTCCAATAATTCCATTATCAATAAGATCTTGGATTTTATGTTTTAGCTCAATGCAATCTAAAGTACTATGCTCATTATGTTGATGATAAGCACAATAGATATCCAAGAATGGGTTTCCATATGAGCTAGACTTAGGTAACATGATGATCTTATTGCCAAGAATTTTTTGCAAAGTGTCATCATAAGAATCTTCCAAGGGAGCAAAAGTTCTATCAAAATTATGTCTAGAGTCCTTTTGTTGTTTCTCATGTGAATGGTATGCATCCATGTCTTCATCATTATCTTGGTCAAAGATAGGTCCATCATGAAATTTTAGCATAGGCTCAAAGGAGGTATCAATTGCTTGTTCTCTAAAGAGGTCTTTAAATCTAGAAGAAGAAGACATTTGATGTCTTAAAGTAGAGCATGTACACCTAGAAGAAGAGGATGACCTCAAAGAAGGTGACTCACATGCATGTAAAGACCTTAAGGAAGATTCATGTAATGATGCAATCTTCTCCTCTAACCTTTTCTCAAGTTTAGACTTCATTTCTGTCATGCGCTTAGAGAGATGAAGGTAAGAAAGATCATTTGTCTCTTCTAGTTCTTTGTATTTTGCATATAGATCTTGAAACTCTTTAGTGACATGAAGGATATCATGATCATCTAGATTTTGTTGAAGTTTGGTAGCACAAGGCTTAGATCCCATAGTTTTAGATGCAAAGTCAAGCATAAAAGAGCCTAGAGGATAACTTGATGTTGAAACTATAGGAGGTAGAGTGTTCACTTTAAAGTGACTTGTCAAACAATATGTCCAAGAAACTTACGACATGAATGACTCAAGTCAATAGCTAGTAAAGATGCCCAAATAGCCAAATAGATAGAGCAAGCGAGGTGACAAGTGAACAACTCTCTAACCCAAGAGTGTAGTCAAGAAATCAAGGCAACCATTTTAGCAAAAGGATAACTAGCAAGCATGCATAGACCATGAAGACAAAAAGACCTAGAGCACTAAGACCAAAGAACCACTTTAAGCATGTTTAAGCACTAGAGACATAACAAATCATAGCCAAATGATGAAACCCCCCTTAGTAAGTAACACAAGAAAATGTTTGCACTTGACATTTTGACTTGGTTGACAAAGTTTGACAATAATTGATAGCATAGAAAAATTAATTTTCAAAAGAAATTTCTTTTCAAGCCAGATAGTGACACATGGAGTAGTCTTTAAAAAATCAAGCAAGGGACAAAGCAACCTTGCATGATACAAGCATATCTAAGGTCTCAAAAGAAATCCCTAGAACTATCATCATGTGTATGTTTCAAAGATTTCCACAGGTCTAGCACATTCGAGAACACATCAAGCAATATCTACCTAAAGGACATGGTTCATTACTCAACAACTTGGCCCACGCTTGATGCTCCTTCACCTCACACCAAGTAATTGCCCACAAGAGATATTGGCTTTGTCATAGAAGTGCCATAAGCACAACTAAGGGAACACATATGGTTAGTGTAAATCTTGGGGTGATCCGGGTAGTCCATTAGGATCGATCCTTGCACCAAGAAGTTGAGCAGCTAAAAAAGGTAGTTACTAACGTAGGGTGTTTAGATAGGGCTTTTGTTCATAGTGTTCCTCTTGCTCCAAATTACGGGACACCTCACCTTATGATGAGTAACCGATCTCGTGATCACAAGAGTACCTTAAGCATTCTTGCATAGTGATCTCTCTATGGTCAAAATCCCATAAGCGATCACACTAGGCGAAGACAAACACTATGTCTACCAAGATTTTGTGTCCTTGATAGCCTTGAGTTTATAGTGGGTTGGAAGAGTCGGGTAATTTTCTTATCCCCACTTGGGTCATTCCTCTCAGGTTGTCCGAGAGCAGGCCCTCTAAAGGATTCTAACTACATAAAGTGGATCAACTTTTGAAAGTCAAGATTTCTAGTTCACCACAAGGGTGAAGAGCATACTCTCCTATTTCAATCATTTTCTCCCAAACACGCCAGGAAGATTCAGTTACCTCTTGCTTTTGAAACCAAATGGCAAGTCAAGATTTCTGATTCACCACGAGGGTGAAGAGCATACTCTCCTATTACCAAAAGACTCCAATCACAAGTTTTATGTACCTATAAAAATGAACAATTATTCAATGCTGCACATGGAAATAAAAATCAAGCCAGTTTGGGTTTTTATGCTTTGGGCAGCCCTGCAAACAATCGTTAGTAGCCCTTGTGCATTTGAAGCTTTGACATGCGTTCTTTTTATGCAATGTTTCAATTTTTTTCATAAGGATGGCAACCTGAAATCACAACTTGTTAGCACCACAAGTTAGTGTGAAATAACATAAAAATCTTCAAACAAAAGTGGTTAGTTGCCTCAAAAAGCCAATTTATCTTCCAACCAAGTGCATGCAAAGAAAGTGCAAGTTAATCACAAATGCTCTCATTTTTACTCTTTGATTTTGACCTAGTCAACAAGATTGGACTTGTTTGCTATGATTTTGAATCTAAAAATAGAAATGAAAAGAAGAGACCATGACTAAAAATCAGAGAGATTTCCAAAAATGTAAGAAATTCAAAAAAATCTTTTCATTTGCTCCCTAGAGATTGATTTTGTCAAAACAGGCCAGATTTATCAAATCGAGTTTTTGATCTTTAATACGACCTCAAAAGTCAAAACACAAAGAGAGTACCCCTCTTAGAATTCAAAAATATTTTTGAAAATGTAAGTTTTTCTGAAAAATGCACTGATTTGCGATCAAAAATGGATTTTTATGAAAAATAAAGAAAAAATCATAACTCTCGCAAATCATGTCAAAATGCTTTGAAACTTGTACTAAGACATTTTGAACACATACGCAATGTGACAAAAAAAAATTCAGAACCAAACTCCAAGCGATTTAAAAGATATGATCAAATCTTTAAACCAACTAAGTTTTTGGCCTTCAAACCAATCTACTTATGGGTTGGCCTTAAAATCAAAGTGATAATTCTAAAAAAGTACTTGATTAGATCCAATATGCTGCTGTAAAAAACCAAAGATAAGAAATGAAAGCAAATGGAGCTAGAACTTGATTCAAGCCCCACGGTGGGCGCCAAAAATGTACACTCAAATTGTGTCACACTCTAAACCATTCTATCCAAACAATTCCATGAGTTGGAATGTTCGGATGCCGGCTTAGAGCTCCCTATCCATGGAGTGCAAGAAGCTAGTATTCAAGCATGAAGGCTCTCAGCCAAGCCTTAGAAATGTGGTTCTTGCTAGTAAACCATGCAATGGGAGGTTCCAAAGACAAGATGCAAGAATGCAAATGTCCCAAGGAGTTCTTCAAGAATGCAATGCAAATGAAAATTAAGCTAGAATGAGATGCAAAGTGGAGCTATGCTAAAATATATATGAAAGTGTTACAATACCATTATTAAGCTATGTGAGATTAAGCTACATGTAAAAATGAAAGCTAAGCTAAGCTAGAATGCCATGATGCCATGAATGAGAGAATGTAGACAAGAAATAGAAGTTCTCCACAAAGCTCCAAAGAAACCTATTAGAAAACTTGCAGCATAACAATATTCAAAATGAGGATTGATTGAGGGGGAAAGCTCTCTCCTTTTTAAAGTCATACAGATGGTAGAGATCAAGATGGAGATGGTGGATGATCAACGGTAGAATTCGAAAAGAGGAGTGATCCATGTGCACACACAAGTCAACCAATAGAATATAAGTTGACTTGTCACATAAGACAAAAGTCTCACAAGCCTTTTCTTTTAATTGTAAAATAGAAAAAGGACTTTATGTGTGCACTTTAAGTGGGTTAGAAGAATGGGGTGTTTTATTTAATTAAAAGGGGACATGTTCTTTTAATAAAATAATGAACTTAGGATAGCATAGTCAAACTATAGGTTATAATCAAATAAATTGATTATTAGCAATTTGACTTAGGTAAGTGATTAAATTAATTTAGCCAAAATGTTGAAAAGGGGGCTAATAGTCTAGATGACCATTTTTAGGTGATTATAGATAGATTCTCTAAAATGGGGTTTGAGGGAAAATTCAGATGTAGTCTATGTAAAAATGAATCTAAAAATATGGAGCATATTTTGTTTAAGTGCCCCTTTGCACAAGATTATTGGTATTGGGTTAAGAATAAATTAAATTGGACATCCCTTATACCTCAGGATATCGAGGGATTACTTAGGGGTTGATCTATTGAGAATAGGGTTAGCATATATGAGAAATTATGGAATATCACACTTGCAATTATTATGTGGGAATTATGGAAGGAAAGAAATAGATGAATATTTCAAAATTTAGAGCTTAGTAAGATATAAAAAAATCAATAGAATTGAGGCGGCCATCACAGAAGTTATGAATTGCCATCTCAGGAACACACCCAAGGTAGAAGTACATTCTCAGTATGGGATGAGAATATGAGGAAAAATTGGCCACATTTGATTAATCGTCCCTTAGTTTATCCTAAAAAGGATAATATAGCTAGGAAAGAATGTAAATGGGTTGCACTTCTAATAGGATGGAAAAAATTAAACTTTGATGGAGCTTCTAGAGGGAATCCTGGAAAAGAAAAATTGGGTTGTATAGTTAGATTAGAAAATGGAGATTGGATATTAAAATGAGCTAAACCATTAGGTAATGTAACTAATAATATAGATGAATTGGAAGCATTAAAATTAGGATTAAAATTAAGCATAAAAAAGAATATTAAGAAGTTAATTATTGAAGGTGATTCACAAATAATCCTAAATGTAATTAGAAAGTGACAAACACCGAACTGGATGTTAAATGCTAAACTAGAAAGTGTACTTAATCTTATAGATCAATTTGAGGAGATTAGAATTCAACATATTTATTATGAAGGGAATTTAGAAGCTAATAAATTGGCAAATAAAGGAGTGGAGGGAGAAGACTTTATATATTTAGCAGGACAAAATTAAGTTAAGTAGAATACTAATATTAGAGCAAAGGATAGTTTAGTAGAAGTATGACACACCTTTATATGAAGTAATTATTAGACAGACATTTGTAACAAGTAAATCTACTTACATTTATTAGGCATCTAAGATAAAATCATGAAACATTAAGTATAGTCTCTTTTCGTGTATTTTAATAATCCTACACAAATATGAGTAGGCATCAATTAATATTTAACAACACAAGAGTCGCCATCTATTATTTAAGGCTCAGAGTACTAAATCTTTTTATAGTTCTTCTTTCTTAATAAATCCTATAGTTTCTCTATGAGCATGGAGTCTTCAATTTCCCTCTTTCATGCTCTAGAAGTGAGGACAATGGTATTTAGAGGGATTGTCAAACAGGAGAGATGGAATTGGATCATTAACCTGGTAGATGATGTTTCTAGGTTTTTTCATTACTTTAGTTGTTGCCTTACCCTAGCTTCGATTCAAGACTCTTATGTTCCCTTTTGATTTCTTCTCTTTGGTCTTTTGGGACTGAGCTACATCTTTGTTATTAAAGATTTTAATCATTATTGTACAAATATTGATGGTTTTTAGCTGCTAATGTTGATCTATGATCTTTTATTCTATTGAGTTCATTTCCTCAGTAATAATAAATGAATGAGACTTAGAATATTAAGTCGATATGTATTTGTGAGGTATTTAAAATAAACCGTTGGGCCTATATGCTTGAATTTGTATTATGTCTGGTTATCACTGCTCTACTTCTTTCCATTCATCATTATGGATTTAGTTTTCACTTCATTGTGATTTAAGTAGAGCAAGGTGTTTATTGATTCCCCTGCTACTGATTATTTTGTAACCTTAATTAGGCAATATGTATGAATTCAAGTTGGCTACTGATTCAGGCTTCTCCTCTTAAACTCATAAGTAGACGATAAGAATAAGATGAATCAATGAACATCTTAAATTATTGAAATTAGTTAATATAATCTTGATTGATCTATTCATTTGAACTAGATAAGAACCCTGAATATCTAATCCACTCTATGTAAAAATAGAAAACTGAATAGGATAAGGGATGAGATTTTAGATAAAGATTCATTTAAAGCATATTATAAAACTCTTCTAATTAACTCCATTGGTACAATTTAGGATTATAATTGTATGAAAAGTCTCTCAATATGTTGATTGGTCTTTTTACTCCTCCCACTTTTTTTGATCACATTGATTTGGTACTAATCCATACTGGAAGATAGTTATAATTTGTCATGCAGATGATTGGTCAATCACTTCTTCATGCTAGGATCCTTGATGTATTTAGTTCAAAAACTTGCCTCTCCTTTGATATATGTCCCATTTTTCAAAGGAAGTCTATTTGTTATTAATTGTTTAATCAAATTTTGTATAAACTTGTACAAAGTTTCATATAAACTGGGCTATGCCCCTTTTAAATTGTATAATATTAGGCTTTGGTCCCGAATGAGAGTGGAGGTTTTCTTGCTCTGTTCTTTCCTACCAGTGCCCATTTGAACAAAGAATTCTGTAAATTCAATTTTATTTTATTTTATTTAATATAATACAAGGCTTCAATCGTTTACTGATCAAAAATAAAAATATTACTCCTCTATTAGTATTAATAAATTATTTAATTTATTAAACTAATTCACCTAAGTCAATTACATTATCCTAAGTCTCCTAAATAATCATTTTAAGTAATTCATATAAATTGCTAATTATCCACTCACTTAAATGACAGAGTCTTCTATTCCACCTAGTCAATCCATGTCATGCGCCACCTCATAGTTGCACCAATAATTAATTTTAATTAATTATTAAAATCTCTATTTATCCTCACCAATGTGTCCTATTTTATGGGGCCAAAAGAGGAGATGTGGCCTTGATTGATTCAAATTTTGAGACACGTGTATGTGGGTGACTAAGTCCTCTTCCTCTCCCTTTAACAACTTGGAGTCAGTCAATCCTCCTCATGCAGTCAATAGGGTCTCATGAGACACTTGTCCATGGAGTCCTCTCTAAAGCTAGAGTCCTCTCAAGAGGTCTTGATGAGATGTCTAACAAGTGTCTTTCCTCTCCCTAACTTCTCTCTCACAACTCTACTAAATACTTGATTTCATCCATCACTCCAACCAAGTCAATCTCAATCATCCATGTATCCTTAATCATCTCTCCATTGTCAGATGTTGCCACCTAGGCTAGAGTCTTCCCAGAGTCTATAAAAGGAACCCCTCTCTCCTCATTCTGGCATCTAGAATCATACTCAACTTTAGACTTTTGAATTAGAATTAGAAGTATTTTTAAGCAATTAGTTATCAATTTCATATATCCATTTTCATATCAATTGCATCATCATTCATCTTCATCTACATTTAGTTATCTTAGGATCATTCCTTTTGATCTTACATTCAAGTTCACAATCTCCAACACCTTGAAGCAATCTTGTAGAAGGAAGTTGATTAGAATCTGAGGGCTCACAAAATCAAGATGACTCAAGATTAGGAGGACAATGGAGGCATGTTGCATATGATGAAGGTAAAAAGTTTCATTTTCATTTGAAATACTTCATTGCATATGCATTTATTGGATTAGATTAGTTGTTTAGGCATTGACATATAAATATACATAAATCTTTGGTGCCCATCATGGGGCCTAGCCCCCAAAATTTGATCTTTGTTTGAAGTGTTTAAGATTTCAGGTGATGTATATGTTATTTTGGTGCTTTCATTCTATAGAATTGCACATTTATCCATTTATATTGCACTTTCATACACATACTTGCATTTGTCCCATATCCTAGTGCATATGTTCACTTATCCATCGTACCTATTTGTTCTACACATATGTTCATCAAAACTATGTATCTATCCATCAAAAGTGTGCATCTATTATTTATGCACATACATTTCATACATCAACACTTCTGTGCATTTTTATTGCACTTTTCTTGTAGTTGTGCTTTTGTTTCTTAATTTTGCACTTCTATTCTATAAAGTTACGCATTCATTTTATTAGTTAGAATCTGATAAAATTCTAGTTGCATTTTTAGATTTCTAACATTTTGATGAGTTGATGTTCTTTCTGGTATCCCTCTAGATTTATTTTGCAAGACATTTTTGTCAAAGGCCCCTCAAACATATTTAATTGTCCCTTTTGTTTATAGATTTCTCTAAGGGGTTGTTAAATGAAAACCATAACCTTCATTTGGGCTTAAAATATGACATACTTTTCATTTTCATGTGTCTTCTTTAAATTAGATCATCATGTCAGTTGTGTCTTATGAGATAGCCATGTTCTACATTTACCCAATTTTAGTACAAAGAAGCATCCTCTCCCCTTTCCATTCGTAGTCTTGGGTGTAAGAGAAACTAATCTTTAGAGGACCTGCATGCCGAGAATGGCTTTAGCATAGCTGGTGAGAGGGAATGACCCAAGTGGTAATGGGATAATGCCAAGCTCTTCTAATCTACTATAAATAAAAATCCATTGGGAAAAAATTTTCATGGAGTGGTTGCAATATTGTTATGTTGGGATGATGAAAGTGACCAAAATTATAACCTTCAAAATGGATGACCTTACTAAATATTGTGTTGTAGATTGCCAAAAACCTTCTATCTATTGTGTTAAGGGTTGCTAAAGACATCCCACACCTCTCATGCATTTTTTTTGGGGTAGTGGTTCCTTGGGATTTCATCACCCTTGGAATTCGTAGCTTGATGTGCTCGAGAAGTGAGTGCACTATAAGGGGGAGCCTATGCCTCCAAGCTACCATTCTATCCATACTGCATTAGCACGGTTGGACCTAGTCCAAGTGGGAATTCAACAGATACTATCCCGGCCAACCTAGGATTATGGTGTGTTTGTACATTACATTTTAGAAAAACTTTTAGGAATCATTCATATTGTTTTATGTGGGTGCATATTTTACTTGCCAAAAAATATAAAAATGAGAAAAAAATCAAAAAACCAAAAAAATCAAAACAAAATTTTCCAAAATTCAACAGAGTCACGTGTTTGTCTTAAACTGCTACACTTTTATCCAATATCTACGTATTTTTCCCATATACTTGTACTTTCTATAGTAGTGTTGTACTTCTATTTATTACTCCTATGCATTTTCTTTCTATATCTATGCATTTGTAATCATTAGTAATCTACATCTATCATTGCTTTCTACGCATTTGTTTAGTCTGCCTACCCATCTATTACTAAGAATTTGAAATAGAGAGCTTCAATGACCTTTTCAAGGGAAACTATGAACATTCTTGGGTACCCATTTGATTTTCCCTTCTAGTTCTATTAAAAAATTATAAATTTTAGATAATGAAAAACTAGTTTGAACATCATCTTCATTTTACGTCCTTCTAGTCTAGCATATCAAAATCCAAAACATCCATCACCAAATTTATACTGTTGAACAATTCCATATTAATTAGTGTCCTTTTTAGGGTTTATCATCCTTTATCTTGAAACTCGCTTAGATTTGACATTTTGAAATCTTTTTGTTGACATCATAGCAAGTATCTATCTCCTATAGACTTAGAGTCTCATTGTCTACATCCAAATTTTCAACACTTTAGAAAATATTTCAAACCACATCTACACCTTTCCATTTTATGGTAGTTCAAATCAGAGCTCAAAAATCGAAAGCACAAAAACAACAAACCAACATCGAAGAAATAAATGCTTATGAGAATCCTTGGCCCACAAAAATTGTTAGGTCTTGTAGACATTCAATGGATAATGAACCAACTAAAGCAGAAATTAAGAAGTCCATGAAACTATTGTGGTTCCACAACACATGCCCCATTTCACCTAGAAATGGGGACCCCCTACTTTATCTTTTGGCTTTCTAGATCCCTAGTCTAGGGTCTGAGTCTTTTCTAGGGTTTTTTCTAATGTCTTTGGTCAGATATGAGTCCCGACTTGAAAACCCAAATTTCAAAAATCACCATCTAAGGGGATAAGTCATTTTTTGCAAGGAAAATGGTGCACCTAGTGCACCTCCCCAGGTGCACTAGTGTGCCAAATATTCAAGGTAAAGCACTTCCTCTTTGAAGTGCATAGTTGTGCACCTCAAAGAGGTGCGCTAGGTCCCAGGATCCCCCACTCCTCTACACTTCTCATTTTCTCCTTCATTTCTTTGCTCTGAGCACATCTCCCATGCCTGCATAGCTTCCCAGATGTGTTATTGCACCTAAACACCTCCACCTACATACAAACAAAAAATAACTTTAAGACACCTAAAGTGGTGCGCAACTGTACACCTACCAAGGTGTGTAACTGCGCACCTTTTTTATTTTGCAAAACATTTTTTTAAAAAATTAAAAAGCTAAAAACATAAAGATAAAAGGTGCACAGTTGTGCACCTATCTAGGTGTGCACCTTTAAGCCTCCCTTGAAGAAAGTAAAGGGTGTGCATTTAGTGCACCTCATGAGGTGTGGTAAATGTGCACCCTTTGTGCTCTAGTGTGCGCACCCCAATAGGTGCACTAGATGCACACCCTTGATAAGAATTAGTATAGGGATTAGGCACACTTAGGGTACCTTCGAGGTGTGCCAGGTGTGCCCTTTTTTTGCATTTTAGGGATAAAATTAGGTTTTTTGATATTTTCTCATTACTTTGGGTTTTTTGGGTTTTTTTGTGTCATAGTTAGGGTTGATTTTAATTGATTTTTCTTTGACTTTAGACTAATAGACATTATTTTTAAATAGATTCAATGGCTTCTTCATCATCCTCCCTTGCTACAAAGATGGTCTCAAAACTAGTGATCTTCAATTTCAAGGTGTACTGGCAAAATCACGCTTCCAACATGATTATTTGGAGATACGGGACACTAAAATTGGTCATACTGATTGGAAAACATTCCTAGTATTGTGCAACAAACCTATGAAAAGGTCTCCAATGATATGCACTCTTATTTGATTAGGATTAGTTAGTGCAGCATCACACCTAATATTGGTGCAATTCTAGGAGTTGATCATAGCACTAGTAGAAAACTATGTCTCTGAAGAAAGGGTCGTCAAGAGTATAACTAGAGATATCATCCTAGATCTTTGACCTAAGAACATAGAGAAGGTGTTCCATCTTCCAAGGACAGATTAGTTTATCATATTAACCTATCACCAGGTGGAAACATGGTATAGAGAACATGTAGAGGAAGCATTTGAAATCATCTAGTCTTCATACCTAATTGAGAAGACTCCTCTAGGGTATAAAGCAAGTCAAGTGAACATGATAAGGAGTTACATGAAAGAGGATATTAGTTATTCTATAATACTCTTGAGTAGAGAAATGGGGTTACCTGTGTCAAGGCACGTGAACATATGGATGGTGTATTTTATTGAGACTATCAAAATAACAGAGATGTCAATTGATTGGGCTTCGATGCTTAGTGAGAACTTGGATGAGCAACTAGTGGTAGTTAAGAATAACTTTTATTTCTATATGACATCTTATTTGGTGTACTTGTTAGTTGCAAGGGAAACAGGCTATCTAGGATTGTTTAAAAAGGATAGTATGCAAGATGCAAATTCATGGCCATATATAGTTTATCCCTAGTTGGTGAAGAAAAAGCTTCCAGAGCATAGCAAGGAATACAAGATAGTGAATGATGCATTTATATTCACAATTTTCTAATTCATTGAAGGGGATTATGCGAACAAGATGTCAGAGGAGGTAGCAAAAAAGATTTCAAAATTTCAAGCCTACTACATCCAATATCAAACATTCATTTATTTGAGGGTAGGGAGTACCACTATCAATCCCAAGAAGCTCCCTAGATATCTAAGTGACAGACTTATATTGCTAGGAATCACTCAACAACTCTTGTCTACATATGATAGAGTTAGGAAGCAAACTAAGATAACCTAGGTTTGGCCCTTTACTATAGGATGGTTTAGTGTGGTTCAAAAATGGGATATTCCATCTTTTGAGTTTGAATGGGATCAATATCCTTTGGATGAATATAATTCTCCTTGGCCCTATTTTGATAACATTAGAAGAGTACAATAATTAGCTAGCAAGACATTTCAACATGAAGATACAATCGCAGATCATTGGATGAATACAGTAGACGACTACAGTATTCGAATAAGGGATTATTGTAGGATGACTCTTTATCTGGAAACCAATGCTTTGAAGATTAAGGTTCCTTTAAAGGTTGTGCAACAAGATACTAAAAATTTCCTTGATCCATTGTTCAATAGGGACAAGATTGGTGATTGACCTATTATGAATCTTGAGATTGATAAGGAAGAAAACTCAGATATTAATCGCAAGGCTAGGCATGTCATCAAACTAACCAAGGATTGGATTAAGAAACCTTTTAAATTAGATCCAATTCCTCAAGAGGTAGTCTTCCACACTATAGTCCACCCAGCAAGAGGTAAAGGAGCTAAGGTAACAATCCCCACTTTTACAACTTAGTCCCCGGTGAGGCCAGAAACAGTGCACCAACTTGATAGAGAAGTTGGATATTATAGGGCTCAAAAAGGTAAAGGCAAGAGGAAGAGGACTTCTCCCAATCAAGCTAAGCCAGAAGAGGAACCAACTCAAGCCCCACCATAAGAAGGCATAGAGGATGTTCAAGGGTCAAAGAATATGGAAGCTACACAAGCCAAGGATAATCCTCAAGTACCACTAGTAGTTCAAGGGCAAGAAGGAGCTAAAATAGAAGTAAAAGAAGTTTCTCCACCACAACAAGAGATACAAGCCTCCTCATTCGCTCCTAAGAGATGAATTATCAAGACTCTAGTCAAGAGGAGACAAAAGGTGATTAGGAGATTTATTCCTTTCCCATCAGTCCCAGAAGTTATCCCAAAAGGAAAGGAAGAAGAGGACGATGAGGATGAAGAAGCTAACATTCCTTTGAATTAGAGGACTCATCTAGCTAGAGCCATAGAGTTAGAATGGAGAAGAAGCTCCACAATTATTCCACCATCCATTCCTGAGCTGCCTATTCAATCTACTACATCAGAAGATGAATTTCAATAATGGATTGATGAGCAAGAGGGTGAAGGGAATGATGTCTTCAAAATGTTAGATTTTGATTTTATGTCGGTTGGCACTGAACTGGTGGGAGATAAAATAAGGGATACTCCAACTAATCAGCCTCAATAGGAGGATTGAAGTTGTTGGAATACTTTAGAATAACTAAGAATGGGGTGAATCAATTATCCAAGGTCTAGATGTATAAATAAAACTTTTTCTGGCTTAGTGAACCCATAAAACATTCATACCCATGTATGCATCCATTATGCAATCACAAAAACTTGTATGTTACTGTCAAATCAACTTGCAAAAATGTAAAGCATGAAACATAACAAATTCATCAACACACTTGACACAATGATTTATGTGAAAACTCAATTTGGAAAAAACTACCAGTAACATACTACTCCTTTTCAATCTTCTGAAGTGATGCCCTATGAAAGGCCAACCCTATTAAAGGTTACAATACACACTGTTAAATGTGACCCAGTTAAGAGATTTTAATCACCCTATTAGAAGTGATCCTTTTTAGAGGACTTTAGGCCATTCACTTGGAATGCCACCCAGTTAAAGGATTTACAAATGACTATTAGGTCAACCTTAATCCAAATGATTTACCCTAGACTAAAAGAATTGTTAGAGAGTAACAGTACAACTTTGATCTAATATAACTTACAACTTCTCTTGTAGGTTTTAGATCTCTATTCAATCCTCCATTCTGCTTGGCCTTAATACTTTGTAGCTCTACTAGCTTGATCACCCTCCAAGCATTCATCTCCTTAAGCCTTCTTGCTAAACATGCCATTGCAGATTCTCCTCTTAGGTCACTTGATGAAGCAAAACCATTGACTCCTCTTCCTTAGGTTCTCTCACATGACAACTTTTACTTCATGAGTAGACATTCCTATAAATAGGAAATTAGGATATTTTCTCACTCATTTTCCATCATCAAAATTAGATTTCAGATGGATTAGATAGGATACAATGTATCTACCCCATATCTTGTATCTCTTCTAGAAATTTCTCCTAGAATCCATTTGAATTAGCCTCAAAAATGGTTTACATCAAGTTATGTACCACCAGCTCATCAACCTTATCTTCCTCCTGGTTCACAAGTTTTAAGAAAACAAGCTTGTCAACTTAGATTTGGTGAATCTTTGATCTTTAACATAATGCAGTAGCTCAAATTATCAACCTTCTGATGCTTGGCACATACTACATTACTCAACATCAACTGTAAAATCACTTGGCATCAACTAAACTTTACTTGGCATCAATTGTCTTACTTGGCATCCACTAGAATTTTCTTTCACTTGGTCCAAGTGACTTTCTACTCAACTTGCACTGACTTTGCTTGGCACCTACTATTCACTTGGTCAAGCTTGGTAGACAAACTTTGTGTAACTTATTCTTCTAAACTTTCTTTGTGTAGCCAACATTTGTAACCATAAGGAGATTATCAATACATCATGTCATCACTTTCTTAACTAATCCTTGTACTTCATTACATAATCCTAACTCAACCTTTCCTCTGGGTGATTTTGTTACATCTTATTGATCAAATCCTCTTCATCAATCAACTAGGTGACAGTACTTGAATCTTATAAGAAATTGTCTTACCAGCAAATAGCAGGTTTGACATCAATGACAAAACAATGATTGAAACACATAGCCTTCTTCAATAATCTCCCTCTTTCAATAATATCTCTTCAACAATGATATTTTCAATCATATCTCAACAATCTCCCTCTTTGGAATTGATGGAAAATCAAATTGATCAACCAAGTCAATCAAATGGTGAAGATCTTATTCAAGAAAATTGAATAGGTCAAAATAGTAAGACAATACCAAAAAGAAAACTTCTATCAAAATTTCTCCCTCTATCAGCAACTTCCATCTTTTGATTAGGTTACAAAACTCTTTATTATAACTCTCTCTAAGTTTCTTCTTATATCTCCCTCTTATTGGGTGGATTAGGATTTTTCCCTCTTTCTTACATCATTCATGTGTCCTCTTCTAATTAGAAATATCAATAATTATTTGATCTACCTCTAAGATCTGTAACTTCTCCAATTTCTTTGACAAAAATCTCTTGTCAAAATTTCTCCCTCAGCATTTATAAAAAATATGTCCCTCTAATGATAATCAATTTAATGTACTTTCTCACTCTTTGACAACAATGCCAAAGACATATACTAAAAACTTGTCATCTTAAAATATGCAGATATAAGCTTTTGTAGTTTCTTTAGTTTCTCCTAGTTTCTTTAGTTTCTCCCTCTATCACCTTGCTTGTGACTGATTTGAAGTTTTAGCTCTATGATTACTTTAGGTAACTCCTAAAGTAAGATCCTCTTCATCAGTTTGTAACATATGAATATTAGCTTGTTTGATGTAGGGCACTCCTCTTGTTACTTGGATAGCCTTTGATGGGGTATCGCCCTTAGCTTACCTCTTAGATACTCATGAGCATCCTTAGGCAATGGTTTTGTGAAAATATTAGCAATTTGCTCCTTTGAGTTGACATATTCCATTTTCACCTCTTTATCTTGAACTAACTCTCTCAAGTAATGATACTTTATTGCAATGTGCTTAGTCTTTGTGTGCATCTTCTTTGATATATTGATTGCACTTGTATTATCACAATAAAGTATCACTAGTTTTGTGATTTTTTTCATCATTCCTTTAAATAGTTATTTGATCCATACAATGTTTGTGCAATTTACAGCAGTTGTAATATATTCAGCTTTAGTAGTAGATTGTGAAGTACAACTTTTTCTCTTACTAGTCCATGTAACTAGTCTCTTGCTTAAGAAAAATTCTCCTCCACTGGTGCTCTTTTGATCATCAATGTAGGCTCTCAATTCAAAATTTTCATTCTTCTTGTAGTATAGACCAAAATCTTATGTTCCTTTTAGATATCTCATTATTCTCTTCGCAACCATTAAATGATTCTCCCTAGGATTAGCAAAGAATCTTGCAACTATCCCTACAAATAATGTAATATCAGGTCTTCTATGTACTACATATTACAATTTTCCAATCATAGACCTGTATAATGTTTGATTCACCTTAACAAAATTATCATTCTTTGACAACTTGTGTCCTATCACCATAGGTGTACTTACTATTTTGGAATCCTCTTATCAAAAAAAACTCAATATTTTTTTGACATACTTTGACTGAGTGATGTATATACCATACTTCATCTAATAGACTTGCAAACCCACAAAAAAAATTGATTTCTCCAAACATAGACATTTCAAATTCTTGCTTCATGTGATTTGCAAAATCCTTACATAAGGCATCTTGACCTCCAAATATGATATCATCAACAAATGTTTTAGATAACAGAATACCTTTACCTTTCTCTATCTTTATGTATAGATTATTGTTATCATCAGTCCTTTCAAATCCAATCTTCACAAGATAAGTATGAAGTCTCTCATACCATGCTCTTGGTGCTTGTTTCAAACCATATAGAGCTTTGTGTAGTCTAGAGACGATGTTCTTATTGTTATCATCAACAAAACCTTTTGGCTGTTATATGAAAACTTCTTCTTCTAGTGTGTCATTCAAAAATGCATATTCAACATCCATCAGACAAACTTTGAAACCTTTGTATAAAGCATAACCAAGTAGAGTTCTTACTCCTTCAATTCTAGCAATAGGAGCAAATGTCTCCCCATAGTCAATTCCTTTTTCTTATGCATATTCCTTGCAAACTAATCTTGCTTTATTTCTTGCAACTTCACCATTTTCATCTAGCTTGTTTTTGAATACCCACTTTGTGCCAATCACGTTTTTATCTTCTGGTCTAGGAACTAGACACTATGTTTTGTTCTTCTCTATTTGTTCAATCTCTTCTCCCATGGCTTTGTACCAATCCACATCTTCTAATGCATCTTTCACTATTTTGGGTTCCTTCATGCTTAGCAAACATGATTCACTTCTCAATATGTTTCTTGTCATTGGCCTAACATCTTTATCTCCAATGATTTGAGTAGCAAGATGATGTCTTTTGACATATTTGGACAATCTTGGTTCAATTCTTGTTTCTTCAATTTTTCTTTCAACCTTAGAATCGCTATGTACATCTTTGTCGGGTATCTCAGCATCTCTTTCATGTGTACTATTCCCATAATCAGAATGTGCATCTTCTTCATTTTGTAACTCAACATTTGAATGTAGCTTAGTTCCTGAATGCAACTCAGCATTCACAAGATGTGATTCGCCAGTCACTAAAACTTGCTATTGGTTTGTAGCTTGATATTTATTCTTCTAGTTCTTTCATATGTTCAGCCTCATGTATCTTTGTATATTCATCAAAATTCACATTTGCACTTTCCACAATTTGGTTAGTGTTAGTATTTAAACACTCATAAACTTTTCTTCTTATGGAATATCCAAAGAATATACCTTCTTCACTTTTTGTATCAAGCTTTCCATTCCTAACATCTTTAAGAATGTAACATTTACTTCCAAATACCTTAAAGTATTTTGCATTGGGTGGATATCCATACCATAGTTCAAAAGGTGTTGAATGAGTACCTTTATTGATTTGCACACAGTTCAAGGTATATAGAACAATACTCACTACTTATGTCCAGTATTTTAGAGAAACATTCTTCTCCATCATGAGTGTTCTAGCATAGTCCATTATAGACCTATTTATCCTTTTAGCAATCCCATTTTGTGGAGGGGTCCTAGGGGAAGATGTTTGTCTTTTGATTCCTCTATCATTATAGAACATCTCAAACTCATTTGATGTGAATTCTCCTCCTCTATCAGATCTCAAGCATTTCAAACTTTTACCTATTTCTTTCTCAACTCTTGTTAAGTACCACTTAAATATTTGAAAAGCATCAGATTTTTGTTTCAAAAACATAATTGTCATCATCCTAGAGTAATCATCAACAAATAACATTATGTACTTATCTTCCTTGTAGCTTTGCACTTCAATTGGTCCACATAAGTTAGTATGAACAATCTCTAGTATTTCTTTAGAGGTATAAGCTTGATTTTGTCATTTTGCCTAGCTAACATTGTTTTCACACTAGATTGTTAGACTTCTTCAAGTTAGGAAAACCTCTAACTTTCTTCATGTTACTGATACTAACCAAGTTATCAAAGTTAACATGACATAACCTTTTGTGCCAAAGCCATACATCATCAAATTTTACAATAAGATAAGTAGCATCCTCTATATCAAAATAGAATAGATTACTTCTAGTTTGATCACCTTTTCCAATCAAATTCCCATTTATGCCATATATCTTAGCAGTCTTATTTCTAAATTCAACCTTGCATCTCAAATTATTCAATTGTGACACACTCAAAAGGTTATAATTTAGTCCTTCAACATAGTGAGCATTGTCACATGAAATCTTATCTATGAGTTTGATAGAACCTTTTTCTTTTATCCAACATTTTTCATCATTACCAAATCTTACACTATTTCCATCATAACAATTCAAGGTAATGAACTTACTCTTGTCTCTAGTCATGTGATGTGAGCATTCATTGTCAATGATATATCTATCACTTTTGTTCACACAAGTCACAAGTATAGTCACCTCATCTTCATCAGATTCATCCTTCATTGCAACATACACCACTTCATCATCATATTCATTAGAGTCATCCTTGGTTTCCTCTTCAACAATGTAGCATGACTTCTTGCATTTTTCTTTGTAATCTTTGTTTTCATCTTCTTTTCTAATCTTGTACTTGTCACCACCTATGTAGTTCTTCTTCTATGTACATCTTGCAGCAATATGACCAACCTCATTGCAATTGAAACAAATGATGGGTAACTTACCTTTGAACTTTCCTTTACCTCTGTGAAATCTTTTTGCTAGTAGTGCTTCTAATTGTTCAACATCTTCCTCATCTGTATCATTATCACTAGATGCATATTTTATCTTTCTCTTCTTCTTCTTCTACTTCACCTCATCAAAGTCCTTCAATAACAACTTAGCTTTGAAATCAGATTCAAGACTCTCAAATTTGTAATTATCAAAGTTAGATAGCTCAAAAGCAGTGAGTCCACCTACCTGACCTTCAAGGGTCAAATCATTTCCTAGAATACATCTTAGTTCTTGAATTGCAGAAACTCTAATAGCATAAATAGGCAGTAGTGTTCTCAAGACTTTACTTAACACAATATCATAATCTATATGACTAGTAGCTCATCCTATTGCACTAACAACTTCTTTTATTCTAGCAACATATTGAGCAATATTTTTATCTTCTTCCATTCTCATATCATCAAACTTACCTTTGAGACTTTCAGATTTGGCTCTTTGAACATTTTTGTCTCCTCCATAAATGGTGGCTAGGGCATCCCACATTTTCTTTGCACTATCAAGACCTTTGATATCATCAAATTTGGCATAGCTCAGGGTAGAGGCAATCTCCAACACCACCTAATTCTGTTCTTTTTTCTTCTACATATCTTTAGTAGTTAGAACTCCAACTAGATCAACATGTTCCACTGAAATGGTAAATTGTGCATGGTCTCCAAGTCCTCCAAGGTGTAGCTTCATCAAAATTTTCCATATAGGAAAGTTATCTCTATTGAGCTTGTGTACTTCTCTTTTAGACATCTCAATCTTTATGCTTCTAGTACCTTGGAACTAGTCCTCTTAAATAGATGGCTCTAATACCAATTGTTGGTATACTAGATGTATAAATAAAACTTTTCACAGCTTAGTGAACCCATTAAATATTCATACCCATGTATGCATCCATTATGCAATCACTAAAACTTGTATGTTACTGTCAAATCAACTTGGTGAAATGTAAAGCATGAAACATAACAGATTCATCAACGCAATTGACACAATGATTTATGTGGAAATCCAATTTGGGAAAAACAACCAATAACATGCTACTCCTTTTCACTCTTCTAAAGTGATGCCCTGTGAAAGGCCAACCCTGTTAAAGATTACAATACGCACTATTAAATGTGACCCGATTAAGGGATTTCAATCACCTTGTTAGAAGTGAGCCTTGTTAGAGGACTTTAAGCCATTCACTTGGAACGCCACTGGTTAAAGGATTTACAAATGAATGTTAGGTCAACCTTAATCCAAAGGATTTGCCCTAGACTGATACAATTGTTAGAGAGTAACAATAGAGCTTTGATATGATACAACTTACAACTTCCCTTGTAGATTTAAGATCTCTATTCAGTCCTCCATTCTACTTGGCCTTCATACTTTGCATCTCTGATAGCTTGTTTACCCTCTAAGCATTCATCTTGTTAATCCTTCTTGCTTAAAATGTCATTGGAGATTCTCCTCTTAGGTCACTTGATGAAGCAAAACCCTTGACTCCTTCTCTTCCTTAGGTTCTCGCACATGACAACTTTTGCTTCATGAGTAGACATTCCTATAAATAGGAAATTAGGATATTTTCCTGCTCATTTTCCATCATCAAAATTAGGTTTTAGGTGGATTAGGAAAGATATAATGTATCTACCCCATATCTTGTATCTCTTCTAGAAACTTCTCCTAGAATCCATTTGAATTTGCCTCAAAAATGGTTTGCATCAAGTTCTTTGCCACCAACTCATCAACCTTATCTTCCTCCTAGTTCACAAGTTTCAAGAAAACAAACTTGTTGGCTTAGATTTGGTGAATCTTCGATCTTTAACATAATCTAGTAGTACAAAATTATCAACCTTATGATGCTTGGCACATACTACATTGCTCGTCATCAACTATAAAATCCCTCAGCATCAACTAAAGTTTATTGATGCTCAAAATCAACTACACTTTACTTGACATCAACTGTCTTTCTCGGCATCCACTAGAATTTTCTTTCACTGACTTTTTGCCTAGCTTGCACTGACTTTTCTTGGCACCTACTATCCACTTGGTCAAGCTTGGCAAACAAACTTTGTGTAACTTATTCTTCTAAACTTTCTTAGTTTAGCCAACATTTGTAACCTTAGTTTATCAATACATCACGTCATCACTATCTTAATTGGTCCTTGTACTTCATTACATAATCATCACTCAACCTTTCCTTTGGATGCTTTTGTTACATCTTATTTATCAAATCCACTTCATCAATCAACCAAGTGATAGTACTTGAATCTTATAAGCAATTGTCTTACCAACAAATAACAGGTTTGACATCAGTGAGAAAACAATGATTGAAATGCATAGTCTTCTTCAACAATCTCCCTCTTTCAATAATTTATCTTCAACAATGATCTTCTCAATCATTTCTTAATAGGAATCAGTTTCCATCATAGCCACAAGGTCCCGAAGTAGCTCCACCATCACTTGTTCAAGTTACATTTTTTGTGGATAAAGGTTATGCTACTCCTATCCCTCTAAGTGATGAAGAAGAATAGGTCCAAGTAGAATAGGAGGAAGAGCTACAACAAATACCCTTTGATGAAGTGTTAAAGGAAGATAAAAATATGTAAGTAGCCTTAGTAGACTTCCCAAGATGTAGAGGTGAGAATTGTGGGGTCCACGGACATAAAGACTCCCAATGTAGATTTCTCACAAAAGGAGAAGACTCTGGAGAGGAGTGATAAGGGAAAGGGTATAGCCAAAAAAACTCCTTCCTCATCAAAAGGAAAATCTCCAATGAAACATATTCCAAGATGGTTGATGAAAGAATTGATTGGAAACAAAAGGTTGTAATTAACTACTGAGGAAGAGGATATGATAGAATTGATTCAAGTTCTTAGGAAACCTGAGTCACCACCAAAAGATGCACGGGCATTGGCCTTTGTGATGAGTGATCAAAACTAGGATTTATTTTCTCATGTTGTTATCCATCCTCCACATACAAATGTTGAGGAATTGACTCCAAAAGATTATTAGATAAGGGAGGTTATGCTTGGGAAACCCACGTTGGACACTGCTAAGTTGATGTTGACAACTTGAGTTAAAGAAGTGTTTAGGCACTTAGAAAAGGATGAGGCAGAATTGATAACACTTTAGAAATAGAATGAGATCCTAAAAGGATATCTAAATGAAGTTTTTGGTCCCTCAGATCTTGAAAAATCTTGAGGAGACTTTTAATGCAGCACTAGAGAAAAGGGATAAAGAGACTGTATAGCTAGACCCATTTTTGAAAGCTTGTCTGCAATGGAAAGAAAGTTTTGAAGAAAAAGGTGTACAGATTATACAGGGGAATCTTAAGTTGCTAGAACATATGCAAAATAATGTAGATAAGCTAGTGGCCATTTTGAATCAGGATTTTGGTTTGATGGGCAAAGTACATACCTAGGGCAAGGACCTGCAAGCACTACAATCGATTAAGAGTCAAAGGTATTGGATGTTAATGGAGGTATATACAACAAAATAACTAGATAAGATTGATGATTAGATAGATAAGATTGTGGATGGAAATAAAAAGTAATGGAAATGTTAAATTCGAAGATTCATAAGCTCAAGGATCAAACCCGAGAACAAATTTTGGAGGTAGAGAAATATTATAGTGATGTGTGTTTCGATATTTTTGAAGATGATTCAAGGGATAAATTGATAGTTGTAGAAGTGGTTGCTGAAAAATTCCAAAAGGCTTTTGAATAAGCTTCTAATGATGATGATATTAGATAAGCATTTAGAATTGAAGAAGCATTATTATATTTTGATGTGAAACTTGAAGATTTTGCAGAGACTTGCATTGAAGTGGGCAATTATAGGTAGAAAGTGAAGGACAATTAGAAAGCCTTAGATTTGCCAAATGTGACTCAAGTCACTAAGATTATTAATAAATTCAAGGGCAAATACCTAGACATAGCTTTGGTCTAAAGGGGAACAAAACCTTGAAGCCAGAATTTCAATTTTGACACTTGATGAAATTTTGCATTTTTTGAACCTGCTTCCAAGATGCACAGGTGCACTAGGTGTGCAAGTGCCCTGCTTCCAAGGTGCACTTTTTCAAAGGTGCACCAAAAATTTTTGAGCAAGTTAGAGGTGTACTAATAGTTAACTACTAGTTATAAATTTAGAGCTTTCCATGCATCAAAAATGCATTTTGACAGCAGTTTAACTCCTATAAACACCTAGTGAACATGGAGCTTCTATTTTTGGCACTTCTAGGCACTCCTACATCATCTAATGGCTTTCTTCTTCTTATTTTCTCATGCTTTCTTTTCTTTAAGACATGTAAAGGCTCATGCATCCATTTAATGATATAAATATGGATGGATACCTACTTAGCACCAGTTAGATAATGAGTTTGTACATAATTAAAATTGTTTTATTAGTTTAGAAGCATATGTTTGCATAAAGATATCTCTCACTCTCAACACAAATTAATGAGAAGATTTCTTGTAAATTGAGGAATGTAACATGTATTCTAGGCTGTTGTTATTTTGATGCAATAATATATGCTTTTTGTGCTTGCATTTGGACTGTAGTGATTCTTGCCTAAGTGTGTTATGTTCTATGAATGTATGTTCATGAAGTGTAATTGAGCCAATAGTTTTATTGCATTATTCTGTTTGTGCAATCTTTTAATTCTAGTGTTTGCTACAAGTTTACAAATTATTCTAACGTACTTAGTTCAAGAAGAGATCACCCTCATTGTTCCTACATAGCTTTTTGTCTCACATGAGCACACTTTCTATGGCTTTGCGATTTGATGAAAAGTGAAACATCTTACACTTATTGAATTTCCATCAATGATTGCATCAGTGAAATTAAGGAAGCATTGCTCATATTTTCATTGTTACCTACCAATATTTTCAAAGGCTTAACTCACAAACATGTTGTTTTTGTAGTTTATGTCCATTAGGAATTTACTTTTCAAAGTTATTTGCTTCAACTTCTCATTGTTGATTTAGGAATTCATATAGTTGCATTGTCAGACTACATTCATTAAAAAATAGAAAAACATAAAAATATATTTCTTTTTGTGTGTGTTTTATTCTTTTGAGATAGCAAGCAAATTCTACTTTTTATCCAAATTATTCAAACTAGCAAAGGCCTCCCTATGAACAAATACATTTATCTTCAACTAAGCAAATTCTAGTAGATCACAAGGTCACCAACAACCTTGGAGTTGATCTCAGATCAGCTTTTCAACAGAGCAGTTCGAAAGGATTCATGTCATTAAGCCTCATGCAAAATGACAGCTCAATAGAAAGATCCTAGGTTTCAGAAAACAATGGAAATGATAACAAACCTAGATAAATAATGATATTTCATGGTACTTGCAAAACAAGGTGTCAAGCTCCCTATTGATTTTTATCTCAACCAACTTAAGGACACCTCAATTGATCAAGAACCTCCTCAGTAAGGGTTAATCCCACAACATCTTTTTCAACAAGATTCAACCTCACAAGGTCCTTTATAAGTGATCATTTGCAACAAAACGTTGTGCCTTTACAAGGACCCATTCAACAAAATCCCTCTTCTCAAGGTCCTCTAGTAGGTTCAACATTCCAAGGGTTAATCCAACAAGATATTCATCAACAAGATTTACCCTTACAAGGACCTCTTTGACAAGGTTATACCCAAAAAAAATTCTTCAACAAGATGTAGCCCAACAAGGTCCTACTCCACCTATGGTAACTTTACAAGGACCTCCTCAACATGGTTATACCCAAAAAATTACTCCTCAACAAGGTGTAACCCAACAAGGTCCTAGACCACCTAAGGTAACTTTACAAGGACCTCCTCAACAAGGTTATACCCAACAATGTATTCCTCAACAAGGTGTAACCCAAAAAGGTCCTAGTCCGCCTATGACAACTTTACAAGGACCTCCTCAACAAGGTTATACCCAATAATGTATTCCTCAACAAGGTGTAACCTAACAAGGTCCTTATTCATAACACATAATCCCACAAGGTCCTACTAAACAACAAAACTCAACATATCAAGGATCTTATCCATTAGGGATAACCCCACAAGGAATCACACAACAAGGTTATCACCAACATGCTTCTTCTCAAGGTTATGTTCAACAAATACCTACATCATATGTTCAGTCAGGGCCCTTTCAAATACAAAATCTAACATTTTAAGGACATCGTCAATAAGGTTATAATATTCCTAGTATGAACACTCATAGTCAAAATCCTCAAGGAATTAGTATTCAAGGAAATATCCCGCATTAACATGCATTATCATCAGACCCTTTGGTACAACAGATCCAAATGCTTCAACAAGAAATCCAAGAAACTCAAACTAAATCTTTATCCAAGAGGTACACCATAGAAGACATATGTTCATACCCTTTTGACAAAATTTTCGTCATGATTTCATTTCCTCCTCATTTTGAGGTTCCCAATTTTGATAAATACAAAGGGAATGTGAATCCACAAGACCATGTTAGAGAAGTTTGTGCTACCTACATTGAAGTAGCTGATGATGAGACTTGCCTTATGATATTTTTTCCACAAAGTTTAGGAGGCCAAGCTATGGATGGTTTTCTAAGTTACCACCCAATATTAAGTCTTTTAATGAGCTAGTTGATAAGTGTGTAACATATTATTCCTATAACATTAGACATGAAGTGACTATGTTAGACCTTTGCAATACAAAAAAAAGAATGGGGAATCATTCCTTACCTTTTTGCAAAGATGGCATCACCTCTTATCAAAATATCCAAGAATCATTCCTAAACATGAAAAGGTGAATATCCTTATACAAAATCTCACACCAAACATTAGCTATAGAGTACAATCACAATGTCCACCAAACTTCAAAAAGCTCATTGAGATTAATGGTGTAAAAATTGAAGAAACTATGGTCCAAAAAGGAGAGCTCAAACTTTACACAGAAGACAATGCTAGCTCTTCAAATACAAACAACAACAATTCCAATACCAATAATGACAAATGCAAATATTGGAAGAAAAAAAAAAACATTCTAAGTGATGGAGTAGTAGATAATCAAAATGTCAAAACATCACAACCCATATGGAATCTTGGTAACAAATCTACTACTCCTCAAATGAATCAAAATGCTCAAGAGGTCCAAATCGATTAGTCTTTCATGAGAAAATCTCTCATACCCAAGAAAAGAACATTTACTCCCATAGGGGAATCTCTTGAATCCACTTTAAGGAATTTATTCACTCAAAAACTTATCACACTTTCTAAAGTAAAAGATTATGAACCAAAAGTGAAACCATCATGGTGGAATGATGATGACTATTGTGAATTCCATAGAGGAAAAGGACATAAAACAAATGACTGTCAAAGACTAAAGAATGTGATATAAGACTTGTTTGAGAGTGATGAAGTAAATGTTGATGGACACACCTAAAATGAGACACATATTGTGTTCAAAGTTCTACTTCTAGATCATGATAAGGTAAATGCTTCCAACAAAAAAAATGAAAATCAAGCTAGTTACAATACTACATCCTACACATACATTAATAACCTATCTGAATGTGACCCTTCTCAATATGATGCCAATTTCATTATCTTTTATGGGAAGGATGAGTCCAAACAAGTTAATGCCACCACTAGGAATCAAGCTAAGGTCACACTGCAAGTTATTTCATCGAAACCATCTATATCTCAAACAAAATCTGTCTATATACCCAAGTCTATGCTTGGAATATCAAAACAATACAATCTTTTAGACCAATTGAAGAAAATACCAGCCCAAATATCCATAATAGAGCTTATATAGTTATCAACATCCCATAGAGAAATTCTCAAAAAAGCTCTAATAGAGACCATAGTACCTATCAATCTAGATTAGAATCAATTCCAAGCTATAGTGGGACATTTGACTATGCCCCATTTCATATCCCTTACTGCAAATGATGATTTTGTAATTCACTAACCTCATAATGTTCCACTCCACATTGAAGTTTTGTACGAAATTATAAGATCAAAAGAGTCATTATAGATGGAGGAGAAATATTGAATATCTATACCCTAAAATTGGTCCTTGTACTAGGATTTTCTAAAAATGTTGTAGATCCTAAAAATAAAATCACAATGGAAGCTTGTGATGAACAAAAAAGGGCATCTAAAGGATCATTTGTGTTACCTATCAGAGTTGATCATGTAGTCAAAGATGTACCTTATCAAGTCTTGGATATGTAACTGGCATATAATATTCTTTTAGAATGTCCTTGGATTCATTCTATGCAAGCAATACCTTTGACATTTCATCAGTGTCTAAAATTCCCTCATTGATGGACAAGAGATAACAATTAAAGGAGATCCCAATCCTTTTCAGTATTGCAATACCTTGAAGTCGTCAACAGATTATCTAATACCATACAATTGGGTTATATCCACATTCTCAATCAGGATACTAGAAATATAGCATCTACTTCCAAGTTGTCAGATGTAAAAGTGGATGTCAAAGAACAAAGCATAGAAAAATATACCTTGGGAAAAGATTTTTGTATCGCATAATTACCCCTATCTCTTAGATCATATGGAAGATCCTTGATAAGAAAACAACAGTTGGAACCACATCCCACTACTATTTTTTGGCACTTTTGTGAGTGGGGGCATCTTAATGAATGAAGAAAATGACAAAATGTTGAGCAATTCCTTTACAAAGAAAAGAAATAAGAGATCATCAAGTATGAACATATATCTCCTGAACATTATGGGAAAGGATATGCTATCTTGGTCAAAGTCGGATATAAAGGAAGTGGATCTCTTGGCTTACAAAGAAAATGTGTCTTACAACCCATTGTGGAAAATCCAAGTTATTGGAGAGATACCACAAGATTGGGATTCAAATCAAATCAAAGACATGAACCAAAAGGAAAATAAAAGGTCACTCTAGAATTCCTAAATCAAATTATAGATAAATAAGAAGATACTGATGAAGATGAAGATGATTCCAATATTCTCACTAAAGATAAGAAAATTGATATTGTTTAGACTTATAGTGACATACCATGGGGGAGAAAGTTCATAGTCATACTCATTAGAGTTAATCCCATATTGTGCTAATCGTAACAATGGTGAAGAAAAAGATATTTATCAAGAACTTAATATTTTGGATGAGAGTATGGAAATAAACCTTGTCAATACATTCCTAAACGTCAAAAAAAAATCTATTAATATACCATTACCACCTTTGAACATGACCCAAATGATCCCTTACCACTAAAACATCCTGAACTTATTGACTAGGCTTCACCTCTTATTCTCAAATTTGATGTTTTCCATAATGATGGCACACTCATAGATTATCTTGAGTTCAAAGACCATATACCATGCAGAGATCATAAGAAAGGGTTTCCTATTGAAATCAATGACATGGCTTATTTTGGTGAGAGTATCAATCCTTTTAGTCATAAAAATGTGAGAATAATCAATAGATATAATGGTTAAAACCATACTATGGCAGTATTAGATCCAAAAATAGTAAAAAGAAAAGACATATCTAAGGGTGAAAACCTCTCTTAGGAACCTAAAGATGAAATGATTGACACTCTTCTTGATTATTTCTATTGAAAGCAATCAACAATACTCATTGAACTAATAGTTTCTATAATTATCGGAATAGAAGAATCCCAATGCATATTGAAAATAGTTGCATCTTTGTCATAATCAGAAAGAGAAGAGTTGATATAGTTTTTCAAATCTAAACAAATCAATTTTGCATGGTCCTATGTTGATATTTTGGGTTTAGATCCAAATATCATAACGCATCATTTATCTATATCTCCAGGAGTCACACTAGTAAAACAAAAATTTAGAAAGATGCATCCACATGTGGCACTCCTAGTCAAGGTTGAATTAAAGAAACTATTGGATGCTAGATTTATTAGAGCAATTGATTATGTAGAATGGATATCAAACATTGTCACTATTTCCAAACTAGAGAAGTCTATCAGGGTGTGCACTAACTTTATAGATTTAAACAAAGCTTGTCCAAAAGATGATTCCCCTTTACCAAACATTGATAGTATTGTAGATCTTACCACCAATGAAACACTATCTTTAATGGATGGATTTTTTGGTTATAACCAAATCAAATTTGCATTAGGAGATCAAGAGAAAATTGCCTTTACATGTCCTTGGGGTACTTATTGTTGGAATATCATGCATTTTGGCCTAAAAAATGTAGGTGCTACATATCATAAAGCTATGACTACAATTTTTCATGACATGATGCATACCATAATGTAAGACTATGTTGATGATATCCTAGGCAAATAAAAAACTAGGCAAGATTATTTACAAATATTGGATATGATATTCAACAGACTGGAAAAATACAATGGAAGATTAAATCCATAGAAATGTGTTTTTAGCATTACGTCTAGGAAATTGTTGGGATATATAGTTTTTGGAATAGGAATAGAAGTGGACCCTAATAAAGTTAAGGAAATCATGGAGATGCAACCACCAAAAAACATAAATTAGTTGAGATCATTACAAGGAAGACTATAATCTATCAGGTTGTTTGTATCACAATTGGCTAATAGAAGTCATCCTTTCAGGCACTTGTTACATAAGAATGTGTCATTTCATCGGGATGTCGCATATGAAGAAGCTTTTGATAAAATCAAGAAGTACTTGACAAATTCACCAACTTTGATGTCACCTATACATGGCAAATCACTCTTGCTATACATGTCAATAACTAAAAACTCTTTGGGAGCCTTATTAGCACAACAAGACCATGAAGGAAAAGAAAAGGCTATTAATTATATTAGTCACACTCTAGTGGGATACGAGTTGAACTATTCATCAATTGAAAGAGCATGTGTGGCAGTAGTCTTTGCTTCACAAAAATTGTGACACTACATATTATCTCACAAAGTCAAGCTAATTATAAAGATAGATCCTTTGAACTATTTTTTTAGTAAATCAACATTAACAAACAGACTAGCAAAGTGGGTTATGGTACTAAGTGAATTTGACATTGAGTATGTGGATCAAAAATCCATAAAGGGACAAGTTATAATAGATCAATTAGAAGATGCTCCACTATTCGATGATCACCCGATACATGTTGAGCTTCCAGATGCCAAAATCATGCAAATATCAACACAATCCTAGAAATTATATTTTGACTGTTCATTTACCCAAAATGGTTTAGGAATGGGAGTATTCTTTGTTACACCACAAGCATGCACAATACCCAAGTCTTACAAACTATAATTTCCTTGTAGTTAATAACATGGCTGAATATGAAGCATTCCTCATAGAACTCAATATGGCAGTACAATGGAAAATAACAGAGTTACATGTTTATGTGGACTCCCAATTGATCATTAATCAAGTTGATGATGAATATCAAACAAAATATGATAAGTTATTATCATATAAGAAGATCACATCAAATAGTATGGCAGATCACGTCAAATAGTATTTCATAGTGATCACATTTAAGAAGATTCCTTGACAAGACAAAAAAGTTGCAAATGCCATGGCAACGATTGCTTCCTTTCTCAATATGGAAAATAAACAAGCTCATTTTGAGTTCTCAGTGGAACCCTTATTTTATCCTTCTTATGATGATCTCGACTCTTCAATTGTATATCATCCAATGAGTCAAGATTCCCCAATTTATGGAAAAATATATGCCTATCTAAAAGGAAATATCCTACCACCTAATTTATCCTAAAACCAAAAGAGAAATTTCCTTCACCAAACATCACATTACACCCTAATTACTAATACCTTGTATCAACGAGGGCTTGGCAGTACTCTTTTATGTTGTCTTGAACATGATGAGTCTCCAATTGCTTTATGAGAAGTGCACAAGGGTATATGTGGGTCACACTCGATTGGTTTTTCTTTGACTAAGAAACTTATGTGTATGGGTTATTATTGGCCTACAATAGAGTAAGATTCCTTTCAATATGCAAAGGATTTCATAAATTTCTAGATACATGGAAATCTAATTCATGCACCAGCTTAAGAGCTTCATACTTTCATAACAATATGTCTATTCAATCAATGAGGACTCAACCCCGTTGAGGAAAATTATCCATCTTCTTCTACTGGCCACAAATTATCATTACAACAATTGAATATTTTTCCAAATGGGTTGAATCCATTCTAATCATAAATGTCATAGGAAAACAAGTCTCGACGTTCATCCTTAACTACATCATGTGTCGATATGGTATTCCAACATCCATAATCATAGATCATGGTAAACAATTTCAAAATAAGGGTATTAAATAACTAACTGAGAAATTTCCATTTATCCATCATTCTCCCTCAATATATTTCCTGTAAGAAAATGTTCAAGTTGAGGCATATATTAAAACCATTGTCAAGATCCTTAAAAAGAATGTCAATGATGGTAGCTGTAATTGGCATGTTCAGCTCAGTCCAACATTGTGGGCTTATCGCACATCCATTCATACACCTACTAGAGCCACTCCATATTCCCTTGTCTTCATAAATGAAGCTATAATTCTCCTCAAGATCAAGATACCATCTCTCAGAGTATCATTAAGGGATCTTATTCTAGATGAGGACTACAAATTATCACACTTACAAGAATTAGAATTGCTAGATTAAAAAAGACAAAAATCTTTCAACCATCTGAAAGTGTATCAATAGAGAATGTCTCATTAGTACAATAACAAAGTGAAACCTAGAGAATTTCAAGTGGGTGACCTAGTTCTAAGAGAAATTCAAAGAATCAAGTTGGCAAAGAAAAGAAAGGCAAATTTGAAGAAAATTGGCTAGGTCCTTTTGTGATCACAATAATATTCGAATCTAGGGCATATCAATTATCAACTTTTTGATAGGGAGCTATTGGATGAACCTATCAACAACAGACACCTTAAGAAATTTTATGTCTAAAATCCTAGTGCAAGGGATGAAAAATACAAAGAAAATAGAAAAAACATTAAAAACTTAAAAAAAATTGGGGAAAGCCTGGCAACAGGTGTCATTTGTCAAAAAGATCTCTTCTATCTATTAGGATTCTTTTGAGTTCTCAATCACCTAGTCAGTATCCATTGTCCCTTTTATCTAAACTCATCATTTATCTTGTACATATCCATAATAAATTGTCTACCACATGCATATCCATAATAAAGTTCCGTCATAACTTGGTCTAATTCAATCTTCATCCATATCTCCTTTCAAGTATTTCTCCATCAATAAGTCAGTCCTATACCTAACTGGGGGAATGTCCTCAACCTAGTTCTAGAAGTATATCTTTGACAAAACTATCTCAAAAGAGGACAAAAAAGGATTCTATTTTAACAATCTTTAGATAAACAAATGACAACCAAGTGGTCCTTATCAGTGGATTCAAAATATTGATTCATAACTCATAATGCTCAATCAAACTATACCTACATCAACAGTTATGACTTATCCAAAAATCTAAATGAATCACAACAAATAATAACATGATCTCTGGGAAGATATTTGTGGATCTAGTAACAATTTTGATTGATTATTAGAGTAAATGCATTCATCAATTCAATTTCATTGTTATCATGCTCTTATGCTATTCCAAGATATCTCACTGGTATGAGTTAATCACTCCTATTTACCATTGTGACTAGAATAGTCAAGATGGAATATGATATTTTTCTTTGTTTGTTGTTTGTGGGGGGTTTCCTATTGTACTCATTGAACATCTATTTTGGGGTATCTATGCCTAATGGTCTTCATGCATTTATTGAGAATTCCAAGATGACAACTTTGATTGTCACACTGTTGCATCAATCATGAAGAGTCACACATATCTTTACCTCAACTATTTGTTCATATGATGAATGGGAAAACATTTCTTGTCTGTTGATCATGCAAATGAAACTCAGGTCATCTCAATTCGATTATACTTAGATGCTTGTCAAGTTTGCAATATTAAAATCCATGTAAGGAATGCTTTGGTCATCCTGGTTTAATTATACCATGATGCTCGTGTTCTCTTACAACAATAAAGAGCCTAATGATGATTAAAAAAATTATTCTACCTTAAAAAATAGGATGTTACAAGAAAACAAAGAATGTGAACTTTAGTGTGACATTTATAGTTTTCATTTTACCAATCCATATTCATCCACCTTAATTTTGTTTGAGTGTGTGAGGTTCCTTTTATAGATTATGTGTCATTTCTTCTAGGTCTCTTCTTTTCTTTTATTAGGTCATTTAGGATGAGACTTTGTTATAATCCAAATTGAATTTATTGGTACATTAATCAAAACATTAGCATTTCATATAGATTACATCATTACAAAATTCATTTAGTGTGCATCCATTTGTTGTTTTAAGTTAAGTCATCATTATCATTCCTTATTACTCATTTCTCATTAACATTTTCATTTTATACATCCATACATGATAAAATAAAATGTATTCATAAATTGCATTGCATCTATCATTAATCATTTAGAAACATTGCATAACCTATATTACATTTACCACATTTTTATCACATCAAATTAAAATATCTAGAACAAAAGCAATTGCATCATGTCATAAGATAATCAAAAATCATGTATATAGAACATATAGAAAATCATGTCATAATCATGTCATATCACATCCTAAATAATAAGGTGTGAGTATCCATCACATATAAACATCATAAATCCATAAAAATGATAAATGTCCAATGTCCATAAGTCCTATGTCCATGCATGATCAAAAATAGTATACAATGTCAAATAGTTGATGATATATCATAATAATAACAAAATGTCTCGAAATACATCATCTCTCCAAGTAAAAAATTTCTTTCCATCGTGCATACACAATGCCTAACTAGCATTGCCACCTAACTCTACTTATTTATCATGTTGCCTCATTATAGATGATCTAGCCTCACTAGTCTCTCTACCAGTCTTTGTTTGTCCCCCAACCTCTGACCTCGGTGGTCCCAAGGATACACCTTCACTATCCCTCTATGGCCTAATTTATGGGCTCCAATAATATGAGCTCTCTCTGAAGGTCCTCATCCATTGATCCTCAAGAACTGCTCTCTCATAAGCCTCCCTCCAATATGTAATCTCTCAACCTGCTCTCAACATAAGCCACATGATCTCTACATTTGGACCCAATTCATGAGTCCTCTTCATCTTCTCTAGTAGGTTCTCTACCCTCTCTAATCTCTCTAGTGTTCTATCCCACTCCCTCAGAGCCTTTGTTGGTTGTCCCTCTAATCTCACTATCCTCTTCTTTAACTACGATAGCAAGTTCACCTACCTCTCTAGCTCTGGAAAGGCCTCTGCGGCCCATTCCATCTCATCCTCTACATCCACACCTTGAACATATACATAATCACCCCCCATCTCCCCATTTTGAGGGTAACCCTGCACTAGATCATCTTGTCAAGGCCTCTCTGCCTCCTCCCTCTCTCTGCCTTCTCTAGGCACCTGCATCAGACCTGCCCCTAAACTAGATGAGGTGGAGAAGATTGTCTCTCTCCTATACCTCATACCAATCCCCCTCATGTCCATACTCACCTTGGTCCTCCCCATCACCTCCACCTCACCTCCATCTCCTCTACCTCTACCCTCTCTCCTAACTTGCCTCCTCCGCCTCTATCCTCATCGGTTCACATTCACCACTGGAGGTGGCTCATCTGGCAATGATATTTGAAGGACTGAATGTCTCTAAAGATATCGATCATAATCTCCTGCCATACCTAGATCAACCACATCCCTTTGCATCATCTAATTCTAGAATGGTATGTGAAAATACTCATGTCTAGCCACCTCATATGATGTCGTTGGTCCCCAGTCTCTCCTCTCTTGATGTGTATAGGAAAGCTCAATCATGCCCTAAGGCATACGCTATTAACATCCAAATTATCTCTGGACATAGCCCACTAACTGTCTCTCCAAGATATGTGGTGTCCGACCAATCAACCATCATGTTTGAAAGTAATATCCCAACTCCATATTATCATCCCATGCTTCACAGTCCAAGTACGGTCTCCATATCACCCCATCCAATGTGTCCAGTGCATATCTCCAATGCTCTAAGTGCTTGAATCTCAACCAAGACTAGATCAAAGCATACAAGTGCACATATGGTTGCCCCACACCTCTGAGCCTCATATGAACGAGATGTGACACCTCTATATGCTCCCATGCCCACACATATAATAGTATAACCCCAGCTAATAATGATGCACCTCTTGGATACACCACCTGATGTAAATCATGGTACAAGTGCACTGATACACATACTCCCCAAGCAAATTGGATCCTCTCCTCCAATATTCACTGCAATGTGCATCCCCATCCCATGAGGATACCTCTAGATCTCCTGTCAAGTTTAATATACCCCGTGATCATACCTACTAGTATTATAGGTAACAACTCATAAGCCTCCACCATGAACTCCCAACTGATCTCATAGTTCTCCAGCTCCTCATCTCCAAAAACACCTTGATACTCCTTTAATCCCCCATGCTGATCATACTAAACTAATTCTCTATTGATCTAGATTCTAAGGATCCCATATACATCCTCAAGTGTCACACTCATCTCCCCTATTGGAAGATGAAAGGTATTAGTCTCTTAATGCCATCTCTCTACAAGAGTCCTCAATAAGCCAAGGTTATCCCTAATCACAGGCCAAAACATAGCATGATATATTCCACATGTAGCAATTAACACCCGATCACTCTCAGTCAATAAAGGCCTCAAAAATTGTGTGTTTGAGAATATCTCTCTCGATATTAGAATATGTAATAGATCCTCCTACACAAATCCATAAAATGTGAAATTAGCTATGTTGGAAATCTTTTTTCTACATTTTCTATTAAACAACTGATCCTATCACATGTTTATCACATGATTATCAACAAATTTATCATTTGTTTGTACCTATTTGGGTTTTTAGCTAACATTGCTACAATGATGCCTATATGGGTACATTAGTTACCATATTTGAACACTTGAACTGAGTTTTATCCTATCCTTTCAAACAATTCCCACCATATGCTAAATTCTAGCTAGCCATTTTACCCAATAACACAAATGCGTAGCTTTGTTTAACAGATGTGCATTATCAACTAACACTTGCACATTTCAAACACTTACCCAAAAATCCAATATGTATGAGCCTAATCTATTGACACATGCACTTTTTTAACAAATGCACATACTCCCTAATCAAACATGCAACACAACACTAAATTTGTGCATTTATAGAAAATGTGCAACATCCCTAAACCTATGTGCATTACCAATCAACAAATGTGCAGATTTGACAAATGTGGGAATTTAAACAACAAGTGCACAATTTGCACCTACAAATGTAATAAAAGTACACAAATGTGCAACCATTAAGTATAACTACGCATTTGTGTGCTGTAACTGTGCATCCATCTACTAAAATTGAAAAATTTAAAAATTTCCTACCTATCCTATAATCCTATCAAACACCTACCAATATGTCATTAATTCTACCTAAATCTATCAATTGGCTAAGAGGGATAGACCACCTACCGACTCTCCGTAATTGGTTGGCCACTGATATCTCTGAACTTGCTCAAATCGGTGATCTACAATCAGGAATGTAATCTTTGCTCTGCTTACTCTCCACCAATCTCCTATTGCCAAGTGTGCAAATGATGACTCACCCACCTTTTATTTTTCCTATATATACCTGTGGGACCATTTTTTTTGGGAGTGATACCATACAACATCAATTTTCATTATTTTCTATCACTTGGTCTACTACTTCTAGTTGCTTATTGAAACATTGCTCAAATTAACACCCTGATTGATCTTTGAAGGGGGCAGGGGTAACAAGGTCAACTGCTAGTTGTCTTTGAAAAAATGTGTTGTCCACACATTATTCCAAAGAGGGGCAAAATGTATACACTCAAAAAATGTCAAGTTAATTAACTAAATATTTTAATATTTAATTAATAAAACCTCTTCTATTAACTTTAATAAATTATTTAATTTATTAAGTTAATTCACCTTTTTTCCTAATTAATTAAATATTTTTATATTTAATTAATAAATTTTCATCTATTAACTTTAATAAATTATTTAATTTAAAATTACGCTCCCAAAAATGGCAGACAAAAATGGAGACCCTGGCAATTAGGGTTTCAGAAGGAGATAGAGCTATTGGGATCAACGAGGTGACTGAAGAACAAACCCAAGTAGGCGGCAAGTGCCACGGGTGAATCCCTTTCTTTAGTCCCAAAGAAGGTTTCTTAATAAATCTTATGATATAAATGAGGCTTGGAACAAACCTAATAGAAATGTTGCAGGGTTTTTTCGAAAGCCTACATGGGGATCCTTTGATACTAGCTACAAATTACCGGGTAGGGTGAGCAAAAATGCTCCAAAAGACAGAGTTTTAGGTTGGATAGGTTTTGGTGGGTGTGGAAGGGAAGGAAACAATGGCTACAATGGTGAGACACATAGTCATAACTTCTACCTAGTGTCCAACAACTTAAAATTCAAAAATATTGAACATAAATTCTAGAGAAAGAAGGAGAAGGCGAAGAACACATCCAGAGAGGAGAAGAATATAGTAATGGAGTAGGTAGGTAATGAGTCAAATTAAAAAATGATTCAAAGAGGCACCACTTTATTTATTAATAATCATGCATGGGCGGATTCAGTGACTAGATTAAGAAATCAAGCCTTCTTTATGGAATGGTTAGGGTTATGGTCGATTGTAACAAAAATTAAAGCATGGATGGATCGAAACTAGAGACAAAATATCACTATCAAACTGCTCTCAAATGAGTTCATGATGATCATATGCCCCTCAAAATTAGAAAAGGAAGATATATTGAAGGGATGGCCTTATATGATAGATGTTAGAGGTGTGTATATCTATGATTGGTGCCCTAATTTCAACCCAGATATAGAGGAGGTTAAGGATGTGATGGTATGGATAAACCTAAAAAAATTGCCATGGGAGTTCATGGATGAAGAAACACTAAAGAAAATAGGGGACTACTTTCATGCATATCACTTGCATGAGGAGATGGTGGATTCTAACCACTTTTATTAGTATACAAGAATTATGTTAAGAATGCAAGACTATTATATGGTTCCAGATTTTGTAATGCTCAGCACATCTCAAGGGGAATGTAAGCTTAAATTGGAAGATGATTGTGCAGATGTAGAAATTAGCAAAGGTAACCATAGCCAAAAAGGGAAAGGAATTGATGGAAACTTTTGTGTGGATATTGTATAAGCATTGAGGAACAAAGGGAAATTATTCCCTGCTAATATATCTCCTTTGAAGAGAAAATGAATGCAAATCAATGTAATCAAGAGGAAACAGTGGGTGAAGTGGTAGGAAATAGTAACAATCCACATCAAGATCGGGTAATTGCTATAGATAATCCCCAGGGATCAACTCAAGAGGTCTAGGAGACTCTCTATAGTCTTGGGAGTAATGCATGATTGAATGCCTTCTCTTCAACTACAAATATGATTTTTAACTAGTCTTTCTATATTGTGCCAGATACTTTGGAGGAAGTGGAACTGGTCCTTCCTTACCTAAAAGGTATTCAAGAGGATAGAGGTTAGAAAACAAATTTCAAATTAGGTTTGGATATAGCAACAAGCAATGTGTCTACCCCAAAAAGCAATAGGGAGCAAAACACATATGGATTTAAAGACATTCAAATCTCACCTATTAGGAATTTGGAAATGGCCTTGTAGAGAGCTAGAGATAGGGCAACAACTTAGTTTAAAAGTCAGATTTTTTTTTAATGAGGAGGAGCATGATCAAGATGGATGTAGCATGGAGGATCAAGTAGATATAGAGAAAAATATAACAATTTATGAAACACTCTCCCAAATTCAGAGACCAAAATGTAAGGAGAAGAAGAGAGGCCCAAAATTTGCTAAAGTTAAATTAGCCTTAGCTGGTAATGCAACAAACTAGGCAAAATTGTATCGAGAAAAGGATATACCTCTTATTGGAAGAAATGAAGACACTTTCATGGAATGTCAGAGGTTGCAATGCCTCTGACAAAAGGCATTTGATCAAATGAGGTTTTGATCAAACCCAACTAGACTTGATTTTTCTTCAAGAAACACAATAAAGTGGTGATAGCATTCAATCCTTTGCTAAAATATTTAGGATGTAGGGAAGTTTATTTGTAGAGGCAGAGGGAGCCTCTAAAGGCCTATACATCTTGTGGAAGGAAACCTCTATAAGTGTGCAATTGATAGATTCAGACACAAACTGATAGTTGATTAAAATACTTTCCTTTCAGCTAAAGCTAGAATTCTTTTCTATCAATGTGTATGGACCTTGCAATCAAACTTTAAAATCTCAAGCATGGGAAACTCTGATTGATAAATGTAATTATGTGAAGCAAAGTTTGTTTTTTCTAGGAGGTGACTTCAATGCTATCTTATCCCCAGTTGAAAAATTAGGAGGTAAAGGATGCCTCAACCAAAGTCAATTGGAATTTGCAAAAAAAATTGTTGTAAATCGTGTGCAGAATGTGGAATTAAATAATGGAAAATTTACATTGACAAACCATTGTAAAGGTTTTACAAATATTGCAGAAATGATAGATAGATTTCTTTTGGGGGGGACATAGTGTGATACAAAATGGCTATGCCAAGCAAAGGTAATGCCTTTAAGTGGTTCAGATCATTTTTCGATATGTCTTTGGGTTTGGGATGACTCTTTTCTAGAGAGGGCTCCCTTTAGGTTTGAAAACATGTGGCTAAGATATGAGGGGTTGGTAGATTTAATTCAAAACTAGTGGAACAAGGCTCCAAAAAGATCAGGGAACTTAGCCTTCATTTTCTTCAAGAAACTTCATTTTTTGAAGGAACAATTAAAAATCTAGAATAGAGTAGTTTTCAAATATATATTTGATGAAAAGGTGAAATTGGAAAATGAGATGGCAAAGGTTAATGACACAATAATGAAGGGGGGAATAGATGAATTCCTATATATTAAAGAGTTGAGCTTGTTAAAGAAGTGTAATGAGGTTCTACAAAGAGAGAAATCCTTTTGGCAATAGAAATCTTGGGAGCTTTGGCTTAGAGAAGGTGACACAAAGTTTTTTCACAGTTCAATTAAAGGCATAAGAGAAGTCAATAAGATTTTCACTATCAAGGACAAATAGGGTGGAGTGCTAGAGGAGAAAGATGATATTAATATGGAAGCTATAAGTTTCTTCTCAGTGATATTTACTAAAAAATTCAAGAGTAGAAGGATATGGCATGATTATTGGATGGAATCCCCAAACTAATAAGTGAGGAACAAAATACTATGTTAATGAAACCTATTTTGGAGGAGGATGTTTAAAATGTTATATTTAGTATAGGAAGTGATAAATCCCTAGGGTCAAATGGGTTTCCTACACTTTATTTTCAAAAAACTTGGAATGTGATTGGAAAGAATCTTCAGAATGTGGTGGAAGAATCCTGAAGAGGAGACTTTATTTTCAAAGATTTTAATAACACCTTCTTAACTTTGATTCCCAAAAAAGGTGCCAAGGATTCATTTCAAGATTTTAGACCAATTTCCCTCTATAATACTACATATAAATTCATAGCGAAGGTGATTACAAATAGATTGAAAAAAGTTTTGCCAACTATTATTTCAAGGGAGCAAAGTGGGTTTGCTCCAGGGATTATTGTGGTGCATGAAACAATTCACTCCATAAAACTAGCTAGAGAGATGGGAATGATGATCAAATTGGACATCAAGAAAGCATATGACAATGTGGATAGAGCCTCCCTTCTTCAAGTTCTTAATTAGTTTGGGTTCACTCCTATTTGGTTTAATTGGATAAAGAGTTGTATTTCTACACCAAGGCTATCTATATTGATCAATGGTAGTCCACAAGGTTTTTTTGAGACTACTAATGGTATTGGACAAGGGGACTTTCTCTCCCCTTTTCTTTTTATTATCATGACAAAGGTTTTGGGGTAATCTATCAAAAGTGTTGACCTGAATAGAGAGTGGAAAGTCTTAAAGATAGCCAAGGGGCTTCATAAAATTACACATTTGTAGTTAGTAGATGACACCTTTTTTATGGGGGAGACTTTTGTTCTAGAAGCAAAGTTTATTAAATGTATTTTTGGAGAAGTACAGTAAACCGTCAGGATAGTTCATTAATTGGAAAAATTCTTTAAAAAAATTATTTAACACCCCTATCTCCACCCATGAACATATCAGTAGAATTTTGGGTATGAAGCTGGGTACTTTACCAAATAAGTATCTTGGGGTTCCTCTTTTTAATGGAGCTAATAGGGCTGATCTATGGAAATATCGAATAGATGCCTGTGTTAAAAGATTAAATAGTTGGAAAGGAAAATGGTTAACTTATGCTAGAAGAATCTTACTATTACAATTAATTATTTCGATGATCTTAGTCTTTGCAATGAGTTTTTTAAATATCCCCCTTAAAGTGTTAAGGTATATTTAACAAAGGATGAGGAAATTTTCTTGGAATGGGGCTCAGGAGGAGGAGGAGATTCCACTTATAGCTTGGGATAGGATTTGTAACCCAAGGGGGGGGGGGGGGGGGGCGTATGCGGGCCTCAAAAAATGACACTTGGTAAACAAAGCACTCGGAGAAAAATTAGTGTGGGAAACATATACTAACCCTTCTCAATTGTCGGTGCATATTTTACAGGGTAAATATTGTGATTTTAGGGAGGCATCAAGAGATTTGATAGTTAGAAATCCACCAAAAGGCTCTGTTGTATGGAATTTCATTCTGGATTGTAGACAGCTTATCAAAAATCACTTGTCCTGGCAAGTAGGGGATGGTAAAATGGCCTCCTTTTGGGATGACTCCTGGAATGGTGCACTGATTCTAGTAGAGTCAACTGAGTTTTTAGGAGTGAACGATATTTTAGTTAGATCTTGGGGGGTTAAAGTTGTGGACTATATGGAAAGAAAGCAAACTCTTGTAGGTTCTTACTGGAGCTAGAAAGACTAGACTCACTTGGGACTAACAACATATCAAAAAAAGTGTTGCAGAGGATTTTCAACGATAGATTGTGATTCTTAGAGAGAAAGAGGACGGGATCATTTGGTGTGTAGAAAAAAGTGGAACTTACTTAGAAAAAGTGGGAAATCGGATGATTAGTAAAGTGAAATGTCTAGAAGAATAGACATGAAAATTATGCTGGGATAAAGACTATTTGCAGAAGGTAGGGGCTTTCACTTGATTAGAAATTCAAGGATTTTAACTTGCGAAAGAAGAAACAAATATGGGTTCATTGGAAAACTTGATGTATCTTATGTCAGAATGAGGAGGAAGATACAAATCATTTATTAGTCCATTGTGAATTTGTAGAGGAGTGCTAGGAAAAATTAAGAGAACATTTAACTTGGTCTAGTCCACTACCCAATAAGCTATGACCTTTGTTCCAAGGATGGCCAAAATACTTTAAAAAGTATACCTTTTCAAAGGTTTGGATTATAAACCCATCAATAGTTATATGGGAGGTGTGGAATGAGAGAAACAGATAGATTTTTTAGGACAACATGGAATCAGTGGAGAGAGTTTGGAATCAAATTCATAGATCAATAGGTGAAACTCTACAAGTTATCACTTCTAGGGGGCAAGGGAATATGATTTATTCATCTTAGGATTGCTTGATTCATAGATATGAGCCAAAGGTCAGAATTAATTGGTGTTCAAATGGAGCTAGGAGAGTGGACAAAATAGTTAAGGGAGAGTGCCTTATGGAAACTATTAGACAAAGACTGGATAAAAATAAATTTTGAAGGCACTTTGAAAGGGAACCCGAGAGTGTCTGGTGCAGGGGCTATTGCTCATATGGAAAATAGAGAAATCGTAGCTACAGCAGCAATCAGATTGCAGTATGGAACTGAAAATATAGAGGAAGCACATGCAACTCTCCTAGCAGTGCAATTAGGAGAAAAGTTGAAGGTGAATAATATTCATTTGGAAGGTGACTCAAAAATGATAGTAAACATGCTGAAAAAAAGACAATCACATAGTTGGTTTTTACAAAGAAAAATAGAAGAAATAAATGTATTGATGGATAGGTTTACCAACTTCAAAATAAGTTGCACTTATAGAGAGGTGAACTTTGAAGTTGATAAATTAGCAAACTATACAATATCGCTACCTATTGAGGATATAATATTGGATATTTTTAGTGACCTACCCAACAATGAATTTTGAATTTTAACGACACACATAAGAGGATGGTAAATGTGCCAACAGAAAGGCAATGATATGACTCATTAAATGTGAAAGATTAAAAGTACTCAAAGAGGCCTTCGGAGACAGAATGACCCAAAGAGGAATTAATGAAAAGTTGGTGAAAGTATGTGAAGGAAAGAGTGAAGGGAAAGTCATTTCAATTGCTAATTTAAATTTGTTAAATGTAGGGAGGATTGTGCAAAGAACTAAAGTAAAGAATCAATTAAATATGGAAGCCTCTTTCTCTATAGACTTCGAGAGACAAATGAAGGCATTTAAAGGTCCAACATGATGGGAAAAGGTGAAAGGGTTGTTAAAAATAAAGACAAAGGAGATCATTTTGACGGTGTTAGGGGTGATTGGAGATCAATTCTAGGAAAGAGCCATTAAGAGGATGACAAATCTGGATGTGATTTCAATATTCATAGCCCGGGGTTTGGAGCTGAACAAAAGCACCTACAAGGTGGAATCTATGATGTGTGCCCTATTTGCAAAGGATATGTTAGACAAGTCAGGTTTGATTATGGAGTGCTCAATCCCTATAATAGGAAAAGATACAAGCGAGTGCTTGAGGATGAAGATGATTCTCACCATTATGGTTATGTTCCCTTCCTATGTTGGAAAGCACAAGCAGATAAACCATTATTGTTTCATAAATTTGAGGAGGCGTGGTCAAGGGTTGTAAGAGAATTGGGGAGTGGAATAAGTAGAAAATGATGATGATGTGGGACCCTAGAGAAATTTCCCTCATTGTCAAAGGAGTAGTGTTGGGCCTTGGTCTAGCTTAGGTGGTGATTAAAAGTGATGGCTAGGTGATAGATGAACACAATTTTTTGGGGGCTTGCAATAGAGGTGATGTGTGGGGGAAGACTGTGGTTTTTTTGAACACTGCCCAACAAAGGAGTGGAGAAGTTTTTGATGCTTCTAGAGAAAGTACGAAGAAAGGAAGTAGCAATAATTATGATGCACAATGACAAAGATGGATTTTGATGGTTTTTGGATGTTGCGTAGATAAAGTACAGAGAAGTTATTGATGTACAATGATGGAGCTAGAATTTTTGAAAACATAAAGCTCATAAGTTTTTTGATTATGTATCATTGTAAAAATGTATAAAATTTTACAGCTTTTTAGTTAATAGGTAGCATACAGGATTAGCTTATAAGGAGGTAAGCATGTGGGAGAAAGGTTTGTGGGGAGGTAGAGATGTAGGGGTAGATTTTATTTGAAATGGAATTGGATGTAATGCTTTTTAAAATTAATACAAAGAACCTATTACCAATCAAAACAAAATTATTTAATTTATTAAGTTAATTCACTTTCCAATATTTAATTAAATATTTCTATATTTAATTAATATTATTGCTATATTAGTATTAATGAATTATTTAATTTATTGAACTAATTCACCTAAGTCAATTACATTATCCCACGTCTCTTAAATAATCATATTAAGTAATTTATTTAAATTATTTAATTATCCACTCAAATGACTAAGTCTTCTAGTTCACTCAGTCAGTATATGCCATGTGTCACCTCATGCACCAATAATTAATTTTAATTAATTATTAAAATCTCTATTTACCCTCACCCATATGTCCTATTTTATGGGGCCAAAAGAGGAGATGTGGCCATGATTGATTCAACCTCTGAGACATGTCTTTGGGTGATCGATGTTGAATTTGATTATTTCAAGAATTGTACTACAACAAAGGAAATATCTAGAACAAACTTGCACTTGTTTATGCAAGTGATCAGCATGTAGAAACGACCAAGGATGGTACTCTTAGAGGAAAATTTGATGAGATGAAAATGGAAGAAGGTGAAAACATTTACAACACAGTATCAGAATCAAGGAAGTGGTAAGTGCTAACAAAAGTGTGATGTAAGAGCATCCTAGGTGTAAGAGCAATCTTGCATCACCCAAAAAGATTTTCTTTTCAATATTTTCTATGTTAATAAGGACTAGTAGACAAGGTGGTTACTATTTATGGGAACTTTCTATTTTTAGGAAGTTTATCATACGAGCTCAGATTGTTCTCATTTTCTATATAAAGGTTCATTTTAGAGTTATAAACCTACCATAAAAATCTCATTGCTCCAGCTTAAGTATCCAAGAAGTTATTATAGATTTTTGGTGGAAAAAATTGTAGAAAAATCTTTAGGCTCATCATTGGAGGCCTTATAGTGCTCAGATGAGGTCCGAAAACTTGACAGAAGGGCACTTGCGCACTTCCAAGCCTGTAGATCAAGAGCTGACATTTTTGAAAAGTGGTTATAATAGCCAATCAGAGCAACGGTTCGAGAGTTATGGCCTTCTGAAGTTGGGCTACCAAAATTTCTATAATAATTTGTCAAAAATGTATTTAGCCAACTCTATATGTATTGTTAGGGTCTGTCGGCCCTAGGTATTAAGTTTGAGCATCCAGAACCTTCCTAGGTAGCATAAAATTGCCTATTTAAGAAAGGCGTGAACATTGTCTAGGACAACTCTGGGTGATAGTTCGCAACTTGTCTTGCAAATTATTGTACTGAAGGTGCCCATGTGGGTTAGCATAGTGTACTTGTGAATTCTGTAATTCTGCATTTATAGCACAAATAAGAACTCCATATTTTGTTCTCACATTTTTTGTTGTTTCTTTGTTTTTTGTTATGGTTTATAGTATTAAGGGAGCACCCTTCATCAAAGTGCTAGTGGAACCAGGAATGAAGATGATGAGGTAATAAAAATCCTCAGAACTCTCTTACCTCAATATGCTATTCGAGAATCAAGATCCATACTAGGTGATGTTACCATTGATGTTTTTATTAATAAGTTGGTTGCATTTGAGGTTAGTAACTTTGATAATAGTTTACTGAAGATATAAACTAATTTCAAATCATCTCTAACCATTGGTAGTTCAAGAAAAGAAAAATAAAGAGAAAATCATCATAGTTCAAGTGGAAGTGACTATGATAGTATACTATCCAAGGAGAATAAACAAGAAGAATCAAAAGTACTGCTAGCAAAGAGACTAATACAAGGAAAAGGAAAGTATAAAGGTAAATTGCCTCTAAAATGTTTTAATTGCAACAAGATTGGTCATATTACATCAAGTGCCTTGACAATGACATAAATGATAAGAAGGACAAGAAGGAAAATTGATACTAAATGTTTAGAGACAACAAGGACAAAGGAAAGAAATCATAATACCTAGCTAAGGAAGGTGAAACCAACAATGAATCAGATGACTTGGATAAAGGTGAGGAAGTAGTTTATGTTTCCATAAAGGATGATTTAGAGGAAGAAAGGTATGAAGGTGAAAAAACCTTTATTTGTCAAGTTCGTCAGATCAATCCAAGGATTATTGATAGTGGTTGTTCACATCATATGACTGGTGATGTTGAAAAGATTAAAAATATAGAAGAATGTGATAGAGGTTTCATTAAACTTGGAAATGATTCCCCATATTTAGTAATGGGAAAGGGATCTATTGTGATAAATGAAAAAGATTAAATTTGACAATCCTTATTGGGTTCAAAGACTAAAATAAAACTTGTTAAGTGTGACACAATTGAATAACACAGGCCACCAATTGGAATTTCAAAACTGAAAGATGAAGATCTATGATGTTGTTGAAGATTTGATTGGCACTGGTGATCAATCCAAAGGTAAATTATTTTATCTAAAATCAACTACAAATACATGTTGGATTGCAAGAAGATAAGGTGTTTGGTTATGACATAAAAGGTTCTATGTTGTAAATTTTGATAACGTGATCAAGGTTAGTAAGAAGAAAAGAGTAAGAGGTTTATTGAGACTAAGAAAACCAAATTAACTTATGTGTAAGGAATGTTAGATCAATAAGATGATAAATTCAAGTTTTTAAAGAAAATCTTACTCATCTAATCATATTTTAGACTTAGATCACATTGATTTCTATGATCTTATGAGAGTACATAGTTATTATGGTGATCATTATTTCATTTTGTTTGTTGATGACTACTCGAGGATGATGTCTCTAATTTTTCTAAATGAAAAGTTTGATGCATTCCAAATTTTTAAATGGTACAAGGCAAGAGTTGAGAAGGAAATACATAAGAAGTTGAAGTGTTTAAGACTTGATAGAGGAGGTGAATTTATCTCCAATGAATTCACCATTTTCTACAATGAAAATAGAATCAAAAGACAACTCTCTACACTGAGAACTCCACAACAAAATGACATAGCTAAAAGAAGGAATAGATTAATAGTTTATTTTTGCTAGAATATTTTTAATTGAGAAAGAGGTTTCATAAACATTACGGAGAGAAGCCATTAATATTGCTATTTACACCCTCAACCAAATACAAATGAAGAAAGGTACAAATAAAACCCCCTATGAACTTTGGTATGAGCATACACCTAATTTAGCTACTTTAAAATCTTTGGAAGTAGGAGTTACATTTTAAAAGATTCTAAGAATGAAAAGTCTAACTCTAAAAGGAGATGAAGGAATATTTCTGGGATATTCCACAAAGAGAAAATCTTATAAATGTCTGAATAAGCTACTAACAAGCTTGTAGAAAGTAAAAATGTAAAGATTGATGAGTTTGCACATAAGAATGAAGGGGATAACAAAAAAGAACTAGAAGATTATCAAATATTTATTTTTGAATAGGAATGAGTTCTTGGTACTTTACTTGGGTAGAAAGAAGAACTCAAGGAACTAATTAAACCCCTACCTAGAGAAGAAAATGTTGAAGAATAGATAACTAAGTTAGTACTAGTAAAGTATGTCAGAACAAACCACTCACTAACTCAAATAATTGGAGATAAGAATGCAAGAGTTGTGACAAGAAGTAAGTTGAGAGAATATATGTTTGATTTTTGAAGTTGAGCCTAGATTAGCTAAGGATGCACTAGAAAAAGAAGATTGGGTTAATGCAACGAAAGAAGAGATTGATTAAATTAAAAAGAACACATAGTCACTAGTACCGAGACCTAAGGATAAAAATGTTATAGGTAAAAAATGGATTCTAAAGAAAAAAATGAATGAGAATGGAGATGTGATAAGGAACAAAGCAAGACTAGTGTGCAAATGATATGCTCAATAGGAAAGTATTGATTATGGTGAGACATTTTCCCCTATTACTAGATTAGAAGGTGTGAGTATGCTACTTGTATATGTGGTTTATAAAGGTTTCAAAGACTATCAAATGAATGTAAGTGAAGATTGCATTTTTTAATAGAATACTGAAAGAAGAAGTGTACATTAAGAAACCAAAAGGATTTGTTGACAAAAAGGCAGAAAAACATGGTATGTAAACTGCACAAGGCATTGTATGCTTTGTAACACGCACCCTAAGCATGGTATGAAAGACACCACTTATATGTCATAAAACATTTTTCTGAGTGATAAATACACTACATGTAAGTTGAGATTTGATCGAATAGATGAGAGTAATTCAAGAAAACCCTAATGAATGTGATTTATTAGCAAAAAATTTCTATATAAAGGATGAACAAGAAGGTTGTTGCTACTAATAGCCAAATGAATACATAAGGGTAAACCGAGTAGAACAAAGTTTAAATAAAGAGTGAGTCAAGTGAAGGAAAGTGATGAAATGAAGATTTTGTGTTGATCAACCAACAAGGAAGAGTTTGTGTAATGCCCACCCATAGTTGCTTTTCTAATTTGATTGTCAAAACTCTTTTTGGCCTATTTTGTGCATGTGTTAGTTTTAGGGATATTTGATTTACAATTATATTGTATTATTTCATGACTTGTATTACATAGGTATCGAATATGATTATGTCATTGATTATATTTCACGTGTTACTTGATGAATATGATTAGGAACCATAATAGATATACATTCAAACTCATCAACATAACCACAATAGATATCCATTGAAACTCGTCAATATAATTGTACAAAGCTCCACTATGCCTAAGATAAGCTAACTCTCAACAATAAACTTATATGTCCTTCTTGTCAAATCTAGCTATCAACTTGCAACTAAGCTCCTCATAAGAATTAATCATGCTAAGACCTTTAGTGACAATGCCATGATGTCATCAATCATAATTAATCTGATCCAAATGGATAGTACTTGCATATTAATGATGCTTTAACGATTCCTAATTAGTAAATGTGGTTGCTTTCATAATGATGTTAATTGAGATGTCTTTAATGATGACTATGTTTGTATTCATAGAGATGCATTATTACATCTGAGCATTTGATAAGTTGACTCGTGATTTATTATGATACTTACCCCATACTTGCATGTGTATGGTGTGCATGTTTGTTTTACCTTTTTGTCTAACATGTCCGATGTGGTTAAGGGAGGGAGTCGTAGTTGCTTGCTAGTCGGGATCTACACAGTGTACCACTCCATGCCATTATCTGTTAGTCTATATATATATATATGTATGTATGTATGTATGTATGCTTGCCTTTTATGTAGGATGCATGTATTGGCCATTGACTTCCCTGAATTGTCAGGATGAGTGTGCCCTATTACAATACTCAAATGGTGAGAATGGAAAGATGGTGATCAGTTCCAATCTCAGACATAGCCTAAATACTTGTCCTACAAGGAGTACTCATAATAGACTATCTACCCTTTTTTAAACTTGTGAGTCTTTTGTGCGTATGTGGTTTGATTCTTTCTTTGGTTGATTTTCCTTATGCATTTCTTGAGGTTTGACTTGGTGATTTGCGTGATTGACTAGTTATTTTTTATTCTTGGATTGATCAATGATATCGATTCATCAAATGTTATTTATTTTAAAAGTGGAAAAATATTAAAATAAGATGATCTTGCATTTTTAGAATTATAGTGATTAAATGGATTTAAAAAAAATTAAATTAAGAGATTTAATTTAAAAGTTCTAATTTTAGAAAACTACATTAAAAAGATTTGAAAATTAAATATTAAATATTAAATATTGTGTAACATTATTATTTAATTAATAAAGATTTAATAATTAGTGACATTGAAATAATGCACATAAGTTATCTTTATTAATGAAATAATAAATGTCTTTTACGAAGTTACTTTAAATGAAAAGTGGAGAAATAAAGAAATAATAATAAAATAATATTTTAACTAAAAAGTGAATTAATTGTGCATAAAAGGAATAATTAATTAAAATAATTTCAATTTAGAACTAGTAGAGATAGAAACTCTAAAAGGTAATTAGAGTTCTATATTAGAGGGTTTTCAGGTCATTATTGCACACACGGGTTTTGGAGAGCAACTTTGGGGTTTGGAAAATAAGAAAGTTTTGGTGGATTGAAGGATTTTTTTTGCAACAAAAATTTCATCCAACTGTCAGTTCTTAGCATCACCTTGAGGTAGGGTCTAAACACCCAAGATTGAATAATTTGTTGAAAAAGATTTGTTTGATTGGGTGCTTGAATCAAGTTCGTCATTTTGGTTATTTTCCCATATTTGTATGATTGAAAAAAAATTGATTATTTTTACGAGAGAAAATTTGGATAGAAAACTCAATTGAGAAGATAAGGTTTGATTGGAATTTAATTTAGATTGAATATACAATAAAATTTAAATATCCTCTTATTTGTTTTAAAACCATAATAAAAATAAGTAAAATGAAATAAATACTTATTTGTGCTTGCTAGAAAAGATTCCTCCATCAAACCTATACCTGCACACAAAAAAGAAAGAAAAAGACATTATATATAAGAAATTCTTTATTTTATAAAGAAATTTCATATATATATATATATATATATATATATATATATATATATATATATATATATATATATATAAACACAAATATATTTGGGAGGGTTCTTTTTAAATTTATTATTATCATATAGAATCACTGCTGAAAAAGAGAAGACATTGATAATGTCATGTTTTTTTTAAAATAAGAGCTCTTTGGAGCTGGAGTCCTTGCCTTGTGATTATTAAGAAAGTAGATTTTATTATAATAATAAAAAAAATTGTAAGATTTTGTAAAAGTTATGAGTTAGAATAACGATTAGATTTTGGATTTATAAATATCTACATAAAGTTTTAAAACATAAAAGGATATTTATAAATAAGAAAATGTGCAATATATATTCAAATTGTTCAAAATTAAAAGACACTTAATAATTTAATTTGAAATATCTAAATGATGCTAATATTAAAATGCAAGACACAAATATTATTATCAAATTAGAAGAAATATTTATTAGTGCTAATGGGATGGTGTGAGTGTGTTAATGTTAACTTTTATTCTTTTAGGTTAAATTTGACAACCATCTACATGTCAAAAGTTTAAATCTTATTATAAATAGAATATACTTTTAAAAACAATTTAGTAAATACCACATAAAATATCTGTTTAAATTATAATATTTGGAGATATAAATAATCCATTTTTTTGTAGTGCCTGCCCCTAAGTCGCATTTCAATTATCATTGCCAAACTCTTTTAGGCCAGTTTTATGTTTGATGATTAGTACTATTGTTTTGAGATTATCAGATATTGTTTTACATTCAATTTATTATATGATGAGATTACTTGGTACTCTATATTTCATGTATGCACGATGATTATTCAGTGTTTTCAGTTATTGATGATGATTAGTTAGATGGTTTATTATCATATGTGTTTTCTTATGGATACTTACCCTATACTGCATGTGTATAGTGTGTGTGTTTGTTTTCTTTATGTATGACGTTTCTAATGTAGTTAAGGAAGGGAGTCATAGTCACATGCTAGTCGAGATCTACACGATGCACCACTTCTTGCCATTTCATGTTTATCTTAATATATATTGTGTTTGTACATGTGTGGATTTTATGTAGGTTGCAGGTACCAGGTATCAACTTCCCTAAATTGCCAGGATGAGTGTACCCTATCACATTATCTCAATGGTAAGAGAGGGGAGATAAATTCTTGAGTCCAAATCCTAAACCTTTAAGCCATTTGTCCTAATTGAAAATTAGGACAAGTATCTGAGTCGAGTGCCCTCCGAATGCGTTGGATGACGTTAATTTGTGATTATAACCCTTTAGTTTGATTTTGTATGTGTTGTTCTATGATGGGTTTTCGTATGTTGCTTTATGAGTCTTTGGTGGATTTTCTATTAATTAAGTCTAATTAAAAGATTAAATTTAATGGAAAATTATTATGACATGTTAATATTTAATTATATTTAATTAATTAAATAAAAAGAATTAAATTTGGAGATAAAAGCTATAAGTATAAATTTAAAACGTAATAATATTAATTTAATTTAATAATAATATATTTGGAGTTCATTTTTAAATAAATGCTAAATATTATTGTTATTTAAGTTAATAAATATTTTATCAATTAAGTTTCCAAAATAAATTTAAAAGTGAAAATATATTAATTTGTTAAAAGTTTTAAGTTCGCATGATGCGTGCATAAGTTTAAAATATAAGAAATTAATTAAAAAGATAAAACATGTGGACTTGATAAAGATATTTTAATTCGTAAAGTGTGCATAAGATTAAAGTTAATAAATTAATTAAAATAGAAGTCAAGTGGAAAATTAAAAAAAGTAGTTTAATAATTCATAAATGTGCATGAAAAAGATAAAGAAAAGATAAAGAAAGATTAAATAAAAGTTAATTTGGAGTTCAAGTCTTGTGAGCAGGAAGTTCTCCTGGGTGAACACACAATTAGTGCCCGATTTAAGGAGACGGCTCTTTATCGCAATTGGAGGGTTCATTTTTTGAGAAGGAATTTTTGGACGAAAATTTTGGGAAGCAAATTTTGGAAGGGAATTTTGGGGAAAGTTTTAGAGAGAGAGATTTCTAGATAGAAGCGAATTCTCTCACAATCTTCAGGTGGTTGCATATTAGCATCAGGTTCAGGTAGGATCTTGTGTTGTGACCACTAGATGAATTATGTAAATTCAATATGTTCTGTCTACTTCGTGCTTGTAAGAAAATTGTGTCCTCAAATCTTGTTGCATAAATATTGCCACCCTTCGCTTTGAATCCTTTGCCATTCAATTTCATCTATAAATCTAGATTGAAAAACTATTTAGGAAACCTTGTTCAACAATTGAAAGAAATTAGAAATAAATCGAGATTTGGGTTTGAATTAAAAAGGGATTGAGAAATTTAATTTTGGAAAGGGTTTGATTTTGGGAATGAAAATCCTAGATTGATAATTCAAATAGTTCAACTTATTTTCCTATCAGACTAATATTGTAGTTATTATTATTATTTTTTAAAAATAATATATATGTTTATGGGGGGAAATTGTTTGTCATGCCCAAACTACGTGGGCAAAAACACACAAATATTTTTTTAAAAATTTAATAATTAGAATGCTCTAAGTTTGAAATGATAGATAACAGTTTAAGTAAGGGTTCTCTATATTACGTCTTAAGTTTATAAACTCTTGTGGAGGAAATACATCGTTAAGATTTTGAAACTTTCGTTATTAGATTAATATCGATCATAAGTTATGTTATTACATTAACTTCACAATAACATACTAAAGTTATTTAAATAACAATTTAAATAAATTTGGGTTAAAATTAATTGAAATATCTAATCAAGAACTAATTACAAGAAATATCATGTCTACCCATTCATATATATACTAGAATTAACTTTACTCAAATCTCAATTTTATTTAAACCCATAATGTGATTTAAGAATTAAACGTTTCTAAAGATATTAACAATAAAAATTACACTTAAATTTTGACTAGATGATAAAGAAAAACAATTCAACATTTTCTATTTGTCTAACATATACTAACGTAATGAAACAAGATAATAGTTCACAATAAGTTTGCTAAAACCTTAAATGTCTAAAATGACTACTAAATATATTAAAAATTTAAACAAATAACTTAAAAACAAATAACGATTAAACAAACATAATTAACAACTAACTTAATAACTAAATTCAATAAAAATCTAACTAAATAAAAACATAAACTAATATAAACTATCTAACAAAACAAAACAAATGAAAATCTAAAACGATTCTTAAATTAACTAAATGAATATAAATTAACTTTAACATATACTAACTTAAAACTTAAAAAAAAAACAACACATACTAAACTAAATAATAAATAACAACTAACACATAACCTAACTAATCTAACTTATTAATATTCACTAACTAAAATACTAACTTAAAACCCAAAACAAACTAACCACTACAAAAAGAAAATCTAAAACAACATAAACTTAATTAAGCATAAACCATACCATTCTATCCTACCCCAAACCCTTTTGCGCTTTCCAAGCGCTCTCCATGGCACCCTGCCCCAAAACGTGCACTGACCCAAGAGAAGTAAGTACTGACACAAGCCTGCCAAGAGACATGATGACATGGGAAAAAGGTGAAAGGAGGGTGAACATTAATTCAGTTCAAGCTTTCAACCCCAATGCAAGGATGAAGCGCATTTACCATGAGACTGAAATCACTATGCAAGGATAAGATGGGAGGGGGAGTACAGTGACGTCACCATGTGGCAGCAAAATCTGACTTTGCTACAAAACTATACCAACACATCACCAAAGGCTGACGCCAAATAAGAGAGGGTTAATGCATAAAGCAAAGTGAGTGAGTAATGATATAAGGTTATGTTATCATATAATTATATTCATTTGTTAGTTAATTTTAAATATTCAAAGCACATTTAAATATATTTCATTTATGGATATTTAAGATTCTCCTCAGATTCTCTGTCTCAAGGGGAGGATTTAAATTTTCTCCCCATACAAAAACCAGAGAGTTTTTGCTCTCTTGGAACACTTTTTTTTTTGAAGCTTTATTTTTCTAAGTGTAGATTACAAAGTGATGTATATTTTTATTTTTATTTTTACAAGGAGTATATTAATTGAATGGAATTATAACATAGATTTAGTCATTGTGGTACAATAATGCAAGATTAATTGATATCTAATAATCATAAAAACTGAATCTACATGCATGATCATAAATTTTCATTTTCAACATATATGAAAACTTGAAATTTTGCCAAATTGAACATCATCATTATTTCCATCTTATTTTTGATGTGCATCCATCTAAGCTAAAATTACAATTAAATCACATGATAAACAATTATACTCAAACACCAATTATATTGGCAAACCTGATTCAAAGGCTCAGCCAGGAAAGAACCAGGAAGAAAACTCGACATCGTTGCCTTTACAACAAAGTTTGAAAAACAAATTACATAGGATTTCAATCCTGAATTACAACAATAAAATTGAATTTCCTTCATGACCCTCATCAAGGGTTCCATATCAAATTCTGCAACACATTTCTATGAACCATGGAAAGAATAGAATCTGGTCAGGTGACCACAAGCATGACCAAGAAACAAATCAAACATACATATTCATACAAGACTTTCATAATAGGATTCATAATAAATCAAAACTAGGGAAAGGTGGATTTTTCCAACAGGAGACATCAGACACAACACCAAACCAGATGCCCAATCAGGGCTATAAATCAAGAACTTTCGTTCTTCCATTCTTACATGCCAAAACTCATACGTGGTTTGTGCTGACAGGTAAGGGCCCATAACACCCTACCCTCTCTCCCTCTTCTCGTCCTGAGAAGAGACTCTACATTGTTGGAGTCCAACTAAAATGCCCTTTCTTGAAATTGGCCACTTATGCCCTCTCCAAGGGTGAGTAATGCCAAAACACCCATGCAAGAAAATCTCAAAATTCCAACATAAACATGAAAAGAAATAATTCAAAATAACATTGTTTTCAAAGCTTCCCAACATACCCACAAACATACAAACATTCAAACAACAACAAGGTAGCATAAGCATGAAACACACATGAAATCTGAACAAGGGAGATGAGAATTCCTACCTTCACAACGAGGTAATGGAAAATGAACAAGTTTGAGTAGAGATTTTCCCTTCCTTGCTTCAATCTTCCAAGACTCCTCTCTAAATGTAGAGATTGGGTAACAACCTCAACTAGATCAAGAAGGGCCTCTAAATAAGCCTCAAACTCAATCACCAAAGGGATCAATAACTTCTCCCACCTACCTACAAATCTAGAAGCTCCTAACTCAACCCATACTATGGTTAAACACTAAGTGGAGGTGAGGTGATGCAACTCATGGTAACCGTAGTCAATTTTCGCACAAAGGCAAAAAGAGACTTTTTGAGTGACCTCAAAAGTCAATAAAAGGGGTTTAGGGGTTGGAAAAGACCCCCAACCCATACCCATACCCTTTGAGTATAAATATTTCATGTTTTAAAGCCTTAGGAATAGGTTTAGAGCCAAACAAAGGCTAGGGATAGTTAGGACCATCTAACAACTCTAAAAAGGCAAATTAAGCACTAATTTGGATTAAGGATGACTAAACTCGATTAAGAACCAAATTAGCAAACTGACACTAACTTAAACCGACTTAGGTCCAAAGGTTACATAGCTAACCCTAGCTAGCATGTAGAAGAACATAAACAATTCACGAGTGTCAAGCAACACTAAAGAAACATAGTTACGAACATTAACATTTACTGAACACAGAAAGATACATACATACATCTCAATTTAATTACGAACAACAAGGTTTCCAAAATTAGCACATAGAGATCAATTTTGTTCCTCCGTCGATTTTCTCGACTAAAATATCTACACACTCATTGCACACATCAGTAGTCCCGAAAATCTCATGTACATATGTATATATATACGTATCAGGAATCACATAAATTAAAACATCCATCTATAACAAAATCAGGGTTTCTTTCATCCTACTTAATTCTTAACCATTTAAAATCTCTTAAATCAAAGTATCAATCCTACATTTACTAATTTCATCAACATACATATACATGAAACATTAAATGACAAACATCAAATATATATGAAAGTAACATCACACAGCATGAAATAACATAATATGTTCTAGTATCAGATAATGTCTCGACATCTCGAGTTGTGAGTATCAAAATGATAAAGTAACATCTAAGGCTACGAAGGGTCGGGACGAGGCCTCACATTGTTTTAAAACAATTTTTAATAAAAATCAAATGTATTTTATAGAATAGATATGATTTTTTTTTTAAAGTAATTTTTAAAAAAAATATTATATCACCCACTTAATTAGTGTTGCGGCTGCTTGGCAGACTACGGGCCTACCATTGATAGATCGCGACTGCCTTTGACAGGTCGTGGGCCTGCTTATGCAGACCGCATATGTATATAATGCATGCGCTTTATAATGTTTTAATTATAATTATAATTATATTAAATTTTAAAATTGTTAAATTTAATTTATATTAAATTTTAATTATTATTTATTAATGATTTTTAAATTTATATTATTATTAATTATTAATCATTTTTTATTACTATTAAAGTTTAATTATTAAATGAATTAATGCAATATAGTTTTATTATTATTATTAATTATTAGTTAATTTAATTAAATCTAATTTAATTAAAATTTATTAATAATGAGATGTAATTAATGAAGTTGTAAATCTAATTATTGTTGTTTAAAATAAACAGTATTGATTTTAATAAGATCGTAATCACTTTATTTTAAATCGATAATGGTTACTTTATAATGTAGATAATTAAATGATCATCCTCGAATCATTCTTTGGGAGATTGACTGTTATCATGAGGGTAACTTTATATATTTGAGTCGAAAACATGAATGGGATATTTCAGGGAATAAACTGAGAATCTTATACACCTGAAACAAACATTGAAACTCAAATTGAAACTTAAGCTTTATTGTTCTACTCAATTCTGTATTTTCAAATCAAACCCAAACTATGAAACTGTATTGTTTTGTTTTCTATGTGATGTCTATGTTTGGGGTTTGGGTGGTCTTAGGGTGTTGACCAGTTTAGAACGTTTACCAGAGACTTGAGAGTTTTGTGATTGTGATGATATGATGATTTGTTCTCAATCTTGATTATTTTTACTTAACCATGGTATGTGATGGTATGCTCTATGTTGAGTGTATTTATATTGTTGATTACTGTTTTCAAATGCCTTGTGGGATGGCGAGATTTATGTTATAGGCTATCTAACTTAACCATTTTTGAGTCATCAATTAGTTATATTTGATTTGCTTTCCAGTCGCTTTGAGAGGACTGAGATGTTTTGGATGATTTGTTCTTGATGATGTCATGTTGTGACATGTTTGACTTGACTATTTTAGAGTCTTTGATCAGTATTATTTTGGGATGCTTTTTGGTTGCTCGTTGAGAACCAATGGATATTGTGGGATACTTTCCAGTTGCTTGTTAGAGAATTGATGGATATTGTGATTTATCATTTGATGCTTTTTACTTGCTCGTGGAGGACTGATGTGATTATTATGGATTATCTTTTGATGCTTTTTAGTCACTTGTATAGGACTAAGGTGATTATTGATTTGTGATTTCATGAGCTTAGGGTAGGTAATCTATATGTAGTGTCAGGAAGTGGCTTGCAATGGGGGTCGGGGCCCTAAGAGGCTGCTAGGGTAACTCATTGTAAGTTGTCTTAATAAGTGATAACATTTACACTAAATGAGAGTAAAATGAACCTAATAAGATTAATTGTATATTCTCGCCCATGCCTCAAGTGCTAGTATAGACTAGGATGGGAGTTTAGAGAACGCTTGGTTACGACCTTGAATTTCATAGTATGCCTCATTAGTATGAGAGGATACTAGTGGTTGCAAGGATCACTAGGGACCCAGGATTCCTAAGGGATTGCTTGGGTAACTTCAAACGTGATTCGTGCAATGACACTTGCCTGCTTATATAGTAGATTCCTATGTGTCTTGCGTGCCTCTGGGTCTAGATGTTGATCTATATGTTGGAACCTTTGAGTTAGTATACTTTTAGGATTTCTTAGACTTAGAGAGTATTTGTGTTATGTGATTTGATATCCTATTTGGGACTTGAGACTATCTCCTCAGTGTGGTGGGAGTGGGCCATTCAGGTTTCACGCGGTTGGGTGGTATTACTTTTTCACTCTTACCATTGAGATCTGTCCGTAGTCATCGTGGCTGGAGCTTCTTGGGATGCTTGTTCAACATGATTAGCTGATGTTATTTACTGATGCATTTCTTTATATTGATGATTAGCATGTTAGATTTCCTTATGATTATGTTGTAGTATGTTTAGCAGTGACGTCCCTATTACTATAGTACTGATGATCTTATCAGTGACTTGGGTTGTTATGCACGGGGGATAGCTAGGGCCCATGATGGTCTAATGATGCTATTAACAGTTGGGAGGAACTGCACACTTAGTTATGTTTTATGATGGATAGTTGTATTTCATGTTGGATGTACATATCTTTTATGATGGATGGATGTATCATGTATGTTATTAGTTTCATTTATTATTTTGCTTTTGTATCATGGATTCGAGGTGGATGACGTATTTTTATTTCTATTTCTACATATGTATATTCTTTTAGCCTTTCATGGCCTGTGACATGTACAATGGATGATTGCGCATTCCGAATTAATTTGCCAAGAGGTATTCGAAACAAATGTATATTATGGACTTTGGACTTTCTGATTATTCTTTCATGTGGATGTGGTAGTTGTTAGACTTAGTATTAATTAAATTTTAAATGTAACTCAACATCTTGGGATCCTTAAGGATTGTAACCTATTATGTATGTTTTAGTTGTTTGTATGTTATTGCTTCCACTACTATGTGTTTTATGTGCATTTTATACTTTCTTACTTCAAAAAAAAGAAAAAGTTTGGCAAACTTAGTAAAACTTTAGGTTAACTGTAATGCCCCGCCAAGGGATCCAAAGAATTAACCTAGAATTTTACTAAGTTTGATAACATTTTTTTTTAAAAATAACATGGAAGTAAATACCACATATAACTTGTACATAATAACGGAAGCAATAGCAATGTCCATCTAAAAGTAAATATAACATACATAACCGATTTCATTCTTTAAGAATACCTTAACATTGAGTTACATCTAAATTAACTAACATACATGAATCCATCTAGTACAACATCCACATGAAATAATAATGATAAGTCCAATGTTCATACATTACATTTCCAAATGCTCAATCATCCTCTGTACATGTCACAGGGTATGACAAGCTCAAAGAATATATATATGTGAAATAAGGTACATCATCCTATTCTAATCTATGATACATCAAAGACAATCACATGATACTCATGATACATCATCATAGAACACATATACATCCATCATAAGATCAAACATAATTAACTAAGTGCATGGTTCCTCCCAACCGTTAATAGCATCATTAAACCATCGTGGGCCCTAGCCATCCCTTCGTGCGTAACATCCCAAATCACCGAAGAGATCATCGGTATTAACATAGTAGGAATGTCACTCCTAACATATACAACATCATATGTAGAAAGTAATCTAACATGCAAATATAAGCATAAGATAACATCATCTAACATATGCTAATCATCAATGAAAGGATACATATCCACCATCACGAAGGACGCATCAGCCATGATGTCTCAATGAATCTCAAATGATAAGAGTGAAAAATACACTAGCACCCGATCGCGTGGTATCTAAGTGGTCCACTCCCACTGTGCTAAGGAGATAATCTCAAGTCCCAAACAGGTTATCAAAATCACATAGCATAAATCCCTATAATCCAGGAATCCTAAAAGTATACTAACTCAAAGGTTCCAATCACAAAACTGACATCTAATCCCAGAGGCACACAATGACATGTAGGAACCTACTATGCAAGCGGGAAAGTGTCATCGCATTTATCACGTACAAGTTACCCTGGTAGTTAGCTAAACTCCACGATTCCATACTGATCTCATGCAGCCACTAGTATCCTCTCATACTAACAAGGCATACTATGGAATGCAAGGTCGCAACCATGCGTTCTCACTACTCCCATCCTAGCCTATACAAGCACTCAAGGCCTGGGCGAGAACCAAAACACTTATCTTTTTAGGTTCATTTAGTTAGTATTAGGTGTGAATGTTATCACTTATTAATCCAACTTACAATGAGTTACCCTGGCAGCCTCTTAAGGCCCCGGCCCCCATTGCAAGCCACTTCCCGTCACTACATGCAGATATCCTACCCTAATGCTCATGGAATCATAAATCTCAAAATCACAAAAATAATCCATAATAAAATCATCAAATAAAAGCATCAAATCTCCATGAGCAAACATCCATAGAAAATCATGACCACAACAGCTCTCTATTGGCAACTGAAGCATCACTAATAATCAAAAGTATCCAATGGTTCTCAATTACCAACAATATATCTCAAACACACTGATTGAAGACTCCAAAAATGGTTGAGTCAAACATGTCACAACATGACATCATCAAGAATAAATCCACATTTCAGTCCCATCATGGTGACTAGAAAACAACCAAGGATAACTGATCGATGACCAAAAATAATGGTTAAGTCAAGTGTCTCATAAATAAGAACCTCAACTATAACAATCAGTATTACAACCAATACATAGAGCATTCCATCACATAACCATGGTTGGGTTCATAAAGATCGAGATTAAAACATCATCATGGCATCACAATCACATAACCCCCAAGCCTTTGGTAGACGTCCTATACTGGTCAACACTAGTCAACCCAAAACCCAAAATAATATCATAAGGAATACACAATGTAAACACATGTTTTGGTTTTGCTAAGTTTTTGAATTTTAAAAGTCTCAGTTTACGTTTTTCCAAATTATATCAAGTGGAGAAATTTCATGTTTTTCCTAACCCAAGTATTCGTTTGATAGATAAAAGTTTCTCCATCAGACTCAATTTTTTAATTGATTTATATGACATTGTTTGAAAATTGACATTCTCAATGAATCAAAAACTTAGATTATATATTCTAATAATTAATCTTAATTAAAAAAAAACTAAGTTTAATTAAATTAATTGTTAATATCTCTTCATAATTGACAAGCTTAATAGCAATATTTTAATCATTAAAAAAGTGATCCATTAATTGAGAACTTTATAATAATCATTTATAGTTAATTTTATATATATATATATATATATATATATATATATATATATATATATATATATATATATATATATATATATATATATATATATACTTGTATATATATATATATATATATACATAAATATACATCTATACATATAATAAAAAAAAAAAAATTTTATAAAACAAAATATAATAATCAAATCGCAATTCGCAATTCGCATCTCGCAAATCGCAAAATTGCGTCACAACCTTGGAAGTCAATTCATATATATCTATATCACTACACAGAGGAGGTACCGTGCGGGCCTGCTGTCGCAGGCCTGCGACAACAGTGCCGCCGGCCTTTGCCACATATACGTAGTGGGGTGGGGGTACGGGCTCAGCCCTCCCCGCCCGCCTCAATTTGCATTAAATTTTTTATTTATTTAAAAAAATCGCTTATGCAATTTCCATTCGCGAGTATGCGATTCGATTTTTAAATAAAGTTCAACGTTTTTCAAAAAATGTTTTCGATTAATGATATTCTTTTTTTTTTAATTAAATATATATATATATATATTATATACATATGTATGTATATATATATGTATATATGTGTGTATATATATATATATATATATATATACATATATATATATATATATACATATATATATATATATATATACATATATATATATATATACATATATATATATATATACATATATATATACATATATATATATATATAGACATATATATATGTATATATATATATATATATATATATATATATATATATGCAGATTAAAAAATATAAACATGTATATACACGATTTATTTAGAAATTCTAATTTTCAGAAATTTTCTATAAACTTTGATCTCAAATTTATCCAATAAATAATCTAATGGGTTTGGCTATGAATTAACCCTAGCCCCGTTTTCTCTTTTTTTTAAAAAATCCATGCATATAAAATTCTCAAATAAATTTAATTGCCCAAATTGAAAATGCATACAATAAAAATATGAAATTCCTCAGAAGACATATGGAAGACACGAAGAAGACAGGAATGCATGATGCGGAAATAGCATAAGAAAAATCACAAGAATCTACCCAAATTTCGATGCTAATTCGCTTTTCCTCAGAAAACCCACAGAGCAAGCTCCCTTCTTCAAAGTTCTTGAGTCTTCCAATGCTCCAATTGCTCTCCACACTCTCTCCCTAAGCTTCTATGAATGCTTGAATATAAAGAGCTCTCAAGAAACCTTTGGAATGCTTCTTGAAACCGCTGAAAGGTCTCACCAACTAAGCATGGGTCTATTCCAACCTTTTTGCTGAGTCATAGAGTTGTAGACACCTTGTGCTTAATTGATGCACTAACCCCCGTGTTGTTGACACATGTTAATTCCCATGCAAGCTTATAACTCCAATTATTTCTATTTAAATTTTATAACTTTCATTTTAATTTTTATAACTTTTATTATTATTATTTTATTTATTACTTTATTATTATTTTATAATTATTATTAATTTTAATTTCTAGTTTTCTTTTATTTAATTCCTTTTCCCCAATAATTCACATTTAATTAATTACAATCAAAATATCAAAGATCATGATATTTTATTAATTTTCTCAAATAAATAATTTATTAATTAAATCTATTTATTAAGACTTAATTAATGGAAAATTCACCATAGACCTCCAAGATAAAATATGAAAACCCATCATAGAACAAATCATACAAAATAAATCTAAAGGGTTAAAAATCACGAAATATGTCATCCGACACATTCGATGGGTATTCAACTTTGATACTTGTCCTAACTCACTAGGACAAATAGTTTTTAGGTTTGGGATTTGGACTTGAGAATTTATCTCCCTTTTCTTATCATTGAGATAGTATAATAAGGTACGTTCATCCTGGCAATTTAGGGAAGTCGATACCCGGTACCTGCAACCTGCAGAAAAACCATGCATGTACATACAATATATAATGCTAAGCTAAACAGACAATGGCAGGAAGTGGTGCATCGTGTAGATCCCGACTAAGCAGGTGACTACGACTCCCTTCCTTAACCACATCAGAAACACCATACAATAAGAAAACATGCACACCATACACATGCAAGTATGGGGTAAGTAACCATAATAAAACACATGAAATAATAAACCATCTAACTAATCATCATTAATAACTGAAAACAATGTAATGATCATCATACATACATGAAATGTAAAGTCTGAATGATCTCATCATATATCAACTGAATCCCTATCATAATATCTGATAGTGTCAAAACAACACCACTAAACCATCAACATAAAACTAGTCCATCAAAGTCTAATAATAATAGCAACAATAAGTCTAGAAAAGATGTGAACGAGGGTAGGCACTACATTAACTCTTTTGGATCCCTTGGTGGGGGGTTACATTTTTTAAGAAATTAAAATAAAAAGCTTAAGTTAGTAAAAAATAAATAAATGGAGATAAAAGAAATATAAATAATTTTAGATATAGTAAATTAAATTATAATTATTTTGTAGTGGATATCTATGGACATTTCTTTAGATAGATTTATTTAAGATATCTATACTAGTTATTTATAAAATTTTGTAATATTTTATTGATGCTTCTTTATTAATAGTTGTTTCTATTGAAGTAATTTAGTCAATTGTATTTTATATTATTTTTAAATTTGATATATTCTAGTTATTTATGTGATTGTAGTTCAATAAATTCAAATTTGTGAATATTCAATAGTAGATCTTAGCAGTATTGAAATTGATGAACCTAAATATTTTGATGAGATTGGTCCTAAATTAGAATGGATCACACGTTCCAGAAAACATCTATTTGACATACTATGCTCTAGTTGACAAAAATGCTAGTTGCTTTTTTCAATTTCTCCACAAGTTAAGACTTAGTTTATCATTTTGATGTCATCCTCACATGGATAATTTTACTTTCAATTAGTTTTACATAAATATTTGAGACTATTTAAAAACAAAAAAATTAAAACAATATTAGATAGGATTATAAATAGAGAAGTAAGAAAGCTTTTAACAAGAAAAAAAATCAATAAATTTTGAATTTTAGAATTATTTGCATGCAATACAATTTGAAGATTTATAACTTTGGATGAGGAAGGAAAAAATAAGAATGATAGTAAAAAGGTATAAAGACACAATTTAGATATACTTGAATTAAAATTAAAATTTGTTCACTAAATTTTATAATTTGATTAATTTTTCATTTACATATTGTTATCAATTCAATAGTATTTAATCTAACCTTCACACAAATTATACAAAGAATCTTTAGAATGATAGCATACACTGCTTAAAATCTCAAAGAGATAAGTCATACACGCGAATCTAGAATGCCCTATATAGTTTTTATATTGTGAAAGTGACAATAGAAATTTAATTTTTTTAATAAACAATAGATCTTCACCATCCCCAATGCTACAAGACTATAGATTGCCAATATAAAACTACTACGGTTTGCATATTTATAAATTTTTCTCATTTCTTTTATTAATGTCATTTTTCTAAAATTGAATTGTTTCTCAAAAGCTATTCCTTGACCAAACTTCAGTACCTACGATTCTTCCAAAAAAAATTGAAAATAAAAAGATAAGAGCCCACAGAGAAAAGGCACAATGAATTAGATAGAAAAACAAGTGGTAGACATTTTAGAAGGAGGTGCGATTGGGATTATGGAAAAGACTATTAAAAATAAAAAATGCCCTCGACCCTTTGGCTGGATGCATAAGGCACTGATCATTTATGACCTATGCTAACATTCTAAGTCTTTTCCAATTATTAAAATGTTAGATGAGAGCATTACCAATCTTCACGTTCAATGCTTGTGTGTCTGTGCTTGTACTATGTGGTAGTAATACAATATGCACAAAAATCAAATGAAAATCAGTAATAAATGTTGCTATCAGTTCAATAAATATAGTTTTAATCATTGCAGATTTTTCTTCAATTTTTTATTTTTATAAATAAATTTAACCCCAGGAAAAATGCCTTTAGCCAATCAGGAAAAAGAAATTATAAATGAAAAAATGATTTAAAAAATATTACCATTGAAACCTTTGAACTATGAAATTTATTTTATGTGCTAATAAATGAAAGGGGGATCTAATGAAAACATTAGTTCCCTCCCTATATATAGGCAGGGACTAAAAAAAGGATAATTCGATACCTAACTTCTTGCATAACTTTTATGACTTGTTTAAAATTATTTATTAAGGACATTAACATGTTCCCCAAAGATTTATCCCATTCCTATTACCTTTGGTTTAATATGTTTTTTTTAAGTTAGCTTTTCTAAGAGGGTTTTAAAAAAAAAGAATATGTTTTAAGATTCTTTTTTTTTTAAATCTATTTTAAAATATAGATATATTTAGCAAAAGAGAGAGTGTTTAAATTTAGTTTTGATTATTATTGTTTTTTACTATGTATAATTTTAGTAAGGATTTAAATATAAGTTATAATTAAATATATGTAAGATTATTTGATATCAAATTATGGTTGGTTTGAATTTGATAATATTTATAATTTATTAATAATGAATATTAATAAAATTATATATATATATAAAGTCATGGAGAAGACAGTTACTTTGAAAATTAAAAAAAAAAAACAAATGAATTAAATGGTAGGACTGAAACTTGTATTCTTGGTATGTGTTCTTCTAATGTTTTTGCTTTAGTTATTTGAGGAATTGTGGTCTTTATTTCATGAGAAATTTCATGTAAGTTGTTTAGTTAGCCAACTAGGATGTACACCAGAGTTTTTCATTGTATTTTTCTTTTATGATGTTTCTCTATTTTGAATATCATGATGAACTTGTGTTTCAATTTGATAGTTGCATTTATGAGAGATTTTATGTGGTGCTTTTCTGTTTACATGGGTTGGGAGAACCAACTTATTTTCGGGTTGCCTATTAAGGAATTGAATTCGATCTTATGGGTGTTGTGGTATGGGACACAAAAGTGAGTGTATTCTTAGGAGAGGTTGTCTAGGTGCATGTCCTTGTGACTAGCTTATAGTAGGGGTCCGAGACCTAAAGTGGTTATTGTTAGGATAACCTATTGTAGGTTAATAAGTGATAATCTAGTAATTAATATTTTGGGAAATACACTAAATAGATAAGTTAGAGATATTGCCTTGCCCATGTCTTGAGTGCTTGTATAGACTAAGGATGGGAATGGGATGACAGTATGATTGGTTTGCGTCATCTTCTTAAGAGGTTTTTTTGGTTCCACATGTGTCACATTAAGGGTTTGAGGTTTAGAGTAACCAGTCTAGGGTAACTCAATGCTTAAGGGTCCGGGGTCTATTGAGAGTCAATCCAGGGTAACTCAAGTAGTTTGACTATGTGATGACACTCCTTAGAATGTAGCCTGAGTCTCCTTTGTAGATTTTGTTTGAAGATCTAATGGTGCACTTATTGTTGGATATTTTTAATGAGGTTATTTACTTTCATTGATGACGATTGGTGATTCATGGATGATGTACTTTTGACATGTGGTTCTTGACTTGAGGTGGATATCTTTCATTGACTTTATCTTATGATTTTGGTGATTTGATATATTATGGTATATGTATGATGTTTTGTTATGCACTGTTGGTATTGGATTGAGTGTTCTTTCTATTTGGATTCTCTAAGGTAGAGGTGGCCATTAGGATTTCTTGCCTAGGAATATTTCATGATTGATTAGCATATGTGGATCGTTCATTATCTTCCTTGCACAGTGGGAGTGGAAGCCTAACTAGGTAACCAAGCGGTCGGGAGGTAGTGTCTTCTTACCATTTGGGTCCCCCTTAGATTTACAGCTGTTGGATGTTTATTGCAACAATTGTACTTTATTATTCTTACTTCTATCTTGGAGACTTCTATTTGGTGTATATATATATATATATATATATATATATATATATATATATATATATATATATATATATATATATATATATATATATATATATAATCCTGTATTCGGATGTATTGTATCTATTTTTGCATACCCTGCGACATGTGCAACATATGTTATTCATTGGATATATTTTCATTGTATTTCATGTATCTATGCATTTGCTTATGAGATTAGGTATTTGTTAATTCTTTATGATCTTGACACATTGTACTTGAAACTTAAACTAATTATTATAATTCTTAACATGACTCAACTTGAAGGAACCCTTGAGATATTGAAATTGTATTTGTAATTGCTTATGTGTATATGATGTGTATGTTTTTTCTGCATTATGCTATCCTGATGTTGTTTAAACTTAAAAAAAATAGCTCATTAAACATTGTTAAATGTTAGGTTTATTCCTCTCGGGTTCCCAAGTAGGGTGTTATAGTTTGAAGAAGAGAAAAGAGAAAAAGGAGACCTAAATAGGCAAATGTAGTTGCACAATTTATCAGATCATTTCATAGTTACTTTTTAACTATTGTAGCAAAAAATCTCTTAACCAAGTGGATTTAACAATCCTATTTCTAAATCCTTTGTAAGGTGACATTCCAATGAATGTACTAAGTCCTCTTTACCAGACAACTCATTATAGGGTGATAGATCTAGTTGATGTTTGGTGAAAATTCCCTGACAGGGTCAAGTCTAGCAAATATGTTTGTAACCTTTTACATGGTTGGCTCTTAACCAAACTCACTTCAGAAGAGTGAATTATTTATGGGTCATAATTTTTGTAGTGGTTTTTGCCCAAATTGGGCTTCCATATTAAATAATGATATAAAATTGTGATTAAATGTTTTGCATGTTATTTTCTGATTTTTATATTCATATTGTTGTAGTCGATTGAATGTTCAAATTTGATTAATAAGATTAGTTGTTGAAAATATTTTAAGGGTGAAAATTTTTAAGGTACCTCAAGATAACTGTGAGGCTTTTTTATGTCCTTTGTTTGGTCAAGGTTCAATTCATAGTGTCCATTTTTCTTTAGAAGCATTTCGAAGAATAATTCTGACGTGTTATGATATTATTAAATGGATCATATTGTTTAATGTCATTTTGAATAATTTTCAATTTTTTATTTAGAATTTTGTGTTGTTACATTTATAAGATTTGGCTACATGCACTAATGTTTGTTTAATCATTTCATATATTTTGTGTAGAAATAGATTTGTGTTGTGTTTAAGATGTTGAATTTCAAAATACTATCCTTACATTAGAGTCTTCTTCTTTGGGTGTACAAATTTTACGTTTTTTCTTTTGTCCAATTTGTGTTTTTCTGAAGGAGATCATCAAATTTAACATGATGACTTGAAGTTGTGATTTATATGGAGGATTTGTGGTTGTCTATTAAGTAGGAGGCTCATAATTCACTTACTATGATTGTTCACTCTTTAAAACGAGATAAATGTTAAGATGTGTGGGGACATGGTAAATCTAAAAGAGTACATTTATATTTTGTAATGTTCCCATTATAAAGTAAATCATTCATCAAACTATTGTTAATGGGCGGATTGATTTAATATATCTGAGACCCATTTTTTGTTTTATTTTTGTAGTTTGTGTCGTTGTTGGCTATCTTTGTACACCCTCAAAAAGTTTCCCTGACAAGTATTTAAGCACGACTTGTAGGTAGTCTTTAGGCATGATTTTTTGATTATTTCTATGTACTACAAATTCTTGTTGAAGTTCTGGATTGTTCGCCATTTCAGAAGTGAAAGATCTTCCCTATTTGGCTCACGCAGTTTTGGTGGGATTCAACCTTCACCCTATTTTGTTGTCTCTTGTAATACTTCACTCTAATCTGTCAAATTAGAGCACCATCATATTGTAAATATTAATTAAATGATTGTGTTCACTCTTCATTTCTTGTTCGAGTCTTATCTTGGTTGTATTAAGTGATTCAAACATTTCCCAACACTCGGTTCCATCTGTACAACATCGTTAGACACAACCACCTATACAATATGACTCATCACTCATTGTATGACCCTTTGGAAACCACCATACGACCCTATTTGGCATCCACCGTACGACCATTGTGTCCCTCCACTCTCCTCTATATGGCCATAGTAACTCCTTTCCATATGACCTGTCTACTATATAGACTCTACTACCCATTGTACAAGCTTCTCCATGCCGTACAACCTTCACATCCTGGGTGTACGACCCATTTCCACCCATCATACCGTATAGTCACTCAAACATTGTACGATCTCCATATTGTCTGTGTTGTTCCAATTTGGCATCCATACTCCAAATTCCAATTGCACTGTATTGTCCTCCAAAATCTTGTATGAGTTTTATTTGGTAGAAAGATTGTTAGGAGTAGTTGTGTGGGTCAGATAATTACATATTTTTGAAATAATGTGGATAGTTGGAGGGATAAATGAATGAATTAGCTACTTTTTAACGATTTAGATTATCTCCATTATGGAGTTCTAGAGATAGGGTTTTTAGGAGCGTCAAGTTTCAATTCATAGTGTACAATTTTCTTTAGAAGTGTTTCAAAGAATAATTTTGATGTGTTATGATATTATTGAATGGATCATATTGTTTTCTGTCATTTTGAATAATTTTCAATTTTTTATTTAGAATTTTGTGTTGTTACATTTACAAGATTTAGCTACATGCACTAATGTTTGTTTAATCATTTCATAGATTTTGTGGAGAAATAGATTTGTGTTGTGTTTAAGATGTATAAATTTCAAAATACTATCCTTACATTAGAATCTTCTTCTTTGGGTGTATAAACTTTGCGTTTTTCTTTTCCTACAATTTGTGTTTTCTGGAGGAGATCATCAAATTTAACATGATGACTTTGAAGTTGTGATTTATATGGATGATTTGTGGTTGTTTATTAAGTATTAGGCTCATAATTCACTTACTATGATTGTTCATTCTTTAAAATGAGATAAATGTTAAGATGTGTGGGGACATGGTAAATCTAAAAGAGTACATTTGTATTTTTGAAAATAATGTGGATAGTTGGAGGTATAAATAAATGAATTAGCTACTTTTTAACGATTTAGATTATCTCCATTATAGAGTTCTAGAGATAGAGTTTTTAGTTATCATTCTTATTTGCAATGTGGCTCTAACAAGGTATATTTGTAAATGAAATAACTACATTCAATGTTCTAGATCATCTGCATTAATTATATAGAATCTTCAATCAAAATCATTCTTTTTAATACATGATTGCATGTTAACGAATGATTTGGAAAGTAACAATTTGTGGTATTTTATCAAGTATCAAATTGTCTTCATTTCTTGTAACTATTTGTTCCTTAAAATGACAAACTAAGATCAATTTGCAATTTCAATCATAATCATTTTTTTAATATATCATTACAAATTAACATTGATTAATAACTAGAGTGTTCCCCCTCTATACGTATTCTACCTATCCCCGACACTATTCTTTCTAAAACAACAATTTTTTTTTGAGAAAATTGATTTTGTTTTTTCTTTTCTTTGGTGCATTTTATTGGAGATTAGCCAGAACCGGTAAATATAAATTTAAATCTAGGAGCTAACAACAGCAGTAAATGGAAAGAAAGGAGGTAACGCCTGGAGATTAGCCAGGGCCTGAAAATTTAAATTTAAATCTAGGAGCTAACTAAAGCACTAGATGGAAGGAAAGGAGGTAACGCCGCAGGGTTTGCTCCAGAGCATCAAAGGTGACTTTCGGTTTTACAGAAACTTAGCAATATATTTTGCTCTATAACATAGTAACAAAACCTATCGGAACTTGTTAGGTTTTACGCGAACTCTGTTGTTGGAGTTATGGGAAGGAAACGTGCCTTGTGTTGGCATAAATAAGTACCAAGCGTACTGCACTCTTGATCATCACCACCAAGCCTGGTATTTTATGTTACTATTACAGCAAGTACACGAATTCTATACTGAACTAGCTTAGTTATGTGCGTCGGAATTCAAAATGTTCATGGTTTTACCTTCTTTGAATCACACGTCTCTTCACACGCTTAGTGCATTATTATTATTAGAATTGACTGGAAATGTAATTTGTTGTGGTTTGCGATGTATTTAATATTGAGAGCACGTGAGAAAGGCCCCATTAAAGAGATCAATATGCGAGCATTAGAAAGATTTAGTGTTATTAGTCTTGTGATTGCTTCATAATGATTCTCTGTGAAAATCCAAGGAAACGACGCAAAATCCAAATGCCCATAAACTGGAGATATAAGGTTACACTTGGGGCGCTTTATAACTGGGGTTACTTTGATATGATGCTGAGAACAGCAGATGGTTGGGGCAAAAAATTATATGGGTTATGATGAATCCCCTACCCTGGTGATAAAGACTTTGAGGGTGAAAGAAAATGTCCGTTACCTTACCTCAGGCTACGAATTGCCTTTTTCTGAAGCATTCGATTGCATTGATTTACATTGGCCCAATTCAGTGGATTATTTTCTGATGTGATTTTGAAACTTAATTTTTGTAATAATATTTTGTTATCTGCAAGACTTATTTGCTGATCTTGTGTCTCAGTCTTGAATTACGTTTGATTCCGGTCTCTGTTTTCTCTTCCCATCAAGTTAGGGTGTCTAAAGGAAATTTCTTGCGAATTGTCCCATTGTAGTTAGATTATACTTCCTTTTGACACCCATAAAGAGCTTTAATTGGGCATATTGTAAATTGCATATGGACTAGATAGTGTAGTCACTCTACTTGATGATTAAATTTTGTTCTCTGTTTTCCATCACAAACATCCTCGTCAAACCTTTTATGAATTTAATACCCTTTTCATCCCTTCAAAAGTCACAAATGACAAATCTCAGCGACTTAATGAGATTTCTGTTACACAAAAAATTATGATCTAATGTCCTAAACGAATTGACAAAGATACGGTGATTGAAATCTATTTTCTTCCATCGTTCAAAGTGGAAAATATATCAAACATTTTAAGTTATTTGATTCCTTTACTATTTGAAGGGAAATGAGAGCACCCCAAAAATTCATCTAAGATCAGTATGCACATCTTGTATACAGTAGTTCCTTGTACAACTTCTAATCAGCAAATACAAGTGCATACTACTATGCCATAAAAGTGGAAACAGACATAGTTGATTTCCCACAATTAAAACCTTAAAGGACAGTGATTGCAATTTATCGATCTAAACAAAATTCAGCAGCATTACGACGTACAGATTATTATTCTACAATCATAGAACTAGAAGAATGAGATAGAATAGAGAACACAGATATACGTGGGGAAAACCTTTCCAGGTAAAAACCCCACCCTCCAAACCATCAAGCTAATGTATTATTCAGTAACAAGTTACAATACATTTTCAGCCTTCACATGGAGATTTACATCTTGCTCCATTCTAGAGAAAATCCGGTAGTATAACCCTGTGCAAATATCTTCTCATCTCTCTCTGTATTCTCTACAACAATGCTTTGTACTTATAGAGTTTTCATACAAGAGAAAACAGTTTCTAAAGCGTCTACATTCAATGCATCTACAAATTATTTTAGAAACTTCCTTATGCACAACCCTTGCATAAAACAAAATATAAGAGAATAAATCACCAAAAAACAGAAGCTTTCTATTTTTCTACTCCAAGTCTTTTCTTGTGGAAGAATCCAACTTCATTTAGCAGCTTTCCAGGAAAGCACAAATAAAGCAATAAAACGTGGTAAGGCTGAGTCACCTTATCCCAACAATCTCCCACTTGACGAAGACCTTACAAGATTCAAACTAATGAAACTATATCATCACAACCATCCATGAAACAACATAAATCATAACATATGCTCTCATGCTCCAACTAGACACTTTTCCAAATAACACAAGCATAAGATCCATGTGATAACAAAGGCTACACACAATGCCACCACTCCACTGTGCTCATGAGCTACACAGAAGCATCAAAAACATCAACTTCTTAGCCCAACAAAATTGTGAAGTCATCCTCCAGAAAACAAGATAAAACATCAGCCAGAACAACAACCAAACTGATTTGTCCAATCCAACTGATAAACCCACGAGATTGAAAATAGCATCCATAGTAAATGCTAACTCATCCAATCACCCATACCTCAAAGGTATCGAACACCAGAAAACTCATGCCAGCAACATAACCAACCCATAAATTGCAACCTCAAGCTCTATGTGCAAACCAGTCGATGAAGACCAAACACATACAAGAACTCCCACTGCATGGGTAATGTCAAATCTGAAAAATCAACGGCATATTGAGTCTACTGATAACAACACAAAGAAAGTGAAACCATGTAGTACCAAGGACCATCCACAAAGATATGCAAATCCTCTAGCAGAAACACTGCAAGAAACATCTCTCTCGTCCAGTCTCCACAACTCTCCCATGTTCTCCACATTCAACAAAGAAAAAGGATAAAGTAGCCACCATGTCATCACCAAAAAACAATGAAGTACAAGTGATAAAAAATGACCACAAAAGAGTGACCACATAGCTCCAACAAATCTCAAAAACAATGTTACGTGAACCCAAACATCCAAGAAGATAACCAAGACCAAAGAAAGAAACTGCAAATCATAAGCATGTAGCATGTCCTTCTACAAACACTTCTAAATGTCAATTGTGCCAAGTATGATCTACTTCACAACCCCAAGAGAAAAGCCACAACAACATCCAAAACTATTCAACCTCAAGAGATCAAACATAATATGATATCATAAATCTACATGGATGTAAGCCTCTCAAAGAAAATCAAACAACTCCATTTCCCATTTCAGGAAAACAACCCACTACCATCTCCTATTGTCATTATAAATGAAAGTACACCTCAAGGAGATAACCATGTTATCCATCTCTCACAATGAATCCTCCAGAACCATCTAACTACAGCTCAAGACCATGAATATGAAAGAAAAGATAAAGCAGTTGAAAGTAACATTGGGCAATACCTCTCAACTGATAAATTGCCAAGTAGACCAAGAGCGGGGAATGAGAATGCTCCTCCAAGATATGCAAGTCACCCTGTGACTTATCCAAGAACAATCTCCTCATAGGTCTCTATTGAACTCACGTCCAACAAAGTTGTAGGCTCCTTGGACTTTCTGTTGAAATCTCATCAAGAGTATACATCTCAACAACATGTCTCTCATCTCAAGAGAACTCTAGCCTCACCTAAGTCTCCAAATATCCACAAGCACCTGTAATCAATCACTCCATGCAAAACCCCACTGCAACATAGCACTGTCATGAAGTATCAAGCAAATGATCAAAGTACTCAATACCAAGAAACTAAAACAAGATCAATGTCAAAGCTCCAACCATGGAATCAAGAACATAAACATGACATCATGATCTAAACCATCTCCTCCAAAGAGATAACATGCTTCAAGTGATCATACCAAATAACTGTATCATGTCACAACTCTAAACTGGTAATAAAGAGAAAACCATGACATAAAAGCCACCATGATAACATATCAAATAAAAGCATAAACAACATCTCTACCAAGGACCCCTTGAATCCTAAAGATGTCAACATCTCCAATCACATGAAGATACCATCTCCAACTAGTGAACCGACAAATGTGAAAGACCCTTCTGCAACAATAGGATCTAAGGCATCCTCCAACATCTGCAACACTAAAGAAGATCATCCATCACCGTATGATGGAAAAATACAGCCACTGCTAAAGCTCCCACTGAAGCGTGATACCAAGCTTTGCAAGCATATGACACACCATCCTCCAAATCTGAAAATCATCCAGGCCCACACATCACACTGGGTGAAACCAAGTCTCCACACTAAGGAAATTCACCATGCTTTAGGACTCCATAAGCTATCCAAGTACTCAAATATCATCCATCCTCTCATCCAAAGCAACCACACAAATGCACAAGTGACCACAAACAAGGCCAGCTAACTAGTCTGCACCAACACTAAATCAAATCTAGTGGATATAGACAATCCACATCCAAGTTATCCCACTGCAATTAAATGGGTGGCCTACCCACTTAACTGCATAACTTGTAGATCCAATCATTGCAACATGCAAACCCACTATCACATTAGTGACATATACAAATTAGATCAAAGAGAATAATCATGTAGACAACATGACTCAAACACCAGATCAAGCACAAATCTAATTTGCCAATTATGTCCATATCAAGCACCATAGTCCAGGAATCCAACAAAGCATCACCACAGAAATGTTGAGTGATTGATCACGTACCAACATCTCCATGCAGAGAAAGAAAAAGACCTCCCCTCACCATGCACAAAGAATGCATGCATGTAGAACTACAACTATCTCATCTGGTACCACTCTAAAGGAACAAGAGTCCAAAAAATAGCTCTTCAGTAGATCCACAAAAAACCACAAGTTTTTTATTTCAGCATGCAAAACCTGCAAAAACATTGTGTTTAAGAACACCCATACACATCCACACCCACTTCTCATCTGGAAGACTCAAAGTCTGAATAAAATACCAAACAACTGAACCCATAATAATGGATTATCATAGATGAACATCACCATAGATTTTTTTTAAAGAAAATCTATAAGCATAAGAATCCAAGAGGAAAACATAGTGCAGGAACTCCAGGCCCACTTGTAGACCAATTCCACAACCACTACTAGTACATGCATATGAGAGAGATAGGCTATTTAGAAGCTTCCAAATCATCCAATGATCAACTCTATAGCCTCTATGCATTCTAGGTAACAAAAGAGACACCTTCAAATACCCATGCATCAAGTGTTATTCTGCTGTCAACCAAGAGCTCCAGATCAATGTCATTTCAACATGACCAGCTCTATTTTCTCTGTTTTCACCATCCTTCAAGAAATGTCAGCTGTCTCCTGAAGGAATAAATCAACTGCAAGACTTCCACTTATCAAAGGATTAATTATCAGTCAATTTCTTCAAAACAAACTTCTTCAAGCTCTGCAAGCTAAGAAATCTTAATAGAAGAAATACCCAGAACCAAAAACTCTGTGAATCCTCCCATGCAAACAACATGCAATTCACAAAAAAAAGGCTCTGATACCAATTGAAGGGAAATGAGAGCACCCGAGAAATTCATCTGAGATCAGTATGCACATCCTGTATACAATAGTTCCTTGTACAACTTCTAATCAGCAAATACAAGTGCATACTACTATGCCATAAAAGCGGAAACAGACATAGTTGATTTCCCACAATTAAAACCTTAAAGGAAAGTGATTGGAATTTACCGATCTAAACAAAATTCAGCAGCATTACGACATACAGATTATTATTCTACAATCATAGAACTAGAAGAATGAGACAGAATAGAAAACACGGATATATGTGGAGAAAACCTTTCCAGGTAAAAACCCCACCCTCCAAACCATCAAGCTAATGTTTTATTCAGTAACAAGTTACAATACATTTTCAGCCTTCACATGGAGATTTACATCTTGCTCCATTCTAGAGAAAATCCGGCAGCATAGCCTTGTGCAAATATCTTCTTATCTCTCTCTCTATTCTCTACAACAATGCTTTGTACTTATAGAGTTTTCATACAAGAGGAAACAGTTTCTAAAGCGTCTACATTCAACGCATCTACAAATTATTTTAGAAACTTCCTTATGCACAACCCTTGCATAAAACAAAACATAAGAGAATAAATCACCAAAAAACAGAAGCTTTCTATTTTTCTACTCCAAGTCTTTTCTTGTGGAAGAATCCAGCTTCATTTAGCAGCTTTCCAGGAAAGCAATAAAATGTGGTAAGACCAAGTCACCTTATCCCAACACTATTTATAATTCTTTAATGTTAAGGCTGATCTCATTACCTCTTTCAGTTTGAGAAGGGAGAAGACTTGAATGCAAGCAAGGCGCTTAGAGACCCACTCAATAGTTTCCATTATAGTTTACAGATCAAGCCCTTAACCTACCTTTTGACCATGCCCTCAAGGTTTTAAAGGGACGCTAATGCCTATCTCATCTTGGGAATCATCCTATTGGTTGGATTTATACCGTCCTTCGCCTCAGCGCTCTCCTCCTTAGGTACCAAATCAGTAACGAGATCTGAAAAAAAATAAAAATAAAAATCTTAATATATCCGTGACTACTTACTCACTGGTTACTATCAAAGAATATTGTACGTACCCAATGACAATAATGCCTACTGGTCCAAGTCTTAGATTTCAGTCTGATTTGATATGTATCCTTTTTCTTTCTTCCTGATCGATGATGGTCCTCAGAATGAAATCCATCCTCACTATATATAGTTTGTGAACTCGCAAGTGACATTCCTTCGATCAATGAGACATACCACTTCATAATTTAGTCAATTGCATCCCTCTATGCAAAGTTTGTATTGAATTTTTTTCATTATGCGAATCAGTTAGTAATCTTTACTGATTACTCCTCATATTAAATCATTGTCTAGCTTGTAAACCATTGTCATACTATCGCCTCTTAATAATAATATCATAATCAATTAGTTAACAACCGTTAATTACTGGGTTTGCATTAATTAGTTTTGGATATCGTATTGAACACATGCAAGTTCCAAATCCTTGAAAATTGATTTCCATAGTTCACAACCTTGAATAAATCAAGTGAGCACTGTCAACCCTTGAGGGAACAGCCAGACATATTTCTGATGATATATATTATTCACGAAGACATACAGGTCACTTATTGATATTCCAATATTCATTTCCATGCTTAATTATGCTTTCTAATCGTATACCATATTGGTGGCTTTTATTATTATTAATTATTATAATTGTCCAATGTTTTTGCCCAGAATTTGTTATTTTGATATTATAAATTTAGACTGAATAAGAAGTTCAATAATAATAATAATTAGTAACTGATGTATTAATGAAAACGGATCATATTATTTTTGCCAATGGATGTTATAAATAAAGATTAATCATCATTGGGAAGATTAATATTATTATTAAATAGTTATTATATTATTGTTTAAATTCTCATTATAGACGGGATATCACAGTCCAACCCTCCTAAATTTACTTGTCCTCAAGCAATTTATTGTTTAGGTTCTCAAAAACTTCTGTTCCTTCCAGGTTGCATCTTCTTCCGGCAGACCTTTCCATTTGATCAGGCATTCGTGAATGGTCTTATTCCTCAATTTCTTCTCCCTCATGTTGAGAACCCTTTTGGTTCTAGAATGAGCTTATCACATCATCAGGTGGAGGCAATTCTTCACATTGAGTAATTCATTGTCCAAGGACTTTCTTTAGCCATGATACATGGAAGACATTGTAGATTCTACTGTTCTTGGGTAACTCTAATTCATGAGCTGCTTCACCAATTTTCCATAAAGACTTTGTAGGGCCCATAGAATCATGGCTTCAATTTTTCACCTCCGCTAGTTTTCATGGACAGTTGCTTATAAGGTTGTAACCTCTTGTAATTTCCTTCATGAATGTTTATATGGCTGATATATTGTATAATGGAGTTTCTTGGGATAAATTTTGCTGTTCTTGCCAGTTCATGCGCCACTATAATTCGAAAATATATCCTGAGCATTTGGCAATGAAACATATGCAAACTCAAATAAAAAATATCAAACCAATTTCAACAAATTTAAAGGGCTTACTTAGTCAGTGGACCCCAACTCTTTGCCTAATGGATGCTAATGGGAAACCAATCCCACAACCTACAATTTGCAGCTTACTCCAAAACCTAGCAAATAAACTCTTTGTTCTCTGCATTGCAGCCATGGACATTGGAGGGATCACTCAAACCATCTCATGTGATTGGTTTACCAGCTTCACCTACCAGCTTCTCAGAACTCTCTTCTTATTTTGTTTTTCTAACTTTAGCATATGATGCTTGTTTCTTAGTTCTGTTTGGGCAGTTTGCAGCATAGTGACCATATTGGTCACATCTGAAACATTGAATTTAGGAGACATCTTCTATTTGTCTTAATGAACCTTCTCCATTATGATTTTTCTTCCTTTTTAAGTTCTTTCCTTTCTTATGATGGTTGGTATTGAGAACATCAGTGTCTTCATTTATGGATTTTTGTTTGATTCCTTTTGGTAACTATCTAGCTTCTTCTTGTAGGCAGTCAGATCTTAGGTGGTCTAACTTTGGGAGTTTTGACCTTGCACTTATGCCTTTTTTGAATGATTCCCATAAGTTTGGTAGGCCACCTAAGGCTATTAGGGATAATTCTTTGCTATCTATTTCATACCCAATGTTTGACAATTGATTCCTCAATTCTGTTATTCTCATGAAGAAGGCATTCATAGATTCTCCTTTGTTCATACTTATGTGATTAAACTATGTTTTGAGTGCAAGGGTTCTGTCAGTATTGTTTATCTCAAATGTGAACTCTAGAGTTTTGAACATGAGGTATGCAGTTGTCTGTTTTGCCAGTATAGGTATTGTGTGGTCTCTAGCCTATCAATTTTATAGCTTTCTTGTTATTTTCAATCCATCGGGATTTTTCTGGCTCATCCTCAGGTTCTATCCTTTTGTCTTTTACATATGAATCTACTTTGTTCTCTTCAAATATCATAATGATTCTCAACTTCCATGCTATGAAGTTGTTGGCACCTTCAAGGCGACCCTCAAATCTGATTGCATTTGTCATTTTGAAGAATGAAAGCATGACTTTACTTATTGAGGTAGGTAGTTTGATAGTTTGATTTATCAAGTTTAATTTGGATCTTCCTAACTTGACTCATATATCATGTAAATGATTGTTAAACTTATATCGGACTGTGATTATACTGATCTAAATATTTCAGACTGTAATAATATTGATCAGAACTTTGGTTTTGCAGGTAATATTAAGTCACTACATATATGAATCAAATAACTATCCAATTGAGAGAAAAGTCTTACTGCAATTTATTTCTGATGCTCGATCTGATGTTATTGTGGAGAGATAGAACCATTTATTAATTTCGATGATCATATCTCTTGTTTGAATCCTAATTTATATTTTCTCCAAGGGACACAACATAGACGGTCAAGTCTATTCACCATAGGTCTCTTCATGAAGAGACAATTATATACAAAGAGCATTAGAAAGGACTCGATCCTAATCGAGTATGATCAGGTTTAAATAATCATTAGCAAACTTCTATCTGGAATAAGTAATAATCATAACCACGATGAATCTACTTGATTGAACATGATCCAAGAGAATATATATCTGAATGCTTCAAAATTCATAATTTGTTTGATAATGATGATTTGGTCAATTGCAAGGATTTTCTGATGATAATTGCAATATTAATATTACTGTCTATGTATATGTATGTGTGTCTATGCATGTATTGTAATGTTCTGTTGTCCTCGAAGACAAGACCTCATTGAATTTCAATGGGAGGGTGTGGTATTGATCAAGTATGATGATTGGGATGTCTGTACATAGCAAGAATATTGATGTAGATGGGCCATATGATGTCAATGGGCTGGCCGTATAGTGTCTCTGTAGTGGTCGTACGGAGGTGAGGAGGGTGTACGGTGATAGGGCTGAGACAGTACGGTGGAGGGAAGTGGAACGTGCAGTGGCCGTACGGTTGGTGGAGGTAGGGGGAATGGTCATATGGTGTGGGAGCAACCGTGGGAGTTGGCTGTACGGAGCGATATGAAGCTGAACGGTATTTGATGTAAACCGTACACTGATGACTAGAGGCCAAGGTGCCCGTACGATTGTAAAGAAGGGTATATGTAGGTAGGGTGATGCAAGGGATTCAACGATGCCACTCAAAATGTAGAATAACATATATTAAACACAAATAGTTTGTAGAAGCTAGAGTATAAAAGATACACATTTGTTACCAGATAGGATTTCCATATACATATAATGCTCCGATTTGCCAGATCCGAGCCAATCAGTACAAAGACGGAATAGGGTGAGGGATGAATCTCACCGAAACTGCACGAACCAAATAGGGAAGGTCTTTCACTTCCGAAATGGCAAATTACAGAGAATCCCAACTGAAATTTGCAGTACAAAGAAAAAATCCAAATAATTTGCATACATAAAGACTACTTACAAGCCGTGCTTAAATACCCGTCGAGAAAACTTTCTGAGTGTGTACAAAGATAGCCGACGACGACACAAACTACGAAAACAAAAATAAAAATGGGTCTGAGATATATTAAATCAATCGGCCCATTAACAATAGTTTGATAGATAATTTATTTTATAATGGGAACATTACATGTATATTAGTGAACATGGTAAATTGGTATACGTACATGTACTCACATATGCATACGGATGCCAGGTCTTGTCCTTGAATGCCTATCGACACTATCATATCTTTAATAGTTGGAGATGCTTTAGAGTCATTCAATCAACTCAGGGCCCCTTTAATAGTTGAAATAGAAGATGTATAAGAGCTGTCAGATTTCCACAATCCATCAATGCTGAGATTTGCTAACTAGATTTGATTGTGTGACCAATTTTTTTTTTACATCAACGTTTCGGATCACACTCCGTGATCCATCATTTTATCCTTCTCTTCTATTGTATGCATCCTGATGATGGATCACGGAGTGTGATCCGAAACGTTGATGTAAAAAAAATTGGTCACACAATCAAATCCAGATAGCAAATCTCAGCATAGAAGATGTAGTTAATGCCCTAGTCAAGAATTTCAATATCATTATCTACTTGAAAAAAGTCAAGGTAATTTCATTTTTTGGACATCAAAGTCATCCATGTTCTAACAACATGCCTAACATCAACACTTTCACCACTTTTGACACCATTGTAGGCCTGTTATAACCACATTCTCAACATCTCAATAGAAAATATTTATTTAATTAGCTAGGGCTTATCCTTTTAACATTCCCTTCATCATGCAATTAATTGAATAAAATCAAATTTATTTAGTTAAATCTAACATTTTATATGCATTTCTGCTAATTGATTGCATAATCTAGTTTTTTGATTAATCAGCCTAATTCCCCAAATCCTAGTCCAATTCCCCCCATTAATGAGTGATCATGTTGCATTCACAATTTAAAAGTAAAAGAACTTAAAATCACCAATGGTAATCCTATTCATCGTGTCAACTAAATTATCCTAGCCATCAATTTCCAATTACTAATTTTTAAATAAAATTTTCAAACTTCATTTTGTTAGTCCAAAGTGAAAGCAATTCTCAATTCCAGCCACAAAATCAATTAGATTAATCCTCTAGCCATCAAATCAATCCATACTAGGTAATTTCACCCCTCCGTTTTATCCACTTTCTAGTTTATGTTTTGCAAGATTTCCAAACATTCTCCTGCATTTCTGTTTTCTAGACTTTTTCCTTACATCCGGAATATTAGGATCCCTATTGCAGCATCTTGTTCTAACTTCCACCTTTTGCATACAAATCTTATAAAAGCTACAATCAGCTTTTGCCTCCCATTTCTTCTTTTGTCCAGCTCATCCTGATGTCTAGATATCGCTCCCTCCCCTTGGACATCCATTTGATGTCCATTGCCACAAACTTTGTCCATGCCTTCTATAATATCCTCAATAGATATTCTACCAATTTTTTTCGTGAATAGATTTCAACACATAATAGATAACTCTTGCAAACCAAACCAATTATATAAAAACGACAAATGAACCAATAAATGCTCATTAAAATACCTCAAAATACGTTATTGCATTATACATCAGCAATACAATGACCAAATATGAGCAATCCAATCTTAAATACAACTACATAGTCAAGTTGGAGAGAAACTATAAAATGCACCTTTAATCTCAGATGTGAATTTTGATCTGAATCCACCACAAATGATGAATTGGGGCTACGTCTAATCCACTCAAGAAGAACCTGAGAATTTGCATCTTCGGATCTTGAATAGAAGCTGAAGCTTTCTTACGTTCTCCAAAGAGAAACTAGAAAATCAATCTCAAATCCAAGCCCACCAAAATGAGCTCCTCGTACTTCTTTTAAGGACCCATCAATGTGACTCTTGAGCTTCCCCAATCCTGTCCTTGTCCCTTTTTGCCAATTTGTCACTCATTAACCCCTTTTTAATATTAAATTGACTTGAATAATTCTGCATTAAGTCCTCAATAGCTAATATTAATATAAATTGGGTTGGCCTATTAATTTTTCAACTATCCCAGAAAAGGGGACATTACGTCCTCCCTCCTCACAATTGCTTTCCCTCAAGCAATCATAAGGCCATAAACCAATACTATGATCTCATATCAATTTGCAAGTAGCTTTGTAGTCCAATCTGAAAACACATCTTGCTACACTATGGAGCAAGTTATCCAAATGCAACTCATCCATCAACCAGATCCCTAGATCCCATGTAAATTTGTGAACTACCATTGTGTTTGTAGGCTGTGCGACTCTGATCATAATTGCATCAAATTTCAAATTGTTTGGTATCACAAAAGAATCCTCAAAATGCTACACAGAAATCCAATCAACACATGAATCCCAAACCATCCTATCAACATGATTCTGGGAGTAGAAGTAGTTGTCTATCCACCTGTCCTCATCCTGAATCAGTCAACTGAACGAACAAATCACCACCAAAACCAAAAACTTCTTCAATATGTAAGAAGTCCGACTCATAAGACCCCCACATCCTGCTGCTATAATCTGAATCAGGAATAGGAATGATACCCATGTTGTCATTTTGCCTATATACTAGAAGGAAAATCATCTCATGAGATATGTGCCTCAATAGGAAATGAATCTACAACTCACTGTCTCCTAAAAGATGAGCCACATCTGAAAATATAACAACAGACCAAGCATAGCAATCACTGATAATTAGATGTAATGTACCCATTTTTTGCCAGCATTGGAGTTTGAGAGATTAGCCTATTATTGTTTTCCTCATAGGCTAATTATTGTCGATAGAGGGTCTTCTGAGGTAGTGGGTTGGCTTGGGAGGGTCTTGTCTTCTCCACAATTCAGTAAGTTATAGGTTGGTCTTTGTTTGGGCTTGGTTTTGTGTACTTACTATTTGTGGTAAGTTGGGTGTTGGTTGAGATGGATTGTTTCTATTTTTGGAAAAGTGCATTTGGTCACATGGACAAATAATAGGCGTGACTCCTATTTTAGATGTCATATTTAAATGATGAGTATAATGGGAGTTATTATATTTTTAGTTGCCAAATTATTATGAAATCATTAAATGGCTTATTATTGTTTACCATACCGGGGTAAAGAAATTAATGCATACAGACAATGGATCAGAATAGTAGAACTTCTTATATTATTCGCATATGCCAAAGATATTACATTATGCTTCGATGATGATGAATACAATGATCCCAGGCAGGTGTATAAATACTTTTCGAAGAACCTTCCCGAAGGGGTCTGTCGGCCACATACATGTCGGCTACATAATAAGAACCTTCCCGATATCGATGAAAACCTTCCCGATACTGACGAGAACCTTCCTGATACCGATGAGAACCTTCTCGACACCGACGACATACATCCTTACACATATCTTGTCAGCTACACAGTATTTACCGATGACATCATCCCCCCCCCCCCCACCAAAAAAGAAAAGAAAAGTCGTCTCCGGACAACCACACAACAAAACTCAACAACTAACTACATTTATTCATAAAAACAACATAAATATAGACATCATGAACCAGAAGGCTGTGTCTCAGACTGTGTAGACCAGCTGCGTCAAAGCTGATACACTTGTTTCGTTTGGACCTTCAAATCAGCTCTGATTTGAGAGTTTTCCTCCACTACTTCTTTCAGCATCAAAGTGACCTCTTGGCACTCAACTTCCTTCTGATCAAGGGCCTGTTTCACTGAGTCCTCCTGTAATGCTGCTGCCAACTGTTGTTCTGTTGCCCCTAATTGTTGTTCTGCCCGTTGCCCCCCTCGTGCACTTTCCTTGAGTGGCGCTAATAAGGCTGTCCGCTCTGCTTCCCATGCAATCCGCTGGGTGGCAAGTTGGTCGGCCATCTCCTCCTGAGCCTTCTCGGCCGTCTCCCGAGCTTCCTGCCCAGCCTCTGCCCATCTTTTCTCTATGAGCACCAACTTTGCAAGGGACTTGCTTTGCTCTGTGATCTCTCCACCTCTGGCACACTATGCCTGCAGCAGCTCCAGCTCTCATCAACTGGTCAGACTTTCGATGACTGATAATCGCAACGACTGGGGTTCTAGGGGGCAATGCCCTGGGTGCGCTCCCTGTCGGGATACAGGGCAAGGTCGAGGGGCAACACCCCTTGCCGCCAAGACCAAATTAGCACTTTCGAAGCCACAGAAAACACCATTTTTGTGATTTTCTTCTTATCCAACACTCTTTCTAACAACCACTTATGTTTTCTACTTGATTATGTATTTATTGCGTTACTCATTTTGAACATTTTTGATTTGTCGTCGTTTTTTTTTTTTTTTTTGAAAACCTCCTGCCACCCTTCTTCTATATCTGTTTTTGGACGCTGTGCGGCTGCGCTCCTCTACTTGCCTTCCTGATTGCATCAATTCACAACTTCTAGTCTATGCGTTCTTAATCCACTGGACCTGAAAATGCCATGCTTGTATTGCTAACCCTTAATAACTTGTGCCCTGATTGCATTATACTCTTGTCTGTCCTAATTAATGTTATTGCTCCAACCGTACGGATGCTGGCATCTACTGGATTCAGAGTCCAGTGTCCTCACCACTAGACTTACCAAACACAAAATCCCTGCTATGGCTTTACAACTTGATTCGTATATGGCTTACCTTCGAACTCCCTGTCTGTACAACCATAAAAATGCCCCTGCTGATTATATCTTCCACCGTATAGCAATTGTGCCTTAGCTGTTGTACATTATGTCTTTAAAACAACTCAATCACTGTATGCCTGTATTCCTTCAAACACTGTACACTGAAATAGTTTTTGGAGAGTCGTACGACATTGCATTTTGGAGGGTTGTACGGCGAGGGTGGTCGAATGAAGTAATCGTACCGTACAGTGCTTCATCTGGGGATGCCATACAGTTCATGTTTATTTTATAAAATGCCGTACTATGGTTTTAGAATGTTGTACGGTACATACTTGCCGTACGGTGTTCAATGTGTTCAGTGCAAATATTAAGCCGTACGGTGCTTACTTAAGAACACCGTACGGTGCTCATTTCTTGCCCATAATGCCGTATGGTGCTTTTTCTTTTCCTTTTAAATTTAAAAAAAAAAAAAAAAAAAAAAACTGTCCTTACTGATCTTACATATGTACAATATTTACATATATACAGTACTTACAATCGTTCTTTTCTTAGTTGTTAGTCCACAGAGGTGCGTTATTTCTTTCATGGTAGACATTCAGCTTCGACCTATGCACTGTGTCGGCCACTTCCTTTCCGTCTAGCGTCCATAGTTTTATTGCTCCGTTATCACCCACTTCCCGAATCTGGTACGACCCGACCCATTTCACTTGAAACTTGTTTAGTTTGATCTTGTTCCGTCCGTCATACTTCAACACCAACTATCGCGGTTGGAACTTGTTCAGTTTCAGGTGTTTATCATGCCACGCTTTGCGTTTGTTCCGTGTCACCTCCATGGTCCATTGTGCTTGCGATCGTCAAAGTTTATTTAAGTTAGACGATCTCTCCCTTCGATTTTCCATATCGCCCAGTTTGTTCCCGAAGCTCGGTACCATGGACTCCATCGATTGCCCCTTCTTACCGTCAATAACACCTCCACTCCGTACTGCTGCAACTTTTATTAAACCCTTCCTCTTTGTTTCCTGTGCAGACCGTATGATGTGTTTTCCTTGCTGCTAGCACCTTTTTGCTATATCTGTGGTTCAACGTAACATTTTCTTTTTGCGTGGTCATACAGTGGAATCTTTCCTTCTTCTGGGTTCGTACTGTGTGTTCTTCCCATCAGCTTCAGTCGTAACCACCTTTCCTTTTTCCGCTTCTCTGTATTCCTTCGGACATTCATTTCCTTCTTCTTTCTTACCTTCGTCGACCCTTAGCATATTACAGCTCGGAAAGAGCTCGTAATCCTCCATCTGCCAGTAGAAAAGGCTATTCAATGAGTCTAGATCGTCCTCACTTGACCCTCCTTCCAGTCTCAATACTCCCTCTTTATCAGGTTCCATTCTATTCTTCCCCTTGTCATCATTCTCGCTTTCACCTTCTAAGTTTGACGATGCTGCCTCCTCACCTACCATTTGTGTGTGCAGGTCAATTATGAATCTTCTACCTCCGTGCTCCATTGATAGAGTATTCTTCTTCTAGTCGTGGTTAACCCTTGCTTGCACTAGCCATCCACGGTCCAGAATGGCATTGTACCCTTTCCTCTTCAGCGGGATCACGACGAAATCAAGCAGGAATGGCTGTGTTCCAATTGTTACTGGTTGTGCTATTGGGACTCCCAATGGTTTGATTTCGTGTTGGTCGGCCGTTAGCAGCTAGAATGTAGGTGGCCACAATGTCGGCTGTCCCAACCTTTTCCAAGTATCCTCTAGTAACACGTTGACACCGGACCCTCCATCCACAATCGTGTCCGTCAACACATTCTCGAGAATTCCTATTTCAACAATTTCCAGATGGCGTCCAGATGAGAGGGTTAACAACATCGAATCTTTTGCACTTGCGCCACCTTGTTTCTCCCTTCCTTGTTCTACTGGTAACTTAGCAATTGGAGCTATGTTCGTGAGTGCTGTACGAAGTTGAGGCATAGTAAGTAGCAGATCATTTATTTTGATAGGTACCTCGGTTTGTGATATTTGCGTACAATGTTCTGTTTTGCGCAGTTCCGTACGGAGTGTCCTTTAGGTGTGCTTTCTCTGTTTGTGTTGCTTTTTGGATCTCTGCCTGTGCTTCTGCCAGTCGCGTCTTTTCTTCCGTCGGATTGGAATACACTTTCGCTTGCTTTCGTGTGATGGCTAGAACCTCTTCTTTGTCGATCCCGATGGTGATCAAATTTACTCCCGACTTTGGGCACTTGGCATCTTCATGATCACCGAGTCGCACCATCTGCATAATAATTTCGGTGTGTTTGCTATTTTATAGTCTTGGGCAAAGTGACCCCACAAATTACATGCTCGGCATTGAATTGTGGCTCGGCCATTCTCATCGTACTGAATTCGGCTCTTGCTGCCATTATTGTTGTTGCTATTGTTGTTGTTTTGTCCTCGCCGATTATTTTTGTATCCTCCCGACGTGGCACCCTCTGTACTAGTGTTCCCGCTCCCTCTTGACGTGGACGCCTCCTGTGTCAGGAACACTTGCTGCGGTGCTCTTGTTTTTAGGTTGAAAGGACATTCCTTTGTCGAATGTCCCATGATCTGGCAAATCTCACAAAATTGATCTTTCAGGTAGGATCCCTTCATATGGCCTTCTTTCTTACACTCGGTGCACCATAGCTTGTTTCCCTTGGTGTCCTTCTGCATATTCTTGAACTCTTTCATCATCCGAATCATGCCCTTATGGAGGGCGCGAACCTTCTTGCTGCCTTTTTCATCATCACTACTTTCCTTTGCTGAAGATGTGTCATCATCTGAATCCGACGAGCTACTCTTCTTTTTTTTCGTCTTCTGCTCACTTTCCAGGTTCATTGCCTGATTGTACGCTTCAGTGTATGACGATGGCGGCACGATCTTCATCTTCTTTTGCAACTTAGGGTGTAGGCCTTCAATGAACCATCTTTTTTGCAACGCATCAGCCGACTTATTCTCCATTTTATTGATCAAGTCCTTTAGCTTCCTGGCGTAGACTCAGATTGTTTCATTCTTCTCCTGTTTTGTGTTGTATATCTCCGCTACGATTTCGTTGTCATCGCGCAACAGTTGAAATTCGGCAGTAAATTCCTTCTCAAGGTTGTCCCAAGTGGTTAATTTCTGGGGATTTGCATCAGCGAACCAATCAATTGCAACACCTCGTAGGGTGGTCGGAAACTGCCGGACCCATTCGTTTGTAATTCTTATGCCATTCACCCTCCAAATCTTTTCGCATGTTTTACAATGTCGGATCGAATCGGCTACTCCATCACCATCAAATTTAGGCAACTTCTCCTTTGGTCCTACCATTTCGGCACGAACGCTTTGTATCTCAATACCAACGGTTTGCACTCCGGTACCAACGCTTTGTATCTCGATACCAACGGTTTGCACTCCGGCACGGACACTTTTTATTCCGACACCAACGCTTTGTACTCCGGCAGCTGTTCTTTTTGGTGAAGAAGGGTCTCCGTTAATCGAATCTGTCCATTCTGGAAGTGTATTACGGACGAAGAGTTCGCTCCACGCTCTTACTCCTTCGGCACTCCAAGTTGTGCGAGTTGATTCTCTTCCATCTGGATTCTCCCTCGGCGAATACAAATTCGAAAACTCCTCCCTTGCTTCTTCCACCAACTCCACTCGCTGGTGAGTCTCCTCCAACAATTCCTCCGCGCTTCTGTGTCCGTCGGCAATCTTCTGGAACCTCCTGCTTCGGCTTGTTGTGCCAAAATTAGATTTCCTTGTGCTGTGCGTAGTTCGTCCTTTTCCTTTAGCTTGTTCTTATTCTTGTTCAGCTGATTTAGCATTAGTCGTCATTCTCTTGCCTTTCCATGTCCATCGGGCAACGACGTCGAATGTTTACTGTACTGGGGTAAAGAAATTAATGCATAGAGACAATGGATCAGAATAGCAGAACTTCTTATATTATTCGCATATGCCAAAGATATTACATTATGCTTCGATGATGATGAATAAAATGATCCCAGGTGGGTGTATAAATACTTTCCGAAAAACCTTCCTGAAGGGGTCCGTCGGCCACATACAACATGTCGGCTACATAATAAGAACCTTCCCGATACCGACGAGGACCTTCCCGATACTGATGAGAACCTTCCCGATACTGACGACATACATCCTGACACATCCTGTCAGCTACACAGTATTTACCGACGACAATTATAAAATTATATTTCACTTAAGTTGGGGGTACATCATGGGAAGGGGCCATTTATTTAATTAATTCTATGCCGAAGCCAAGTATTAAATGTTATAAAGTTATGTTGTGTTGGAGAAAGCTTCGTTTGTGAAGTTACATTTTGGAAACAAAAGAGCATTTGGATATTATAAATATGAGCTCGTTGTGAGGGAAAAATATCGATTGAATATTATTTGCTTTTGTGTCTTTGTGACTTTTCTGAGTTCTATATTTTCGTGCCCTTGCTGAGGTGTAAGGGTTTGAAGCTTTGAATTGTGCATTAATCCTACAACTGAGGTATTGTGGATCAATTTCTTAAGGTATTGTATCTTCCAATCTGTTATTACTGTTGCTTGGAAGAAGTTTGGCTGGGAGTTCTTGTTTGTAGTATTGAGAATTGAAGTCTGAGGATAAATTTGAGATTGCATTTGCAATTTACTTTGCCATTTCTCCTACTGCTTGTTACCATGTCTAAGGAGATTTAATGCTGAATACTACTGACTGAGTTAGAAGTGAATTAGAAGCATACTTATTACCTGTGTTTTGCATCTGAAGTATTCGTTGTGCAAATTTAAGGGTGCCGTTATCCTTCTAGGCAGTAACTGGGCATTGACAGGGATTTCTTTCATTGGGGAAGGCTGCATTTGGGTTTACAGGCTTGAAATTACCTCTTTTGAGGCTTGCGGGTGTGTTTCCTAGGCCCTGCGATAAGGCAGCATTTGGAGTTTTGGAGTCTGCTGTTTTTTCTTCTAAGACCTGCGTTAAACATAGTGAGGCCTGCAATCCATAATCAAGCCCTGTGATTCAAAATTAAGTTTGCAACATTTGTCAGATGGTGGCGTTTGGAGTATAGAGGACTGGCGATACCCTTTCAGGAGGCCTGCAATCAAATATGGAAGTCTGCGATTTAATTGAAAACACATACCTGTGACAACTGGTGGCTATATTAGTGTCTTGGAGTTGCATTGCTGAAAGTGTCTGCATATAATTGATGATTAGAGAATTGAAGGCTTCTGTGGGATTTGGGAGTTGTATTCTGTATCAAAGGACAGGTTCCTATTTAGTTTTTTGTAATTTCAATTCCATATACAATTATGAATAAAATTTGGCAGTAGTTACCATTATTTGGTTCAGCATTTGTTTAGAGCTGTTTTATTCAAAGCAATCAAACACATATATATATTTTCAAATAATTCAAAGTATCTATTCAAACAAAGAAGTATCTAACAGTGAGAATTAATTGGGGTTTATTTGTAATAGCTATAAGTTGTTTGGCGAGTGTTTGTCTAAATGCCAGTGTGTGAAAATTGGTAGAACTAGCATTTATCTAAGACATAACTAGGTAGGGTTATTACATTAGAGTATGCCTAAAGGTAGTTCTTGTTCTGGTTCATTTTCAGCCATGAGCTGATATAAGCCTTTACCACGAACCAACTTTGTAGGCTTAATCTCAATATCATACTCCTGAATTTTGGCAATCCAACGGCTTCTTTTATTTCCAAACTCTTGTTGTGTCAAAATAGATTTGACAGTAGCATCTGGGACAAGAGCCACCACATGTGAATTCAGTATATAAAGTCTGGAAGATTTGACCGCTTTGATGACCACAATAGCATTCTTCTCTATCAGTGAATATTTCAAATTTTCAACTCATGTGATTTGAGAGGACAACTCATGAATGCAATAGGAGACTCTATATCTTCAACATTCTATTGCAGAGAAGAGCTGACATAGTATGCTTGGAAGCATAGCTATACATGATTAAATCCTTCATGAAATTTGGACAAACTAACATAGGCGCATGCACTATTGCTTCTTTGGTCTACTTGAATACAACCTTTCCTTCAACACTCCAACGGAAACTGTCGCTCCTTTCATCATATTTGAGATATGACGAGTCTTTTTTACAAACTCTAGAATGAATCTCCTCAAAAAATTCAACTTCCCGAAGATAGAATGAACAATAGGCTTATTGGTTGGTAGGGAAAGACTTTGAATAGATTTAACTCTTTCAGGATCAATTTTGCTTCCTTCTTTAGACACAATATGTCCAAGAAGCTTCCCTTTTGTAACTCCAAACATTGATTTCTTAGGATTAAGAGAAGTTCCATGTCTTCGACAACTTTTAAGCACTTGAAGCAAATGATGAACATGATCTTGTCTCTATTTAGAAAACATAGTGAGATCATCTAGGTAGACTACAATGAATTTATCCTTGATATCTCGAAAAGAAAAATCCATGCACGTTGAAAAGTGGCACCCGTGTTTATCAATCTGAAAGGCATTCTATTGTATGCAAATGTACCCCAAGGAGTTGTAAATGCTATTTTGTATTGATCCTCTTCTTTGACCTCAATCTAATTGTAGCCAGAAAACCCATCAAGCATGGATAACATTTGTGAACCAGTGACTGTCTACAAAACATGAACCATAATCGACAAAGGGTAATTATCCTTCAAAGATGCTTGATTTAAATTTCGAAAATACACACAAATGGGAATCTCACCATTCTTCTTTTGTACTGGAACAATATTAGCTACCCATGTAGAATGTTGAATTGGGAAAATAATTTTTGCATCCAACATCTTTTGAATTTCTGATAAGATAGTACCAGAAATCTTAGGATTGTTTTGTCTTCTCTTTTGCCTAAGCAGAACAACACTTACCCCTAGGAAAACTTCATGTTGCAAGCTTTTAGGACGAAAAGACTTGAGGTCATCATATGAATATGTCCAATCATCCATGTATTCATGCAACAGATCGATGAAACAATCCCTTTCTGTAGGTGTGCAACATTTACCAATGTTCACAAACTTTGGATCAACATCTGATCCAAGATTGTACTTCTCAAACTCCATTACAAAACTAGATCCAACTTCTTGTTGATGCTTGACATAACGATCATGTTTTTTAAATAATCGTTCTAAACAAACTAATCCATGAGGAATTTTATTACCTTTTAGCTGAATGAACTCTTCACCATTGATAGGATCTTTACTAGTGACATTCTCTCGAGGAGGTGAACTACTACCTTCGAAATATAGCTCATCAAAATTTTCTTTTGTCTCCAAGAAATTGATAATCTATTGATTGTCATTGAAAATTTGCCAATGCTCACAGTTGTTTGGAACTCTTGGGCGAAAAACTAATTGGATAAAATATGTCTTGTTAAAAACTCTCATATGGAATTAAGAGTGTTGCCGAAATTGCAAGAGAATTAGCTTTGACATTAAATTCTCTTGGAACCATCGAAATATTGAAAGCATCAAATCCATCAACATAATCCCAAACCAAGTTTCTGGAATGCTTAAGCCTCTCGTTCTTTGTTTGATATTGATTTCGAACTTGACATACCATGAGCTCAACATCACCTCGAGCATGCAAACTACAGATTCCTTTAATTTGTGCAACATTAATACCAAGTATCAATGCTTCATATTCTGTAGTATTATTAGTATTATTAAATTGTAGTTTGAAAGAAAAAGGAAACATTTCTCCTCGTGGTGAGATTAAAACAACTCCCGCACCAACACTACTTGATGTACAAATGCCATCAAACTCTAATATCCATACATCATTAGAATCAACAGTCTCATCGACTGATTGGGAAGATTTTGTAACATCTTCATCTTCCATGGTAGGAAGTATAACTTTTTCAACCATGGTAGACGGTGTTGTTGGAACTGCGTCACCCACTACATCTTCACTTGCATCTACAAATCTATCACTATCAAAAACATAAGATGTAATGGAATCATTAGAGTAGTAATCCTTAACAAATTCTGAAATTTCATTAGCATGAATATAATGGTTTCGCATTCTGGTTGATTCAAAAAGAATCTATTCATGGGTATCCTCTAACTTAATGACTATGTATTTGGTTTCTCTCTTAGGAAGTAACTTTTGCATGACACCCTTGACATGTATCCTTTCTTCAAACATATTCATGTTGAGTTCTCCTCCCACATCTTTATAGAAGTTACGACCAAGCAACATGCCATAAGAAGCAGGAACTTTGACAACTAGGACAATCATCTTGATTTTCTTTTTAGGGAAGGATGCAAATGCAAATTGAGCATCCTTAATTTGCCCTCAAAGAGCTACTTCCTTATTTTCTATGGAATAGCAATTTCCAAAAGTCTTTGCCAAAGTAAGACCTAGTGCTTTAGCTACCTTAAATGATATTACATTATCAGAGGTTCGAGAATCAATGACAAAGTTGCTCAACTTAAACCATTGATTAACAAGGAAATATAGAAAGGTTTTATCTTTCCATGGAGTTGTAGAGTTTACAGTCAGTACGAGCCTTAGATCCACTTAGCTACACATAGCGGTGGTTGGTGATGATTTGATACCCACGGGCTATGGTTGTGAGAAGGTTGAGGATGTGGCCCCACATATCCCAGTTATATGTGCAAATCATACAGTGGGGATTAGTGCATTTGTAGAGAGTAGCGAGTACCCACACGTTTTATTGGGTTATCCTATGGTTACATCCACTATAGATGTTGTTGGTGCTGAGCTAGATGATAATGGTTACATTCAGAGTTATGACAATCACTGTTTGATCAAGGTGGGAGCTTTTTATTAGTACCGCATAGGGAGGAGTATTTATCACGACTTTTGAGATCCATACAGAGAGGATTTGATGACGTATTAGTGTGGATTGGCTTCAAGGGTGTACCATCCTTTGGGCGGTGATTATTTTCCATCTGTAGTAGACGAGATAAGTGGTTGCAAGTTGGATTACTTGCAAAGTGAGCACATCCATTGGAGCCTTGCAAAGGATAGAGATAGTGCTAGTGATTCAACCACTTTTAGATGTTTTGATCTCTATGGTACGGATGGATGTGCATTTAGTGTGGATTGGTTTTGAGAGTACCATCCTTTAGGGGGTGAGTATTTGCCATCTGCAATAGATGGGATTAGTGGTTGCAAGATGGATTACTTGTAGAGTGATCACATCCATGGGAGCCTTGCAGAGGATAGAGATGATGCTAGTGATTCAGCCGCTTTCAGATGTTCAAATCTCCATGGTATGGATAAATGTGCATTCAATGTGCCTTGGATCCCTAGTGCTAACATGGTCAGCGCTAAAGTTTGGTCAGGTCTTGTTGATTGTCTTCACCACTTTAGGCTTAGTGAAGTTGAGTTAAGAGTTGAGAAGTAGATATCAGAGGATGTTTTTCTTGGTGAGCTATTGTTTAGTGTTTGGGATTCTACTAGTGCATCAAGAGTTCAAATAGGGCTTGCATAAGAGTTTTGGGATGCATACATGGTGCCGAGTACATATTGTTTTACTTTTTACTTTCATATGCATGATCTTTTCCAAGTGCACAGTTCAATTGCGCATGTGTTAGATAGTGTCGATGGTCGCTCACTTTGCGTAGTTCAAGGAAGCAAACTGTGTTAGCTTTCTGAGTTGCTTCTCTATGAGATGTTCACTCCTGCGACATCTATAGTTGGATTCATTTCAGTTTGGCAGGTTTTGCCAATTAAATTAGTTATGATGCTACAAGTGTGAGTTAGTGATCATAGGGACATTACATGATTCTACCCTTGGGACTGAGGTGGACTGATGTGTTATTTGTTTCTGAGATTGCTTGGGGACAAGCAATCTTAGGAAGGGCAAACTGTAATGCCCCCATTTTTTCAAACATTAGAGTTTGAGGGATTAGCTATTATTGATGCAGGAGCATCCTGGGTTGCATTGCTATCTTGCATGTTTTCAATTTTCTTAATTTCTGCCGAGTTGCAATGTCTTGCATTGTCGAGTTATCAGTTGTTGTCGAGCATTTAGTGGATGCCAAGCTTCTTGGTTGATGCCGAGTTCACAGTTGCTGCTGAGTGTCTTTGGTTGCCGAGTGTTCTTTGGTTGTCGAGTCATCCTTTGGATGTCGAGTTCGTGTGGTTGCCGAGTTCGTTTGGATGCCGAGTGCCAGTATTTTGTGGAGTCTTCATTTTTTGAGTTGTCTGTGTGCGGTTTCCTGTTGAGGCTGACCTTTGCATTAAATTTAGTGTTAGATATCTACTGCGAGTTGACTTGTGGCTTAGCCTAGCATTTAATACGAGAGTTTATTTAGTTGCATTTGCAACAAGCTGATTTGTGGCTGTGCATGTATTTAAGAGACCTTGGTTAGAGTCTTAGAGGGAGATGCTTAGAGAGGAAGCAGAGTGCGAAGTTTGATCATTGAAGATTGTAATTGAATTGATATATGTGGCCATTGTTTACCGTACGGGTAAAATAAATGAACGCATACAGACAATGGAATAGAATAGCAGAATTATATTCGCATATGCCAGACATACATTATGCTTCATAAGATCAATGATAGTAGATGGTTCCTCATAAATTACAATGATCCCAGACGGGATATAAATACTATTCGCCGAACCTTCCCGAAGGAGTCCGTCGGCCACAAACATTATGTCCACTACAAACTATTTACCTGTCGGCTACAGAATACAGAAACACCGACGACAATTAGCTCGTCGGTTACAAAAACACTGTCAACAATCACTCCGTTGGCTACAGAAACATTGACGACAATCCAGTCGGCAGACACAGTTTCTACCTACGACATCATCCCCCCCAAAAGAAAAAGTCGTCTCCGGACGACAATTACAAAATATCTGAGATAATTTAACAAACAAAATACATTAACAGAGTGACTACAACAAAAAATTTGCTTTTGTCACATCACTTCCACATTCATCCCGTTACATCTGTAGCCTCTGTTAACACAATACTATCTCCTTAAGCTGACCTTGATAGCCACCCGTGCTACTTTCTCTGCTTCCAACATTGGGTCCACTGAGCTAAGTGTCATTGTACTGCCTTCTGGATGACCCACTCCTCCCGAGCTCTCTATGCATCCACCAAGACAGCCTTTCGGCCAACACCTACTCCCATTGCCTCTGGTACACAAACACTCCATGCCTGCAACTGCTCAAGTCTTCTTAACTGGTCAGACTTCACGACTGATATCCGCAACGACTGGGGGTCCTGGGGCAGTGCCCCAGGCTGCCAAGACCACACAGAAATGCACGGAACACACCACTTCTGTCATTTTTTGCCGATTCTAGACTCTTTCTGGCAACCACTAATGCGTCCCCTTCCCTTTGACATCATCTGTAACTCATTCTGAACAATTTGAATCTGTCTTTTTAAAAAAAAAAAAAATTTTTAGCAAACCCTCCTGGGCGGAAGAAAAGAACGCCACCTCAGGTATCACAAACCCCGAAACTAGCAAATCCCAACCAAAAATCAAAGGCTTCTCAAGTCTACCTTTCCAATTACATCAGCTCACACAGGTGCGCGACTTCTCACACCTCAAGCTCAAAATTTGGAGTCGTCGTCCTTCAAACTTCCCACAACAGAAAGTCTCCACCCTTCCAAACCCTCAATCACTATTCTGAAGTCTGTTAAAATTCTCTGCTATGAGTATGAACACGGCCATCCCAGTACGAAGATGTGAATCGATGGCATTGATTGTATTGCCTAGAACTCCACGGAAATGGTCAACTGCTCCACGGGAATATGGACTCCACTGGCCCAACACCACAGGGACCTCGTAACAAATATCCCATCTCGCCAAACTGTAGCTCCTCTAACACAATCAATCCCATCTGGGAGAGTCGGCATTTTTTTTTTTTTTTTTTGTTTTTAACAGCCCTGCGGATTGCTTCTGCGGACAGGAGAATTGGCCGTGGGGCAACCTTCCGCGGAGATGTGCCCGTAGGCAATCTCCCGCGGGGCAACCTCTCGTGGAGATGTGTCTGCGGGGCAATCTCCCGCGGAGAGTTGCCTCCGGAACATTCTCTCGCGGCCTACATACTTTTTTTTTTTTTTTTTTCAATTTTTTTTTTCAATTTTAAAAAAAATTATTATTATTATTTTCCTAAAATAAAAATACAGAGGTACCTCAATTTTGCCTCCAGGCATCACCATTTTGCAACGACGACGACGAGGGAATCATTTGACCATTCTGCAATGGTGATGGCGACGGCGACGGCGACGGCATCTTCCTGGCACGGTAGGATCCGTTGATTGCGTGAGGTACCTCTTGCCCGTTCAATGTCCCCAACTTTACCACTCGATTGTCGCCGACCTTCTGGATCTGACATGGTCCAACCCATCTTGCCTTAAACCTTTATTGTTTGCTTTCATTCCGATCGTCGTACTTGAGTACCAACTGCCCCGGCTGAAACCTGTTGAGTTTGTCATGCCACGCCTTATGCTTGTTCTGTGTCACCTCCGTCACCCATTGTGCTTGCGGTCGTCGCGCATCTAGCTTATTTCCTTGCCGTCGATACCCTTCAATTAATTTTATGGTGCGATGCATTCTTTTCTTCTTGTGCGGTTTGTTCACCGTGTACCGAATGTTGGGATCTTTCTTTTTTTTGGGTTTGGACTGTATGTTCTTCCCCTTAGCTTTAAGCATAACCACCTTTCCTTCTTCCACTGCTCTGTATTCCTTCAGACACTCATTTTTCTCATTTTTCTCACCTTGGTCGACCCTTAGCATATTACAACTCGGAAACAATTCATAGTCTTCTATCTACCAGTGGTAAAGGCCATTCATCGAGTCTAAGTCGTCATCATTTGATCCTCCTAGTCTCAATATTCCTTCTTCATCCAGTTCCATTCTCTGCTTTCCTTCGTCGTGACTTCTTTCGTCGTCATTGTCGCTTCACCTTCTGAGTCTGACGATGCTACCTCCTCACCTACCATTTGTGTGTGCAGGTCAATTATGAATCTTTTGCCTCCACGCTCCATTGATAGGGTATTTCATTTCCAATCATGTTTTACTTTTGCTTGCACCAACCAAGTCCGTCCGAGAATAGCATCATATCCTTTTCTTTTGAATGGAATGACCACAAATTTCAATAGAAATGGTTGCGTACCAATGGTTACCGGTTGCGCCCTCAAGGTTCCTAACGGTTTGATCCCGTGCTGGTCCGCCGTGAGCAACTGGAATGTAGGTGGCCACAGTGTCGGCTTTCCCAACTTCTTCCAAGTATCCTCCGGCAACACATTCACGTCGGACCCTCCGTTGACAATTGTGTTTGTCAGAACATTTCCCAAAATCCCCATGTTGACGACCGTCGGATGCCGTCTGGATGTGAGTGCCAGGTTCATTGGGTCTGTTGTCATCACTTCCCTACTGTCCCTTCCTATGTTCTTTAGTTGCTTTCGAAAACGGTGTATGATCAGAATGGCCATCCGTAACTGGGGCATTGTGAGGAGGAGGTCACTTATCTTGACCGGTATCTCCGTTTATAAGATTTGCCGTACAATGTTTTGTTCTGTGAAGTTCCTTGCCAAGGTGCCGGCGATGTCCTTCAATTGAGATGTCCCTGCCGACGATGCCTTTCCAATTTCCACCTGCGCTTCCCCCAATTTTCTTTTTTCCTCCACCGGCAATTTTGCTTGCCTCTGCGTAATTGCCAGAACCTTTTCTTCATCCGTGTCGACAGTGATCAAGTTTACTCCAGACTTTGGGCACTTGGCATCTTCATGGTCGCCGGGTCCGCACCATCTGCATAATAATTTCAGTGTGTTTGCTGCTATACAATCTCGTGCAAAATGACCACACAAATTACATGCTCGGCATTGAACGATCGGCCGTCTGTTTGCATCATACTGGGTTCGACTTCAGCTCTGATTATTATTGTTATTGTTTGCATTGTTGTTGTTGTTTTGCCCTTTATTATTCTTGTACCCTCCGGATGTGGCACCTGCACTATTCGTATTTCCGCTACTGCCCGACGGGGAAGCCTCCTGTGTAAGAAGCACCTGCGGAGATCCTCTTGTCTTCATGTTAAAGATCTTTTGTTGAATGGCCCATGATCTGACAAATGTCACAAAATTGGTTATTTGGACAGGATCCTTTAGTATGACCGTCAGTCTTGCACTCTGTGCACCACAACTCACTGCTTTTTGGTTCCTTCTGCATGTTTTTAAACTCCTTCATCATGCGGATCATGTCCTTTTGCAAGGTGCGGACCTTCTTGCTACTGCCTTCATCGTTGCTACTATCTTCTCTGACAGGCTCGTCATCATCAGAATCAGATGAGCTAGTGTTCTTCTTCTTCTTTGTCTTCAACTCACTTTCGAGGTCCAATGCTCTGTTATAAGCTCCGTATATGACGACGGTGGCACAATTTTCATTTTCCTCCGCAACTTCGAGCGTAGGCCTTCCATGAACCATCTTTTCTGAAGTCTGTCTGCCAGCTTACTTTCCATTTTGTTAATCAAGTTTTTTAATTTCCTGGCGTAAACGCGGACGGTTTCGTTCTTCCTCTGCTTAGTATTGAAGATCTCTACTACAATTTCATTATCATCCCGCAATAGTTTAAATTCTGCCAAAAACTCCTTTTTAATGTTATCCCAACTGTTTAGCTTTTGTGGATCTGTATTAGTAAACCAATCGATTGCTACGCTTCGTAGGGTGGCCGAAAATTGCCTCATCCAGTCGTCTTCATCAGTTATCCCATTTGCCTTCCAGATCTTTTCACATGTTTTACAATGTCGAATGGGATCGGCCGTACCATCGCCATTGAACTTGGGCAGTTTCTCTTTTGGTCCTGCCATCACAATTGGTTTCTGTAAACAGGCGTTGCTCGGTCTTGCAACACTGGCGCTCTTTATTCTCACACCGGCGGTCTGCACTCCCACACCGACAGTCTGTACTCCCACACCGGCGGTCTGCACTTCCACACTGGGGGACTGCACTCCTACACTGGCGGACTGCTCTCCCACACTGGTGGACTGCTCTCCCACACCGTCAGACTCAACAACTGCGAACCTTGGTGAAGAAGGGTGTTTTGAAGTTGTCCCCTGCGGAAGTATATCTTGGATGAAGAGTTCACTCCATGCTCTTGCTTTGTTGGCACTCCGAGTTGTGCGAGTCGATGTTCTTCCATCTGGATTCTCTTCCCTCGGCGAGCACAAATTCAAAAACTCCTCCCGTGCTTCTTCCACCAATTCCACCCGTTGCCGAGTCTCCAACAATTCTTCGGCGCTCCGGTTTCCTTCGACAATCTTCTGAAATCTTCGTCGGCGTTCGGCTTGCTGTGCCAAAATTAAATTCTCTTGCGCAATACAGATTCCATCTTTTCCCTTGACCTTATTTCGATCCTTGTTAAGCTGATTCGGCATTAATCTTAATTCCTCCCACCTTCTAGGTTCATAAGGCAACGGCGCCAAATGTTTACCGTATGGGTAAAATAAATGAACGCAGACAGAGAATGAAACAGAATAGCAGAATTATATTCGCATATGCTAGACATACATTATGCTTCATAAGATCAATGATAGTAGATGATTCCTCATGAATTACAATGATCCCAGACGGGATATAAATACTATCCGCCGAACCTTCCCGAAGGAGTCCGTCGGCCACAAACATTATGTCCGCTACAAACTATTTACCTGTCGGCTACAGAATACAGAAACACTGACAACAATTAGCCCGTCGGCTACAGAAGCACCGCTGACAATCACTCCGTCGGCTATAGAAACACTGACGACAATCTAGTCGGCAGACACAGTTTCTACCTACGACAGCCATAACCCAGAAGGCCTTACAACTGGGCATGTAATTGATCTTTGGATGAACATATGAATGAAGGCTTTTACTTCCTCTATCTCCCGAGTTGTTTGTATTTTCTGTTGGTTTCCGCTGTGTGACTCTACGCAGGTGAGTGAATAGCTAGGTATGCCTTTGGCCTTGGTTGTTCTCTTCTCCTCCTTGCGTCAATTATTTTGTTCCTCATAGGCTAATTATTGTGGATAAAACATCTTTTCAGCTAGAGGCTTAGCTATGAGAGGGTCTTGTCTTCTGTACAATTCAGTATGTTCCAATTTGGTCTTCATTTGAATCAGATTGGACTTCATTTGTGCTAAGTTTCATGCACCATCTATTTATGGTAAGTCTGGTGATGATTGAGAGGGATCCTTTCTATTTTGGGAATGTGCATTTGGTCTCATAGGGAAATAATAGGTATGAATCCTGTTTTAGACAATACATTTAAAGGATAAGTATTTTGGGAGTTATTATTATTTTAGTTGCCAAATTATTATTAAATTATTAACTGAGAGCTTCTAATTAAGAGGTGTATTAATGAAGGCTCTTTAATAAAAAGTGTGAGGAAGAAGTCAAGTTGCACTATAAAAGAGGCTTCGTGGAGAAAAAAAGAATTCATTCTTGGCTATTGCATTTTTATTACTTGAGAAGTTTCTTGAGAATTCTTAAGGACTGATTCCTCTTGATATGTGCATCTATTGTTGTTGTTGTAAAGCAATTGACTGGTTATTTTGAATCTGAATTGACCATTCATTTCATGCTGGTGTATAGTGACTTAAATTGTGACTACAATATGATTTTGGCATCATTAATTTCTGATATATACTTCTAGTTGGTTGGCCTTTCCGTTTGGCATTTGGTGTTTGATTGGGCATCAATTTCCCAATCGGTTTCCTTTCTTTTGGGTGCTACCAAGGGCATTTCACTGCTGCAAAATACCCACATAATCGGCGTGAGACTTCATCACTGCTGCCACCTTTTCCTGGTAGCCACGATCTATGTTTTGGGAGATTGACATTTCCTTGTTTGGGCAGTGTCTAACATATACATAGCAACGACTTGCATTGAGTTGGTAAGAACACACTGTTGTACATGGTCCTTATTATTAATTTGTTGCAAGTTGATCCCTACAACAACTATATAGAGGTTCTCTAATTTAATTGTAATTTCCATAGAGATGTTACAATGAATTGTAGTATTAATATTTGATAATTGGCATTGTTTAGTTCAGCATTATTAGTGCTCATTGTAAACAATTGGTATTGGAAAGAGGAGTTATAAGGTTGCACCACAACTATTTGATAAAATGCCAAGCTGTAGCTATATGTGTTTTGGTTATAATAACTCGCTAGTATGCATGCCAAGTGTTTGTAGAAATTTCTACAAGCTGTAGATGCACATTTTCCATGTAGAAATCTTATTTATGCATTTGAATCGTCAGAAGGAATGAATTTGTACTTCAGTTTCTTTACTTGGATATTTAATAACCATTTGCAAGTGTATAAGCTAAATTTGAAACCATTACAAGCAAGCAAATGTAATCTGAAAATAAAGGACGACAAAATAGAGGTTTCATGCCAAATGTTTGACAAAATGTCTAAAATTGTAAAAGTGAAGCAATTTGATGTTTGTTGGAGTTAGAACCAGTTCTATTCTTTACAAGATACATTGCTACAAAATACGTTAGTCAAGAATATATAGTTAAAGATTGAGAGAATAGATGCGTATGCCAATTGAAGAAGATCAAATTGAAGAAATAATGAAAGGGAGCTCCACATACAATTATTAATCTAAGTCCACGGTAGTCCAAGCATAGCCACGGTTAACCTTTCTCCAAATAATTACACCTTCATGGGACGTATGAAGTTTGCCACAATTTCGTTGAATAAGGCGGTGACCATATGCTAAAGATTGAATATAATTATCGACAATACACAGGCTCAACATCTATGAAATACTCAAGTGCCGCTCCAAACGGATGCTCCTCTAGGGATGAAAGAAGAGAATATCAGTGATTTAATTCATCAAAACAAGATTTGATATCAATATCTATGTGCTTGTTCTCACACCTTCACATATGGGAAACAATATATATCCCAAGGTAGAGAAGTCTTAGTAATTCATTATCCCCAAATTGATAACATAAGGTTGAAATTTATAGACACTTCTGATTAACGAAGAGTTGCAAACAATAAAATATCTCCGGATATTTAAGTCAGTTGAATGGCACCATCACGTTAACCATAGTTTGCAAACTCTACGAGTACTCTCAGAGTTGCCGTGTACTCTCAATTTATTTTGCTAGGCAAGTACTCTCAAGTTTAACTCTCACATTTTAATAGATGTATAAAATTGTAGGTAAAACACAAGGTAAAATTGTTGATGCAGGTAAAATGCAAGGTAAGATGCATTTTTCACATGATGTTAGTGCTATAAAACTAAGCATTATATTGAGTTGTCAATTTCTAATTTAATACATTTTGTAATTGAATTCTATCAAAAATATGTGTTTCTTTAAGAGATTTTAATTTCTAGGACTCTCTAAGTTGCCTAGCTTTTGCCAAGCTTTTGTCAAGTTGAAAATTTTGAGCTTGGTGAGTTCTCTTCAAGTCCGAGTTTGCGAACTATGCCGTTAACAATCATATCTTATTTACTAGCACTTTCCAAAAAGAATTGCATTTTCTCATAATTTTGCTCAATAGTAATGCATTGGTATTTCTTTCACATGCCAATATAAATAGGCAATTAATAATATCTCTTTACCAAATCAAAATGGATGCTCTTAATGAATGTACTTCATTACATAATTTAGAAGTATATTTTTCCACTTAAAAACGATAACTTGTGGCAAATTTGTCTCAGACGGAGATTTTGCACATTTGAAATAGTTTGTAAATAAAAATTGAGATACTTGGATTATATCTCCAACTTGAATTGGGTTTTTCGTCCAATTCAAGAATAGTCCCAAGGGTTTCTATCCTTGGGAAATTGAAAGTAGGGATCTTTGAGAGCTAACAAATTAATAAACAAACATATATTGAATAAACTTTTCATTGTTTTCTTACTAAGTTACCACATTCGCTTCTTCCCACTGCAATTCGAGATTTGGTTCCCTGCAAAGTTGGATTTGGTTTGAATTCGCTCAAAGTTTTGTCACAGTCAACCAAATTCGCTTAAAAGTCTATCACAGGGACTCAAGCAGACTTTTAGATGAATTTGGAAGACTTTTGGATTAAACACGGGAACTCAAAATGAATTATGGGCGAATTTGACTTAAAGTGTCATTTTCATTGACTTTTTCATAAAGCTTTTTTATCCAACTTAGGTCTATTCGACCCTCCAATTGTAAAAGTGACCACTAAAATGACCTAAAAGGTTGTTTTATATGTCATTTGTGCATATGTGAATGAAAAGAAAAACTTCTTGCTTTCATTGCTTAACTTTCTTGTTTGCTTGTCTTTGTTCAAGGAATGTCATCAGGTGATTGTTGCATGCTCTAAGCTTGTCATTGAGCTATTCCTTCATGGTTGCAAGTGTGGACAACTCCTCAACATTATTTATTTTTAATTGAAACATTGATATGGTGGTGTATTTTGGCATTTTGTTATATCATTTGGACTAAAACGTTAATATTTGTAGTGGTGTATTTTGCTATCTTGCTTTAGTATTAGCATAGCTGTGTATGAACTTATTTGCAAACAAAAACTTTACAAAAAAGTCAATGAAAATGACACTTTCAATCAAACTCGTCCATAATTCATTCTAGGTTGCTATGTCTGACTCAAAAGTCTTCCAAATTCATTTGAAAGTCCGCTTGAGTCCCTTTGAGAGAATTTTAAGTGAATTTGCCAGATTGTGGCAGAACTTTGAGCAAATTCAAACCAAATCCAACTATGCAATGAACCGAGTCTCGAACTCCAGCGGGAAGGAACGGAGTTGTTAACTTAGTAAGCATATATATATATATATATATATATATATATATATATATATATATATATATATATATATATATATATATATATATATATATATATATATATACGGACGAACCCAAAATGAATCCGGACCAAACAAAAAATATTTTTGGACTAATTTCAAACATGAACCTCAAATACACATCTGTAGTGGAATTCGAATTGACAACTTAGTTTTCTTATAGCCCACTATAGAGGCTCTTGGCTTTCCCTTTGCTTTGCGTCTTGATTTTTATTTTCCTGTGTATTTTGGTTTCCCCTCTTTTAATTTCATTTGAGCTTACGTAAATAATAAAGTGTCTTTATGTCATGTTCCCTTTCTGAAAGAGAATTAAATAGATAAAATAATAAACAAATAATAACTAAGTAAATAATAAATAGATAAGTAAATTTTAATACAATATAATCACAAACTAAGAGTGCTAGCTACACAATATAGAATATTATAAGAAGATACGATAAATTATGCGTAATCTCCAATGTATTACAATCGCCTTTAATAAGACTATAGTTGTTAGAGGTAGATATGGAAGTAATAAACTATTGTTAGAGGGATATGAAGGAAATGAAAATTTAATATAAAAAGTTGAGAAGATAATTGGCTTAGAAAGTGTAAATGTGCAACTATAAGTATCTAACCATTATTGAATTGAAGCTTTTCTATAGCAAATTTAAAACTTTTGAGTTCTTAAGTTGACAAAATTCTTAAACTGGATCAAAATAAAAGTTATATGAATGCTTTTAGATATTTACTTATAGAATGAATGTTATTTTAATGAAAGGAATAGTGTTTATGAGCTATGGATATGACAGAATATTGAACTTCAAGACCTCAGACATCAACCCAATTTCACAAAATAAATTGCAGACCAGTCCCTTATCCAACCTTGGGTAAATTGAGTTAAACTTTCCTTCTTCACCATTAGTAGTAATTGATTTTGAAATCAAATATCACAGGGGATAAATCTGAACAAAATAGTTTGAACTTCGATTTTCAAGATGAATGAAGAAAACATGGCTCTTGCATAAAATATGAAAAATGAGGAGTACAAATAGTCTGTGCTTCATTTACAATATCTAGTCTGTTAAAATCTGTAGAAAGATCTATTCCTTTTTTATATATTTATCTCTGTATTTTTCTTCATCTTATTGCTTGCTGCCTTCTTCCAGATGACATATCTCCCTATTTATGTGACTTCTTAGTTTTAAGGGTCACTTCTTTGTCCATAAGATATCCATAATTTATAGATATCAAGCCTCCTCTTAATTATAATCAATATCAATTGTATTTCTTTGATCGCATGCTTTTAGAAATATTGCAATTTAATATTGATTTGAATATTATATTATTCCTTCATACTGCCGTTTTATCTTTTGTCTCTGCTACTGTTGAATTATTTATAAATTCCTTATGTTCCGCTTATGGCATCCTAACGGCTATATCCTGTGTATGCGACTCCCTCAAAGATAGATTCTTTCTTCATAATTGTCATGTAAAACTGACGGCACCAATGATTGACCTTCAAACCAGTTATGTTGGACTCTGAAAACGATTTGACCACCAATTCAATCTTCCTGCTGCTGCATAGATACTCTGATTTTTTATTTGTTCAACTTTGGTATCATTGTTCCACTAGAATCGTCGTGATTCTGTGATTAACCACATTTGTCTTAGATGAAGTATTGAATATTTTCATTGCACTAATGTTTAATCATTTTGATATCGCGGGCTTCTGTCAATGGTGTCTTTATAGATTATACCCATCTTTTATCGGGCTCCATGTATGCTGTCGTTTGACTTAAGTTTTTCATCGTTGTATATGCTCTTAACTTAAATATGTTTACGACATCTCTCGAGGCCCGACAAGACAGTACCTGGATGTTTGATGTCAGACTGGTTGGTTCACATTAGGCATTTTGATTAGTCTTCTTCCACAGTTGATGTTATGACAAGTGGAATCCATTTGTCATGCCATTTTATCATTAGCACATATTTCCTTCAACTCTTCTGAGTCTCTAGCGTCGAAGAGATATCCTTAACTTGCGAATTTCATATGTCTTTTTGTGTTCTGAAACTTCTTTATCATTGTCTTATCTGATGAACATGCTGCTTTTACATATTGCTGTTCTCACCATTGTTCATATGTATTTTTTCTGAATTTTAACTCTATGGTTTATAGGATTGATATCTATAAATTATCCATTCAAACTTTGTCCATAATATATCCATTCAAACATTTACATTTCCATTCAAATGTTTACAGGGTTATCTAGATTATATGCTCACAGGTTGTCTTGGTATACTATCATATTCTGCACACTGTAGTGAGACTCCATCTGCATACGAGAATTGAACACTTCATTGTAAGACTTCAACGCGTATATGTGGTCAATGCTCAAGATTGCATGTAGCCTTTCTTTTACATATCTGCATGTGAACTTTACATCTGCACAGTATTCAAATAGGGATCTGTAAATGAGTTCTTGTTTTGGGAAGTGTAAATGACATCAATGACAAACAAGTCTGCAATATTATTTCATAAATGGAGGCCTTAATTTGCAAAAATTAGGGCTCCATCAGTGGCTCCTACTGGGGACATATGCTCCTTGTGGGCATAATGGGCATCTGACTCTCTGGAGAAGAAGACCATACTTAACCTGATGCAAAGTGAAATTGGGTGGCCCCAAGCCACCCAAAAGTGGACATTGATCCTTTCGTCAATCGAACACCTGATTTCAATCATGTAATAATTCCTTCCTTGTGATCATGGTATGCTTTCCCTTCATTACTTGCTTAGGATCAGACTTTGCCCTTTCCTTATCAACAAGAGCAAGAGTATTTGAAAAGAAACAAATTCCATAATCATTTATCCCCAACATTTGATCTCTTGTTGTGTTAGACGCATCATCTTTATAGACAACACTTCATCAATGCAGTCTTTGGTATTTGACTTTTGTTTTGCCTTTGAGAAGTCATTTGGTACACTATGGTCTTTGCTGAATGGAAGATCCCTCGAGTCATGTGTTTGATCAGTCATACAAGCCTCTAGATTAATCTTCTCTGCTTGCATGTCTTCTTTCACACAATTTGCTCCATCTCTATACTCCAAATATTGTTTCTCCTCACAAAAAGGTTTTGAAGATAGCTCATGTTCAGGAAATATTTCTTCTCTTTTATCAAGAATCTGATCAGATAGGAAATTTGGAAAATTTTCAAAACTATTCTTCAACACATTCTCCTCATTGTGTCTGTCTGATTTCATCTCATCTTCACATATTTGATATAATTCTTTCTCATAGGATGAACTAAGGAATGCCTCAGTTTTTAAATACATTTCCCCACTCATATCATGAGTTTCATCATCTTCAAAATTATTATTAGGCTTGCTATCTTCATCATGATATTGATAGACTTGATTGCATAGAAAGTCCTCTTCAAATAATGGATTCAAGAACATAGAGAACTTGGGCATACCTCCACAAGAGATTTTATCTGGCTCCTCAGGTGTTCAATTACATAATATATCAGCAAATTGCATACCATTACTAAATTGATCCTTCTGAGATCATCATCTATTCAATCTAGTACCCCTTAAATATGTGTTGATCCATTAACTGGTTTATTCCATTAGATTGAGAAAAAATTTGAACCATTTCTTTCAACATTTTTCCGATAATCCATGTCTAATATGACTGTGATTTCCTCAGAGCTAAGAATGGCTTCTTCCTCATCTTTACACTTATTGATATCTTTTGTCGTACAAGTCTCATCACGGGTGGATTCTTCTTCAATTTGGTTCAAAATTTCTTCTACATTTGAATCTGAAGCATCATTTGGCTCTTGTGACCCTTGAGTAACTTTCTCTCTTTATTCATTTTTCTTCTATAATTATTTCATCGTATACACATTTGATCAACTGACGCACCTGAGAGTTATAATAGATCCCTAACTCATACAATTTATTGCGCATTTTATAGAATGGAGGCTTAACCTCTGAAGGTATCTTCCAATAAATGTTAAACATCCTCATGGACAATTTGACTGGAGATTCATCTTCTTATCTTTTTATATTCAGAAATTCATCCTAGGGAGACGTGTAGGGTTCTTCCATAATGCAATTTTGACTTTCATCTTGTTCATAAGACATGTTATCTTCCTGACTTGAATCATGAAATTCATAGAAGAACCATTATTCAAATTCTTTACAAGATGAGATACATTGTGTAGGTAATGATTCATATGCTTGTCTTGCATTTTCTTTAATGTCCTAAGAAATAGTTTCATCACCTGATCTTCTGCATCAATGTCCTAATCTTCTACAAATGTATAAAATGCATCAAAATGTTGAAGTGCTGATTTATCCAGTTAGCGAACAATTTTTTCCTTTTACAATATTGATCAATCCACAACTCTATTACTAATATTAAGAAAAACTAATAAACCAACAAATGAGTTCCTTTACTAGCAAACTCTCTGCATTTACAAGGTGCAACTCCCTTACTTGAAAGATTTTGCAATCAACTCTTATTATGAAAGAATAATTTAAAATAGTACTTTTAACTGAAAGTATAAGGAGATAACATTCAGCTTATAAAAATGAGGAGAATATGCAGATTAAAGAACCATTCAAATTTCACTATAATAACAAGCCACATGACTAATTACCACAATGAAATCACCAAGATCGGTTAACTAAAATGACTGCTCTCTGCAACCTTGGATAAGAGAACATAATATGATGAAAAGAGAACCAACTTCACATATTATTCATTTTCATAAGAAGATGAACAGTATGCAATCATAAACCATAAGATTTACTGTTTAGATGATTCACATATAAAACCATAGGATCTCATATATCTATAACATCGTATATAGTTTCAAACAGATGCAAAACAAAACATTAAAATTTAAGTTTTTCTATTCCAACAGAGAGCTGACTCGGAGTCGGTAAAATACCACCTTTTTTGCATAACCTTTTAAACAACTAATTAAAAGTAAGAAGCACCCTATTGGCTATTAGCTTCTAAATCCCTATCTAAACCACTAGTTGTGGCAGTAGGATTGATCTGTTCATCCTAGTTCATAACAAGACCTCCACTTTCTTCTTTCCACTCCTTTGGTGCAACCATGAACCCGATCAATTCTTTTTGCTGTGGTAGTCCTAGGTGCTCTAGCCTCAACTTCCATAGGTCCTTTACCTTGTGAATATGGTCCATTTTCTTTTCATGCGCCTCTAGGTGGTCTTTGCAAATGATCATCATGGAGTCATCTCGAGAAATGGTAATGAAATCTTTTACTGAAATTTCTCGGATTTCTTTCATGATATTTATCTTGTCTTGGAAACATGTTAATATTTCCTTAGTTCCTCGATTTACTCGATCCTCATTCTCCATTATTTTGACATCAATGCCATTGTCCAGGATCTGTCTAGGGCACTCCATTTCTCCTAAGAGCTGCGATGATTCATCTAAGCCTTGCTCAATGACTGCATTCCTCCATTCCAAATTGGCCCTTGCTACAAGGAGGAGATTAGCACTAACATTGGCATTGGGTTTTTTGTCAAGAATTTGGTCACACCATAGGTTTGAACCTCACTAATTTGGATGATATATTCATCTCGTTTGACATTCTCTGCCTCACATGCATTGAATTTAGACTCCAGTTCAACAATCACATTGTCTGCCCGTACCTTAGTTCCGGTGAAATTGGAAATATAGTTAGCTCCATTGGCCACTATTGAGTCCACCCAATTGTTGAACACATTGGCAACATACCTATCCCTCTTTATTTGATCTAAAAACCTTTGTTTAGCAAGGGATGTGACGTCTACTATAGAAGTAGCATTTGGCAAGGCCAATGCATCAGGATTTTGAAGGGCATAAATGTATTCAGCCTTCAACTGCACGTATTGCTTTAATTCCTTCTTGCCCTTCCAATCCTTCCAAATCTTGTTTGCGATCTTTTGGTTGCTGGTATTGAAAATTTTCATGTCTACTGCCCTAGTCGCAAGCCCAAAGTTATTTCTTTTGATTGTATCATCTTGCAATAGGATTTCCTCTCGGCTCTTGTCACTTGCTTGTTGTATATCAGCCATGCAATGTCTGGTTTTCTCATCTAATTTGAGCATGGGTTTAACTTTGGGTTTCTTGCTTTTTGGTGTTTTACCCAAGTGCTTGCTGACCTTGTCTTGTATTGGAACAATCACAGGAACTATGCTCCTCTTTTTGTTGACAGAAAGGTCAAACCAATTAGGTGCGGTGGAGTTGCCTTTGGTTTCAGGTGTTTGGAGCCGTGAAGGGTTTCCAACAACTAGTGAGTTTAAGGTATTGGCATCATTGGTTGCTTACTTGTTTCCCTGATCCACGACTTCTGTAGGACTTCCTATAGTAGATTTTGCTACCGGTTCACTCTCGCCCTTCTCTTTTTCCAGGTCTACTATAACCGTTTCTTGCACTTTTTTCCTCTAGCTTCGTGAATGGGTAACCCTAGTGAAGATTGAATTTGAACATGAATTGGTTTCAGCACAAGGGTTTCAACTTTAGATTCAGGTTCTTGATTACCTACAGAGGGACATGGTATGTTTCATCAGTATGTAAGGGAGGCAATGCTGAACTAAAACTAGTTGAATCTATTCGGGGGATGTGTCCTGCTTCCTTTAATTTCAATTCCTTTTTTTCATTAAGCCATTCTTCAGTTCGGGTGATGATAGAAAGAATTCTTGCTTGGAGCTCATCTTCCTTCGGCTTGCTCCAATCTAGTTTGGATATAGGGAATGCTTCAACTTGTTCAACAAATTTGGGATCCACTACCTTTCCCTCAGCCTCTTCAATCTCAGAAATGTCCATTGTTAACTTGAACTCTATGATTTGTTTCAAAGTGAATTTGGATCACCACCTCTTTCTTACTTCAAAGTTGTCTTTGCAATTTGAACAATAATCTTCCATCTAAGGTTCATTAGTGAATGAAGGGTCCAATTCAAGTTGAGATTGGGTGAAGCCCTTACTATCAAAATAAGGCCGGGCCGAGTAGCATTTCAAGTTCATAGCTTTGAATTCAGAATCCTGTTTAAAAGCATCTTGAATTCTCTTGCAGTGATAATGGCCCAATATGATAGGAAAGACAAATTCGAAACCTCTCTTGGCTTTACAAGTTTTTTGTCCACATCAACAACTTGTCGACATACCTCGATTAACACATATCTGTCTAAACATTACCTAGGTAATTTTAATGGTTTCCCTTGAAATCCGCCAACCCTCAAATATGTGAATTTAGCAATTTGGACTAAGAAATTGCCATAAATTGTAACTAGTTGAATGGCTTCTTCGGACAACCTTCTATTCTCCTTCCCTTGCAATTTGAAAACCAACATAGCTAGAAATGTGTCTTGTACCCTCTGGAAATCTTCAAGGTTTCTTTTCTTTTGTAGTAGTGGGTAATAATCATAGATAGTCATGTTATTAGCTCAAACTTGGTGAGGTAAGCCCTCCCACTCTTTGCAACAGGTTAGGATGTAAAATAAGTAAGATGACATGTAAAAACGATGGTCCCATATACTTGTGAAAGCTCCTCATGAAGTCTGTCTGCGATGATCTCTGCCTAGTCAATGCACTTATCCTTGCGCAAAATAGCCTGAATGAAGAAATGCATCCTATTTTTCCATAGAGAAGCATGCTGATTTCAATTTTTCCTGTTCAACAAAATGATAATATCCTTGATTTTTGGAATCATATGTTCTCTGGTTAAAGGCCATGACAAACGAAACCACCCTTCTCTGACTTCAATAACCAATTTTTGGCAATGGTAATGTTTTTGTCTTTAACATTTATAGTGATCTAGAAATATAATATACTCATTGTCCAATCCTCGTACACCTCTTTTGGCGGAATTCTTAAGACTCTCATGATAGTGACACAATTTACATACACCAGATTCTTAGCACTATGAGTTCTGATACATCTTTTAGTGGCGTCATATTTATCCCTACATTCTAGAACCAACTCAGGACAATGAATAGCTCCAAGAAACCCACCGACTTGTACTAACCCACTTGCAGATATTTTTTTGGCTATAGACCCGTCTTGAGTTTTCTTATACCTAGATACTACCTTCTCAATTTCTTCATCAACCAATTCGGTATCCCCTAATTCTAGTAGGGAACTTCTCAAGGGCACATGTTTCTTTTCTTTACGCAGTTTGGGGTGGGAGGAAGCCATGGGATATTGCAGGTTTTAACTACGCATGAAGAGGTACGGGAAAAGAAACTAGAAGAATTTCTAAATACTGAAAGAGAAAGCAAAAACAAAGGATTTGGATAAGAGATACAAACTTATCGTGTTTGGATCCACGAAAATTTCCTGATGAAACACTACTTCATCACTTTTTAATTCCGAGTAGACATGGGGAGCTTACCTCATTCATACAATCATGGCTACTTTACCAGAACAGGGATTAATGATAGTTTAGGTTTGGGCAATATGCTCGTTGAATGATAGAGGAAAGTATCGATTCAATAGGGTATCAATATGTAATGAGTTAATTTACCTTTGCACATACTAAATCTCATTCCATCGTCACCTTTTTCAATCATCATTAAATACATGTGTTTTCACCTTTTCTGAAAGGAATTGAGTATATTTGTAATGCCATGTGTCTATGGGCGAGCAGCTATGAGCTTGTGAATTTTGAACTTTTGAACCATGAAATAATTGGTTCAAAGTTCAAGTTCTATTTGCCAATAATATTGGGACATGGCGCTCAACAGACCTGACTCATATGATTTGGCTGAATTATACCTTACTGAACTTTGAACTCAAACTAGCAAGATACAAGGTACAAAGTTCAACTTCATTTAAGAGTGTCGAGGTCCGCTAGTGCTTATGAGACTTCATGTAGTGTTGGTTCCCAAAACCGCAGATTGGAAATCCAAGAGCCTGCCACTTCTCCGATAGGACTTCCCAATCAGTTTTGGCCAACGAACGGGAATACTTCTTGATTCCCCTGCACTTTAGGCTCCGCTACACCTAGGCGGGTAAACTTTCACCTCAGACACTGACTGTTTGGTTCAAGGCTTTTCTATAGCGAATTTAAACTTCTCGAGTTCTCTGGCTGGCAAAATCCTCGAACTCAATTAAAGTGAAAATTGGATGTTGGATAATAGTTGAATGTTTTGTAAAATTGAATAATGATTAATTTGATGCTTGTAAAAGGAATATATATATTTTCTGATTTCAATAATAAAAAGACCAATGCCTCTGCTCATCCGGGCAATAGAGTCAACTTTAGTGAATTTTCACATACAACTTTATAATGATTTACGCACTTATAACTACCAACAATTTAATAATTAAAATGCGACAAATCAAATATATATGCAATCTTAAATTGGTCCAGATTGAACTTTAACTCCTCTGGTAAGGAGACAAATTGGACACAGATGCGGAAACAATTAAATATTTCACACTATCTGTGATGATTGAATTTAAATGCTAGATGACCATGTCCACTTATCCGACATTTAAATTGTATACAGATTCCAAAAAATAATTATAAGGGACGATTCACCTGCAGTTTAAATCTCCACGCCTTTAATAATAAACAAAGAACACTTTATTTTATTATAAAAATGAAATAATAGAATTTATATTACAAAGTCATAATGAGCTCCTTATTCCTCCATACAATAATAAAATATAAAATACTTTTCTCCTAAGAGGATATGGATCTGAATTTTTTTCTGAATCTATCCCTTTGTCTTGTCCAATATGTTTGTTCTCTATTTATATCTTCAAATGTCATGAAGAAGCACCTCCATCCTATGAGAAGTCACACTTCTTTGTTTATTAATAAACATAATTGGTGGCTTAATCACACTTTTTGGAATAGATATACCTGATCGCACTTAGTTAACCTTGTCTTCCAATTACATTATCAATATTTTATTAACCAACTTCAGACATTGAGATAGGTGATCAAGAAGAATTGCGTGTCATTCCCTCTGTATTCCGTGTAAGGCTTGGTTATCCATCTGCGAAGTCCTTAATTCTCTCATGCTCACGGATAGATTTTGTTTGTTTATTGTAATTTATATTGCAACTATTGGGCCTTGTGTAATAGGTGTTGGGTGTCGATGTGGATTCCTTTGAACTTCCCACTCAAACCAGTCAAAACTCTGAAGATACTCTTGATGTTGTGTCTTTCACAAAGGCTCACCTTTTTAGCTGCTTCTCTGATACAATACATGGTATGATTGTTGCCGTGTAATTGTATATTGTTTCCACGATAACATGGCAATGGCATTTTATTGTTAACAGTGTCCAACTACGACATGCAATATATGTTCTATTTTGGGTCTTCAATATTATATATTCATTCTAACATCCTCCTTTGCTTGGTTTGACCTTCGACGACTTCCCTAATCATGTTAAGGCATGAGTATTCTCCTGACTCCTTAATGCTTGACGCACATATCAGTATACGTATTCTTTGTAATTAAAATAGGCTTTAATAGCTTCCCTCCTTGTCACCACAATTTGTCGTTTATCACTACTCTTCATCGATGCTATCCATTCAATTATCTGGCTTCAAAACTCATCGTCTCTTTCAACACAGTTTTCATTCTCCTCAAATTCCTTAAGATATATAATATTTACACCAAGCTGCTCCTGAAGCTCTCCAATATGCATCGTATCATCATGAATACCCCAGATTTCTTTTAAGTTCTATCCATATTGAATGATGATAGTTGCTCTTGCCTTTGCTATACATAAATCAGTAACGTGGTCTCTGACTTGAAATTTCACGCAAAGACTTCTTTGTCATAGCACCATATATGCGAAGGATAATATCACCAGTCATAGAATCCATAAAACCACATTCAACATAGTAGACATCAGAGGAAGGAGAACATTTTTCATTCAATGAAATTGTACTTTCCATCTATGAGCCTGGATTTAACAATAATAGATCAGGACTAGATTCATGAGAGCAAATGAATGTGAATGAGAAATTTCTCTTCTTATCAACAAGGCATCTGTAACTTCCAATAATGTTCCATGACATCCATTAGGTTCTTCTCCCAAATATCAGCATATCTTGTCTGGACCAGATTCCAATTGGGTTGTAAATGTAGAGTAATACAGATTCTTAGTAAAAAGGAGAAAAAGGTTATATGAAATGATTTAAATGCTGAACTAGAGGATGGCTTGTTTGGAATTGTGTTTACATATGACTATGGTGTGTGAAACTTGAAAATGTAACTTGGGAATATAAGGGATAAGGGTATCATAACTAATCAGATAAAACGATTTATCCTCATGGCAATATGTTAATGACCCAAAAGATAAAATTGAAAATAAAGATGAGTGACAAAGGGTATATAAATGGTGGCCATAGTTTATTAAATTAGGGCTCCATCATGTCAGACATACAAAATACATAAGAATGAACCATCGAACTTTGAATCTTGAACCAAACGGCTTAACGGTTCAAGTCCAAGGTTTAGATTTGACAAAAGATGAAGCAAGGCAAAACAACTCGACTTGAGGCAAGGGATGACTTTGAACCATGGACCTAGGAGGTTTAGTTCAAGGTTCGAGACTCCTTTTGAAGGTCCTTTGAGTTCAACAAAATTTTGAAAAAGCCAAGGTAAAATGCAGGTAACAACTGGCTCTAAGTGGGGATTTGGAGTGTGAGGCACTGGAAAGGAATTCAACATCTTTGGTTTCACAACCTAACTAAACAAAAGGGGACCAAAACACCAAAACAACAAAGGAAGGAAACTGCACCTAAGACACAACATAAGATTGTATACAAGGGAAGAGAAAAACCTTACAGTTGGTAAAGCTTAAGATCCTGCTTGTTTTAGGACATGGACATTTCTTTTCTATTTGGATATTTTAATTGTAAGGAGTTTGATCCTAGCACTTTGTGGAGCCTTCCATAATGATTGAAACTTCCCATGAGCCCCGCGCATTTCCCTTTGCTTGTCCCAAAGCAGAACTTTATTATTTTCCTTAAACTTCGTAGGCCTAGCTCTGCGATCAAAAACTTCTTCACCTATGCCTGGTGACTAGTGATTTGATCCACCACATTCTCCCTATCTTCCTCAATTTTGGTCAGGTAGAGTATTCTCCTTTCTGGGGCATTTTGAAAGGCTTCATCTTCAATTACTTTTTGCAGTTTGGCTTTGACGAGCTCAAGGGGCAAAGATTGTTGAGCTATAATGCCATATACCAACTCGAAGGGAGTCACCCCAATAGCTCTCTTAGGCGATGTCTGATCAGCCCACAATGCCTCGTACAACCTTTTATCCCAATCGTTAACATTCTCATTGACTGACTTTCATGATAGAAATGAGATTTTTATTTGTGGACTCGATTTGGCCATTCCTTTGCGGAAAGTAATTTGAGGAATGTGAGAGATGTATCCCATTGTCATAATAGAAAATCTGTAATTCTCTTGAAGAAAAGTTTTGTGCATTATCAACCACTATTTTTGTTGGCACAGTTCGATCTCCACCTTTCGGAAGGCCTCAAGTTCAATCGTACAACCTCACAAGCCTACAGTACAGCCTCCAAGTGCAGCCGTATGACCTTCAGGCGTATTGTATGGCCTCAATCTCTACCATACAGCTTCATCCACTACTGCTCCCCATAACTATCTGCTCCCTCACCGTATCGTACGGTCCCTTAGCTTCACCATACAAACTTCTTACCTTCTTGTACAGTCACCAAGGTAAACAACAGAAGATGCGTACACCATTTGCTTTAGCAATTACCTACCGTACACCTTCCCTAGACACCATATGACTGTACTTCCTACCGTACAACCTTCTTGCAACCCCATCCCTATGGGCATTTAACATTCTGGAACTCGCTATCAGGCACTTAGGGCGAACAGATCATTACACTCTACTATATGATCATCAAGATAATATCGTACGACCTGAAGGACTGACTTGAAGCACTGACTTGAAGCGTTGACCTAAAGCATTGGCCACCCAAAGCACTAAGGGAGAACTACCTGAAGCATTGGCTCCCGAAGCACTGAAGGATACTACTTGGAGCACACAACCAGACTACCTGAAGCACACGACAAGAATACCTAAAGCATACTACGGGACTTCATAAGGAAACTCTAGAACGAAACATTACAACCGTGCTCTCTACATCTTTGGAGAACCAACCTTCAGTCACTTAGGTGCTTCTTTCTCCTTCTGGAAAATATGGTCATATCATCCAAATATATGACAATTACTTTGTCCAAGAGGTGCCCAAAGGATGAATTCATTGCTCATTGCAAGTTGGTGCTTACGTTTATGAGCCCAAAAGGCATTTAATTGTATGCAAAGGTGCCCCACAAGGTGGTGAAAGTTGTCTTATGCTGGTCTTCAAGAGCCATACTGATCTGATTGTACCTCGAAAAACCATCAAACATGGACATCATCTCTATGCCTGCAACAGTTTGCAAGATGTGATTCATGTATGGCAAAGCGAAGTTGTCTTTCAAACTTGCTTGGTTCAAGTTCTTGAAGTCCACGCAGATTCTGATTTCTATATTCTTCTTATGAATTTGCACTATGTTTGCAACCTATGTAGAATGGTGGGTGGGATAGATTATACGAGCTTCCAACATTTTATTCACCTCTCTAAAAATTGCATCTGGCACCCTTGGGCTATAATTTCTCAACTTTTGTCTAAATGGGGTTGCCACGGGTTTCAATGGAATTTGATGTTTGAAATCTTTTAGGTCTTCGTAAGACCAGGCAAACACATCTCCAGAGTCTTTCAATAACGTGGAAAATCTCACCTTCTCGATTGCACTACAACAGGTACCCATATTAATAAGTTTTGGATTATTTTCATTGCCAATATGGATCTTTTCACAATTGCTAGATTGACTCTCTTTCCTTTCTGTAGCCTTGCCAACACAATGGTCTCTTCTGTCAAAAAGTGTTTCCAACACTACTAGTCCTTTTGGAAGACGATACACCCTTAGTTGGACGATCTTGTCATCTCCCTCTTCACTAGAACTTGGGCAAAATTCCCGACATTCCACATTTAACCCTTCGAAGAATGTAGACCTAAATTTCTCGATGCCTTGCAAGAGTGTGTTTATATGTGCATCATCCTTGAACACCTACCAGGAGTTAAAGTTGTCCGGCAAGCTAGGATAGTGTATCAACTCGATAGTATAGAGTTCTTCCTGAAAGTCAGGATGGGGTATCATCAAGGCTGCTGACCTTGCCAATGCATTCGCTCTAGTATTGAGCTTTCTAGGCATCGCCTTTATGGAAAATGCATCGAATCCCTCCAACACATCCCATACTCTATTCTTGTAGTGCCTTAATCTCTCATTCTTCACAGTGAAAGTACTCCTAACTTGTTTACCACCAATTTTGCATCTCCTCGAGCTTTAAGAAATTCAATCCTTCTTTTTGTTTCTTCACTATCCAAAAACAAAGCTTTGTACTTTGCGATATTTTTGGTGTTTTCAAAATCCAATTTGTAAGCACAAGGATCATGTCTCCAAAAGGAGATATCAAGACCATTATGGCACCTGAATCGGCTGATGAGCAACTGCCATCGGATTCTAATGTCTATAGTCCTTTACTCACTAGTGGATTTGTGTCTACCACATGCTCTTTGGGCAAGATAACATAGTTAACAAAATCTCTTTCATTATATAGAATGTGGGACGGAGGATCTTCTGAGGGGAAGATAGTATACTTTGACTTGGTTTCAGGCTGTAAAATGACTTTCCGGTTACCAATAGGAATAGTGGCTTGTGACCAATCTATCTTAATCTCACCACCTAAGTCCCTGCAAAATGTTCTACTTAGGAGCATGCGGTAACTAGCTGGTATATCTGTAACTATGATGGTCAACTTCAACCTTTTGTTAGGAAACTCAGCTAATGACGCTTGGGCGTCTTTGATTTACCCAACCAATGGAACCTATTTCGAAGTCACCCAGTAGCACTTGCCAAAGGTTTTAGTCAGGGGCAAATCTAGGGCATTAGCAATAGAAGATGGCATTATATTGTCCGATGCCCTAAAGTCTATGATATAGTTGCTCAACTTATGACCATGAATGAATAGAGATACATAGAAGGGATTCGACTTTTCAACTATAGGGGGACTTTTTGAGGTTTCTAAGTGGACGGAGGGCTCCTCTATCAAAGAGGTTTCCTCTGGGTCAATAAGAGGTTTAGGGGAGAGATAGAGTTCACTTGCAGAGTGACACTTGAAAAAGCAAGACCTTTTACATATTCCACCAATTTGTCTAATTCACTAAGATTAAAGTCTCAAGTAATCAATAGGAGAAGCCCAAATTTTAGAAGACTTACAAAATTCAATAATGTCAAAGGCAAGCTCCGGGTTGAGCTTCTTTAGAATTTTTGCTTCAGATATTGGAGTCCTCCTAGTCTTTGGATTACCACTAATTTGATGTATCAGTTTTGTCTCTTTGTTGAAAGGCGTAGGAGAGGAGGGTTGGCTTGGTGATTTGCCTCCCCGTTGATTCCTCATGAGCAGAAAGCAAGAGGGCTCCTCAAAAGTGAAAAGAATATCACCACCACACTCAGAATTAGATTCATATTTGAGGTAATAGCTAATAGAGTCGCTAGGTCCTCCTGATGCTCCTTCCTCAGTGAGAACTTCCTCTATAGTTTATTTATTTGCTTCCATTTGTCTATACCGTACCATTTAGGGACATGAAATACCATCGTGATCATCTGTCAGATGAAAAGTACACATATTCCCTTTATTAGCAGAAGGGCTTTCGATGAGTAATTTCTGTGAACCAGGCAGCATATTAGGTTGTCTTCCAAATGCTCCTCCCCATTGATTGTGATGTTTTGTAGGAATGTCCTGATATGGTGTAGTAGCTTTGGGCAATTGTCTCTTTATCATCGTCATATCATTCACTAATATTTGTACTAAAGGGTTGGTTGAACCAGAAGTGGATGACTGTGTTACCAATTAACCTACCTCCTAAATTGCTATGTTATGCTTGCCTTTATTCTGTGACAAGTGTTTCAAGTTGCTGAGCATACATATTACAAAATGAAATGGATGCAGAAAGTAAAGTACAAAGATTAATAAACAAGAAAAATTGATCATTTTTATACAAGTACCAAAATAGTACATTTTATTGAGATATTCATAATTGTTTTGATAAGGTACAAAGTGTTCAAATTTAAACATTACTTAATACAATGCATTCAGATACCACACAAGCATTCTTAGCTCCTAGCATAATCTCTGAATAAACACATTGTATAAACATAGAAGCACTGAAAAGATGAGGGGAAAGGCCTCTATTGCTTGAATGGAATTATTGTTGATCTGAATGTTGAAGAAGGTTTGAGCCCACATCTCCATCTGGGAATAGACCTGCAAACAAATGTAAAAAGAGGAGGGTCAGTTCATACGAACTGAGCAATGGAAACTTTTCCAATTATCGCTACACTACTTGGTGCTCCTACAATGTAGTTATTCAGATAACTGCATTAAAAGATGTGAAGGCAAGAGAGATATCTGAAAGCAAAACAGGTTATAGGCTAATAAATTTGTTTCATGTGCAGATACAGGTATAAAGTTTAAGGTTGTTGAAGGATCTTGCATAAATTACATGCATGAAGCCTTTTGACTGAGACATGTAGAGGCCAAGACTAAAGGACTGAGGAGACTATCGAAGGGACACGCATAAATTACAAGTGCGAAACCTTCTAGTGAAATCATGTAGAGGCGAAGGCTAAAGACATGGGGAGATTGTTGATGCGGCATACGTAAATTTCAAGCATGGGACCTTCTAGTTGAATCATAGCAGAGGATTGAAGACACGAGGAGATTGTCAAAGGGATGCACATATGTTACAAGAATGATACCTTTCAATCGAATAATGAAGGAATTGGAACTCTACAAGTATAGAGTCAGGGATAAAGTTTTAAAGCATGTACAACAGAGGAGATAACATTCAGAAATAACAGAATAAGCAAAATAGGCAGCAAGCTATAGGTGGAATCAAAGATTGATCAGCAAGGTTGTAAAGACAGGAATGTGAATATGAAAATAAAAGTGCAAAGGATAAATACAGAGTGAACTGATAATGGTAAAGAATGTGGAGGAGAAACCTATTGACGAAACTAAAGGCATGCTGCAGCAACCATTTCAATTGCAAGCTACATGGTTCCAATTTAGGAAGCTTGTATTTTTATGGAAAATAATGCTTTATTTCTTGAAAGATCTAATCTGTAGATCTATTTGGACATGGAAAATGTCGTCATCAAGTAATCACACAACAAAGCAAAATGATGTTGAGACTACATGAATATCATCAAGATTGTAAAACAACAAACATATTCCAACTTGAAGAGGAATAACAAATCATGATGCAATTCACAAGAGCTTCAATCAATTATAGTGGTGGAAAATAAAAGCAATATTACTCGAGCAAATTGTAAAAATTACAGCAGGTTGGTAAGGAAAGTGCTATTCTTAAGTAAGGAAAAAGCAAGATAAAAGTGCGAACAAGAGATGCAACAAAGAGAGCTCTAGAATATATTAGCGTTTCTCTTCATAGAAACAAAATGCAGGCCTATGTTTTTACATCAGATATAGAAGACTTTAATGACAATCAGCATGAGAGGAAAAGATAACAGCAGATGGAGTCACAACATATATAACAACAGATAATGAAGATCTCACAGCAACTATGAAACAAAAACAAGATCTAACTTTCAGATCTCATTTTCAAATAACAGAATAAGCAAGTATTTTAAACAATCACAGCATAGAGAACAAGTTGTAAATGTTCATGCCATGAAAAATATTCAGCTGCAACAACCATGGCATCTGAAGTAATAACAATAGCAAATAACTTACATCACAGTCATGGCACAGAATGGAGGCAAAAGAACTTACAGAAATTACGATAGCTCATAGCTGCTATGAGCTAAGAAACCCAAAATCTGAAGAAGTGATGAAGCTACAACTTCATAGAAGACATGGCGTCCTTCATAGCTAAAGCCATAACAAATCCACGAAGTGAGGAAGAATCCTCATGGCATTAGCATCATGTAATGTTCCCCTTATAAAATAAATCATTTATCAAACTATTGTTAATGGGCCGATTGATTTAATATATCTTGGAACTATTTTGATTTTGTTTTCTTAGTTTGTGTTGCCGTCGACTATCTTTGTACACCATAGGAAAGTTTCTCGACGAGTATTAAAGCACAACTTGTAGATAGTTTTTAGGTATGCAATTTGGATTATTTTCTTTGTACTACAAATTCCTGTTGGGATTCTCTCTTCACTATTTTAAAATTGAAATATCTTCTTTATTTGGTCATCTCGATTTCGGTGGGAATCAACCCTCACCCTATTTCGTTGCCTGTAATACTTCGCTCGGATCTGGCAAGTTGGAGCATAATCATATTGCAAATATTCATTGTGTTGGTTTGATCTACTCCTTGTCTCGTGTATTTCCATTTGTTGTTTATCTGCATTAAATCATGCTATTTGTTCACACTATCTATTGGTCTGCAAAAACTCTCTGTGTGTCACCCTACGAAGTCCAACCATTCATCTCCATTCACTATCGTACATTGTACGGCCTCCCATTCTCACCCTTCAATTTGTCGCTCCTACACCATACAGTCTTCCTAAGACCACTGTACGGCCACCTAGTTTGACCGTACGACCTCCTGACACTCCCCACGACTGCTTGGTGTACGAAAGATCCATCGTACGACCCCTCCAGATATCTTCACTGTACAACCACCTTACTTCCACTCACCTCTGTACGACACCCCCTCCAATTGCAGTTGTACGGTCCTTTGTGCCTCTTATCTGTACAATTCGTCCACCATACGAACTTCATTGGTCCACCATACACACACTGTACGACCCTCAACTCTTGTACTGACTCTTCCGTACCACTTCTGCCTATAACTTCCACCTTACGACCACTTAATACGCTCTGCAACTATACGGATCCAACTCTGTGACCTACGAACAAAGAAATTGGTCCAGTAGGATTGTATGACTCACATTTCTAGGTTGGAACATTATAGTGGTATCAGAGTGCTTCGATCCTACTAGCTTGTGAACAGTGAGTGAAAGTTTATAGCCGGAAGAGACAAAGAACCCATTTCATTGATAGAATGGTTGCCGAATTGGAACCTACAACTGCGAAACTTGTGGTGCTATTGAGAGAACTGGCTAGGAATCAGGCACAGATCACTAATACTCAGCGACTCATGGAAGAGACTAAAGAAGTTGGTAGACAATACAATATCCGGAGAACAAAATGGTCACAACGCGGACTCGGTGTTGGGTAAATCAAACCCTCATCTGACAGGCTCTCGACCTTCCATGCTGTTTTTTCCCCCTCGGACGGAGGCACCACACGGAGGGAAACAACCAACTTTTGAAGAGATGCAAGAACAATTGAGAGAAGATTGGAAGAATGCAAATTTTGAGGACGATATATCCTACAAAGATTTCACGGATCTGAGAATGAGATATTTGGGAGGCGAAAATCGAGGATATTTCAACGATGATCTCAAAAGAAAGTTGAGTAAAGTAAATCTGTCTCCATTTGACGGATCCGGGTCCATATCTACGCAAGCATGGGTAATGAAGGCCATACTTCCAGCTGAATCCTATGCTAGAAGAAGAAGAAATCAAATTTGCGGCGCTGCGCTTGGAGGGAGTTGTGCATGAATGGTGGCATCACGACACCATCAAACTGGGGCATGATCAAATAACTACTTATGCGAAATTCACTGAGAGATTAATGGAGCGATTTGATGGTAAAGATCTGGAACTCAATTTCAAAGATTTGGCATAGCTGAGCCAAATTGGATTGGTCGATCAGTACATTGCGGAACTTCAGAAACTCTCTGTTTTGGTCACGGACATTTCTGAAAGAAGATGGATAGTGCTCTTCATGGATGGACTGATAGAACCACTGAAAGGTTGGGTGAAGGAGTTCAATCTTGCCACCCCGTTGGAAGCTTTTAAGAAGGCATGGAGCATGGCATCATCATTGATGTCATCCTCTCGAAGTTACTCACAACCCAAACCGCCGATGTTTCCGAGGGACAGATAATAAACTTTCGTCCAGGAAGCCGTCATTGGATGAAGCTACCAGATAGGAACTACAAAGGAAGAAATTATGTTTCAACTGCAAGGGACTTTGGGAACCTAGCCATAGATGCCTCAGAAAAGGAAAAATACACTACATTGAGGTTGTGTCCGATGATGAGGACGAACAGGAAGAAACACTCGCTGAAGACAACCAACATCACGACGACACCAACATGGTTAGCCACTCTAAACTTGATAAAGTCATCTCTGGTGAAGTGAAGAGGTCTACCCACGGAGATGCACACAGAATTTCAGGTCAAGGTTGCCGGAGGGACTCTTCTGCCTTGTAGACACCTTGTTCCTCAGCTAAGTATCACAATGGCGAATCACATGGTGACCGAGGATTTCTTCATAGTGGACCTTGGTGACATGGAGGTTATTTTGGACATACAGTGGATGGAGACACTTTATGAATACACTCAGAGCTTCAAACGGATGGATTTCACTTTTGTTGTTGATGGAAAGAAGGTTGTTCTCTGTAGAATGGCAAATGAGGGTCTGAAGGAATTTTTGGCACATCGGATGGAGGCAATTTTTTGGCGTGATGACGTTGCGTGGGCTGCACATTGTTTTGTCTCGGCAGAACCTAGAAAAGGGCAATAGACACCTCCATAGGATGATGATCTCTAGTATATTTTGAGTAAACATGATAAAGTTTTCATTGACATTCCTCCTGGCATACTGCCTCATCGAGGGTTTGAACATACTATCGATTTGAAAGCAGGAGCCAAGCCATTCATAACTACATTGTACCACGATACCAAAAAATTCAAAGATGAGATTGAAAAGACGATTTAGGAACTACTAGATAAAGGATGGATCCGTCCCAGTTCTAGCCCTTTCGCAGCAACTGTGGTATTGGTCAAAAAGAAGGATGAGACAATACGCATGTGTGTGGACTATTGTGTGTTGAACAAAAAAACAATAAAGAATAGATATCCCATTCCAAGGATAGATAAGTTGCTGGATGAATTGCATGGTGCATTCTTATTTTCAAAAATAGATTTCGGTTCCGGATACCTAAGTTACCGATTCGGATGCGGATTCCGAAGCGGATTCCGGAAGCGGATACGGGATGCGGGGATTTTTATTTTTTTTGGATGCGGATGCGGGAGGAAACGTGTGTATATATATATATGCAAAGAAATGCAAGAAATATCAAATATACTAATATATGTCTATATATATTAATATATAACAACTGAGATGAGTATTTAGTATTGAAGACCCAGTAAAGACATACAGTCTGCGTGAATACTTTTGGTCAAAGATTTTGATTAGCAGCAAATATTAAGAATCATACATCATAAACAAAGTTGTATCTACATACTGTTTAATAATCAAATATTCTAGGCACTAGCAATATCAAAGTTTGGCATTTAAAGAAAACATATATGTATATATATAACAAAGATAAGCAGTGTGTAAATAACATGAATGCTGGAAAGATAAATAACATGAATGAGTTTTACACTTTTCATGCAGCTGGGCCCGTGGATGCTCCCGGATGCTTCTGGAAGCTCTGTGGATGTTGGCCGGAAGCCACCCGCAGGCTCCCGGATGCGTCTGGAAGCTGGATATTGGCTTCCAAACGCATCCGGGAGCCTACAGGTGGCTTCCGGCCAGCATCCACAAGGCTTCCAGAAGCATCCCGCATCCGTCCGCATCCGATGCGGAAGCCTCTGCATTTCCAGACGAATCGGTATCCTAGCCGGATACCATTAGATCTGGATGAGGGAGGAAGACGTAGAAAAGACGGTCTTTCGTTGTCACTACGGGGATTATGGGTTTCTGGTCATGTCGTTTGGATTGACAAATGCACCTACTACATTCCAATCATGCATGAATTGCATTTTACACAAACAATTGCGTAAGTACTTATTGGTATTTTTTGATGATCTTATTTATAGGACATGGGAGGAGCACCTGAAGCATCTGGAGGAAGTCCTAAGGATTATGGAGGAACAGTCTTTATTCGCCAAGCAATCCAAGTGTGAATTCGGTATGACAAAAATATTGTACCTGGGGCATGTTGTCAGTAAATATGGAGTTCAAGTTCATCAGGAGAAGATTTAGGCTATCCTTGATTGGCCTCCCCTAAAATCACTCTCAAAATTGTGAGGATTTTTCGGAGTGTGGAGTTATTACCGGAGGTTCGTTAAAGGATTCTCTCAGCTTAGCGCACCCTTAACGGATCTTACAAAGAAGGGATCTTTCCAGTGGAACGAAAAGGCACAACTCACTTTGATAAATTGAAAGAGGCAATGAGCATTTGTCCTGTGCTTGCATTACTTGATTTCACTCGACCATTCATTTTGGAGTGCGCCACATTGGGAGAAGGCATTGGCACAATACTAATGCAGGATAGACACCCCATAGCTTATGAAAACAGGAAGCTTACACAAACGAAACGCTTATATTCCATCTACGACAAAGAAATGTTGGCCATTGGACATGCACTAACGAAGTTTCAGCAGTATCTGGTGGGTGCCAAGTTTGTCGTCGATACGGATCATAGTAGTGTGAGATATTTTCAGGAGCAATGGGACTTGAATGATAGGCAACAAAAATGGGTAAGCAAGGTTCAAACTTTTGATTTCGACATTGAATATGTGAAAGGAAAGAACAATGTGGTTGCAGATGCCTTGTTTAGGAAACCCGCCATATGCTCACTAAACTAGATTTCAGTTGAGTGGAAGGCACATTTGTTGGTAGAATATTCCAAAAACACATTTGCTTGTGAGCTCATGGATGGCAACACCAAGGATGATTGGTACAAAGTGGTGGATGACATTATCTACTATAAGAATTGGATATTTTTAGTGCTGGAATCCAAATTGAAGCAGAAAATCTTGAAGGAAGTACACGACTCACCCTTGGTAGGACACTTGGGTTTCCTCAAAACTTATAGAAGTCTCCGGGAGAGATTTTTATGGAAAGGACTTAAAGGGGACGTGTTGCAGTATGTAAGAGTGTGCAGTCTGCCAGCGAAACAAATCCGAACATACTCTACCTGTCGGGTTATTGCAACCTTTCCTAATTTCAGGACATAAGTGGGAAAGTATCTCGATGGATTTCATAACGGGGCTTTCCAAGGTGAACGGAAAGGATTGTATTTTCGTGGTGGTTGATAGATTGACAAAATACACACATTTCTTTGCCATCCCCTTAGATTTTTAGGCCACACAAGTTACCGATTTGTTTTTTAGAGAAGTCTTTTGTCTGCACGGGTTACCCCAAAACATTGTCAGTGATCGGGATGGTTGATTCATCACTATTTTCTGGACAAAACTGTTTCGAATGACAGGGACAAAATTGTCAGTAAGTACTAGTTACCACCCGTAGACAGACGGACAAATGAAGATTGTGAACAAGTGGCTCGAAGGTTACCTTTGGAACTACGTTTCGGCACAACGAGCGTGGGTCAAATGGATACATCTAGGGGAATATTGCTACAATACCACATACCACATGTCTATCGGAATGAAACTATTCAAAGCTCTGTACGAGTGTGAACCCCTTTCCTTCATCGACATAGTTCTGGGTGATAGCCGTGCACCAAGGGCGAGGGACTGGCTTCAGGAGGGACAGGACATACTAAGATGCTTGAAGGAAAACTTACAGTGGGCACAAAATCAACAGAAGATGTACGTCGATAGACACAATGGAGAGGAGTTTTGAGGTAGAGGACTTGGTCTATCTCCAGCTCAAACGATATCGACAATCTTCATTGAAGGAAAAGGAAAATGAAAAATTGAAGCCATGATTTTATGGCCCCTATTGTGTAATTCGTCGCATTAGTGAAGTCGTGTACGAGCTGGAACTTACAGGGGGAAGTCGTATTCATAATGTCTTTCATGTCTCATGCCTGAAGAAGGCCGTAGGGTAGAACGTCACGGTAGCCACAGACCTTCCACCACTCAATGAAGAAGGAAAGCTTATATTGGAACCAACCGAGATCATCGAGGTACGTGAGAAGGCTTTGCGAAACTGTATGGTGAAGGAATATTTGGTGCATTGGAAACACTTGCCATTAGACGATATGACGTGGGAGGGTGAGCACATTCTATTTCACCCTACATTGCATTTGCTTGAGGACAAGCAAAATTTGGGACAGGAGGACTGTAATGTTCTTGTTATAAAATAAATCATTTATCAAGCTATTGTTAATGGGTTGATTGATTTAATATATCTCGGACCCATTTTTATTTTGTTTTCGTAGTTTGTGCCGGCTATCTTTGTACACCCTTAGAAAGTTTCCCGACGAGTATTTAAGGACAACTTGTAGGTAGTCTTTAGGTATGCAATTTGGATTATTTTCTCTATACTACGAATTCCTGTTGGGATTCTCTGTTCGCCATTTTGGAAGTGAAAGATCTTCCCTATTTGGTCATCTCGATTTTGCTGGGAATCAACCCTCACCCTATTCTATATTGCTTGTAATAATTTGCTCAGATCTGGCAAGTTGGAGCATCATCACATTGCGAATATTCATTGTGTTGGTTTAATCTACTCTTTGTCGTGTGTATTTCCATTTGTTGTTTATATGCATTAAATCGCGCTATTTGTTCACACTATTTGTTGGTCTGCTAAAACTTTCTGTGCATCACCCCCCTATGAAGTCCGACCATTCATCTCCAGACATTATTGTACACTATACGGCCTCCCATTCTCACCCTTCAATTCGTCGCTCCTACACCATACGGTCTTCCTAAGACCACCATATGACCACCTAGTTTGACTGTACGACCTTCTGACACTCCCCACTGCTGTTTGGTGTACAACAGATCCACTGTATGGCCCCTTCAGATATCTTCACCGTACGACCACCTTTCTTCCACTCAGCTTCGTACGATCCCCCCTCCAACTGTAGTTGTATGGTCCTTTGTGCCTCTTCTTTGTACGATTCGTCCACTGTACGACCTTCATTGGTACACCTACACACACCGTAGGGTCCTCACAACTCCTCTACTAACTCTTCCATATCACTCTTGCCTATAACTTCCACCGTACGGCCACTTAATACACCCTCTACCATCGTATGGATCCAGCTCTGTGACCTACTAGCAAAGAAATTGCTCCAGTTGGATTGTACGACTATCACATTTCTAGGTTGGAACATTACACATCCAAGGAGTCAAACTCAGCAAGAAGAACCAGAACCAAGCATAAATGGAGTCACAGCATGGAGAAATAACCCTCATGGCATCTGAGTAGAACCTAGCTCATGGCGTCCATCATGGAAAATATTGCAGATATGATCATGATAGCCAATGTCTCAAGCAAGAATGGGGGAACTCGTGAATAACCATGAAAGCATGATAGCAATAGTAGGTTACGGTTCATGCCACAAATTCTTGCAAACCTTCTATCTCACGGCTAGCAGAAAGTAACCATCAAAGCTCACGACATGGAGAGATGATCTTATGGCATCCATAACCAAGATAAAATTGTAGAGCAAGCTAAACCCTCGAGACTATACCAAAAAAGAAGCTCATGACGTTCATCAGTAGGAACCCGTGAATGAAATGAAGCCACGAAACAAGAAGAAAAACCCTCATGGTGACCGTGTACACAGTCAGAGCAAGAAATAAAAAATTGTCCAAGAGCCATAGAATGAGGTAAACTTAGAGCACTCACGGCCACAATAACCATGAAATAACAAAAAATGAAGCTCACAAAATAGAAATGGAGCCACGAGATGCAGGATACAATCAGCAACGACTTGGACAACAAGTAGACATCCATCCAATACAAGAAATAACAGCAGATTCATGGCTTCTGAACCCACAAAAATCAGAAAATCGTAAGGAGAAACTCTCATGGCGGCTAGGGTTTCAACCCTTCTCTTTTCTCTCATCTTCCCAATTCGAAATGTTGAGAATGATTATATTTTGTCCTTTTGATGGCCCCTTAAGCATTATTGATAAAAATTTCGAGTCCATTCTTTAGAATGTGTTAGTTAAAACAATATGGTAGTTTTTATATTAACATTAGAATCATATATATGTTAATATCAAGGTTGCACGGGTACGTGGGTACAAGAATGAGAACGGGTACGGGTACACATATTTTTCAAAATAGGGGTCGGGGGTATGTTTGTATGCCTAATTTTTTTCTATATAATTAATATTTTATAGAAAATATAAAAATTAAAATATATGTCATGAGTCATGACATTGAGCATTCAAAACAAGAAATTTGAAAATATGAGCCATAAGTCAAATTAATTATATATATATATATATATATATATATATATATATATATATATATATATATATATATATATGTGCTATTGCTGAATGTTTTATGTTTAAAGTATTTTTCATAATAGGGGATGAAGGTACTCGGGTATGTCAAACTTATTTAAAAATTATACTTTTATATTTATAAAAAATCTGAAATTATGAGTCATGACAATGGTTTTTCAAAACAATAACAGTGATAAAGTTTGCAAATGTAATGTATTCTTTTCAGTTTCAGATTTACTATATGTTTGAAATAATAATATATGATAAATGCTTAGATGCATAACAAAGAAGGCAGACTTTAAACATGAACAAGAAGATCCTAAATCATATGACAGTGACATATTGCAAATGATAAACTTGTGACTTGAACAGTGATAAAGTCTACTGTTAATGAGTATCAAAGTTTCAAACTGATTTGGTATTGAATTAAGTTTGATAAACAAGCAGCTAATACAAAAATAAAAAAACCAAAAAAAAAATCAGAATCTTAATCAAGGTCCTTAGCTATGATGCTCTCCACCGAATACCTAGTACGTGGGATACGTGTACCTAGTACTTGGGTACGTGGGTACGAGTACCAGGGGTGTGGGTATGAGTACCCATGCAACCTTGTTTAATATATAGATTATTATGTTTTTATTTTTTAGAAGAATAATAATAATTATATTAATTGGTGTCTTACAAAATGAATTAATTAATAACAATTTTGACTTCAAACAAAAGAATTCATTTATTATTATTTGCATCAAATATGTAATTAATATTAATAAATTCATAATAATAAATCAGTTTATTAATGTTAAGTGCAATAATAGTAAAGAGGTTAAGAGTGAGTTTCAATTGTTAATGCCTAAATGCAAGGGTATGAAGTTCAGTGACTATTTGTAGACTCACAAGTCGAGCTCTAGATTGTGAAGTCAAATGTGGAGCTATTTTTGGTGTTTTCAAAGTCTTTTTCAGAATTGTTCATATGCATGATTGGTTAAGGGTAGTTTGAGTTTTCTATGCAGTGGTGGAGTCAAATACAGAGCTATTTTTGGCGATATATGGAGTAGTTAAGGCTAGTTTTGCATGCAGTTTGTTATGGGAGCCTGTTTTATACATACTTTTCATATTTTTGATGAGTCATACATGCTATATTTTTGGGTTGATTTTGAAATCTGAATTAGGGTTATGAGCTCCATTTATTGTACATTCACCTCATTATGAGGATCTTTCAGATTCAAATTTTTTCGCACATCGCAAATCTTGAGTTGATTGTAAGAGCAATTTGTAGTAAACATTTTTTAGCATTGGTTATACAGATTCAACGGTTCCTTCTCATTGATTGTCGTGCAATATTGTGGATTCTTTACTTTTATGTTGTGTTCGTCCTTAAGTTATATTCTTTATTACATGTTAGAAACTTGATACGTGTGATTACAGGTCTTTGTTTGTGTCCTTATTTATTTTGCAGAAAATTGGTAAAGCCTAGCTTTTTCTTTCAAAGCAAAAGATTTCGGGTCCTTGCATAGAATCATTTTGTAGTTGCGTGTTTGTCTGAGTATCGTGTATCATTTGTATCTTGCATAATTTGTGTTGATTTGATTAAAGTTACATACAAAATCATCGGTGTCTCACCTCATTTAGGTTAGTATTTATTATTTGTCATTCACTTCTCATCCCTTTTCCTGCATACAATTTAGGTTTTAGGTGATCACTATTTACGAACCAACCTAGCTTCCGAAGATTCATCTCTTGTTTTAGGACAACCCACCACCCGAGAGAGTTTCAATGTTTCAACAGGATAGCTAGATTCCGCATTTTGCTATAGGCACAATCCTGATTGACAATAGTTTTTTCGCACGCCCAGTGGGACGCCAAACTGCTTCACAGTTCTTTGAATTATAAGATTTTATTGTTGTTTTGGTGTGGAGAGCAATATTCTAGCCTTTTTGAAGGTATTTTATCCTGGAGGCTTTGTTTTGAAGGTTTATTGCAGATATAGTTGCAGTTTTGGTGATTCTTTTAATGAGAACTCCTAGGAGAGCAATACGATGAAGATAAACACCACTGGTTACAAGAGGAAGATCTGCTTCATCATCTGGACCAGATTTTTCTACATTTGAAAATCCTATAATTGAAGATCAACCAACAAATTCCAAAGAATCTGAGATAGTTATTGAAGATATTAGTTTTCCTAAAGATTTAAGCGTTCTTGATAATTTTGAATCTGAATTGCCCATTTTTGAGGAACTACCAAGAGATCAATTTGTTTTTGCATCATCTACAAGTGGTACTAAGCTACTGTTCAAAGTTTGAAGACATATCAGCGAAAGGTAAATCAGCCTATCCAACCTTTATTGCCAATTATGGTAGAGCAACAAGTACCACCAATTCATCAAATTGCCTGAAATTTGCTATTTGTAGCTTTTAATACTGGTAGCCCTTTACAAATTGCTGCTCACCATGATATTCCACTAGTAGCATTAAAAAGTGTGCCATATTTTATTGGTGAAAATCATGTTTCAGTAGTAGAACACATCAGGGATATAGTTACTCTTTGTGGATTGCATCAAGTTCAACATGAGGATGTGGCCTTAAAGTTATTAGTAGCCTTTTTTAGAGAAAAGACATTAATTTGGTTCCGAAGTTTAGCAGTAAGTTAAATTGCTTTGTGGAATGCATTGCATTGGGAAGCTTATTAATTAGTAGGTGTAATATCCCCTTTTTGACAGGCACCAACTACTTATTTTATTTTAGCTTTTATTTTCTCTGGAGGCTAAAAAGGAAGAACTAAGGGGAACAAGATATATTAAATTAATTACTTATAAGGTTACTAAACAATGAAATATTAAAAAGTAACTTTATATTTAATTGATTTAATATTAAAGTGACTAACATAATAAAATATCAAAAGTCACTTAAAAGAATACAGCGCTGGATTCCTCTAGAAGCTTCTTGGAGTTGCTTGTGAAATCTTTATAAGGAGCCTTTGGGGGGTCATTTTACACATCTTGAGATGCATATTCATCTCTTGTGCTGAGAGCCTTAGTGCTTGCATACTTGCCTAAGGGTTTGAAGACTCTAAGGTGCCAATTTCAGTTGTGAGATATCAACCCTAGTTGGGAGTGGAGGAATTGGTATTCAGCCAATTCATTTGTGATTAATTGGGAGATAATATTCAATGATTTTTGTTCAGCCCGTGCATCTAATTTTTGACATCAATTGGCAATGAAAAATGTTTCATTTTTCGCAGCAGTCTGAAAAAGCAATCCGAAAAAAGAAAAGCGAAAAATCAGATTCGGAATAGCAAAGCAGAAAGGCAGGATTGGAGAAAATTATCACAGCCATCTACAACTAGGTTCTTTTGTTTATCATTCATGTTAGCATTGCATTTTAGGTGTTATAAGTTTCAGCTGTAGGTGTGCATTATACCAACATTATCATATTTTGTAATCCATGTAAATGCCAAGAGTCTTGGCCATATTTCATGAGCATTGTATTAGAAATTTCATTGCAATTAAGGAGATAATAGTTGCTGGTGTCATTTGAGCAATTCAATATCATTTATTATCAGCTAGTTAGTTTGCATATCAACTGTTTGTAAAAATGTCAATTGACTGTAGGTTCTCTTTTTGGCATAAATAATGTTATAATTTTGCATCCCAAGTGTTTGTCAAAATTACTAGTTGCTGTAGCTGCATATTGCAAGTAGTTTCAGTCACATATATGCATTGAATATTGTCAAAATAAGTTGCACATACATGTTAGGTCATTGTTTAGTCAATTTAGAGTCTTCTTGCAAGCATTCTTATTGATGCTAAGTGAAGGAAAGAGCCATAAAAACAAACTGAAATTTTATATCAGTCATATGACCCTTGTATGCAAAGTTTTTTTTTGAACCTTTATCAACATTTTGTGATCAGATTTGAGCAGGGTCATTACATTGGTGTCAGAACGGTTTCTTGCCACCTTGATTGGGTTATTTAAGATTGAATTCAATTATCAGTATGGCTTTAACAGGAGACAAGGATTTGGAAGAAGGAATGGACAATGTAATGAAGAAGTTAGATTGTCCATTTCAGCGAACAGAGGACCTTCTAAGAACTTTGGAGGAGTTGGAAACTTATTTAGGCAAGTTTGATTAGTCAAGACCCGGTGCTATGCAAACAGCTTTATCTCCAGCATTTGGTTTGTTGGTTAAGCTCCGATTATTGAGACATCATGATGAGGTAATAAGACTCACAACTCTCTCTTGCATTAGTGAAATCATGAGGATAATAGCTGGCTTTAATTCTTATGACGATCAGATTATGAGAGAGGTACTTCATGCCATGGTAAAAAGCTTTGAAAAGTTGGACAATATTTGGGACCCTTATTTCACAAAGAGGGCAAGATTACTTGAAGTATTTGCAAGGTGTAGATTTGAAAATATTATGCTGGCAATAGGTTGTATTGGTGACATTAGCAAGATGTTTAATACATTTTGGAATATTATGGACAAGTTTCATCCCAGCAGGATATTGGCATCGATGCACTCCATCATGTTCACAATCTTGTTTGAGGAGGAGGATGAAATTTCTAAACTTTTGGCAGAAGACTTATGGTATGTTTGGACAAAAGAGAGGAATTTCTCATCTATGGCATGTAGGTGGTTAAAGAGCCTGATTGATAGGCCTAAGGATCGTACCTTCCCTATGATAGGCAGAAACTTGTATGAGGAGTTTAACAGACATGCGGATTCGATACAGGGAGACATTAGCACATCTTTAGGTAATGGTTTATCTGCATCATCTTCACAGGCATAAGGGGTTACAAATGTTGTGCAGGTTGAGCCAATTACATCAGAATTTCATGTACTTGCATTTGAGAAATAATAAAAAGAAGTCGCATATCATTTTGATTTCCAATTAGTTATTTTGCAATCATTTGTATTCATCAATATCATTGGCATTCAAAAATCATAGCAAAACAACAAACATCAGCAAACTGAGGCTGCAAGGGAAGTGTTTGACAAAATTCTTAAGTCAGAAAAATAGGGATAAAACATCAAAAATTGTCAAGGCACTTTACAGTGGTATTAGAGCCAAAGTTCCTGCTATCTTATACGGGTTATGAGTGAAGAGTTTCCAAATGTTCCATTCATAAATCTTTTGGATAAATTCTATAATAGGGCAAGAAAGGGCTTAAGTCCTTTAGAAGTCATGGAAGAAAGCAGTACCCAACAAATGCTTAATGCTCTTGCAAGAGGGCAACAGGAGTTGAGAGATGAAATGGCAAGAGGAAGAGAAGAATTGTCACTTATCCTTGGACAGCTGGTAGATAACAGAAACAATGGAAATGATAGGAACCATAACAAGACTAATGGGCAGAATGGACACAATGGGGATCAAGAAAATAATGACACAGCTCAAAGCAGTGCTAGAACAACAAGTAGAGCTTCTCCTAGGCCTCTTATGCCTACATTTTTGAGAGAATATGGTGCTCCAAATCACGACCAGCAAGTAAGAGAAGAGGGATATGGTGATTACTTGAGGGAGTACAACTCTCTAGGTGATGATTTCAAGGCTGCCATGTCACTAGTAGACTTTTGTGGTCTTAAATTGAGAAATAGACCAAGAAACAATCAACGGGGAGTGCAAAGTCAAGACTTGCAGCGTAAGGTGGGAAAACTAACCTCATCATCATTTGATGGAAGTAACAAAGGTACAGCTAGAGCTTGGGTTCAAAAGCTCGACACATATTTGCTGCTCAATCCTATGTTGGAAACAGAGGCTATCCAGTACGCCACACTCCATTTGGAAGGTGAAGCACATGAATGGTGGTACCATGGACTTGTCACCTTGGGGCATGCCGACATTACTTCATATTTGGAATTCACTGAGAAGCTCATTGATAGGTTTGATTGTAAGGATCCTGAAATCCACTTTAGGAAGTTAACACAACTCCGGTAGACTAATTCAGTGGACTCTTACATCACAGAGTTCCAATGGTTGACAGTTATGGTGACAGATATTTTAGAACAGCAGTTGGTTATGCTCTTCATTGAGGGATTGATAGAGCCTCTTCGTGGCTGGGTTAAGGCCTTCAAACCAGATTCTCTCCAGGATGCTATCATGAAGACTAGAGAAATGAAATATTCTACATCTAGCATTAGGGTTCCTAGCAAGCCTTTCACATCCCATAAGGATAAGGGGAAGAAGCCATTCCAAAAAAAAAGTAATAAGAACTTTGATGAAGCCTATAGATAGGAGTGTCGGCTTAAGGGGATTTGCTATCATTGCAAGGAGAAATGGTCTAGTGGACACTGTTGCCTAGGGAAAGGCAAGGCTCACTTAATTGAGGTGATATCAGATAATGAGAGCAGTTTTGAGGAAGAGGAACCTCAAAGGGAAGACATTAACGGTTTAGATGGGGAAAATCATGATGAGATCATTGCTTCCATCTCCAGTGCTTCTAAGTTCAACTCTTTTAAAGTTTGTGGGGTCCTACAAGGTCATCAGATAGCAGTATTGATTAACAGTGGAGCTACTCATAACTTCATTGATGCATCATTGGTGAACAAGCGGTAGAGGATTTTGAGGTATTCAGTGTGATGATAGCTGATGGGCGTAAGATAGCTTTTACTCAGTGGATTCCACAGTTGTCTATTATGATGGGCAACCACATAGTTACAGATGATTTCTATGTGGTTGACTTGGGTGATATCCATACCATACTTGGGGTCCAATGGTTGCAGTCATTAGGGAAGTACTCACAAAACTTCCAAACCATGGAACTCAAGTTCAGAGATGTTGATGGGCGTAGAGTGGTGCTTAGAGGTATGGCATCTAAAGCAACTAAGATTGTTTCAGCTAGAGGTATGGAGAGTATTTTCAGGCATGATGACATAGTTTGGGCAGCAGAGTGTGTGATCATTCCTAAGGAATCTACAGATTCAGGACAGCCAATCCACATTGACATCAAGGAGCTATTGGGCAAACATGACAAGGTTTTTGGTGAGATACCCCCAGGGAGGCCATCGGACAGAGGCTTCGAGCATACTATTGAGTTGGAAGAAGGGGCCAAGCCAGTGATTACTACCCCTTATTGCCATCCTAAGAAATTTAAGGATGAGATCGAGAAAGCAATAAAGGAATTGCTTGATACGGGACACATTCGTCCTAGCTCCAGCCCTTTTGCTTCTTCAGTGGTCTTGGTGAAGAAGAAAGATGGGACCATGAGAATGTGTATAGATTACCGAGCCCTCAATAAGAAAACAATCAAGAACAGGTACCCGATACCCAGGATCAATGAGTTATTGGATGAGTTACATGGGGCAGTATATTTTTCAAAGATTGATCTTCGATTGGGTTACCATTAGATTAGAGTGAGGGAACAAGATGTGCACAAGACTGCTTTTCGATGCCACTATGGGCACTATGAGTTCTTGGTGATGCCATTTGGATTAACTAACGCACTTTCCACATTCTAGTCTTGTATGAATCATATCTTCAACAAACAGTTGCGTAAGTTCCTCTTGGTATTCTTTGATGATTTGCTCATATATAGTAAAACTTGGGAAGAACACTTGCAACAGCTTGATGAGATCCTTACCATCATGGAGGAGTAGTCCTTGTATGCTAAGGCTTCGAAATGTGAGTTCGGCCTTAGAGAGATTCTTTATTTGGGACACGTGATCAGTGCAGAGGGTGTCCAAGTGCACCAAGAGAAAATACAGGCTATTCTAGATTGGCCCACACCACGGTCACTTACAGAGCTACAGGGCTTCTTCGGACTGTGCAGTTACTACAGGTGTTTTGTTAAGGGGTTCTCACAGTTGGGGGCACCTTTGACAGATTTGACCAAGAAGGGTGCATTTTGTTGGACAACAAAGGTGCAGCGAGCTTTTGATAAGCTCAAGGAGGTGATGAGTAGTTCTCCAGTGTTGGCACTTCCTCATTTCACGCAGCCTTTCATTCTAAAGTGTGATGCTTCAGGGGAAGGTATTGTTGCAGTGTTGATGCAGAATCGACACCCTATCGCCTTTGAGAGCCGTAAGTTGATGGGAGTTGAGAGACTATACTCCATCTATGATAAGGAGATGCTCGCCATTATGCATGCCTTGGCGAAGTTCAGACAGTATCTAGTTGGGGGAAATTTTTTGGTGAGGACAGATCATAACAGTCTCAAATACTTCTTAGAGCAGAAGGACTTGAACGAGAGACAACAGAAGTGGGTTAGGAGGATGCAGGCATATGATTTCGACATAGAGTATGTTAAGGGGAAGAAGAACATTGTTGTAGATGCCCTCTCCAGGAGGCCTTCAGCTTGCTCACTCTCTGAGATTTCTTTTCTTGTCTTGCTTGGTAGGGTTCATCTCGGTCTCCTATCTTCTCTCCCTTGTCTCTCCCTGTGCTATTTTTTATTTCTTTTTTATTTTTTCTCTCGTAGATTTATTTCCTTATTATTTTAGTTGCTATTATTAGTGAGTTTATCCTTTTTATTTTCTCAATATTTTTTATTAGGTCTCACACATTTATATATATATTCTAGTTTTCTCCTTTTGTATTTATTCCCTTATTATTTATTATTATTTTTCACCGTTATTATTAAGGTCATCTTTTGTCCTCTTTTATTTATATATGCGTTATATTTTTCATTGTTGTTTTTTGTTTTTAGGTCTAGCGCCTGCATATATATATATTTATTATTTATTATTTAGTCTTTTCTTTTACCCATCTACATTTTTGTAGATTGGGGTGTTTATTCTCTTGCTCTTTATTCCCTTATTAATTTTCTTCCCTTTTTCGTTTTTTGAGGTCACCTATTTTACATTGATATATATATATATATATATATCTTAGCAATGCTTATACCTTTTTAAATTTCTTGTAGTTTGCTTATATATATATATATATATATATATATATATATATGCATTTCTTACTCCCATCTTTTTTTTTTTTTTGTTGTTCTTGTTCTTTTCCCTTCTAGGTTCTTTCCCTTATTTGTGTACTTGGTTCCTTTTCAATATTCTCTGTTATTATTCGGGTTATCTGGCTATTTGTGTTATTTTCTTTCTTTATTATTGCTATTAGGTCTCACTCATGCATATATATATATATATATATATATATATATATATATATATATATATATATATATATATCTATCATGATATTATTTAGATATTTATTTATTTTTTCATCTTATTTATTTGTTCTTCTTATTAGTTTTGACTTTTTAATTTTTTCTTTTTGGGAGTAGCTCACATTCAGTAGATTTGTGTCTTGTCATCCTCGGTACTCTATTTTCTCTCTCTTCAACCTAGCTACCCCCCCCCTCTCTCCTATTCCTTTTTAGGGGTTTGCTAGATCTGCATCTTATCATTTTTTGTTCTTCATGTTCTCTAGCATCCTGATGATGGATCATGTAGTATGATCCGAAACGTTGATGATAAAAAACTACACACAATCGAATCCAGAAACAAAAACTTATATTCATGGATTGTGGAAATCTCATAGATCTGATTGGAAATCCATCTTACTGGTGGAGTACTCCAAGAATAAATTTGCTTGTGAGTTGATGGATGGATTGATTCGGGATGATAGGTACAGGATAGTTTATGATGTGATTTACTATAAGGATAGGATCTACCTGGTACCAGAATCAAAATTGAAGGAGAAAATACTACAATCTTGCCATGATACACCCCTATTAGGCCATCAAGGCTACTTCAAAACTTATAGATATAGAGAGAGGTTTTTATGGAAAGGCCTCAAAGATGATGTGTTGAAGCATGTGAAGGAGTGCGTGACATGCCAACAGAATAAGTCCGAGCATACACATCCAGCTGGGTTACTTCAGCCTTTGCCCATTCCTGAGCGGAAGTGGGAGAGCATTTTGATGGACTTCATCACAGGCCTACCCAAGGTACAAGGGAGAGACAACATCTTTGTTGTGGTAGACCGGCTCACAAAATACGCACATTTCTTTGCTATTCTGACAGAATACAGGGCTTCACAGGTGGCTGAGCTATTTTTCAGGGAGATCTTTAGATTGCATGGGCTACCTAAGAACATAGTCAGCGATAGGGATAGTAGGTTTATGAGTGCTTTTTGGCAGGAGCTGTTTAAACTGACAGGTACTGCGTTGACACCCAGTACCAGTTATCACCCTCAAATTGATGGACAAACAGAAATTGTTAATAAGTGGGTTGAGGGGTACTTGCGTAATTATGTGGCAGGACAATAGCTGGCTTGGATCAAGTGGTTGCATTTAGGAGAGTATTGTTACAATACCACACACCATATGTTCATTGGAATGAGTCCTTTCAGAGCCTTGTACGGGTATGATGCACCTTCATTCGTGGAGATGGCTTTTGGTGAGAGTAGGGCACCTAAAGCAAGAGATTGGATTCAGGAAAGCCAAGATATATTGAAGGCACTCCAGGGGAATTTGGTAATGGCACAGAATCATCAAAAGACTTATGCAGATAAACATAGGGTTGAGCGCAGCTTTGAGATTGGTGATATGGTATATCTATGATTGCAGCCCTATAGACAGTCCTCTCTTAAAAAGAGTGGAGCAAAGAAACTAAGACCAAGGTTCTACGGTCCATACAGGGTTACCAGGAGGATTGGGGAGGTAGCATATGAGTTAGAGCTGCCTGTGAGCAACAAGATTCATAATGTATTTCATGTTTCATGCCTCAAGAAGGCATTAGGTCAGCAGGTTATCTCTTCCATGGATCTCCCACCTCTTGATGAGGAGGGACATTTGGTCTTGGTGCCTGAAGAGATCATTGATGTCAGAGAGAGGAAATTGCAGAACAAAATGATTAAGGAGTACTTGGTGAGATAGAAGGATCTACCTGCAGAGGATGCCACATGGGAGAATGAGCAAATTTTACAGCACCCGAGTTTGCAATTGCTTGATGTTAGCCGACTGATGGTTCCGGCGGTATTTTGTAGCCGACGGTCCGGCGGTGTTTCTGTAGCTGACGGTCCGGCGGTGTTTCTGTAGCCGACGGTCCGGCGGTAAATAGTTTGTAGCGGATAAAATAATTGTGGCTGACGGACTCCTTCGGGAAGGTTCGGCGGTAGTATTTATATCCCGTCTGAGATCATTGTAAATCATCAATCATCTACTATTGCGAATATAATTCTGCTGTTCGTGTTCATTGGCTGTATGTGTTCATTTACTTTACCAGTACGGTAAACACTTGAGGACAAGCAATTTTGGAAAGGGAGGACTGTAATGTCCCCTTTTTGACAGGCATCAGCTACTTATTTTATTGTAGCCTTTATTTTCTTCGGAGGCTAAAATGGAAGAAAAAGGGGGAAAAGATATATTAAATTAATTACTTATAAGGGTACTAAACAATGAAATATTAAAAAGTAACTTTATATTTAATTGATTTAATATTAAAGTGACTAACATAATAAAATATCAAAAGTCACTTAAAAGAATAAAGTGCTGGATTGCTCTAGAAGCTTCTTGGAGTTGCTTGCGAAATCTTTATAAGGAGCCTTTGGGGGGTCATTTTACACATCTTGAGTTGCATATTCATCTCTTGTCCTGAGAGCCTTAGTGCTTGCATACTTGCTTGAGGGTTTGAAGACTCTAAGGTGTCAATTTCGGTTGGGAGATATCAACCCTAGTTGGGAGTGGAGGAATTGGTATTCAGCCAATTCATTTGTGATTAATTGGGAGATAATATTCAGTGATTTTTGTTCAGCCCGTGCATCTAATTTTTAACATTAGTTGGTAATGAGAAATGTTTCAGTTTTCGTAGCAATTCGAAAAAGCAGTCCGAAAAAGCAGTCCGAAAAAAGCAAAGTGAAAAAGCAGATCTGGAATAGCGAAGCAGAAAGGCAGGATTGGTGAAAATTATCACAGCCATCTACAACCAGGTTCCTTTGTTTATCATTCATGTTAGCATTGCATTTTAGGTGTTATAAGTTTCAGCTGTAGGTGTGCATTATACCAACATTATCATATCTTGTAATCCATGTAAGTTCCAAGAGTCTTCGCCATATTTCATGAGCATTGTATTAGAAATTTCATTGCAATTAAAGAGATAATAGTTGCTGGTGTCATTTGAGCAATTCAATATCATTTATTATCAGTTAGTTAGTTTGCATACCAACTGTTTGTAAAAATGTCAATTGATTGTAGGTTCTCTTTTTGGTATAAATAATGTTATAATTTTGCATCCCAAGTGTTTGTCAAAATTACTAGTTGCTATAGTTGCATATTGCAAGTAGTTTCAGTCACATATATGCATTGAATATTGTCAAAATAAGTTGCACATACATGTTAGGTCATTGTTTAGTCAATTTAGAGTCTTCTTGCAAGCATTCTTATTGATGCTAAGTGAAGGAAAGAGCCATAAAAGCAAACTGAAATTTTATATCAGTCATATGACCCTTGTATGCAAAGTTTTTTCTTGAACCTTTATCAACATTTTGGGATCAGATTTGAGCAGGGTCATTACAGCAAGTTTGAAGATAAGTCCAATAATCTCTCCTTGGTTGATCAGTTGACTACCATCAAAAGGCATCCTAATGAGTATATTTCTGATTTTAACTTCCGTTTTTAGCGAACTTGGGACATAATTCCAGCATCTGTTAAACCTTCTGATGAGTATGCATTCTTATTTTACTTGAAGGCTTTTAACAATGATATTTTAGTTATGATACAATCTATGGGAGGGTGTACTTTGCCTGATGCATTTGATATCGTTGTAAGAGCTGAATACAACTTAATACAAGCCGACAAGTTACCTCTTAGGCCTCCAATGCCTTATTTTATAGAAATACAACCAATTGTACCGGCTGTTATACCATCGTTAGCTGTCATCCACCTATGCTAGCATTACCAACATTTAATGTGCAAGTTGCAGCAGAAGAACTCATTGCTACAACTCCTATCAGAGAGCTAAAAGAGCAGAATTTGGACTTAATGAAGAAAAGTGACAATATGATGCGAACTTTGTAGAGTTATGGAAATGAAATAACAAACTTGAAAAGGCAACAAGGTCAATACAATAGGCCTAATCAAGCTTCCTATCAGGAAAATAGGCAATTCAATTAACTTTCAGGGTCAAACCAGCAAAGGCAAGCTCAAGGATTAAAGAGCCAATCAACTCTATAATTATGCAACTCCTAGTACTTCTAAAGAATTGGTAGTTGATAATCAAAACAACTATGCACATGATGAGGAGTGGTGTAATACTTGTAACGCTGTTCATGTTTGGCTTGATTGTGCACATATGCTTGAGGCAAGAAGACGAGATGTTCTTAAAGGACAACAAATAACTACTCAAGGAGAAGTTCATCATGATCAAGTGCAGCAACAAGGTAACCTGGATGCTACTCTAATGAATTTTAATGAAGATAAAGCTGTTATAGTAGAAAATTTTGATCCAAACCAAGTTTGGACACCTGTATCAGCGGGCAAAAGGTCAAAGACCTAGGTTGCAAATGTGCAACAACAAGTTGATAAGGCAAACCAACAGCAGGTTAAGACTGATAATAATCAACCATGACCTTCAAATGTGCAAAAAGCGCAATATGTGCCAAAAGGGCAGCAAGTGCAAGCGCAAAAGGCAAGTTTACAACCATCACAACAGCAAAAGGAATCTGCTGTACCAAAACATCAGTTCAAAGTTAGTATGCAAAATTTCAATATTATTGAGCATTTGAAGAAGACTCATGTTCCTATTTCCATGTGGGACGTTTTAGCACTCCTAGGTCAAAAGGATATGTTACAGGAAGTATTACAGTCACTTACCTTGTTTGATGATGCTTTAGTGCAACAAACTCCTAAAGTTCTAATGGTTGCAAATGCTTGTACGTCACAACAACCATCCAAGCTAGTTAAACCACCACTTTTATACGTTACAGTCATAATAGGCAAGTACCCTGTTCATAATTGCATGATAGATTCAGGTGCTACTAGCTCAATTATGCCAAAAAAATTGTTGATCAGCTAGGCCTTAAATATGAGCCACTTGAAAAGGGGGTGGTTCAACTAGATAGGACAACTATTGAGACAATTAGAGTTATAAGGAAAATGGATTTGACTTTGCATTCTTGTCCTAGTTTTTTAGTCTCTATGGATATTTATATCATTGACTTACCTACCTATTTTCCCATATGTTTATCACGTGATTTCACTACCAAGATAGGAGGTTATGTATTTATAGATTGGTCTCACATGCTTTGCCGCACTAGGTATGGTACTAAGATCACAATTCCATCTGAACCTATTGCTAAGGATTGCATTGAACATAATATTGTTACTACTGAAAATGAGACAGCAACCATTTTATTTGATCAAGAGGAAAGTAATGATGTTCATGAGTCCAAAACGTAGGTATACAATGTTTTTGATATATTATTAGATGATTGGGCTATTGAAAATGCTGAAATTACAGAAGAATAGGTTGAAGAGCCAAGTTTGGGCAATTATGTCATTCAGGAAACTACTGATTTTCTGCCAAATGTCATGAAAGGTGCAGATTTAAGTTCGGAACAGCAAAGTAATGATGTTTGGAAATTATTTTTTGATGGTTTACGGAGCAAAACAGGTGCAGGAGGAGGTTGTACGCTGATATCGCCAGCAAATGAAAGGTATTATGCTTCTTTCAGATTTACTTATAGCTGTATTAATAACGTTGCTGAATATAAAGTGCTTGTGAATGGATTCAAATGGGCCATAAAGCGACGTATCAGTAGTTTTTGGTGATTTTGAATTGATTGTTAACCAAGTTAGAAGCATCCATGAAACCAAAAATGCTCTGTTGAAAAGTTATAAACATTTTGTGTGGGATTTAATTGAAGGTTTTGAACATTTAATTTGCAATCTGTACCTAGAAATCAGAATAAACATGCTGATTGACTTGCTACAATTGGTGCACAATATGATATGTCGTTTGAAATTAGTAAAATTAAAAGAAATACTCATGTCAAGGTTATTATCAGACCTGCTGTACCAAATAATGACAATCAGCATGAGAGGAAAAGATAACAACAGATGGAGTCATAGCATATATAACAACAGTTAATGAAGATCTCACAACAACCATGAAACAGAAGCAAGAAGATCTAATCTATCCTCTATATCTTCCTATGGCCGGCTAGGGGGGCGTGAAACTCTTAACGAATGGAGATCTCACAACAACCATGAAATAGAAACAAGAAGATCTAACTTCCGGATCTTGTTTTCAAATAATAGAATAAGCAAGGATTTTAAGCAATCACGGCATAGAGAACAACAAGATGTAAATATTCATGCCATGAAAAATATTCAGCTACAACAACCATGGCATCTGAAGTAATAACAATAGCAAATAACTTACATCACAGTCATGGCACAGAATGGAGGTAAAAGAACTTACATAAATTACCATAGCTCATAGCTGCTATGAGCTAAGAAACCCAAAATTTGAAGAAGTGATGAAGCTACAGCTTCATAGAAGACATGGTGTCCTTCATAGCTAAAGCCATAAGAAATCCATGAAGTGAAGAAGAATCCTCATGGCATTGGCATCCAAGGAGTCAAACTCAGCAAGAGGAACCAAAACCAAGCATAAATGGAGTCACGACATCGAGAAATGACCCTCATGGCATTTGAGTAGAACCTAGCTCACGACGTCCATTATAGAAAATACTATAGATACGATCATGGTAGCCAATGTCTCAAGCAAGAATGGAGGAACTCGTGGATAACCATGAAATTATGACAGCAACAGTAGGTTACGGCTCACACCACCAAATATGTTAGACTTTGAAAACGATTTGACCGCCAATTATGTTGGACTTTGAAAATGATTTGACCACCAATTCAGTCTTCCTACTGCCGTGTAGATACTCTGATTTTTTATTTGTTCAACTTTGCTATCATTGTTCCTCTAGACTCACCGTGATTCCTTGATTCACCTTGCTTGTCTTAAATGGAGTATTGAATATTTTCATTGCACTTATGTTTAATCATTTGGATATCGTGGGCTTCTGTCGAAGGTGTCTATAGATTATACCTATCTTTTTATTGGGCTCCATGTATGCTATCGTTTGACTTAAGTTTTTCATCGTTGTATATGCTCTCAATTTATACATGTTTACGGAATCTCCTAAGGCCTGACAATGCAATACTCAGATGTTTCATTTCAGACTGGCTGGTTCACATTAGGCATTTTGATTAGTCTTCTTCCACAGTCAATTTTATGGCAATTGGAATCCATTTGCCGTGCCATTTTATCATTGCCTCATATACAAATGCAAATAAGGGAATGCATTAGCACATGCGGCAGACAACAAAGTAATAAGTCTAAATTATTTACAATAAAACAATAAGACATTAAATATCACTTCCTTTCAAAAGAGAAAGGTAAAAGTTACGTAAGAGGGCATATAAAGGCAAACATAAGTAGGTATGTATTTAATTATTAAATTAAATTACATTATCTCTTTTTTATATCTAAAATAAAGAATTATGTTATTTCAGCTCAACCTAAATTAAGAATTATGTATAATGAATTCAGAATGTATATGTATAATTTTATATGAATATTTATACAGATGTTATTTGTATTGATCAAGAAATTAAATTTAGAATTAAAGAAAAAGCTATTTCAAATAATGTTATATTATTGTTGTTTATATTTATTAATTTGAAAGAAATTATAATAATTTTTTGTTGGACTGAGATTAATATAATCTCTAAAGAAAAGATTGATATAATTTCTGTAATTTTTATTTTTTCCTCTAGTGTTAGGAGGAGAGATTGATTTAATCTCCACCTGACAGAAGAGACAAGGATTTCTATAATTCTTGTAGTATTGGTACGAGAGGTTGATGTAATATTGGCCTGAGATTGATATAATCTCCATGGGTCAGACTATTCTATTGATGTCAACATATGCATATGTCATAAGGGCCCTGGATAGAGGATATCTCTTTGAGGAAGGACATTAGAGGGAGCACTCCATATAAGATGGAGGAGTAACCAAGGATGGTGCTAAAATTGATATTATATCATCCAAGATAGAGATCAGGAGGGTTAGTAATCCCGATGTGGAGACATCTTTAAGGTTGAGATTAAGATAGAGGGTAGAATAGTATACATAGACTTATTATTAAATTCTAACATTTATTTTGCAGGTATTTCTTGTCTCTAGCAAACCCTAATAGTGGGGACATTACACACTATTAGATTTTCCTTAACATTAAGTTCAGCTTCTTAAGTTAATTAAATAATATCATCTTAAGTTAATTAAATAATATCACCCATATGATTTGCTTTTGAGGAATAATATCAAATAATTATATTAATTACTTTTATGACCTTATTAAATATTTATTTTCCAAGGTCACATTAGAAAGGGACGTTACAATTGCTCATTCACAAACCAGGCATATCTTGAATGAACTTCTCATTGTTCTCTTATATCCCAATGCAGAGGCTCTTGGCTTTCCCTTTGCTTTGCCTCCTGATTTTTCTTTTCCCGTGTCTTTTGACTTTATTGGATTTTCACTTAACATTAAAGTCACTTTATTAAGTTAATTAGGACATATCATGCAAAGTTAATTTAATAATATTACCCATATGATTTACTTTTGAGGGATAATATTAAATAATTAAATAAATTACTTTTAAGACCTTATTAGATATTTATTTTCCAAGGTCACATTAGGAAGGACGTTACAATTTCTCATTCACAGTTGGTTGTCATATGAAGTTATATACGACAATGATAACATACGCAGAACAAAAAAATCTCTCCATGGTTTCAAGCAGGCTTTCTTGATGATCTTTTGCATGAAATTGAGCTGAAGTATTTCCTATTATATTTTTGTCTTGGATTTTTGAAATTTTGTTGGAATAAGCAAGAATATCTGTTTGGAAAACTGTGTACCTACATTCAATACTCCATTGGGTTTTTGGGCATGTGGAGTTGACTTATCACTTCTGTTGTTAGACAAAATTTGTTAGTTCTTTAGAAGAGATGTTTTGCACAGCTTAGGAGTAAGAATTAGCAAAAATTATGCAGGGTAAAAACTGAAAAAATATCTGTATGCATTACAATTGAATGCATTCACAAATCTTAAAAACTGTGTCTCTGCGAAACAGCTCCTGTACAGAAGCGGCAGCAATACACAAGGAGGTCATAACCATGGAAACAAAGGCAGCAGCTCGTAGGTTGGGTATGTATCATCTTATTTTTTGCTTGCTGGATATCTACATCTCAAATGTCACCCAGTCAGTTTTGTAGCCAATCAGAAAACAACTGTTTTTCTCTGTTGCTTTTTGAAGTGAGCTGGGACTTAGAACTTACTGGGTTACTTCGAATCTTATCTGATGCAAGTTGCAATGCTGCGGATACTCCAAATTATTCAGGAGTTGCTGCAAGAAAACAAACACGCTTCTAAGAGGGATATCTACTACACAGATCCTGCAATTTTTCTTGGTTGGTGTAATCTACTTTTTTAAGAATCTTTGTCGTCGTTCAAATATTGTTAACAAATTTGTAACTGCTTGTTTCATGAGTGTGAAAGGCTATCAATTTTGATGAACGTAAATGATCTAAGATAAAAATTCAATAATTTAATTTTCTCACTCATATACATTTTATGCCTTAAACATCTTAATCTCTCACTAATATCTGTTCTTGCATCCAAGATAAAGACAATTTTGTTAAACATTGATGTGAAAATAATGATGAAATTTACAATTCAACAGTGAATCTTGTGGCAATGTTAGCTGTGATGTTTTGCAAGTAAAAGATATGATAATTGTACACCTTTTGGTTATCACTTCTTAAGGAGCTGCAACTACATAATGCAAAAGAGATAGAAGTATCTTCTTAAGCAGTTCTGTGCATAGTTCTACTGCTAACATATGTTTCTTCTATGATTTAACAGATCAGACAACGGTAGATCGTGGAATTAATGATGTCTGCATTTATTTTCAGTGTAGCCGCCATGATCTAAATGTGGTGTGTATATAATGGTTTATATTATGTTAAATGATATTGGGAGGCTTGCAATGAGATATTAGCAACATGAGTAAAATCTATGAATAAACTGACAAATACGAAAGGTCTAAAGGCACATTATTAAATCCGATTTCCCTACAAGTAACAGCATCACGAAGCAACAATTGCAAGCCTTGAAAAGTCATAATTGATGATATCTCAAACACTTGAAGTATGAAAAGTTTTTTGGGTAGTTTGTAAAAATCTTTAGATTTACTTATCTTCTCATCGACATCTATGATGCTCGTGTTACTAGGAAATGGAATTCTTTCATGTGCATATAATGCATGTGTGGGTGTTAGCTTAGATGTTTAGACGAACACCTTACAAAGCTGAAATTAATAGTATATTGTGTGAAGTGGAAAAGATGAATGTCTAGTCTACCTAGGGAAATATTCCTCCCGTAGTCCAAAAAAAAGTGAATGCGGATGACTAGGATATTGATTTATGCTAACCCGATAGATTCTGGAAAAGAGTGACTTGCTTGGAGATCCTGAATTTCTCAAGGAAGAAGGCGGGGGTATAAATGCGTCTCAATTTGATTTATACAAGTCTGCTGGAAATTGTGAACCATTTTCTATTGAATGGAATAAACTGGGAGATAAATATCTCTTTTGATTCTTTTTGCTGGATGATTGCTCATAGCTGTGGTCTGTGTTATTTTTAGGTTGGAGAGTGCCAACTAAAAATGATCAAAGATGTTTCTGTGGGTAGTGATACCTGAGTTTTCCTTGTTGAAGATGCAGGAGAATTTCCTTTGTTTTGTTTTTGTTTCAGTGTATGATGTAATACTTTACCTGAGCCTGGGAGTGTGTCCAGCGGGTCCAACACACTTTTAGCGCAAGTGGCTTCGGCAGTGGTACTGATATTGCTTGTGGTTCATTGAGTGTTAATACATTAATCTAACATCGATGATGATGATATTGGATATTTAAAAAAGCCATTTGAAGATTAAAAGTTTATAAGTTAAACTCTTTGTTGAACTTGATATTATTATTTTAATTTTGAACTTGAATTTTGAATGATGAATGCTTAACATGCATATTTTGAATGACATTAAAATTTATGGTGTTTCTTGTTTAGATGATGCTATGTACTTTTGTAATCCTGATTCATGCTTTTAGGCTGCATGTATATATGTACACACATATGTATAAGTATGTTTGCATTATAAATATTTACCATGCATTTTAAAATGACATTCAACTTTATGGTCTTTTTGTTGTTTATATGATGCTATGTGATATTCTAATTCTTTCACGCTTCTAGTATGTGTGTGTGTTTGATTTTTACAAGTTTTTTGTATAGATGAACCCAAAACAAACACAAATCTCATTTTTTAAAGCTAATCCCATGAACGGGATCCATAATACAAACTAGGATATGTACTAGAAGCAACAATTTAGTTTATAAATAAATAATCCTAGATTTTTTTACAATTTTTTAATGTTAACAATGTTTTATCGCCGTATGTAGTAGCTTAGGTTAGTTTTGTGCGGGAATCACTTGTGAAATTGTTGTAGGGTGTGTAATGTCCCCAATTTAGTTAGGCCCAAGAGCATGGGTAAGTTAGTTCATCATTGCAACTCTTGTGAGTTAACACCTGGATTTGAGGGTCTTTGTTGGTGCGACCTACTATTTATAGTAAGTTAGGAGAGTGGGTTACTGTTTTAGCAGTGCAGTGGAGGCACTTGGTATTGGGCATCATCAGTATTTGATTGGGTCAACAAATGGAGCTTTATATTATAAGTTGTTTATTAAGACTGTCCTAATAAATGACTTTATCATTTAAGTGATAATTTCGTGGTGTGTTGAAGAAGCCTTTTAAGTGAAAAGTGTTTTCATGAAGCTTTTAGCTTGGGAGTTATTTATTCAAAATTATTAAATGAAATCTTCTAATTGAAAAGTGTATTGATGAAACATTTTTAATGAAAAGTGTGAGGAAGAAGCCAAGTTGCATTTTGTATTATAAAAGATACTTCATCAAGGAAAGGGATTCATTCTTGTCTATTGATTTTTATTACTTGTGAATGTTGGCTGAAGGTTTATTCAAGGGTTTGTGAGGACTGATTTCTCCTCTGATTTGCACTTTGAACCATTGAAAGACATGGTACATTGTGCTCGAAATTTCTGAAATCAATTCCAGCTTTGGTCATTGGAATTTTGGTGTTGTTGTATACTAAAATTATCCATCATCTTGCTGCATTTCGATCAGGGTTTTTGACATCAATTATCTCCTTCATTTTGGTGTGAGTTCGCTGTTAATTGGAAGGCCATTGTTAGCCGTCTTGCAGAATTACTGGAGCTGCGATTTATATCTTGTTTGGGTGTGGTCTTTCTTAACTTCCTACTGTATTTACTGTTGCTTGAAGGCCATGGATTCCTACTGCAACTAGGCATTTGTGCCTGCATTTGGACCTTTATTTGGGTGTCCATTTTTCTAGCTGAGGCTGTGGGTTTGAAGGCAACGTCTGCACTGTACATGCTGCCTTTTGGGTCTGAAAATTCCCAACTTTGCCATCTGCCAGCCATGGCTAGGGAACCACTGTTTGGGCATTGAATTCCAAGGGCATCCTGCTGCAAATTCCTCCAACACCAACTTTCCTGTCGCTGCAAGTATAACCAACCTGCTTCTAACATTTATACGCTTGCTATAATAAGGCTTCTATTTTTTAATTATAATTTCATGAGGATAGAATGTAATAATTTGCAAACTCATAATTGCAAATCTTTAGGACAATATTGGCGTTGTTGGAAGTGGTGTGGTTTAAATGTTTATTTCAGCATTTCTATATATTTGAAGATAAAAAAATAAAAAAATCATATATATTGCAAAAACCAAAAAATTGCTCAACATCTAAACGAACAAAATATACATTCTCCAACACTGCTATAGTGTGAGTGAGCAGGGTTCTTACAGTGAGTGGTATCAAAGCTTGCTTGCAAAGTGCTTGACAAAATTTCAAACAATTGAATAGCGAAGAAAATTTGGTGTTTGTTAAAGTTAGAACCAATAGGAGTTCTTATAGTGGTATCAGAGTAGTTTCCTGCCATCGTATGGGGTAGGTAAATAAAATTTATAGTGCATAAATCATAATTATAGCCACTAATAAGGAACAATGGGATGGTATTGTAAAACATTTGAATGTGCTAGTGAATGTGTTGAATCAAAACCACAAATGAATGACAAAAGTGATTTCAAATCCAAAAATTGAGCAGAACATGGTATCATTTTCTTAAAGGAAGAAATATGATGTTATGGTGGACACCATTAGAGGGAAAGAAAATGTTTTCAGTCAAAACTCTGAGTTTCATATCAAGAGTGGTCTGTGTGAGATTATAGTTGCACTTATTGTCATAGCAAATTCTGAAAATGTTGTAAATAGAGTTGTGGATGATAGTGCACATGTTATTGATGATTTTGAGGAAGATAACATGGATATTGATAGTGACATTAGTTCTGATTTGCATGACAACAGCAAGGATTTTTGGCATCATAATGATAATGTGGTAGCTATAGATGTGTAGGACATTCCTTTTGTGTTACCACATGTCAGCACTTAGGCTTTGGACACATTGGATGTGGGGTGTGATTAGAATTCATGTCAGGCTGAGTTGGATGATGCATTTGTTGGCTTGAGTTCTAGGGATCATGCATTTGATGGTCATGCAGTGATAGTGGGAGTGACAACATGTGATGATACTATCAGATCAACAACTACTTTCGTGCCAATTGAGCCATCCGTTGAAGATCAACAACTACTTTGATGTGTGTACTAATGATAGCACACATGTTTTTGTTGATTATGAGGCGAGTGGTGTGGAGACTGTTGGTTCCCAACACCCCAGATTGGAATCCTACGAGTCTTGCCATCTCGATGCTGGGATATCCAACCAATTATGGTCGACCTGACGAAACTGAATAGTGTAGTCTGAGTTCCTTGCACTTCTGGCTCAAAAAAACCATGGTAGGTGCACCTAATCTTGAACAAAACACTTGAGCCCAAGATGCTTATAGTAGAATGGTTAGAATGCAAATGGCACGAAAGTTTCCCAAATGGCAAGAATTATAGAAAACTTTTAATCTTGCAAATTACAAATTAAGAATAATGAATATATGAGGGTTTTAAATAAGAGTAATTATTATAGATGATTGCAACAAACAAATATATTAATTCTTCAAAGGAAAGATATGAAATAATTGCCAGCGTATGGATTGCGAATTATGAAAAATATAAAGACTAGTGCCGAAGGGCAATAGAGTCAGGACTCAGTATTATAAGTTTAAAACATACAACTTTATAAAATTCTACGCACATCAATTATAAAAAATTTAGTAATCAAGATGTGACAGATCAAATATTGCGAATTATGAAAAATATAAAGACTAGTGCCGAAGGGCAATAGAGTCAGGACTCAGTATTATAAGTTTAAAACATACAACTTTATAAAATTCTGCGCACATCAATTATAAACAATTTAGTAATCAAGATGCGACAAATCAAATATATGGACACAATTTTAAAATTGTCTAGAATCTATTTTAACACCTGTGGTTTGGAGACAAGCTAGACATAGATTCGGAAACAATTAAATATTTCTCAATATCTATGATGTTCGATTTTAAAATGCTATAGTTGATCCTGTCCACTTATCTATCATATAAATTATTTATAAAATTAAAATAATAATTATGAAGGACGAAACTATATAATATTTTAACTCTAAAGTTTCATGCAAATAAAATAAAATAAATATTTCTTACTAATCATGCTGGAAATAAAATTGCATTGGAGACACTCCTTACGAATGGTCTATCCAATACAGTTTGACTTTAGAATCGCATATGAATATATTTACTCAATAATCTGGAATTCACGAGCTTAGTTCAAAAATCCATCTCTTTACCAATGAAAGAATATATTATATCATAGTGCATATAGTATGCAAAAATTAGGAAGAGTCTATATGAATATGAGTTGTACATTCCCTATTTATAATTTTGCATAGGATTTGGGTGTGCCTTTTCAAAACATCATGCCCCTTCATAATGAATAATTGAATATTTGTGATGCTTAATTTTTAACTTGCAACATAATTTCGTGTTACTTTAAAAAAATTAAAACCACCATTTAGTGACCATTATCAAGGATTCTGAAGCAAGGGTATAAACACGGGCATGTCATCGCACTTTGGAAATATGAATTTCTCCCTCCAAAAACACTCCTATCACGCTATGCAACATCCATATTAAAAGTCCACACGGGGTCTCTCAACCTGCAAGAAACAATAAAGAATCATTAGAATGTTTTTTATAGTGCTTTGAGACCTAACCGTGGTGGGAGCATGAAGATCAAAAGGCAAAACATCTGTTCATTAGTGCATGATGAAGGTCGTGTGTGTCTTCCGCATCTAAGTTTCCATAGTCCATGATTCCCAATTCCTGAATATTCTGTGCACATATCATTGCACGACTTATTCTCTTGGTTATAGTTGCACACATTCCTTATTTGCTTCAACTAATGACATAGAAAAATGAAGTTGAGACTTCTTGCCAATGCCACTCTTATGTTCAGGTTACATTCTTGTGAATCCATAGTGATTTGAAGACTTTGACCATATCCACTTATGCGGCTTACATCTGGCATCATGATATCTCCATTTTATTTTATTCCTAATATTCTCTCGGGATCATAACACTCGTGCATGTATTGACAATCACCGAAGAATGATTATATACCGCATATAAAGTTTTCAAAATAGTCTCCGCAAATGATGCAAATATTGCCGATTCATATCAACGTTGGGTGTATGGATTAGAGTTTACCAGACATACCAGGCAGAGTATCGAATGTCATGAAGACGCCACTCTGTCTATTGTGTGCACGGGTTGTCAATTTTAATAAAGCATCGAACTTAAGCTCCTGCAATGCCAGGCCACTCCTCTATCTTATTACCTCATATAGTCAATACTTTGAGTGAATTGCATTGTGAAAGGTCACTTGGTACTTCTTCCATTTTGTCATCGCAGATACACAAAGCCTGTATCTTACCTGCTCGGAACTCACTGTATGAGATCTCTGCATTTTTTTTTGAATGTCCATAGTCCCCTTCTCTCAGTGCATACATTCATATTAATTTGAATCCTTAAGGTCTTCATAATTAGATGCATATCTAGACATTAGCATTTTATTGGAAGAGAATTTTACTTTAATTTGATATGCCTCCGTTTACTAGGCACAAATTTTTGTATAGAGTACCTGACTGAATCTTCCAAAGTGCATGCTCCAAGTTTATACGCAGTCACATTACTCTCTTATCCACACAACATTCTTAAAGCTCAACATATTTTTCTGTTTACTTTTTTTAAATGATTACCTATGAGATTTTGCAGTAATAAATTTGGTAGTGAAAGCTTCACCAACTAGTTCAGAAAGAAACTGGTACTTTAATACCTTATTCAGAATGTTACAGTTCTGCACTTGACCTTGGCCAGTTAAATTGGAAGTATTATTTCTGTATATATATACTTCTCTCTATTGTATTGCTTGAAATAGATGCCCTCAAAGTTTAATGACCTGTGCTTAATGCTTCCAGCCATATATCTTTAAGGCTGCAACAATTAGTTATGAGTCTCAACCATAGATGTCTTTCTTGTTCAGGTTTTACTTTTAATAAATTTACACAGGCTTTACTGCTATTATTTCCATGAAACTTGACTCATGCTCATATATAAGCAATACTGATTATATATAAGAATTGTCTGTTTGGCTGAGAGTTCACTAACACCATGAATAATCAGTCTTCTGTCATCCCTTTGTACATTGCGTTATGTAGTGGTAAGTATTCATCTTCAAATACTCAACATGATACCAACCTAACATTAGCAAGAATATATATTAAGCCTCCAATATAATTGCTCAGAATGGATACCCCAATTTGCAAAACTTAAGGCTCCATCAGAGACAACATGTTACTGAATCAACACAGTGTTGAGGTTCACTTTGTGGACAATCCTTTGTTCAAGATGGAAGCAACATTGTCTTATGACAATCCATTTTTGAGGTGGATGTTGATCACTCACCTTAGCGGAGCTGGGTAGAGTTTACACTATCTGCAGACACAGTTCAGTTTCCAATAGGAGCAGTTGGTGATGTTCCTATATCCAGAAGTTATGATGAAGATGTGGCTGCATCCATTGCAGTTATAGGCATAGATGTTACGGTTGGCATGAGGGCATCTATAGAGAGCAGTAGGAACCCACATGTTGCATCGGTTTCTCCTTAGGTTACACCGAATATAGATGTTGGTGATGAGCTAGATGACAAGGTTTACATTCAGAGCTATGAAAGTCAACATTTGACCAAGGTGGGAACCTTTTATCAGGACTAGATAGGGAGGAGTAGTCATCACTACTTCTCTGATCCACACAGGTTTTGGCAAGGCTTCAATGTGGACTAGTTTTGATGTTTAGCATCCTTTGTGGGCTGAGTATTTGCCATCTGCAGTAGATGGCATCAGTAATTAGCACATCCACAAGAGCTTTGCAAAAGATAAAGATGGTGCTAGTGATACTAGCACTTTCAGATGTTTTTATCTGAAAGTGCTGACATGGTTAGTACTGAAGTTTGGTTGAGTCTTGTTGATTGGCTTGTGAAGTTGAGTTCAGAGTTGAGTGACAAATGTTAGAGGTTGTTCTTCTTGGGAAGCTTCTGTTTAGTGTTTGGAATCCTTCTAGTGCATGGGGATTTTAGACAGGACTTGCAGAGGAGTTTTGGAATGTATACATGATGCCAAGTATATATGGTTTTACTTTTGACTCTCAGGTGCATGATCTTTTTCAGGCACACAGCTCAGTTACAAACATGTCTGCTAGTGTGTATGGTAGCTTACTTTGCATAGTTTGCAGAAGCAATCTTTGTCAACTTAGCAAGTTGCTTCCCTTTGAGATGTTCACTCCTGTGATATCTTTACTCAGATTCTGGGACATTTAGTCAATTGTATTGGGGATGATGTCATAGGAGCTGGTTAGTGATGACAAAGACAATAATCAGTCTTATCCATGGGATTCGGGTGGACTAATGTGTTATGTGTTTCTGAGATTGCTTGGGGACAAGCAGTTTCAAGGAGGGAAGATTGTAATGCCCCCAATTTAGTAGGGCCCAAGAGCATGGGTATGTCAGTTCATCATCTGGATCGTCATGAGCTAACAGTTGGATTTGTGTAATGTTCTAGTCCTCTTTTATGATCAGATGAATGGATGAAATGGTTTACTTGTGCGGAAGAGTATGGATGATGAACAATATGGATACAAATTTGCTTAGGAAAGTCCGTATTAATGGCCACAAGAGGCCGTACAGGATGCAAAAGAGGTCGTATGGATGCCAGAAAGGTCGTACGACAGTCTAGGCAGAGGGATGAGGGCCGTATGGTCAAGGTATGAGTAGTACGCAAAATGACAGGAAGCCACACGGATAGGTATCGGGAACCAAATCAAAATACACCCTTGTTCATACACAAACACAATAGATCCTGATGAAAACCACACAATAATAGAGATTTGAATGCAAATAGTAATTGCCAGAAGATAATACTCCAATTTACCAGATCTAAGTGAAGTATTACATGCAACAATGGAATAGGGTGAGGGTTGAATTCCACCGAAACTGCACGAGCCAAATAAGGAAGATCTTTCACTTCCGAAATGGCGAACAATCCCGAACTCCAACAGTAATTCGTAGTATAGAGAAATTAATCCAAAAGCATATCGACTACAACCTACAAGCCATACTTAAATACCTATTGGGAAACATTTCTAGGGTGTACAAAGATAGCCGACGGCGACACAAACTACGGAAACAAAAGTAAAAGTGGGTTCGACATATATTAAATCAATCGGCCCATTACAAAAGTTTGATTTATTTTTTTATTTTATAATGGGAACATTATAGTCCTCCCGTCACAAATTTTGCTTGTTCTCAAGCAAATGCAACGTCAGGTGTTGGAGAATGCACTCGCCCTCCCATGTCGTGTCATCCAACAGCAGGTGTCGCCAGTGTAGCGAGTATTCCTTCACAGTGTGGTTCCGTAGGGCCCTCTCACATACTTCGAAGATCTTAGCAGATTCCAAAATGAGCTTTCCTTCTTCATTGAGTGGCGGAAGGTCGGTAGGAAGTGTGATGTTTTGCCCTACAACTTTCTTCAAACAAGAGACATGGAAGACATTATGAATACGACTACCCTCCAGAAGGTCCAACTCATCGGCAACTTCACCAATGTGGCGAGTTACACGATAGGGGCCATAGAATCGAGGTTTCAGTTTCTCCTTTACCTTTTCTTTCAGTGAGGATTGTCGATATGGCTGGAGCCGGAGATAAACCAAATCCCCCACTTCGAAACTTCTCTCTATTATGTGTCTTTCAACGTACATCTTCTATGGATTTTGTGCCCTCTATAGATTTTCTTTCAAGCATCTCAGAATGTCTTGTCCCTCCTGAAGCTAGTCCCTCGCCCTTGGTGGGTGACTGTCGCCCAACATTGTGTCGATGAAGGAAAGGGGTTCGTACCAGTACAGAGCTCTGAAGGGTGCCATTCTGATGGACATGTGGTACGTGGCATTGTAGCAATATTCTCCTAGATGGATCCATTTTACCCACAATCGCTGTTGTGCCGAAACGTAGTTCCGAAGGTAGCCTTCGAGCCATTTGTTCACAATCTCTGTTTGTCCGTCTATCTGTGGGTGGTAACTTGTACTTGGTGATAGTTTTGTCCCTGCCATCCGAAACAGTTCTGTCCAGAAGATACTGATGAATCGTCCATCCCAATCACTGACGATGTTTCGGGGTAACCCCTGCAGACGAATGACTTCTCTAAAGAACAGATCGTCAACTTGTGCGGCCTGAAGGTCGGAGGGATGGCGAAGAAACGTGCATACTTTGTCAATTTGTCAACCACCACGAAAATACAATCCTTTCCATTCACCTTGGGATGCCCTGTTATGAAATTCATCGATATACTTTCCCACTTACGTTTGGGAATTGGCAAAGGTTGTAGCAGCTCGGCAAGTAGAGTATGTTGGGACTTGTTTTGTTGGTAGACCGTACACTCTCTTACATACTGCAACATGTCCCCTTTAAGTCCTTTCCATGAAAACCTCTCCCGAAGACTTCTATAAGTTTTGAGGAAACTCGGGTGTCCAGCTAGTGGTGAGTTGTGTACTTCCTTCAAGATTTTCTGCTTTAGTTTGGATTCTGGCACCAAATATATCCGGTTTTTATAGTAGATGATATCATCCACCACTCTGTACGGATCATCGTGGGTGTGGCCATCCATTATTTCACAGGCAAATGTATTTTTGGAATATTCTACTAACAGATGTGCTTTCCAGTCAGCGGAAATTTGGTCTTGTGAGCAGATGGTGGGTTTCCGGGACAAGGCATCCGCAACCACATTGTTTTTCCCTTTCACATATTCAATGTCAAAATCAAAAGCTTGAACCTTGCTTGCCCATTTTTGTTGCCGTTCTTTCAAGTCCTGTTGCTCCAGCAAATATCTCAGACTGTACAAACTTGGCACTCGCCAGATATTGCTGGAACATGGTTAATGCATGAATGACGGCCAACATTTCTTTGTCGTTGATGGAATATAGGCATTATGTTGGTGTAAGTTTCCTGCTCTCATAAGTGATGGGGTGTTTATCTTGCATCAGTACTGCTCCAATGCCTTCCTCGGATGCGTCACACTCCAAAATGAACGGTCGAGTGAAATCAAGTAGTGCAAGTACAGGACAAGTGCATATGGCCTCCTTCAGCTTATCAAAGGTGAGTTGTGCCTTCTCATTCCACTAGAAAGACCCCTTCTTTGTTAGATTGTTAAGGGTGCACTGAGCTGAGAGAATCCTTTAACGAACCTCTTGTAGTAACTGCACAGTATTAAAAATCCTTGCAAATCTGTGAGTGATTTTGGTGGAGGCCAGTCAAGAATAGCTTAAATCTTCTTCTGATGCACTTGAACTCCGTATTTACTGACAACATGCCCCAAGTACAATATTTCTGTCATACCAAATTCACATTTGGACTGCTTGGCGAACAAGGATTGTTCCTCCATGATACTTAGAACTTCATTCAGATGCTTCAGGTGCTCCCATGTCCTGCTATAAATAAGAAGATCATCAAAGAATACCAATAAATACTTACGCAATTGCTTGTTGAAGATGTGGTTCATGCATGATTGAAATGTAGCAGGTGCATTGGTCAATTTGAACGGCATGACCAGAAACTCATAATGTCTGTAGTGACAACGGAAAGCCATCTTCTCCATATCTTCTTCCCTCATGCGGATCTGATGGTATCCGGAACGAAGATCTATTTTTGAAAAAGAGACCGCGCCATGCAATTCATCCAGCAGCTCATCTATCCTTGGAATGAGATATCTATTCTTTATTGTTTTTTTGTTCAACGCACAGTATTCCACACACATGCACATCGTCCTGTCCTTTTTGACTAATACCACAGATGATGCGAATGGGCTAGAATTGGGACGGATCCATCCTTTCTCTAGCAATTCTTGAATCGTCCTTTCGATCTCATCTTTGAATTTCTTGGGATGAGGTATGGTGTGGTTATGACTGACTTTGCTCCTAATTCTAACTTGATAATGTGTTCAAACCCTCGATGAGGTGGTATGCTAGGAGGAATATCCATGAAAACTTTATCATGTCTACTTAAAACATCTTGAAGTTCATCATCTTGTGGAGGTGTTCGACGCCCCTTTATAGGTTCTGCCGAGATAAAACAATGCGCAACCCACGCAACATCATCGTGTCGAGAAATTGCCTCCATCCGATGTGTAGACACTTCCTTCAGACCTTCATTTGCCATTCCTCGGAGGACAACCTTCTTTCCGTCAACAACAAAAGTGAAGTCCATCCGTTTGAAGCTTTGAGTGTATTCATCAAGGGTCTCCATCTACTGTATGCCAAGAATAACTTCCATGTTAGCTAGGTCCACTACGAAGAAGTCCTCAGTCACCGTGTGATTCGCCATTGTGATACTCAGCTGAGGAACAAGGTGCGTGCAGGGCAGGAAAGTCCCTCTGGTGACCTTGACCTGAAAGCCTGCGTGCACCTCTATAGGTAGACTTATTCGTTTTAACAAGGATGAGTTTATGAAATTTAGAGTAGCTCTGCTATCCAACATCACTGTAACCCTTTGTCCTTGAAGGGTACCCCGTATATGAAAAACTGTGCACTTCGAGTTGCCGGTCAAGGCAATGGTTCCTCCGAGTTGTACCAAAGCGACAGTTCTCTCCGTACGGTTTAAATTGATGTTGGTGACACTGTGGGGTTGGTTATCTTCGGCTGGCATTTCTTCTTGTTCGTCCTCATCATCAAACACGACCTCAGTGTAATGGATCTTCCCCTTTGAGGCATCAGTGGCCAGGCTCCCAAGGTCCCTTGCAATTGAAACACAATTTCTTCCTTTAGAGTTCCTATCTGGTAGCTTCATCCAATGTCAGCTTCTTGGGCGAAGGTTTGTCCCTCGAAAACGTCAGCTGTTTAGAATGTAACTTCGAGAGGATGATGCCGATGATGATGCCATACTCTGTGCTTTATTGATTGCTTCTGATAGGGTGGCAAGATTGAACCCTTTTACCCAACTTTTTAGAGGTTTTGTCAGTCCATCCATGGAGAGTACTACTTGTCTTCTTTCGGAAATGTCCATGACCAAAATAGAGAGTTTCTAAAATTCTGCAATGAATTGATCGACCGATTCAGTTTGTCTCAGTTGTGCCAAATCTTTGAAATTGAGCTCCAGATCTTTACCATCAAATTGTTCTATCAATCTCTCCGTGACTTCCGCATAAGTATTTATTTGATCATGCCCTAATGTGATGGTCCTGTGGTGCGACCATTCATGCGCAACTCCCTCCAAGTGCAACGCGACAAATTTGATTACTTCTTCTGACATAAGATTCAGCGTGAAGTAGGTATCGGCCTTCATTACCCACGTTTGTGCAGATATGGAACAGGATCCGTCAAATGGAGACAGATGTATCTTACTCAACTTTCTTCTAAGATCATCGTTAAAGTATCCTCTGTTTCTGCCTCCTGAATATCTTATTCTCAGATCTGCATAATCTTTGTAAGATATATCTTCTTCAAGATTTGCATTATTCTAGTCTTCTCTCAATTGTTCTTGCACCTCTTCGAAGGTTGGTTGTCTCCCTCCATGTTGTGCCTCTGTTTGTGGTGGAAAAGTCAGCATGAAAGGTTGAGAACATGTTGGTTGAGGGTTTGATTTACCCGACATCGAGTCTGTGCAATGACCATTTTGTTCTTCGGATATTTTGTTGTCTCCCAACTTCTTGAGAGTTTCTTCCATGAGTCGTTGTGTATTAGTGATTTGTGCTTGATTCCTGGCAAGTTCCCTTAGTAGTGCCAGAAGTTTGGCAGCGGTCGGTTCCAGTTCGGTAGCTATTCGATCAACAGAATGTGTCCTTCTCGTCTGGCTATAAACTCTCATTGACTGTCCACAGGCTGGCAGGATCGAAGCGCTCTAATACCACTGTAATGTTCCAGTCCTCTTTTATGATCAGACAAATGGATGAAATGGTTTACTTGTGTGGAAGAGTATAGATGATGAACGATATGGATACAAATATGCTTAGGAAAGTCCGTACAGATGGCCACAGGAGGCCGTATGGGATGCAAAAGAGGTACGAATGCCAGGAAGGCCGTACGACAGTCTAGTCTATGCCACTCCATGGAAAAGTGACCGTACGAGAGGAATACTTGGCCGTACAATGTCAAGAGAGGGACGTATGGTGGAAGGGATGGCCGTACGGTGGGACAGACCAAGGTGGCCGTACAACAAGCCGTACGGTGGGTGAAAGGGGAGGGAGTAAAGAAGGTAAGGGGTGAGGCAAAAGACCATACTATGGCAAAAAGGTCATAAGCCGTACAATGTAGAGTTAAATGATATAAATGGTGGAGGGATGAGGGCTGTACGGTCAAGGTATGAGCAATACGAAAAATAACAGGAAGCCACACGGATAGGTATCAGGAACCAAAACGGAATACACCCTTGTTCATACACAAACACAATAGAACCTGATGAAAACCACACAATAATAGAGATTTGAATGCGAATAATAATTGCTAGAATATAATGCTCCGATTTGCTAGATCCGAGTGAAGTATTACATGCAACAATGGAATAGTGTGAGGGCTGAATCCCACCGAAACCGCACGAGCCAAATAGTGAAGATCTTTCACTTCCGAAATAGCAAACAATCCCGAACTCTAATAGAAATTCGCAGTAAAGAGAAATTAATACAAAAGCATATCGACTACAACCTACAAGTTGTGCTTAAATACCCAATGGGAAACTTTCCGAGGGTGTACAAAGATAGCCGACGACGACACAAACTACAGAAACAAAAGTAAAAATGGGTCCGAGATATATTAAATCAATTGGCTTGTTACAAAAGTTTGATTTATTTTTTTATTTTGTAACGAGAGCATTACAATTTGAGGGTCTGTGTTTGTGTGACTTATTATTTATATTGAGTTAGGAGAGTGGATTACTATTTTTAGCAGTGTAGTGGAGGCACTTGGTATTGGCCATCATTAGTCTTTGATTTGATCAATTAATGGAGCTATATATTATAAGTTGTTTATAAGACTATTCTAATAAATGACTTTGACAATTTAGTGTTATAATTTGATGGTGTGCTGAAGAAGCCTTTCAAGTGAAAAGTGTCTTCATGAAGCTTTTAGCTTTGGACTTATTTATTCAAAATTGTCAAATGAAAGCTTCTAATTGAAAAGTGTATTGATGAAGCATCTTTAATAAAAAGTGTGAGGAAGAAGCCAAGATGCATTTTGTATTATAAAAGAGACTTTTTGTAGGAAAGGGATTCAATCTTGTCTATTGATTTTTATTACTTGTGAATTTTGACTGAAGGTATCTTCAAGGGTTTGTGAGGATTGATTCCTCTTTTTATTTGTTCTTTGAACCATTGAAAGACATGATAAATTGTGCTTTGAATTTCTGAGATCAATTCTAATTATACTGATTAGAACTTTGGTACTGCTGTATACGAAAATTATTCTTTTGCTTGCTGCATTTCGACCAGGGTCTCGGATGCAAATTATCTTGTTACGTCCCCTTTTCTTTCCTTTAACCTCTAATGCATTGTTAGCCTTTTCCATCATGGTCTTGTGAGCTAACTAGATCTTGCCACAGGTCAGTATGAGTCTCAACATAGGCATCTTATCAAAGTCGAGATAGCAAGGGTTTCTGATATTTACTGTTTATAGTTAGTTAATTGGGTTTAATATTTCCAGGTTTGCAATATTGGACTTTGAGTGTCTTGTCGAGACCTTCCTGGCAAGCTATTATAGATGGCTTTTTGAGTTCGACAAGATATTTATTCTAACATCTGAAGATTAATTTGTTTTAATAAAGTGACTTTAAAATAAAAAGGAAAATTAAAATAAGTCACTTAGCTTATAAAGTAATATTATTTTCTTACGTGGGAAAAAGACAATTAACAGAGAAAAGAGAACAAATATTCAGGAGTTAGGCAAGGGAATATGAAGAGTCATCTTGTTGAGCTTCAAACAGGAAGGGAGAGCTCATCATGCTTGGATATTGATTTGGTTTGAGATTTCTCATAAAGAAATTAAGGAAGCTTCAACTTTTATTTAGGATCCGAGGACAAAAATCCTAAGGTTCTTGGGTGGATTAGATGTAGTCCCGATTCATCAGCTATGGTGAATTCGTGATGGAGCTCATATTTGCTTTTGAGGTTCTTTTCTAATTATTCAATTTGACTGTTATCACTATTTTTATGATTGGATTGTTATTGTATTGCTGAATTATAATGATGTAACAAGTTTTGGAATATTTGCTGGTTATTACTTGTTAATGTTGCTGGTTATTATTGCATAAATTCTCTGTTTATGCTACTGAAATTTATTTGAGAAAAACTGGAAAAGAATATCTAGGGAGTCCTTATTACAGTGGTATGAGAGCTGGTTTTCTTGCCAGCTTGTGAGGTTTTACAAGAGATAAATTTTTTGGAAAGAAAATCATCTGAGAAAGTAGAGAATATTGAAGATCAGAAAATGATGTCTGCCAAATTATTTATGGGCCTCCACAACAAGTGATTGGGCATTATGTTTTTAAGTTGAGGTTAATATGAGTATTTTTAATTTTTTTTTCCAGATTTTATTGCAGCTTTTCTCATCAGCCATACTATAGAAAGTATACAATTTTGAGCAAAATACTTCATGAAGGCAACACTTCTATTGGCTGGAGTCCTTTCACCTTCATGTAGGTCACAAAGACTCTATTGATGTTTCGTTGAATATTAAGGCGGAGGTTAGTTAATGGCTTCAATATTTCTCATTTAGTTGCAACTAATTCATCGGGCTCAATTTAACTGTGAATATTGAGATATTTTACAGATTAAAATCTGTTGAAGCTTTCATTAGGGGAAGTTAAGAAATTATTTGTGCTTGTTTGTTCACCTCTTTATTTGTGCTTCTTTGTTCACACAAACTCCTATTCTTCTTAATATAAGTTGACTCATTTATTGTAATGTCCCCGTCATAAAATAAATGTACTCATTTAATCTTTGTAACGGGCCAATGGATTTATTTTATTTCGGACCCATTTTTATTTAGTTTTCATAGTTTGTGTTGCCGTCGACTAACTTTGTACACCCTCGGAAAGTTTCTTCCCGATGGGTATTTAAGCACGGCTTGTAGAAGGTTGTAGGCATGCTTTGGATTTCATTTCTCTATACTGCGGATTCTTGTTGAAGTTCGGCATTGTTCACCATTTCGGAAGTGAAAGATCTTCCCTATTTGGCTTGCGCGGTTTCGGTGGGATTCAACCCTCACCCTATTTCGTTGGTGTTCATCTCAATTTGTTTCTAGCAATTTGAAGGCTTAATTATATATCTCCGTTCCTGGTTGTGAATCTCTTGCACTGCGTCTGCAAATTTGTGTATGTATTTCCTAAGTGGTATCATTTGGTTTGTATTGTGAATCATTTACAGGAGCATACTGTGCGGCTTTGGGTAGTAAGACTAACCGTATGGCCTGGTATTACCCTGTACGGCTTCATTGTTATTCATTTACTTCTCTTGAAGTGATGTACGACATTTAGATTTTCCCTGTACGACATCCTTATCTACCGTAGGACTGTGGGGCAGTCCCATATTCTATACAAGCCATTATATCACCATACTGAAATTGCCATACGGCTTATTAGGATACAATACGGACTGATATCCCAACCGTACGACATTTTTACCCTCCTTTCCTCACCGTATAGTAAATCCATTATCCACCGTACGAGACCTTCAAACATCCAATCTTCCATCTATATGGCTCATCATGTACAGCCTATCAGAGACATCGTACGATTGATTGTGCCACCTTCCATAACCTGTACGGCCTTCTAACACTGAGTAATCTTCATTTGGTGACCATATGGCCTCTGCATACCATTCTATCCACTGTATGACAACTCCAACTTCCATTCTCTCATCTGTACAGATCTTAGGCGAGAGTATATTTGAACCCATTTTGGAAATAAGCAGACTGCAAGTTGCTCCTGTGCTAGCTGGAACATTACAGTGGTATCAGAGTTGTCGGTCTTGCCAGCTTGTGGACAGTGAATGAGAGTTTATAGTTGGAAGAGGACACATTCTGTTGATTGAATGGTTGAGTAACAGGAACCAACCGGTGCCAAACTTGTGGCACTTTTGAGGGAACTTGCCCGGAATCAGGCACAGATCATGGATACGCAGCGACTCATGGAGAAAACCCTCAAGAAGTTGGCGGAGAACAAAATATCTGGTGAACAAAATGGGCACAACGTGGACTCAGTATCAGGTAAACCACACCCTCCGCCAGCACGCTCTCGACCTTCCATGTCAACTTTCCCACCACGAATGGAAGCACACCACGGGGAGAGACTACCAACTTTCAAAGAGATAAGAGAGGACTGGAGAAATGCAAACCTTGAAGAGGATATTTCCTACAAAGATTACGAAGATCTGAGGATGTGATACTCGGGAGGCGGAAACAGAGGAGGATATTTTAACGATGATCTTAGGAGAAAATTGACTAAGGTGAATCTGTCTCCATTTGACGGATTGGGCTCCATTTCAGCATAGGGGTGGGTGATGAAAGCCGATACCTACTTCCAGTTGAATCCTATGCCTGAAGAAGCTATCAAATTCGCCGCATTGCAGTTGGAGGGTGTTGCACACGAATGGTGGCACCACGACACTATCACACTAGGGCATGATCAAATAAAGACCTATGCGGAGTTTATGGAAAGATTAATAGAACGATTTGATGGAACGGACTGTGAGTTCAATTTCAAAGATTTGGCGCAACTAAGGCAAATTGGATCGGTAGATTAGTTCATTGTAGAATTTCAGAGACTTTCTGTGTTGGTCACACACATCTTCGAAAGGAGGCGTGTTGTGCTCTTTATGGACGGGTTGGTAGAACCACTGAAGGGTTGGGTGAAGGGATTCAATCCGTCAACCCTGTTGGGAGCGATCAGTAAGGCCCGAAGCATGGCATTGTCGTCGGCATCATCATCTTCGAGCTACATCCAAAACCATTGACGTTTCCAAGGGACAAACCTCTGCCCAAGAAGTTGTCATTGGATGAAGCATCCCGACAAGAACTCCGAAGGAAGAAGTTGTGTTTCAATTGCAAGGGGCCTTGGGAGCCTAGCCACCAATGCCTTGGGAAGGGGAAGATCCATTACATCGAGGTAATGTCCAATGAAGAGGACGAACAGGAACAAGAGGAAATGCCAGTGGAAGATATCCAACCTAGTGGTGACATCAACGTGGCCAACTTAAACCGTACGGAAAGGATTGCCACCTTGGTACAACATGGAGGATCCACTGCTTTGGCTGGTAGTTTGAGGTGCACAGTTTTCTGTGTGCGAGGTAACCTTCAGGGACAAAGGGTCATGGTGATGTTGGATAGCGGAGCTACCTTGAATTTCATAAACTCGTCCTTGAAAAAGTGAAGGAATCTTCTGATGGAAGCACACGCAGGCTTTCAGGTCAAGGTTGCAGGAGGGACTTTCTTGCCCTGCACGCACCTTGTTCCTCAGTTGAGTATCACGATGGCAAATCACACGGTGATAGAGGACTTTTTCATAGTGGACCTCATTGACATGGAAGTCATTCTTGGCATACAGTGGATGGAGACGCTTGATGAGTACACGCAAAGTTTCAAGCGAATGGACTTCACTTTCGTGGTTGACAGGAAGAAGGTGGTCCTCCGAGGGATGGAAAATGAAGGTTCGAAGGAAGTTTCCGCACATCAGATGGAGGCAGTCTTGTGGCATGATGACGTTGAGTGGGCTGTGCATTGTTTTATCTCGGCAGAATCAATGAAGGGGCATCGAACACCTCCAAAGGATGATGAACTTCAGGATATTTTAAGTAGGCATGAAAAAGTTTTCATGGATATTCCACTTGGCATACCACCGCATCAGGGGTTTGAACACACAATAGAGTTGGAATCTAGGGAAAAACTAGTCATAACCGCACCATATCGCCACCCCAAGAAATTCAAGGATGAGATTGAATGGACGATTTAGAAGTTACTTGAGAAAGGATGGATAGGTCCCAGTTCTAGCCTGTTCGCGTCATTTGTGGTGTTGGTCAAAAAGGACGGAATGATGCGCATGTGTGTGGACTATCCCGCGCTGAACAAAAGGACAATAAAGAACAGGTACCCCATCTTGAGGATAGATGAGCTGCTGGATGAACTACATGGCGCGGTCTATTTTTCAAAAATAGATCTCCGTTCCAGATACCATCAGATCTGAATGAGGGAAGAAGATGTGGAGAAAACGGCCTTCTGCTGCCACTACGGACACTATGAGTTCCAGGTCATGCCATTCGGTCTGACCAATGCACTCGCCACATTTCAGTCGTGCATGAACCGCATCTTCAACAGACAGTTGCGTAAGTATCTATTGGTATTCTTTGATGATCTTATTTATAGCAGGACATGGGAGGAGCACCTGAAGCATCTGAACGAGGTTCTAAGTATCATGGAGGAGCAGTCTTTGTTCGCCAAACAGGACCCAAAGAAAAGCTGCCGAAGTTTGATGGCGATGGTACAACCGACCCTATTCGACACTGTAAGACATGTGAGACGATCTGGCGGGCAAATGGAATTACAGATGCCAATGAATGGGTGAGGCAATTTCCGGCAACCCTACGAGGGGTAGCGATTGATTGGTTTACGGATACGGATCCACAAAAGCTGAATAGCTGGGATAACATTAAAAAGGAGTTCCTGGCGGAATTTAAACTGTTGCGGGATGATAATGAAATCGTTGTAGAGATTTTCAATACCAAGGAGGGGAGGAATGAGACTGTCCGCGTCTACGCCAGGAGATTAAAAGACTTAATAAACAAAATGGAAAGCAAGCCGGCGGATGGACTTCAGAAAAGATGGTTCGTGGAAGGCCTCCGCTCGAAGTTGCGGAGGAAAATGAAAATTGTGCCACTGTCGTCATATGCGGACGCGTATAACAGAGCATTGGACCTTGAAAGTGAGCAAAAGACAAAGAAGAAGAAAACTAGCTCCTCTGATTTTGATGACGACGAGCCTGCCGAAGATGATAGCAGCGACGATGAAGGCAACAGCAAGAAGGTTCGTGCCCTACAGAAGGATATGATCTACACGATGGAGTTTAAAAATATGCAGAAGGACCCAAAAGCCAGTGAGCTGTGGTGCACGGATTGTAAGATCGACGGTCATACTAAAGGATCGTGTCCGAAGAACCAATTTTGTGACATTTGTCAGATCATAGGCCATTCCACAAATGAGTGCCCCTTTAACATGAAGACAAGAGGATCTTCGCAGGTGTTTCTTACACATGAGGCTTCCCTGTTGGGCAATAGCGGAAATACGAATAGTGCAGGTGCCACATTCGGAGGATACATGAATAATAGCAGAGGGCAAAATAACAACAATACAAATAATAACAATAATAATGGGAGCCGAAGTCGAACTCAGTATGATGCAAATAGACGGCCGATCGTTCAATGCCGAGCATGTAATTTGTGGGGTCATTTTGTGCGGGATTGTACAACGGCAAACACACCAAAATTATTATGCAGATGGTGCGGACTCGGCGATCACGAAGATTCCAAGTGTCCAAAGTCTGGAGTAAACTTGATCACTATTGGCACGGATGTAGAGGAGGTTTTCGCAATTACATGGAGGCAAGCGGAGGAAAAGAGAAAATTGGGGGAAGCGTAGGTGGAAATTGCAAAGGCATCGTCGGCGGGGACATCTCAATTGAAGGACATCACCGACACCTTGGCAAGGAACTTCGCAGAACAAAACATTGTACGACAGATCTTACAAATAGAGATACCGGTCAATATAAGTGACCTTCTCACAATGCCCCAGTTACGGACGGCCATTCTGAATCATACACCATTTTCGAAAGCAACGGAGGACACAGGAAGGGACAATAGAGAAGTAACGACAACAGACCCAATGCTGCTAGCGCTCACATTCGGACGACATTCAACGGTTGTCAAGATGGGGATTTTGGGAAATGTTTTGATAGACACAATTGTCGATGGAGGATCCGGCGTGAATGTGTTGCTGGAGGATACTTGGAAGAAGTTGGGAAAGCCGACGCTGTGGCCACGTACATTCCAGTTGCTCACGGCGGACCAGCACGGGATCAAACCGTTAGGAACCTTGAGGGCGCAACCGGTAACCATTGGTACGCAACCATTTTTATTGGATTTCGTAGTCATTCCATTGAAAAGAAGAGGATATGATGCTATTTTGGGACGGGATTGGTTGGTGCAAGCAAAAGTAAAACATGATTGGAAACGAAATACCCTATCAATGGAGCGGGGAGGCAAAAGATTCATAATTGACCTGCACACAGAAATGGTAGGTGAGGAGGCAACATCGTCAGACTCAAAAGGTGAAGGCGACAGTGACGACGAAAGAAATGACGATGAAGGAAAGAGGAGAATAGAATCGAACGACAAAGGAGTATTGACACTAGAAGATAGATGATGATTTACACTGATCCCAGATGGGATATAAATACTATCTGCCGAACCTTCCTGGAGGAGTCTGTCGGCCACAAACATTATGCCCGCTACAAACTATTTACCCGTCGGATACAAAATACAAAACATCGACGACAATCATTCTGTCGGCTACAGAAACACCGCCGGGACCATCCAGTCGGCTGACACGCACCTGTCCGGGGGAGGTGTTCTGCAGACCTCTTCTGCGGGAGGTGCTCTGCGGGCACCTGTCCGCGGCAGCCTATCCGGAGGTCCTCTTTCCGCAGGTTATTCACGCCATTTTCAGGCTCGAAAGCTGGTGTTCGATTCCCTCCTTTAACTCACTGCCGCACTCTGAGTTCCATGCGAGTTGTCTCTCCTTCTTGTTTGATCTGGCGTGGAATAATTTTTTTGCCTTATTTCCTACGCCCTTCTCTCTTTCTCTGCGGAATTCTTCACTAGCCGGCAATATTATAAATTCGCCTCGGAGTGTTTCGTATCTCCCACAGGCGACCTTCTGTGGATAACATTCTTCTGCCAAGCATGTCTTTTTGCGGGATCCATACTCTTCCCCATGAAAGCTCTCTCCCCTGCAGCAGAGTAAGGAAGTAACAGAGGGAATTTCATTGATTACTAAGCATAAATCGAATGTTTGTGTGGATTCAGCCAGCCACGTCCAAACCTCTTCTTCGGCAGAAGGAAGGTGGCAAGAAGCTCTTACAAAAAACAAAATAAATAAAAAATAAAAAAATAAAAAATGACAAATTCAAGTTGTTCAGAATGAGTAGCAGATGATGCCAAAGGGAAGGGGAAGCATCAGCGATTGCCAGAATGAGTGTAGAATTGGTAGAAAATGACAGAAATGGTGTGTTCCATGCAGTTTGTGGGGTTCGGATATCAGTCGTTGCGGATATCAGTCGTGGGAGTCTGACCAATTGAGAAGAGTTGAAGTTGCTGCAGGCATGGACTTTCTATGTACCGGAGGCACTGGGAGTAGGTGTTGGTCGGAAGGCTGTCTTGGTGGATGCGTAGAGAGTTCGAGAGGAGCTAATCATCCAGTTGGAGGCAGTGCAACGACACTTAGCTCAGTGGACCTAGTGTTGGAAGCAGAGAAAGCAGCACGAGTGGCTATCAAGGTCAGCTTGAGGAGACAATATTGTGTTAGCAGAGGCTATAGCTGTAACGGGATGAATGTGGAAGTGATGTGACAGAAGTGGATTTCTCTTGTTGTAGTCACCTTGTTAATGTATTTTGTTTGTTAATTTGTCTCAGATATTTTGTAATTGTTGTTCGGAGACGACTTTTCTTTTTGGGGGGGATGGTGTCAGCCGACTGGATGGTCCCGACGGTGTTTCTGTAGCCAACAGAGTGATTGTCGTCGGTGTTTTGTATTTTGTAGCCGACGGGTAAATAGTTTGTAGCAGACATAATGTTTGTGGCCGACGGACTCCTCCGGGAAGGTTCAGCGGATAGTATTTATATCCTATCTGGGATCATTGTAAATCATCATCTATCTTCTAGTGTCAATACTCCTTTGTCGTTCGGTTCCATTCTCCTCTTTCCTTCATCGTCATTTCTTTCGTCGTCACTGTCGCCTTCACCTTCTGAGTCTGACGATTGGGGTGGATGGTGTCAGCCGACTGGATGGTCCCGACAGTGTTTCTGTAGCCGATAGAATGATTGTTGTCGGTGTTTTGTATTTTGTAGCCGACGGGTAAATAGTTTGTACTGGATATAATGTTTGTGGCCGACAAACTCCTCCGGGAAGGTTCGGCGGATAGTATTTATATCCCGTCTAGGATCATTGTAAATCATCATCTATCTTCTATCTTGGATCCTCTATCATGGATGTTATCAAGCATAATGTATGTCTGGCATATGCGAATATAATTTTGCTGTTCGTGTCCGTGTTCATTGTCTGTATGCATTGTTTTAATTTACCCATACGGTAAACAAATGTCGAGTATTCTTTAAGAACTGTTCCAGCTAGTCATGTCGATTGGTAAAAAGGCTTCTATCTACTGTCCTACCATTCACAATTCTATCAGTGCAACATTCAACCTTGTTAATTTCCCATGACATGTGAATGCTCAACCACGGTTGCCAATACTTTTAGTGGTGGTCTTTAACAACTATGATACCTGAATGAAGACCAACTCTATGCACTGTCTAAGTTTTTTTCACTCACTCGACAGTCTCCTTGTTGTTTTCCATGATGTATTTCATTAAAATAGGACCAACAATTTTTTTGACAAACTTGAAACGTTTGTTGTATAAATTCAACCCCTTTGATACATATTGCATTAGTCCTACTAAGTTTGATGACTTTGGTGTACGACATACAATCTCTGCCCACTCAGACTAATTATCAATCCCCCTTTATTCTTCTAAAACTCCCGCTCATGATGAACCACAAAGGATCACCAATTTCATCCAACGTTATCTTTTGCTAAGGTATCCTTCATTGAAAGGAATTTGTGATGGCATCAGTTGCTAGGTGTAATGCTCACAGTGATGTTTTTTTATGTACGATTCATATTTCTCCAATATGTGTATCTTCATTGCTAGGAAAATATTCCTTGAAACAAGTATACCTCTTGACATTACATCTCCATCGTTTAGGTTCGTTTGACTCCAATAGTCAAGCCTGTTGGAAAAATTCCTATGTTATTGTTAACCAATTCTTCACTGTGAATTTTGTGATGTATTTGCAGAGATCATAGGACTAAGCTTGTACCTTGTGCATTATAGACTTCATCGGTTCAACAAATTTCTTCTCAATATGCGAATGAAAAACCTTTTTTGTTTCCAAGCTTTTGATTGTTGTAGACAAACTTCCTCATGCTGCTAAGGATATTGTAAATACACAACGATATTACAGGAAGGAACTCGGTGATAATTATGTCTCCATTTTAGCACCCCCAATAACATTCTGACTTTCTAGGGACTATCTCTTTCGAATAAAGATTCCAATCTATGGTAGCTGTAGATGTAAATGAAGTTATGATAATTGACTACAAGCGTTGGAACTTACGACATAGCTTGTGTAAACTTTAGAATTGTGTTTGTTGCTCCATGAAATCAGTTGACACTCAAAAAGGTTGACATCCCTTCAACATATTTGCTATGATCACTTGTTGTTCATAGATGAGAATTTGTGCATACCAATTACTGATTTCAACAATATATATTGGGAACCACACTCAAATATATTATGGTCTCCTTACTTTGATCATTATCGATGACGGCTACAAGTATATTTCGACCTCCAGAGCCCGATTGTTGTGCAGAATTTGTTTCACTCGTTCCACATATACAATATTTGAAATATATGTAATATCTGTTGAGACTCAAATAATGCAGAGGTTTACAAATATGAAGGAAACGGGTCCACTGTGATTAAACTTATGAGAAGGCCAAGTCTCCAAATCTCCACAAACATAAAATATTTAAATATCAATAGTCATTCTTCTAGTGTGCATTTTGGATATAGCAATTAATCCCTTCACAAAATGAAACTCACAACTCTATTTTGCAATGTTTAAGCTCAACCCAAACATAACAAAATAATATAATATTTCCCAAATAGACATTAGTCGAAATGCACTTTTATTGTTCCTTAAGATCTCACAGAATCTATTGTTGTTGATCAAATTTCTGATTATGCCCCAACTAGATGATTTTCAGAATTAATTTAATTATTTTGCCAACAAAAGGAAGCAGATAAAATACTAATAAAAAATAATTCTCAACTCCTTAATTTTCTGGTAAAAACACAAGACAAATATTTCTTGTACTTCTTTAATTCAAGAAATCTCACCATCTCACAAGAGAAACGAACGAGGAAAAATTTGATAAACCCCTTCTTAAAATCGTTTCTAAACAAATCCCATAGGATGGCAGGATCTTTAGCTCTCATACCATTGTAATTTCCAATAGTATATCATCTCCAAATTTTCTCAAAATAATTTCTAGAACATAAACAGAAAAATGATGCAATGAAAACCAACAATATAACAAATAAATTCTCATTAAAATGCCTCAGAATATGTTATTGCTTTATACATCAGCAATACAATAACCAGATATCAAGACAATCTTTAATATAAAAAATACAGTCAGATTAGAAATAACAATAAATGCACCGGTAATCTCACGTGTGAATTTTGATATTAATCCACCACAAAAATGAATTGGGGCTACGTCCAATCCATTAAGAAGAGCCTGAAGGATTCCGTCCTCAGGATCCTCAACAAGAGAAAGCTAGCAGCTTCCCAAAATTCTTTAAAGAGAAAACTAGAAAATAAGTCTCACATCCAAGCTTTCGCAAAAAGAGTCTTTGTCCATTTTTTGTATGCATCAAGTTGTCACTCTTCAGTTTTCGCTTCTATGTCTTTTGTCCTCTCCTCTCTTGTCACCTTTTAACTCCCTTTATAACATTAATTGACCCATTTATTAATTTGCTTTAAACTCGCATAAGTCAAATTTAATATTTTATGAGTTTAACTTCAAAATTCCTAATGTCCCAAAAAGGGGGACATTACAATTTATATCCCGTTTGGGCATGCTTTTGCTTGCCTTCATACTGTATTTACTATTTGTTGAAGGCCATGGATTTCTTGCTGGAATTGGGCATTTGAGCTTGCATTTGCACCTTAAATTGTGTGGACATTTTCCTAGATAAGGTTGTGCGTTTTGAAGCAACGTATACATTATACAGGCTTTGGTTTGGGTCGAAAAATTCTCAACATTGCCATCTTCCAACAACGGCTAGGGAACTACTGATTGCGCATTGTTCCAAGGGCATCCTGCTGCAAATTCCTCGAATGCTAACTTGCTTTACCCTCAAGAATAACCAACCTGGTGCTACACATTTGGACACCCACTATAACCAGGTTCCTAATTTTTAAACACAATTTTAGGAGGATAGAATGTGATAATTTGCAAATTTATATTGGCATTGTTCGTAGTTGTGTGGTTTAAATGTTTATTTCAGCTTTTCTATATATTTGAAAATCCAAAAAAAATCATATATATTGCAAAAACCTAAAAATTGTAAAACATCCAAAAGAACAAAAAATACATTCTTCAGCACCGTGATGGTGTGAGCCAGTAGGTCTCCTAAATGGTGGTTGAGGGAAGAAGCTTTAATAAAGCCAATGCAATGTGAACATTTTTTCAATGAACATTAACGGTATTTTACATAACTGCTAGGAAAGCATCCATTGTATTAATATCATGGAAGATTTACATTAGAATTCCAAACATGATTGCAAAATGCTTGGATAATCTATCTAGCCAAGTCCCACAATTTACATCCATACAATACCAAAGCTAACTGTTATTATAGATCCAGAAACAAAGTGCTTTGAGAAGTCATTCTGTATTATAACGTTTTTTGTACAAAAGTGACTTATATAGAGTTCATTTTTTCCCTATATTTGTAACTATACCAAGTATAATATACTAAGGCTCCATAGCTTTATCTTCAAAATGGTAGACCCTTTAATGTCAGAGAGGGTGGCTAGGCCTCGCGAGCACCTTCATTGGGATCATCTTCCTCCTCTGAGTTCTTATCATTGGTCTCCTCTCTCATGCACCTAGTGACCTCTGCTCTTGCAATCCCCAGGTAGTCGAAGCAACATTCAATATGCGCCTCACTATTGGCTATGTCCTCCAAATGTCTTTGGTCATTAACAAATCATCACTCTCCTTTCCGTAGTCTGAATTCTCATCTAGAATATCCATCTCATCCTCTTCCCCCTCATTCCTCACATTGCTAGGAAACAACCCTTTCAATCTCATGTACCTTGTCATCCATCCCTCTTCTTGTACAAGTTGATTTTTGGCCAACTGTAACAAAAGATTATGCTCATGTTCCTCTCCTCCCAACTTCTTGTAGAAGTCTTGGCTCTAGGGTTTGTACAATGGGATATTTTCGTACTTCCCACCCTTGCTTCAAAGACATGTAGTATATCTTCGCCAAAGGGATCATAAAATTGTCATCTATATTATCGAAGGATGCATCTATCTCTCCTTGGAAGGCATGGAAAAATAGCATTCGACAAACTTTCTCAGCCTTTTCTTTACGAGAACCCATATAAACAATCACAACTAAAAACATTGTCGCCAAGTTCGAATTCACCCTATATCTGAGGTAGGCCAGAATGATTTCCCTATCCAACACCTCTCAGACAACCTATAGAACTAGGAAATTTCTTGTGGCCAAAACATACCGCATATGTTTGTCAATGACCTACCCTAGGAATGTCATATGGTCTTCATGGACTCCAATATATTAGGCCTGTCCATAATGCAGAGAAGAGAAAATTAGCAAATTTCAGAGTGTAGATGACTGTAAGTCAGAATTACTACAACTTCTTTAAATATGCAAATGAGTTTCATGGCCATCTAATCAGAGCGTTTGATATAAATGCAAATCCATCATTGGCTCAAACTCGAATCTTGTTGTAGATGTTCAAATATTTGGCATGCCTTAATTTAAATAATATGTATTGTCAAATCTCACCATGTATTGGTTATGAGGTCATCAATTTATATGTGAAGAAGATACCTTTCATGATTGCTATCATTTCTAATACTAGCGATGTACATGATATAAGTGCAATATTTGCCAACCTGCTATACAACCTGAATAGCATGTGAAACACCATCAATCTGTATGAGCAATCATTCATATCATTAAGGCATGTGCTTTTTAAGGCATGACCCACATTCTCTCATACGTACTACTCATCCCTCCAACTCAACCTTGACACCTCATTCTAAATCTATTTGGTTACTGATCTATAACTTTATCTTAGATTCTTTTTTGCTAACTCACTAGTAAACATGTTTTCCTCTCTATAAACGTGGCTGATTTTAAATTCATGTAATTTGCTAATCAAGCACCTAATCCAAGCCAGCCATTTACTCAAGTTCTAATGAAGAAGGAATATTTTTTTCCTTAGTGCTTTGATTGTTATCAAGGAATCTCCTTCGATGCAAATCCTTTTTGCACCTATCTCTCTTCCCAGTTTAGGACAAGGCCACCCTAAACTCTGAAATATTGTTTGCTGAGGTGCCTATGTGTTTAGAGACCTATGTGTTGAGGTGTTTAGAGACCACACTTGATTCATTTCGAGCTTCACATCCTTGTAAAATATTTGGAATGCCATAGTTGGTCTAACAAATCATCAATTGTTGGACGAAAATACTTCATAATGGCGATTTTGTTAAGTGCTCTACAATCAATACATACTTTGTTTCCAAGAACCATCTTTCTTTGGTACGTGTTGGCTAAATATTTTGTAAGCCACTATGACCACAACCTACAAAATGGGATTTCTAGACAACGGTGTAGTGAGATAAATCTCTCCTCTTAGCAATATGGGAGGCTCCCTTCTTACCGTAGGTGGCTACAACAAAGACCTAACTGGAATTAACAATAGGGTGGTTCATTGAATCAAATTTTTTTTTTTTTTTCAGAAATGATCTTATAGTACCATCTACTACTTGCTATTAAACAAAATGAATCTATTACTATGGTAATACCGATGGCTCAAGTGTTGACGTAAGAACAACCTTAAGACAATAGTTATATCTTGACTTGTGTGATTGATAGCAAGAACTCAAAGCCTCCTATGAACAACCTTCTTGAAATAAAAGAGCGAACAACTAACAAAGCTCAAAGTCTTCATTTAGCTATCCAAATAGGAATAATATACTAAGAAGTTAAGCTCAAAGTCTGAAATTCTTAGCACTTGCGGCCGCTATTTAACTACATCAATTTCGTTAATGAAATCTCAAAGTCTTTCAAAAACAACACCAAAATTCTTAAATGCTTTCAAAGAGAGAAGTAACAAAAATGAATGAATCAATGTAACATAAGAAACAAGGATCAATTCCAAATATCTGAACACAAAGTTTGAGAAAAACTTGTTTCTTTATTCACTTCAGAAATTTGCAACAAAAATACAAAGTCTTCTAGTCACAAGCTCAGCCTTCTCCTCTATAGCAAACGATGATTATTTACAATGAACTCTCTCCTTTTTATAGGAAAAATGAAGAGAGAAAGGTGGAGGAAAAAGTGGAACAACCTTAACCACCGATACTTATCCTAATTATTTTGACTTTATTCAAAGTTGCATACCTAATGCAATTGCAACTTAACTACATGAGCTACTTGCACCGGTACATGTTATCCTGTACTTACAACAAAGATGCTCTTTACATGTAGCCTTCGTATCACTAATCTACTTTAAAGCATGTAAAATATGATTTGGAGTTTTCACATGGAATCAACCAATTCTCCAAACTTTCATAGGGACTTTCGCACAACTGCAGCATCTGGTTCTCCAGTATGTTGCAATGAATCTCAAATAAGATTAAAGATGTAATGATTAAATAATAAAATGAATAATATTGACGCTAATGATGCTAATGAAATTCAAATATTATTATTCATAAGATAATGTTATCCCAATCAATAATTAATTACATGGAATAAACAGTTGAATAAATTGTATTTATTAAAATACAAATAATAATATTTGACATTTTACCTAACAATAGATAAATACATTAATCCCATTGAAGTGTCACGATACTTCATATCTTCCCATATAAATATGTGTAGAGAAAACAAAAATACCATTCGGACATGGGATCACAGAGAGAAAATTATAAACAGACTCGTAAAGACTTTGATCATTTCAACCCTCAAATAATAATTATATTTCCTAATGAGCATTGTAAAAATATATCAGCAAGGACGTGAGAATGTATGGATTTAATTAGAAAGGTGGATATGTGAATGTTGTAATAAAAGATGCATAAAAGAAAGATACATTAAAAGGAGGGAATAAAACCATGAACTTAGTAAGGCATTATAAATGGAATTCAATTTAGAGCAGGCACCATTCACAAGAGGGAAAGGGGAGTATATGGGTAGTAATCCCTATTTCAGCTTGAGGGAAAACCAAGTATAATTAAATAGCAAAAAGGGTATAAGAGGTATGTTTTAATTTTAAATTCATTTATATGAAGAGTTCTTATTAATGTGATTATAATGTCAATTATAAATAATGAATATATATATATATATATGAATAACTTTTTCTAATAAAATTATAGTTTATATTTATGAAAAATATATTTGATATTTTATGAAAGATTAAAAATGGTTCTTCTGATTTTAGTAGACTAATCTTAGACTCTTCGTGTCAGTATCAGAGATGGTTGAAATTTCTATTTGGCTGACACATAGGAGATGAAATATACACTCTTAGTGTTAGTATCAAAGGTGGGTGTCATTACCTACTTGGCTAACATTAGAGATGAATATTTTGTGTTAGTATCAGAGATGGGTATAACTACCCATTTCGCTGACACAATAGAGATAGACATATAGTGTTGGTATTAGAGATGGGTGAAATTGCATTTGGCTAAACACTACCTAAAAGGATATGACCTCTATAATATTGGTATGCAAGAAATTTTATCTCCATCTGACCAACATGTCGGAGGAAATATAATGGTAAGAATGTTCTGACGGTGCCAATATATGCATATGTGAGCTTCAAGGGGTGCACTCTAGAAAAGACAGTTGAATAACTAAGGGTTAGGAAACACGATCTAGAGACATCTTTAAGGCCATAGGATAGAGGGTAGAATAGTAAAATATATTTAATTATTGTGTAAATTCTAACATTGGTTTTGCCGGAATTATTGTCCTCACTAGTGGGGACATTACATATGTTGTAAAATCATGATAACTTTCCGGAGTGTGCTTGCTACCCTAGATATTTCCTTGCTAGAAACCTCCACTTGATTATGCAAATTCTTCAATGAAAACTTCCAATTTGCAAATGTATCAAGCACATGGATGTTGACGTCATCAAACTCAAGTTGTAGGGTAATGGCTTCTGCAAACTCTGTGAGAACTTCTTGTTGACTTCTTACTTTTTTGTCCTCATCAATAACTTCACATGACAATTCTTTCAAAGCTCCTTTAATCTTATCTTCTTGAGTTGACATTATGAGTACCACTGCCTTTACCTCTTCAATGAGCTTTTGGAGAACTTGTTTCATGTTTTCCATCACATGCATGAAGTCATGATACATTTCGACAGATGTAATAAAATTATACTCACATAAGAAGTCTAAATCGAATTCCATCATGCTGTTCCAAGCACCAAAATCACCGTCTATCTACTCAAATTGATGATTAAGCAATTTCAACATGTCATTGAGTTTAGTAGAGATTTCATCCACTTTCTTCAACTCTCGGTACGCTTAGAAAATCACTAGGATTCCCTCTTTTTCAATATTGCTGCCCCACTTGTCAACGATATGTGCCTTCTGTTTCTCCCTCTCTGTGCTTACAATTGAAACAGGTTCACTAGCAAGAAAAGACCTCTTCATTTCTTCAATTATTCCCACCAAACGAGCATTCTCTTCTTTGAGTTTCACTTTCTTTTTCCACAATTCATCATTCTTTTGTCAAAGAAAGTTTACCGCTCCATGTGCATCTTGTTGATAACTTAGCCTTGTTTGCTTTCCAAGTTCAACCCTTGTGATTTTGTAATCAACAAGTTGCATATCATCAGTAGATTTATCCACAAGTAGTTCAGCTACTTCAACATACTTGATATGGTTATCATCAACTACCACTTGAGAAACTGTTTTAGCTTTCTTGTTCTTTGAAACCCTTCGCTTGGTTATTTGTCTGTCATCTTCTTCAAGAGGAATTTCTTCTTTATTTATTTTTTGTGTAACAACTCTCAACCATGGAGGAGGAATGAAAGAAGATGCACTAGCTGAAGCAGTAGTTACCATAGTCAACTCAGGATCACTTTGCATTACAGTAGTAACTATAGCTGGTGTCTCACTCTGAATGGCCACAGGAGGAGTGCTATGTGTGACCTCAGTCATAAATTGTTCAAACTGAGCTGAAGTTACATCTAGCAATGTTATAGACTAGACAGTGACAGAAGGAATAGACAAAGAATATGTATTAAATACATTTTCAAAATCATACTGATCTCCTTGTGCCTCTAATTCAGGAGCGGCTAATGATACGGGCAAAGCCGGTGTAATAGTCACAGAATCCTCAAAGGATGAATGCTTAATGGAGAATGCACCCATTGCAACGCCTAAAGGGGAATCATGAGATTCATCTGAAAGTGGAGTTGACTCTGGAAAATAAGTTGCAGCAAGAACTTCTAGAGGCTGTGAAATAAAAGGTGATGACTGCTTTGATTTCCTCTCTTCATCGTCACTTGAGTCAACTTGAATTCATTGACATCAAATCTCTTTCACTTCAAGAACTCTTGAATCTTTTCCTCCTTTGATAGATAGCTTAGGAAAACTTTGAACAGAGGGTTCAAATGTAGAGGAGCATGTACCATCTTTTCCTTTACCGTTTATCTCTGATCTCGAACCAATCGGACCAGTAGGATTAAAATCTTTGCCAGGTTTTATCGTTATGCATTTAAGACCGTTCCTCTTCATCCATATGTTGGTATTAACGAGAATAGACTGAAATCTATCCCAAATGGATGTATTTTCTATGTATGACCATGTAGGAGGAAGAATGGGTAACTTCTCCACATCATGTTGAAAATATTCAGGATCCAGATTTGGTCATCTTCAAAACTAGGGGGAATTGATGCCAAATGGAAATCTACAATTTGCTTCGCAGTTAACCGGGTATAATCCATATGCCGTATTTCCACCTCAATACGTACATCGATCCAGAGATCTTCTAAACGATGTATGTGCAAGAATTGCTTCCTCATCTTGTCATTCAATCCCCTCCAATCAAAACAACTTCTAGCTGCAAGCTTTTTCAGCGCGATCCTCTAGAGTTCAAACTCCATATTCTGGGCCTTGGGAATAGTGTCAATTGAATATCCTCCAATCTTTAATGGGTTTCGACATGAAATTCCCACTCTAGGCAGGTGTAAACTAGATTGATAAGCCTGGACTTCCATGAGCTGTCTCGCCAACTCCATCAATATAATTCTATCAGTAGGATACCTTGGTAATGTGTATGATTCTCCTTTGAAACACCCAACTTGCAAATATGAAAAGTTGGGAAATTGTAAAAATATGCAACCCTACTCATTAACCTTGTTTCATGCCTCATCAGACACACGCTTGCTAGGGATCTCTTTATCAAATAAGCACATAAAATGCTCAATGAAGGCATCCTGAACTCTTTTGAAGTGTATCCGACTTCGTTTTAAAGGCAGTTGTTCATAATATTCCCACACATCAACTATAGACCTGTCATGTTTAGTTGATAAAAAAGGTACCTAGAGCAGCAACAATGTATACCATATAGGAATTTATGTTAAACACACCAATTGATACAACATTCACCAATTGTTCGCATATGGAATCACTCACCAATTCAGCCCAAAACATGTTTTTTTTTACCATATTATGAGTGAGATGTACTTGTACATCTAGGGTTTGAAGGTGTTTGAATCCTTGAGCCCTGCCAAGCGGCTGAGAAATGTGATGAGGTCATTGATTTCCTCTTTAAAATCACATTTGCGGACTCCCTTGACCGACCATCTAACAATATTTGGTCTCTTAGTAATTAACGAGTTATCATTCACAAACTTGGTGCAAGATGAAGTATCCTCATTCGATTGCCCCATAACCTTCGGTCTTGTGATGTTTGCAACAACTGGAGTGTGAGGAACATGAAATATACAATCAATAGTCTCAGGATCAAGACTAATGATAGTATTGTCGTCTTGATCTTTGATGGTCCGTGAAGCAACATCAAAATGTCTTGCACATGCAAGAATGAATTTTGGTTCATGAGCCGCCAAGGGAAAGGTAGAAAAATTATGAATATGATTCCGTTTAATCCACACCATCTCCTCTGAAGCTGAAGCTTCAACTCTTGCAAGAAAGTCTTCAATGTTCATAAGAGAAATATCAGTATTTCGTACTTCATCACAATATGAGGTTACTTGTGATGAAGGGATGGCGTTATGATACTGATCATATTGGAATCTCATCTTCTTTTTGTCTTTGCCCTTCGCTGGAGTAGATACTTTTGACATTGCAAAATGGAACACCTATGAAACTGTTACATGAAAATCCCATAAAATGAGAACATTAGCATGTGAAAGATCCCTAGCAAGATTTTGTAGAATTTTGAACAAGGTATAAGTTGAAAAATGAATGAAATGAATAGGGATGGATAATGAACAAATGGGTCAAACTCATAATGGTTAAATTGTGAGTAAATTTGCCTAAAACAATTTTTTTAGGATGAATTGCATATTGTGACCAACAAGCTTGTATTTGAGTGAACAAGGAGATAAATGAATAACACATTGAACACCTCATATTTAAATAACTTAAAAATGTGAGATATTATCCAGTAAGCACGTGGGAAAGACTTCATTCATAGTGCAGCCATATGGAGATACATGAAATGCGTAATAGTGGGGTTTGAACTCGCATTTGCATGTAAGGGAAGTGAAAACTTATCTTTTTAGAACAGGAGTTTACGCTGGATTGCATATATCAGTAAGATGAGATCTTGCATATGCAACTTAGAGAGAATGATGGAAGATAGAAGGAACAACTTCAAGAATGAAAATCTTACAAATCTGAAAATGGAAATGTCAGTGATTTGCATGAACATTCACACTAAAATATACAGATGCCTTATAGAAAATAAGCAAGAAAAATGACCTCCACTCCACCAAAAATGAGAAAGACAAAACCTTGTCCAAACCTCGGGCAAATTTGAAACAATCCAAGAGATGTTCGAATTTTGGAGTTGCCCAAACCAAGACTTAAATAGATTTCGAAATCCTCATTACATGGTTCGAATTTGGACATGTGGATACAGTTAGAGAAATGCAATGCCCAAAATGTAAAACAACTTTTTCCCTCGCAATTTCAAATGCAAAGGCATATAAAAATGACGTCTAGGGCAAGATTGAGCTTGTAAAATGGATAAACAAGAAGCTTGGAATCGATTTGCTTGCCCTAGGTAACCTCTTGAAGAGATTCAATGGCAAAACACACAAGAATAAGCTGAAAATGATGGAGGAAATGCCCTAGATGGGGCTGTTTTGATCAAAATGCATATTGGGAGCCATATGCTTTTCCTTAGAAATCGCTGCCCTTCAAAAATGCCTTTTCATTTGATAATAACGGGTCTTTGTAGTTGAATAACACATGTCAATATTGTGCTTATACATAGATGCAATCTTAGACGGCACCAACACTTGGAAAGGATGCCAAAACCTTCACCAAAAATGGCTAAAAGTAAAAACACATTTTAAGAACACAAACACATGCATTAGTTAAGGAAAATGCCACCATAAGGATTTGCTGAAATTCTGCCTTCAAACGCTGTTTTGGAGAGCAAATACATGCCTCAAAACACGTGTTTTAAACATAAATTGCCACTTTTGGCTTTCAAGAGAAAAGCACAATTTGAGAGGGCAAAGATGTGTTTTTAAAAAAAAGTATATGCAATGCCAAGGCAAATCGCCACTTTAGTGTTGAAGACCAAAACACACTTTTTAAAGGCAAACACATGAGAACATGTAAAATGGTTAGAAATCACCACTTTAGACTTGACCGCATTTTTAAGCGGCATTTGCATATATATAAACATATGCGAAATTATAGAAAGTCGCCACTTTTTGCTTGATGGACTTTTTAAGTCAAAACACATTTCTTTTATCATTTACATCCTGTCAAGAAGATGTGCTTTAATTTTCAAGAAGAAATTATTCATATGGTCTCCACTTTCCCAATGACGGCTTTGGAACATGAGTTCGTGTGAGAATGTGCTGAGCACTTTGCTTCAAAAAAAAGCGAGTTAAAGGTGCTGATAGAAAGTTGTTTCGAGTTTACATCTGAACACCATCAAGAAAGTTTCAAAGTGTCAGAGACTCTAGATTGTGCCAATCTACAAAGAAAAATTCATGACAACTAAAACGAGAAAAAGCCAAATTACATCAAGTTTGCAAATGACAATAGATAATTCATCAAAAAGAGTTAGAGGTTGTCAAAAGACATGACACCATGATTATCAAGATGAATGTAGTAACATGAAATACATGAACTCCCGATCCTGTGATCATCTGTGATAGCATCAACAAGTACAAGGCCCTTCAGAACAATCCCTAAGATTGTTTCAATTCTCTTCCATCTTCTTTCTTCTTTAGTTTTCAAGTTTGTAGATTGGAGAGGATGTATTACATGACAATTTATGACATGTAATCCAATAATTTCTCTTGTTAGTTAGACTGGGTCAAAGTTCGTTGAGTGCTCCGACTTTTTCCTTCTTTTTCTCAACTCCTTTTCCTATATAAAGGAGTTCCTTCTCATTGTAAAAATCATCTTCTGTTGTATGCAAGAAAGCTCTGCTACACTTGTGCAAGCATAACTTTGATTTTGTAGTATGAATTGGGAGAAAAGTGAATAAAAAGAAGCAATTGGATTCAAAGCTTTGACTGGAAGCAATTGTGATAGAGCAAATTAGAAGCGTTGACTGTAATTTGCGCCTATTGTCTTTGATTCATGTTATTATTATGTGTTCAATAATAAGAGCATAGTGAGTTAAGAAGCAATCAGAGCCGAAGTTTTGAATGAGAGTGATTGTGGTGACCCATAGACTAGAAGCTTTGATTGTAGCTTGTATTACCATCTCAAATTTATGAAAAATAGTTAGAATTCTCCTACTTCTGGTAGTCTTTGTACCCCAATGGTAGAGGCTTTTATTATAAAATAGATTAAAACAAGACCTAGAGCCAAACTAGTACGCTTTCAGCTAGCCTTTGAGTTAGTGTTCATTTATCGGTATCACCGTTTCCAGCTACTAGATAGAAATTTAGTTAGAGATTTCATCTTGCCCATTATTCGTTCCGCGGGTAAGTGGATTCTTTGTTGAAAATTAAGAGGAAAAAATATTGGTAACATCCCTCACAAATCTTTCAACTTCTTACTTACCTTGAGTTGATCGAATAACGTTGAGTAGTGGGAGCCTTTCCTTTAATCTAGGAGAGACTTTGTTCTGTGGGTAAGTGGATTCTTTCTTGAAAGTTAAGAGGAAAGAATATTGGTAACATCTTTCACAAATCTCTCAACTTCTTGCTTACCTTGAGTGGATCCAACGAATGGTGAGAAGGGGGAGCCTTTCCTTTAATGTAGGAGAGACTTTTGTCTCACCCATTGTGGCTGGTCTACCTATTTTGTGACTGGATTTTGACAAAACTATTAGTTGCACAATATCCACTCAACATGTTGACATCTTTAATTCCTTACCGTATGTTATGCTTATTCCTATGTTCACAAGTAGCAACATAGATTGCCCATTGTATAAGAGCATGATCCTCCATTATAAGGTATGCAGACGCTAATTCTTTATATTCCACTTTATTTTTGCACACTAAAATATGCTTCAACTTGTGTAATCTATACATTGAGAAGTCTTGCAATAATTTGAAAATGGAAACATTTAATATCTAATTTTTTCCCTCGTTTAAATGAACTCTTATTTTTGTTTTTATCTTCATTTGGTTCTTCTATAAAATTTTATTTTATTTTATTTTATCTTCCAAACTAATTTAAATATTTTGGCAAGGGGTTCTACTAAATTCTTTGTAGAAGATTTTTCTTGGAACATATTCTTTGTTTCATTGTCAAATCCTTTAAGTGTTAGGTTAACCTAGTGAATTTTTTGTGATGCCTTGTATTGACCTTCCAAGTGTAGTTATTGTTTGTAATATTCTCCCTTAATTTATAATAAAATGGTCAAGACTCAACCAAGGAATTTTGTCAAACAGTTGGCAAATTATGACCTGCTGTTAATTGAGAGGTCGCTGTAGCATTATTTCCAGATTTGCATTATGATTAACAGTCGACAAATCAACACAACTATTCCAATATTTGCAAGGGTTCATTTATTTGGCATATCGAAATACATGAGAGAACCAGCCCAGTTAAGAAAATCAATCAAAACAAATCTAATCCACTGTCTGAATTCCAATCAGATCATTACATACTATCAAACTCTTACAAGTCACTAATAAATATGAAACTCATGGTTTAAAGAATACTATTGTTTGATTTGCAACAATAGATGATACCACTATTAGGTGATGTGAATACTGTATTCCTGGAGTTGTATACTATGCCATTGGTTGATGATGTCCTTATGCTGCTACCATTGGAGAAACCCTATTAGCCCACTTGGAAGTCTCCTCCCGTGATCACCCTTGGTCTCTCCCGAGTCTAGCTGTTTCTATTGATCTGCCTGCTACTGTTGTGTAGGTGGTTACGACCACGTGAGACTATTGGTGAATGAAGTGAATGCTGGTTGTGATTCTCTCAACCCGTTAATCTGTTGTTTGCTCGATACTGAGTGACTTGCGTTTGGATATGAACTGAAGAGCTAGTTTTGATGCAGTGATGATCTATCCTTACTCAAATATGGAATATAAAAACTTGCTGCCTGTCGTCAAGCACAACCCTGCTATGTGTTGACTTGCTATGATTGACCTGATTATCCCAATACGTTCAAACTGAAGTCTTTACTTTTAAAACCTACGTTATCTCTCCTTACTTGGCAAAGGAAAGTCGGCCTACCCTACCTGCTGTCTGAACATAAAAATATCCAGTACTGACTTGTATATGCTAGATTGTCTCCAAACACTTTTACTGTCTAGTAATCTTCCAATCTGATGTAAGTCTTGTAATGTTCCGACCTAGAAAAATGATAGCTGTACAATCCGACTGGAGCAATTTCTTTGTTTGTAGGTCACAGAGTTGGATCCGTATAGTGGCAGAGGGTGTATTAAGTAGCTGTATGGTGGAAGTTATAAGCAGGAGCGGTACAGAAGAGTCAGTATGGGAGTTGTAAGGGCCGTACAGTGTGTGTATGGTGGACAAATTGTACAGAGAAGAGGCACAAAGGACCATACAACTGCAATTGGAGGGGGACCGTATAGTGGTGAGTGGAAGTAAGGTGGCCGTACAGTGAAGAGGGAAGACCGTATGGTGTAGGAGCGACATTTTCCATTCCGCGGAAAACAACCTTCTTTCCATCGACAATAAAAGTGAAATCCATCCGTTTGAAGCTCTGAGTGTATTCATCAAGTGTCTCCATCCACTGTATGCCCAAAATAACCTCCATGTCATCAATGTCCACTATGAAGAAATTCTCGGTCACCGTGTGATTCGCCATTGTGATACTTAGATGAGGAACAAGGTGTGTGTAGGGAAAAAGAGTCCCTCTAGCAACCTTACCTAAAATAATACGTGCGTCTCCGTAGGTAGACCTCTTCACTTCACTTGAGTTTATGGAGTTTAGAGTGTATTCGCTGTCACGCATCACCATAACCCTTTGTCCTTAAAGGGTTCCCTGTACATGAAAGATTGTGCACCTTGGGCTACCGGCCAGAGCGATAGTCCCTCCGCATCGTACCAACGCTGCAATCCTTTTCGTACGGTTCAGACTAACCGTGTTGGTGTCTTCGTGATGTTGGTTGTCTTTGGCAAGTGTTTCTTCTTGTTTGTCCTCATCATCGGACATGACCTCAATGTAGTGTATTTTTCCTTTTTCGAGGCATCTGTGACCAGGTTCCCAAGGTCCCTTGCAGTTAAAACATAATTTCTTCCTTCAGAGTACTTGTCTGGTAGCTTCGTCCAATGACGGCTTACTGGGTAGAGGTTTATTATCTTTGTCCCTTAGAAACGCCGGCGGTTTGGGGTGCGAGTAACTTCGAGAGGATGATATTGAGGATGATACCATACTCCGTGCCTTCTTAATGGCCTCCAATAGGATGGTAGGATTAAACCCCTTTACCCAACCTTTTAGTGGTTCTGTCAGTTCGTCCATGAAGAGCACTACCCGCCTTCTTTCAGAAATATTTGTGACCAAAACAGAGAGTTTTTGAAATTCCGCAATGTATTGATCGACTGATCCAATTTGTCTCAGCTATGCCAATTCTTGGAAGTTGAGTTTTGGATCTTTACCATCAAATCTATCTATCAATCTGTCAGTAAATTTCGCATAAGTATTTATTTGAGCATGCCCCAGTGTGATGCTGCCGTGATGCCACCATTCATGCACAACTCCCTCCAAGTGTAATGCCACAAATTTTATTGCTTCTTCTGGCATGGGATTATTTTGGAAGTAAGTATCAGCGTTGATTACCCACATTTGTACAGATTTGGATCCGGATCCATCAAATAGGGACAAATTTACATTACTTAACTTCCTCTTGAGATCATCGTTAAAATATCCCCTATTTTTGCCTCCTGAATATCTCATTCTCAGATCTGCATAGTTTTTGTAGGGTACATCTTCCTCAAAATTCATATTCTTCCAATCTTCTCTTAGTTGTTTTTGCAATTCTTCAAAGGTTGGTTGTTTCCTTTTGTGTGGTGCCTCCGTCCATAGGGGAAAAGACAACATGGAAGGTTGAGAGTGTGTTGATGAGGGTTTGATTTACCTGACACCAAGTCCGTGCTGTGACCATTTTGTTCTTCGGATATTTTATTCTCTGCCGATTTCTTCAATGTCTCTTCCATGAGTTGCTGAGTATTAGTGATTTGTGCCTGATTCTTGGCAAAAACTGTCAATAGTGCCACGAGTTCGGCAGCTGTCGGTTCTGGTTCGACAACTATTCTATCAATGGAATGTGTCCTCCTCTTCTAACTATAAATTCTCATTCATTGTCCACAGTCTGGCAGGATCAAATGGCTTTGATACCATTGTAATGTTCCGACCTAGAAATGTAATAGCCGTACAATCCGACTGGAGCAATTTCTTTGTTCATAGGTCACAAAGTTGGATCCGTATGGTGGCAGAGAGTGTATTAAGTGGTTGTACGGTGGCAGGAGTGGTACAGAAGAGGCAGTATGGGAGTTGTGAGGGTCGTACGGTGGACCAATCAAGTTCGTATGGTGGACAAATTGTACAGAGAAGAGGTACAAAGGACCGTACAATTGTAATTGGAGGGGGACCATATGGAGATGAGTGGAAGTAAGGTGACTGTACGGTGAAGAGGGAAGACTGTATGGTGTAGAGCAATGAATTGAAGGGTGAGAATGGGAGGCCATACAATATATGGTAGTGACTAGAGGTGAATGGTCGGAGTTCATAGGGTGATGCACAGAGAGTTTTTGTAGACTAGCAAATAGTGTGAACAAATAGCGAGATTTAATACAGATAAACAACAAATGGAAATACACAGGAGAAAGAGTAGATCAAACCAACACAATGAATATTCACAATATGATGATGCTCTGATGTGCCAGATCTGAGTGAAGTATTACAGGCGATGGAGTAGGGTGAGGGTTGATTCCCACCGAAACAAAGATGACCAAAGAGGGAAGATTTTTCACTGCCGAAATGACGAATCGAGAATCCCAATAAGAATTCGCAGTACAGAGAAAATAATCCAAATTGCATACCTAAACACTAGTAACAAGCCATGGTTAAATACCCGTCGGGAAACTTTCCGAGGGTGTACAAAGAGAGTCGACGGTGACAAAACTACGGAACAAAAACATAAATGGGTTTGAGATATATCAAATCAATTGGCCCATAAACAATAGTTGGATAAATGATTTATTTTATAGTGGAAACATTTCAAGTCTCACAAAGAAGACTAGGGCTACATCCAACTTCCGACTTCCCAAGGGGTTTCGTCCTTAAGAAGAACAAATTCACATTTAAGCAACCATTTAGGATTTTTAGTAATATCATATATTCGTTGTAATAAGTCCAATGCAAATGCTTTCCTTTATAACTTTGAAATTAGGAGAGGCTCTAACAATTTAACAATGTGGGATAAAAGACTATTTCGTCTTTTAGTCACTTAAGTAACTTTATAACTTTATAACACTAAAATATTTAAATAAATCACTTAAGTCACTTGAACTTTAATATTTCTTGAAATACTTGTCTAATTCTCGTCCCATCTAAAATAGGAATCTCTCCTTGTAATTCCCCATGTGACCAAATACACTTTAAAAAAAAAGAAAGGGTCCATCTCTATTACCCCTGACTTACTAGACATAGTAAGTATGGCAAATGGAGTCCAAATGACATTGAACAAAGGTCAAATCCATAAATTGCTGAATGTTGGAAATGAATCAATCTTCAAAAGACCTTATAACCATCCTCATTAGTCTACGAGGATCCGATATTAGGCTAATCCCTTAAATTTTGATACTGGCAACCAATGGGGACATTACATTGTTGCACTCAACTTTTTCAAGGATTCCATTTTTATCTCTTACTGAATTTCGTACAAAACTTGTCATAAGCTCAAAAGAATCAAATCACTTTAGTTTTAAAATTGATCTGTAAGACAAATTAAACCAAAAATTGTGTGATCAAACCAAAATTTAAACTTGCAACAGCTTACATGAAAACTGATGGGGACACAACCCAAGAACGGAATGGACACAACAGAAAAGGGAAATTGTATTAACTGAAAAATAAGCTAGTACATTCAGTACAGAGAAAATAAACTTCAAAATATGCCCTAAGGGCTTACAATAGCATAAATGTGGAGATAATTTCTCCTTTCAGTACCTCCTCTCAAACTCCACTCCGAACTGCCTTTTACAATGCCAAGAATCTCCTTAAATAGACCCCGGAGGGTTAAGGACTAGGAGTACATTCTAGAAAGTGCTAGTAGGCATCCACCGACCAAATAGAAGGTTCCAGAAGCTGCGTTAGAAGTCGACGCAAATCTAGAAAAATCTAGAAACGGTAACCGAACTTCCGGGAGGCATAACTTTTGAACCGTAGCTCCGATTGACGAACCGTTTACATTTCCGGAAAGCTCTCGAAGCGCTTTATAGCCTTATAGACAAGCTTCTCTCGTCCCCCATTTTTCGGCCCTTTTCGAGGTCATTTAATGCCCCTAACCTGAGTTTGAAGCATTCTTAGGAGGTCTCCAAAACCTGAAAAATTGCAATAACTTTCAAACCGTGGGGCCTTTTGACCTGATTCTTTTTCTAGAATGCTCTAAATCACAGTTGCATTCATCTTGCCAATTCACACCTTCTAGTTTACCAAAATGATGGCCCAATTACATACTCCTATTTTTTCGGGATTTACATGAACACTGATAGTGGAACTGTGAGAGTTGGAACCTTTATTTGACCCAAATGGGTATCCAAAAATGAAAACACATGAAATAGAAACTAAGTCTAAGTATATTTTTTTGGGTGACACAGGATTGCCCTTACCTCTGGATGCTCCTGCATCAGACACCCAGGGTAGATTGAAAAGTGACCCTGTCACTTTATGAATGGTAGAGGAAATCCCAAATGGGAAACCTCAGCTGCTGAAATCCAAGGTGAGTCCTCGATCGGTCGTCCTTTCCATTTGACCAAATACTCTTCATACTACCTGTTTCTGGTACTCCTACCCACATGATGATCTAGAATGTCTTCTATCTCCTCCTTCTTAGAAGCAGGAATTGGACATGGCTCTAACACTAGCTCCTCGTCTGCACCATCATCATGATACTTTGTTAAATCTGCAATGTTGAAAATGGGAGAAATGTGAATAACATCTGGTAGCTCCACTTCATATGCATTTCCTGAGTCATGTTTCTTCAAATTTTTGCAGGGGCCAAATTTCTTCATTTTCAGCTTGTTGTAAGTACCGGCTGGAAATCTTTATTTTCGTAAGTGCACCATGACTAGATCCCCTACTTGGAATTCCTTATGTCTTCTCCTTTGATCAGCCCTAGCTTTATACTCTCGATTCATCTTGGTAATGTGTGCCTGAACCTCCTCATGTAGACGCTTGATATGTTTAGCAAATTCTTCCGCTTTAGCACTTGTCCTCTCCCCTTGCTCTATCTTCCTCAATTCTGGTGCAGTCCTTGGGCTATTCCCATATACAATTTGGAATGGTGATTTTCCAGTACTCCTATTTATAGAGTTATTGTAAGCAAACTCTGCTTGTAGTAGAATCAAATCCCATCCCTTGGGCTTATCCCCAACTAAACATCTCAGCAAATTGCCCAGACTTCTGTTTACCACTTCTGTTTGGCCGTCAGTTTGTGGGTGATGCGTGGAACTGATTTTCAAGTCTGTTCTCAACTTTTTCCACAATGTCCTCTAGAAATACCCCACAAATTTAGTATCTCTGTCAGAAACTATACTCCTTGAAAGACAATGTAGTCTTACCACCTCTTTGAAAAACAAGTCTGCAATATGGACAGCATCATGAGTTTTGTGGCATGGAATGAAATGTGCCATTTTGGAGAACCCATCAACCACCACAAATACTGTGTCATTACCCCTTTGTGTCCTTGGTAATCCAAGAACAAAATCCATACTTATGTCCTCCCATGGCCTTGATGGAACAGGCAATGGCTGATATAGGCCAGTATTGTGACTAAACCCCTTGGCAACTTGACAAACCTGACAACTCTGTACAAACTTCTTCACATCCTATGAAATTTGAGACAAAAAATAATGTTCTCTAAGAATGGCAATGGTCTTATCTCGACCAAAATGTCCTGCCATCCCTCCACTGTGTTTCTCCTTAATCAGATTTTCTCTCATGGAACTCCTTGGAATGCACAATTGACTACCTTTGAACAACATGCCATCCTGAATCAAATAGCCTAACCACTTGGTTCTATCTACAGCAACAGGTTCTTTACAAGCTTTCCATGCTTCAGCAAAATTAGGATCCTTGGGGTACAATTTCTTGAGTTCATCAAACCCAACTACTACATTACTGTAAGTAACAACTGTCTCCTACTTAGTGCATCTGCAACCCTGTTAGATTTTCCACTTCTATGCTTCAACACAAATGTATAGCTCTGCAAGAACTCTACCCACTTCATATGCCTCTGATTCAATTTACCTTGGCTATTTAGGTACTGTAATGCCTGATGATCAGTATACAAAACAAATTCTTTTGGCAATAAATAATGCCTCCATTTCTTTAAGGCCTGAACTATTGCATAGAACTCTTGATTATAAACAGAATACTTCTTCTTTGCATCATTCAATTTTTCACTAAAATATGCAATAGGCTTAACTTCTTGGCTTAATACAGCCCCAATAGCGCTGCCACTGGCATCACAATCCACCTGGAAAACCTTTCTAAAATCTGGAAGTGCCAATACAGACTGTTCTGTCACCTTCTTCTTCAGCAATTCAAAACTTCTCGCAGCTGCTGCAGTCCATTTGAACTCTTTTCTATCCCCTCTTATTGTATCAGTTAGGGGTGCACATATGCTACTGAAATTCTTAATAAACTTCTTGTAAAAACTAACCAGACCATGAAATGATCTTACCTCAGTAGCAGACCTTGGAGTAGGCCATTCCAAGATGGCTTTTACCTTCTCTGGATCCATTTTGAGACCTTCGGGTGATATAACAAACCCCAAATAGACTAACTCCCTTTTTGCAAAGATACACTTCTTCAGATTAATTAACAGTTTCTCTTCCCTTAGCCTTTCAAGGACACTACGAATATGCAATAAATGTTCTTCCAAAGTCTTGCTGAAAATTAAAATATCATCCAAATAAACAATAACAAATTTTTCCAAGAACTTCTTAAGTACCTCATTCATGAGCCGCATGAAGGTGCTTGGGGCGTTCGTCAATCCAAAGGGCATGACTAACCACTCATAAAGACCCTCCTTGGTATTGAAGGTTGTTTTCCGCTCATCTCCTTCTCGAATCCGTATCTGGTGATAACCACTCTTCAGATCTATCTTTGTGAAGTACTAAGCTCCACTTAAGCAGTCCATAAGATCATCCATCCTTGGCAAAGGAAACCGGTACTTGATGGTTATCCTATTTATAGCTCGAGAATCTGTACACATCCTCCACTCTCCATCCTTCTTTGGTGCGAGTACTGCAGGTACTGCACATGGACTTAGGCTCTCCCGAATCAAGTCCGTCCTCAACAACTCCTGAACCTGTCTATTTAGCTCCTCTGTTTCAGTAGGAGTCATGCTGTGAGTAGCCTTGTTAGGCAAACTAGCTCCTGGAATCAGATCTATCTGATGACTGATTTGCCTTACTGGTGGCAATCCATCTGGAACATTATTAGAGATAATATCTCCAAATTCACCTAGTAAATCTGAAACTTCAAGTGGTATTTCACTACTACCTTCTTTATCTTTCCTAGGAATCAAAGCATAGCACATATGCTGATGTTTCATGCCATCTAAAAACATCCTTCTATCAACAAGACAAATCCTAGCACTTCTACATACCTTTTCGCCTTCCTTTTTCATGGGCTCCAATTTGTGGCGAACTCCATCCTTTGTCAGAGAGTATGTGTTTGCATGCCCATCATGTACTGCATGTCTATCAAACTGCCATGGTCTACCCAACAATAGATGGCCAACATCCATCGGAATAACATCACAGAGAACTTCATCATGGTAACTCCCAATTTTGAATTTCACTAAACATTGTTCACTTACCAGGACCTTATGATCATCTTTTACCCAAGCAATCCGATAGGGCTGGGGATGTTTCTCCCTCTTGAGCTTCAGCTTAGAGACCATCTCTTCTGATACCAAGTTATCAGTGCTACCACCATCAATGATCACGTCACAACATTTATCCTCACACTTGCATCTGGTACGGAACAAACTCCTCCGTTGTCCTGGTTCAATCTCACCACTTAGTAGGACTTTTTCATTTACCAAGGTCTCTCCTCTTTCTGCATCCTCTTAATGTGATGATTGTGCATCCTCATCCACATGAGCAACCCTAGCTTGGCCCTCAGCTCTCCTATCTGTCCTTCCTTGTCGTTGAGGGCATTCAAAGGCACGATGACCTTCTTCATTGCAATTGAAACAAGTACCACGGAAGGCTCCTCTTCCTTGTCCACGTCCTCTACCTCTTCCTTTCTGATTTCCAAAGTCTTGATCATGGGAGCGGTTGAAACCCTCATTCCTCTGGTTCCTGCTAGTACCCACATCTTCATTTTTCTTTTGGGTTTCATTGCGGCCTCTAGATGATCTACCGCTTCCCCTTCCTCCTTGACCGCGTCCTCTTTGTCTTCCTTCAAACCTCTTATTCAGCTTCTCTTCAACTCGTAGGGCAAACTGGTATGCGTCTTCAATGCTGGTCATTCTTACCAGACTTAATTCCTCCTGGATGCTAGGTCGCAACCCACTGATATAACGAGCAACCTTCTCCTTATTTGCTTCTGCATGCCCCGCTCTAATCAAGAGTCCGTAAAATTCCTCTGTATATTCTTGGACTGATCTTCCTGCTTGCTTTAACCCATGCATCTTCTTAAACAAATCAAGCTCGTAGTCCACAGGAATGAACTGCTTCTTCAATTTGTCCACCATGCGATCCCATCTTGTGATCTTCTCCTTTCCTCTTCTGTTTCTTTCCAATTGAACCTTTGGCCACCAGATTTTGGTATGGCCTTTCAGTTTGGCCTTTGCAAACTTAACCCTATCTGGGTCCTTGATATCCTCATACTAAAAGTATTCTTCCAGTTCATTGATCCAATCGATCAACTCGTCTGGTTTCAGATTTTCTGAAAATACACTCACTTCAATTGTAGGTCTTTTCCCAAACTTAGTAATGGCCCTAAAAAGCCTTTCCTCTGCATGATTCAGAACTTCCCCGTGAAATTCTCCTTCTGGTCTCATTTCTTCTTCTTCATTGTCATCGTCACTCTCGTCACCTGCGGCAACATTTGCTCCTCTACGGAGCTCCTCGTGCAATGCTTGTACCTGCCTTTGGACGGCTCTAACCTCCTCAGGATTAATAGCTCTGGCCCTTCCACCACGCTCTCTTCGTGGAGGCATCTTCTAACTCGAACCCACAACCACACAGTCCTGGTGCAAACTGCCTCACAGTCGGCGCTTTGTCTACACACTCAGGAAAACCTGCTCTGATACCACTTGATGGGGACACAACCCAAGAACAGAATGGACACATCAGAAAAGGGAAATTGTATTAATTGAAAAATAAGCTAGTACATTCAGTACAGAGAAAATAAACTTCAAAATATGCCCTAAGGGCTTATAATAGCATAAATGTGGAGATAATTTCTCCTTTCAGTACCTCCTCTCAAACTCCACTCCGAACTGCCTTTTACAATGCGAAGAATCTCCTTAAATAGACCCCAGAGGGTTAAGAACTAGGAGTACATTCTAGAAAGTGCTAGCAGGCATCCACCGACCAAATAGAAGGTTCCAGAAGCTGCGTTAGAAGTCGACGCAAATCTAGAGGAATCTAGAAACGGTAACCGAACTTCCGGGAGGCATAACTTTTGAACCGTAGCTCCGATTGACGAACCGTTTACATTTCCGGAAAGCTCTCGAAGCGCTCTATAGCCCTATGGACAAGCGAACCATTTTTCGGCCCTTTTCGAGGTCATTTAATGCCCCTAACCTGACTTTGAAGCATTCTTAGGAGGTCTCCAAAACCCGAAAAATAGAATAACTTTCAAACCGTGGGGCCTTTTGACCTGATTCTTTTTCTGGAATGCTCTAAATCACAGTTACATTCATCTTGCCAATTCACACCTTCTAGTTTACCAAAATGATGGTCCAATTACATACTCCTTTTTTTTCGGGATTTACACGAACACTGATAGTGGAACTGTGAGAGTTGGAACCTTTATTTGACCCAAATGGGTATCCAGAAATGAAAACACATGAAATAGAAACTAAGTCTAAGTATATTTTTTTGGGTGACACAGGATTGCCCTTATACCTCTGGATGCTCCTGCATCAAAAACTTTCGTTTTTATCATCGAAAAGCCAATGTAGGGGAAAACTAACCTTAATTGTAGTAACAATGGCCTTGCTAGCTCCTTCATTTTCTCGGAAGGTAATTACAACAAGTGAAACTCTATTTGTCTCTTGCATCTTCCTTGTTATGGTATGAAACTCAAATGTTGCTGTTTATAAAGATCATTTCTTCGATGTGGAGTATGGTATCTTATGTCAGCCTCTTTATCTTAAATAACATTGGCACACAACTTGAGGTTCCCCTTGATCAACTATGTGTACCCACTAGTTATGAATTGATATTGATCATCATATTTTTTTGAAAAGATTGTGTAGACAACCAAAATTGGACACTCTTGTGAGTTCACATTAATTACTAACTGTTCTATTAATTAATTCTTTAATTCTTTAATTAATTACTGCATTTGTTCTATAAACCCAAACGTTTCATCATTTAATCACCCTCTTAATATTAATCTAATAATCAATGCTATTTAATTAATCAACCTTAATTAATTGACCTTTGTTGGTTAATTAAGTTCAATTTCCATAATCCTATAGTTGAAAATTTTATTTGTAATCTCTTAAATTATCTAATTATTCTTTCTAATTAAATTAATTTAATTTCACTCAAATTTCAAACTAATTTCATTTATCCAATTTCTATATGATTTCGTTCTATTTTCACATTAATTTCATCAATCTCATAATTGAACTTAAATTGAATCTAAAGCTTCAAAAATCAGAAAATGGAAGTTATAAGATAATTAAATTCTTAAAATTAAAAAATCCCTCATAAATCGAGGAAAACAATTTTTTGAAAATTTAAATCCTTTCAAAATCCAAAAATCCAAAATCATTTCCTTTTCCAAATTTGCATTTTTGGAAATATCAATCTTCGAAAATAAGAAATATCTTTAAATCCTATCCTCTCCTTTGTTTTCCAAATTACATTTTGCTTTTTGAGTTTGAAATGGAAACAAATCTCTTCTTTTGGAAAGTTACCCAAAACTGTCTAGTCTCTAATTATCTCATTCGTTCATCTTGATTTTCCTGAATTGATCTTGATAGTTCAGTGAACTCTGAAAATCCAAATGAAACTCCCTTCTCACATGTGAAGGATCCTTAATTTTGTATTGCAGTTAATTTATGCAGGTTTCATTTGTAGTTTATTGCAATCATCAAGCATCATATTTCTCGAATATCTTTAGTCCAGGTGTTGCCCAAATCAACATTGAGTGCTACCTCAACAAGAGTGCAGAGAAGCAACATAAGCACTTTGATATTTAGTATTTTTAGTTTGTGATTATGATGCTTATATTCTGTTGTTCTGTAGGGTCTTTGTTTAATAGTTTAGTTGATTGATTTCATTGCTACTAACAATCTCTCTTAGTCTTGCAAATATTTTTCATCATTCAGATTGCACTTGCCATCTTTGCTCCCTCTAGGAGGTGGAGATTGAGGTGCATTTTAATTTTAGATGCCCTATTTACTATGAGATATAGTGGAGATACCATTTATCTTATTGGGACATAGGAAATCCTCTCTTTACTTTCTTTAGATATACAAACCAACCTTTACTAGGACCGTTTCTATAGGAGGCCATTACTTTTTCCATATATCCTTGCAAGGTGTCTCCAAATATGATAGAGCCATCTAGGATTGTGATGACTCCAAACAACCTTTGAATAATGCTACTTCCCACATAAATGTGGATAGATTTGTGAATAATGGTTCTGACAACCTATCACTTTTATGCAAATGCTCTATCATGTTCCCGCTTGCTAATGTGGTTTAGCTTCCTTGTAGTAGCACAACTTGGCTCCTTCTCCTCAACATAGAACACTCTAGAACCATAGGGACAAATGCACAGTGCAAGTGACTTCATTACTATAGAGTTATATTGGCCTTGGATGTTCGTCTGCGATTGTAGAGCGAGTCCCTTGTTTGCCCATGGAATCTCCCAAATTCCCTACCTAGTCTTAGACATTCCCCAATGAACACTGTTAGATCTTTTATCTGTCCTTTATTAGTGATCAGCGATGGATGATACCTATCTATCTTTTATGTATCTTGTTCCTTTGAGTTGGCTATTTGACTAGCTTATGTTCTTTGCGGAACTTCTCCTTCCTCCCTTCCCACTTTTCTATTGGTATTGGATTTGTGATCAGATGTTAAAATTTTCTCTTTCCAGAAATTTCTATTGTATCCTAATGTGCTCTAGAGCCGGGTTGACCAATTTTTGTCTATACAAGGACATTAATATATTTTAACCCTAGTTATCGAATTCGCGAATCAGACCTTAGATCCGGATTCAGGTCCGAGCTAGGTCCGGATCCGCACATGGATCCGGGTAGGGTCCGTGATTCTGCCTGTGGATCCGTCATGATCTGCGGCCCAAGGATCCTGACGGATCACAGGCAGAATCAAGGATCCTGCCTAGATCCTCAAGGATCCAAGCATGAATCCTAAGGATCCAACACGAATCCGTGGCAATACAAGGCACAAAAACATAAAATCATGAATGTGAATGTTCTGATTTTCTTTATAATCATGAAAACAGATCAATTATCAAGTATACTAGATTCATACTATGAAATGATTTCTCTTAGTTTTTAGTATATATATAAATACACACACACACACACACACACACACATGAATCCTCCACGGATCATTATTGGAAAAAAAAAAAAAAAATCCCAAATCCATGGATCCGGTTCGTGTACCTGAATCGGATTCATTTCACAAATTGATAACTAAGATTTTAACTATTACTGATTTTGTTCATCTCCTTTTCACTATGGACATCTGGCCTCTAGAGTATATTTCTATTCTAAAATCTCCGAAAACATGCTTTCCAAAAAACTACAATTTCCTATAAATAGTTTTCTCTTACAGCAGAGTTTGTTTTTGTTTTTATACCATTCTTGTGAAAATTAGTTAATAAAAAATTATATTTAATAAATGAATGAAATAAATGCCTGCTGGACAATCTTCAACAATAGAAAGCTGCACAACACTCTGAAATCCTTAACTGAATGCCAATAAAGTATCTGCTGCAATAAAATATTGTATGACGATTCATTTTGTAAGTTTTTTCACAAAATAATTGTCTTTGTTTAAAAAAATTATTTATTTGATTTTTTAATGAGGTACAAGTGAAATTAGGGATGTAGACACACGCACATGTAGGGGGCATTAGGTTCTACTAAATGTGTTTGGGGTGAATGGTTTCTCTTTCACATCACAACCTGCATGTGAGAGGTGTGCGCTTTTAGGGCGTGGTCCAATATTTTCCAGCTATATGTACTGCAGCATCACTATTACTCATCCAGGGCTGCTAGGTCCACTACTGTATATGTCCAATCACATTCCAATATAAGCAATCCAGATAACTTCTTGGCCTTTCCACTAAGTTTCTTTATATTTTAAAACTATTTAGTTTTTTGTGGTTCCATGTAGACTTATCATATGCCAGTCTGAAGACCATATGAGCAACATGGATGTCACTCTAATACTTAATTGTTTGTGAAACTATAATAGGTGTGAATTTATCTCCTTTGGGTTGTACCTTCATAATTTACTTTGGTGAAGGCTTATGTCTAAATTTGTTTAAAATTTCCTTTGAGTGTAAATGATAATTATCAAGATAGCTAGAAAAAATACAGAAGTGGCATAATATGAATGAAGGCTTTGATGCATTGATGAATGAAGACCATAGCCATGTAATAGTTACTTGTTAATATTTCTTTCTTATCTTTTTTTTTCTAAGTTTTTAAAATAAACAGTTGTTTTTCTAGTACCTCTAAAGCATGATATTTGTTTGTTATTTTGGCAGGTTTCTCCAAGTAAAGGGTATCTAGCTACACTGAATCATTCTTTTTGCAAGCTGTGAACACGATCTTCATCTTATTCTCATTTATCTTATCTTGTGGTACTAAGATGGACAAAATACACTATAATTAGAATTAATGGACATTACAATTTCCAAGAAGGAAATGGCCTACAGCTTTTCCTTTTTAGATGGAAGAATGTGTAGATATACCTTTATTTCTTTTTCCAGCCATTCTCATCTAATGTATCTAGTGGTACTATGAAGAAAAAAAGCTACAATAATTAAAATTAATGGACATTACAATTTCCATAAAGCAAAAGGCCTATAACTATTTTCAGATGGAAGAGTGGTTAGGGATACCTTTTTCCTTTTTCCTACCATATTCATCTAATATGTAGAAAGTAAGGCCTTAGTTATTGGGTTCACACGCTGGACCCTCAAATTTGCAGGGGGGTCCTTGTTTGGTCTGGGCAGGGTCCTTGATCAGACCTGTGGCCCAAATAAACATTATAAACAGACTAATTTATTTATTTATTTCTTTCTAACCCTAAAACAGCCTCATATCAGCCTCCAAACACATTTCATTGCACATTTTCTCTCTTCATCTTGCAAGTTCGAAGTGAGGTATATACACAGACACACAAACCTATATGAGCCATAATGAAAAAAAATAAAATTTCATGAACTCACTTACCGGGTTCTCGTATCCAAACCCATCTCAGAACCTGAACTGATAACCTAGAATAAGGCAAATCCATGTATTTCTAACAGTAATCTTGAAAGGGAATATTGTAGTGCCATGGTTTAGTGGAAGAAGGAACGCAAATCAAGGTTCGCTGATTATATTTAGAATGTGTATGCATAGAGTGATCATAGAGAAACCAGCAGATCAAAAGTGCAGGTGTTTAAACATAGTCAGTATGCTTTATGAAAGCTGAGTTGTGATATCCTAATCCTAACAAGAAAATGGAAAGAAGAATAAATCTGATGTCTTAATGCCAGCTGAACATTTAGTAAATCACCCAAGTCAAAGATGTAATAATAGTTATTTAAAAAGCCAATGGAAGTAAGGAGCAATTGACAGAGAGTAATTCTCCTATCACCAACAATATTAAACAAATTTTTGTCGAGGATTAAAGTTTAAACCAAACAAATGATAAAAATAACATTCAAAACCAATTCATGATGGATAAAAGGAACAGTTTTCATGCAGGTTGGTTCTTTAAGGTAAGGCACAGAAATGAATTTGAGTAGACCAAATTCATTTGAAGTGATTGCAAAGGAAATGAACAACAATGCAAATGTTAAATGAAAATGCAGTGACCATGTACATAAGCATGGACATCATGGAAAGCGATGATAAGGCAAATACAGCCCAAAGCAGCCATCGATCATGCAGCAAAGACGCAATTATTTCTTAAACAGCGATCGAAACTAAACATAATCATTTTTGTTTTCAGCTGAGTGCTGACTTATGATTTCTCTGTTAAGCACAGTGATTTCAATACATTATGCTAACTGATTTTAACAATCAGTAAAGAGAATTAACTTGGAAGGGGGCAATTGCCAAAGCAAACATTGTGAAAGAGGTCCAATTTATCAAAATAACGCAAGCTTACTGCTACCCGATTTTTGCTACTAGCTAAATCAGGTAGAGCTTCTGTAATTTTTAAATGCATTAAGGTACAATTTTAGTTCAACCGTATCACATTCATATGCATAAGGAAATGAATAGAAGATCACACTATGACATGGCATCATGCAAATTGCTGTCATAGGAAAGAGTGCAAAAAATTGTTGAAAAAGTAATCTTTATTGATTATGCAAATGAACAATGTCTCACACAAGCCATGAGACTATCATAGTGCACATGAAAATAAAATTATACATTTATAGGTGCTATGAAAAATAATGTACAAGAAGTGTAAGGTGACTCCTCACTGCTTGAGGACGAGTCCGGCTTGAGCTGCCTTGCATCATCTTTAGTCCCCTCACTTGCCTTGCGTCCAGCCCTTGTGTCTTTTTTGCTTCAAATATTCGCATTTAAGAGAAGAAATGATGTTAGATCTCATAGATCTAAGCAATGATGTGTCATGTACTCTTTTCTAGTTAGTGAGTTTTGTTGCTCCATTAGCCCATTTTGCCTTGCTCTCATGGGAAAAGCAGGTTTTCTATACGGTCATAGTATGTCAGCATACTCATCATTCTTGACATCTCAAGGTGGGACTAAGAGCGCCTTGTCAAGTGCTTTCCGGCCAGCTATTCGACATGCATATCCGAGTCCATTTGATGGGAGATTTTAATGTTTGAAGATTTAACAAATTTATTATAAGGTGAGTATAGCTGATATTGGTAATGTTACTTTATTATATATGTACACCTTATTTCATTAAGTGGGGGAAAAGGTATTATTTAAAAAGGAACTAAATTAGCAGAAATGGGAATGTGAAGAGTCGCTTGTTTGTTCTAAAGAGGGAGGATGGAGCTCATTTCCAACAGACTTGGTTTGGTGATTGGGATTTTACTAAACTCTTTGGAGAGTTATTCTCGAAAGCTTCAGCTTTTAGCAGGTGAGAGGACGAAAACCCTCAAGCTTGGGAAGTGGACAAAAACCCATTGTCAGATGGAGACATCATGCAGGTGTTTCACATTGTACTGCAGGTTTATCTTTTCAATTATCCAATCTTACTGTAGTTTTTGTATCTACGATTGAATTTCTTGGTTATTTTATGAAGAGCTTCAATGGAATATTATCTTTGAAAATGTATTTCTATTGGAGATCGAATGTAATAACAGTTCAAGACTTATTTTATTGATTAATTTATGGGGTTTTTGTTGATGAAATCTTAAATGCATCGTATGAAATTATTTGCTTAAAATTTCTAAGTTTCTATCAAGTATTTTTAGAAAATACCTTGTTAGGGATATTACAGTGGTATCAGAGCAATAAACCTGCTATCTATTGGGAATCTTGACATTGAATGCAACTCATAAGATTACAACAGAGAATAAATCTATAGAATCTCAAGTTGAAATATTTACAGAAGGGTGCATATTGTTTGAAGTATTTTGACGCAATTGTGTTAATCTAAGAATGCAAATTGGTGGGCCTGTTGGTTCCCAAAACCGCAGACTTGAAATCCAAGAGCCTGCCACCTCTCTGATAAGATATCACAATTAGTTTTGGCCAACGAACAAGAATCACCTTGATTCCCCTGCACTTAAGGCTCCTTTACACCTAGGCGGGAAGAGCTTTTCCTCGAATCTGATCACTTGGTTCAGAGCTTTTCTATAGCGAATTTAAGCTTTGGAGTTCTCCGACTGGCAAGGTACTTGAACTCAATTAATATGGAGTAATGTGATAGTTTGAAATGGATGTTTTGTTAAAAGTTTTAACAATGGATTTGATGTTTGTAAGAAGGAAGTTATAGATTTTCCGACTTCAAATATAAATCCAATACTTCAATGACAAAAAGACTAGTGTTTTAGCGTATTCGGGCAACAGAGTCAACTACAATGAAGATTATAATGTACAACTTTATAATGTTCTATGCACGTAAACTATAAACAGTTTAGTAATTAACACATGAAAAATCAAATATAAATACAGAATTCTAAACTATTCCAGATTGTGCTTTAATTCCTAAGGTCGGGGAAGACTGGACATAAATTCATAAACAATTAAATATTTCACAATATCTGCAATGATCGAGGTTAAAATGCCATAGATGACCTCGTCTACTTATCTGACATAAATTACTTACAGAATTAAAAAAGATAATTATAAAGAATGAATCAACTAAAGTTTAAATCTCCATTTCTTTAATAAAAATATACAAAAGGGCCTTTTGTTTTTTTATTAAAATAAAATAAATGAATTTATATTATTAGAGAGTCATATGTAAGCTCCTTATTTCTCCATACAAATAAATATAAAATACTTTTTAAAAATACTTCTTTTTCATATATTGAATATATCTTGTTTGGAATAATAGAATTTCTTATTTATATCTCTCATTTCTTTTTAAAGTTATGTATCTTTAAAAAGAAAAGTCACACTCTTATAATTAATAAATCTCTAATTATTTTAATCAAACATGTTGAAGTGGCTCCTCTTATTCATCCTTGCCTTGTATAAGGTAGGGAACTATTGTTTTCTTTTAACCCCCCCTTAATTTCTTTTTTTCCTAAACATGCATCATTTATCAAAGTTTAAAAAGGTATATTAAAAAAATACAATTATTTGATGTCAATTTCGAACTTTTGATTGGCCAAGACTATTTTAGGTGGGCTTTTAGCATTTTTTCTGGAAATTAATATGAGAAAAAAATATGAATGATAGTTGATCTAGACAAGGAATCATTTATTATGGGTTAGATAGCCGCAACAGGCTGGGGAGGAAAAGGGTATAATTAATGTCATTTAAATTGAACCACCAACATCACACTGGTTTTTTTATCTGTCTTCATTTTCTTGTTCTCTCCACCTTCTTTGTTATTAGAACATCTGTACCATCCATGCCCAAAAAATATTATGTTCACCCATGCTTATCCAGGCTAGCAAGGAAATTTGTGCAGATAATACCCCTTAAACCCACAAAAAAATTCTCTACAAAAACACCATCAATTATGGCATATGAACACTGCAAACCTCATTGCATTTGAGCAGCACAATTTGTCGCACCGATCTTTCGGGATGGCCTCCTTACAACACTTGAAGTTTGCGATGTGTGGAGCGCTAATCCAGATTTGTGATATGCAGTAATTTCTATGCATGTACTCAATTGAGTCATTGATACATTTGACCATCTATGGATGTTGGTGGACTTTTCTAGTGCTTAATAAAATTTATATATTGTAGTCTTATTATATTCTCATTTATATCCCCTTCTTTCAATTGTGTGGGGTTATACTTACCCGTCTCTTTGTTTGAGTCCTCTATTTGGGCTTTTGTATTTTCCATTCCTTGTTGCCGATTTCTTGCTAGTTTTCTAATTCCTCTGCCAATATATGTCTTTCATTGAAGAAGTGCGATACTTTCTCTGGTCAGCGTGGAAGTTTGATAATGGATTCAGACTCATTTAATTTTCTTTAATCTTTTTCTATCGCTCAGATCCACCTTCGCTCTTCGCAATCTCCCTTCTTTCATTGGTTTTTCTTTTCCATGCAAATCGTTGGCTTCTTCTGACAATGATCTCTGAATATTCTACATACTTATAAGTGAGTCTGGTAGTTGTAAGTCACCAAATCTGCAATGTTTCTATCATATCCCTTGATTACATATATTTATCTTTTTTGCCTTTTCGATTTTCTTTCCGTTACTTTGGAACTTCAAATAACGCTATTGTCCTCTCATTAAACCTTATCTAGTAATTACTTCGTAACCAAAGCAACAAAAATATATTACATATTGGAAAACAACATTTTGTTCGCTTTCATATCTAACACACAACTGTGTTTTATTTTGTCTAAATAAGATTTCTTTGTATTCTATCTGATATAACTTATGGGATCATCTTTACAAATTTTCAGAGCTATCTTTACAATTTTTTAGAGCTATCTTTAGTTTAATATTGAGAAAAAAACTATTTGTTTGTTCTCCTTTGTCTTCACATTTAAAATTTGTCGTTTCCAAAAACTCTATTTCCACTAATAAATCTATTATTTATTTTTACATGAACAAAGTGGAACTTAAAAAAAAAAAAATCTTCAAAATCGATCTTTTTAAAAATTATTTATCTTCAAATTTTTTAATTATTAGTTTGACGAATTATTTTTAAAATACACTTTATTATGTCATTGCTCAACCAACTATTTCATTGTTTTATTTATAAGGTTTGAGAATTTTAACACTTCTTTTTTGAAAAACAAAGTCTTTAAAATCTAGGTTATTAGATTTTTCAATACATGTAAAGCTTTTAAATTTTTTTTTTTATGGTAGTTTTAAAAAAAAGTTTTATATTAACTTTTTAAATACTTTTTTAAAATCTTAAGTATCCATGGATAAAGTTTCTTAATTTTTGAAATTGTTAGCTTCTTCAAAAAGTAATAATGACCTATGTACATTGCTTTCAACTATGTGACAACAACAAAAGAATTACTTATTTTTTATACTGATGACTGACATAAAAATAAGACATTTTTCAGATCAATGTCATTTGCACCACCTATTTTATTGGTTCATACAATATGTTATATGTTTCTTTCCTACATCAGCTCACAATGACACATATATGTAACAAATTGTTTTAAGTTAAACCCGTTTTACACTCTTGTAACCAAAAGATAGGAACTCAAGCTGGCAAAGAGCTCTTGTTATAATTGCACCTTTTAATTATTACAACATAGTTCACATTTTTAATTAGTATAATCTTTAATTGCTTCTCAATAAATTGTGGTATTTTTAATTGAATTGCTGGATAAAAACTTTGGCGGTAGCATTGTCTTCATGAAATGATTGGTACTTTGGCATCACTTTAATTTTTAAAAGTATATTCTCACAGACGAAGTTACTCGAATATTTATGGAACCAGACGGCTACTGAAATATTTTGCTTGTATCTTCCATGTTGTTTTACAATCCTTATATTGTTTCGACGCCCCTGACCACATATATGGTTTGTGTTTCTCTACGTTCTTTTGTATCTCCAGTCCATGAAGATTTTTATAGTAGCAATACAAACTCCTTGTTTTGATGGAAGTGCTGAATTGTCTTATCAACAATTGTTTTATATACCAAATAATTGCTTTGTTCGATGAAGTTATTCATTGCGTGATAGCCTTCGTTCATCCCTTTTGTGTGTTCATGGCAACTTCTACTTTGCCACTGGCAAGTCTCTATCACAATAATCTATTGGAATTACGTATAAATCATGGGGTTCTTCGATTGGAAGCTTCATCTATGTTAGGTACATTTCTGAAACATGCACACTATTACCTGCATCGATTTTCAACTTTCCAATCAGTATTTTGTGGAATATCCATGTTATCGGTGGATAAAAACCTTTCCGACTGATAAATGTCACATGGACTCTTCGGGACAGGCACAATGGTCCTTATTGCCAGGTCTCTATTCCATGGTTCACTATATAATACATTGTGAATTTATTTGACAGAAGCAAATATCAGGAGTTTATATTAACAGTTTCCAATGTTGCCAAAAAATGGAGAATTAAATAAATTATGTGACAGATGATATCTTTTAGGCCTGGCATTCTTGTTAGCAGAGACTTTGGAAGAATATCAAAGTGTCTAATGTTGGCAGAGATTTACTTCATTACGGTTAAACCAGATAGCTCAACCGTCACCTGCGATGCATCATCTATTGTCCAGTTATCCGAAAAGTTGAAAACCATCTTATTGGCTTGGTCATTAAGGTGCACCTCATATTCCTAGCAAACTATTATAGGTAGAGAAATAATATTTGAATCCTTGATCAGAGGCTATCGTGCATAGATTGTGGAGACAATATTAAGGAAGCCATTGCAGGCTGTAAACATCCAAACACAACAGAGATTCATGGCTTAAATTGGACCACTTAAGAAGCATTGGAACTTGAGTTTGCTGTATGAAACACTTTCAGACCTACTAAGTGTGCTGGCAGTGTAAAAACTTTGATGTCCAAGGTATTTTCCGTTTTGAGCATTACTAAACTTTTGGGTAGCAATTGCTGGTCAAAGCTAAGTTTAAAAGACTATTGACACTCTGCAGTTGTTGTTATTGAGGTGCAAGCCGTGACAAGGGAGGAATTAGTGAAGATTATTGGCAGTTGAGGTTTTAACAATGTCTATCATTGTTGTTCCAGATTGTTGAAGCAATGCCTGTCATACTTGCCAGGAAGCGTTGGATAGGATGCATGAATGAATATGTTCTCAGGACTTGGCCGACAACATGATAATTGTTTGGTAAAATTGAAGTTGGAAAGACAACAAAGTAAGATTCACGCCAAGTAACTATTTGACAAAATAATCAGGCATAGTTGGAAGACCAACAAAAGAAGATTTTGAGCAAAACTCCTAATATTGAATAGGAATTGCACGACAATGGTTTGATTAAATGTCGAATTTTGAGAAGTGTTTGTCCAAATTACAGTTGAAGACAGTTAATAGAATCTAAACATTTGTTGTGTGAATGCCTGTGGGACATATATGTGAGAATTTGTATGTTACTATAATCTGCAACAATTTGTAAGTATTTGATCCAGACCAGATTTGCATTAAAGTTGAACATTTGCCTGCAAAGACAAGTAATATCTAGTCATAGGGAAAGTAAATGACTTAGAAAAAGTAAAAAAAGATCTTGTTAAATTACAACAACAGTTGGCCAAAAATTTCCCACTTGATGCAAGAACTGAAGTATTCAGCATATATGATGAGGGCAACAAACTTCCTCCATGGGTTCAAGAAGAATTACTCTTCATTAATTAAATGGATTTCCATGCAATGCTTGAAAAGAAGACTGATATGACAAAAAATAAATATTATGAATTGGGCCAGGATCTCCTTGGAAAAGACAAGTGCAGAGATTTGTAAGAGAAGGACAATAATCATCTTATTGGTAGTCTTGAAAAAGAAGAGCAGCCAACTACCACTGATTTGCAGCCTTCTCATAATCACGCAGAATATGTTAAACATGGTACAACTCTTTAGATGAGCAGTATGGTGGTAGAGGTCTTTTGCAAGGCTGCCAACACTAGTGCTCTTGATAAGCATGTTGTTAACACATGGAGAAGATTGTCCAATCAGCCAATGATGAGGACTCAACATCTTTTGTGAGTGCTGGTGCTGATTCAGACTCAATGGTTTCTACATATGATATGGATATGTATGATGAAACACTTTGTCCGACCTCATATGCGTTTGACTTATTTCACACACCTACTTGTTCACCTCATTTGGAGAGTCAAATGAAAGTAGCTGAACATAAGATTGTTGCAGCTTTATCATGCTTTGATGACATATATGAGATGTTTGAAAAGAACCTTTGGAAAGAGTATGTGGAGGGTGTTTACCGTATGGGGTAAATAGTTGAATGCATACAAACAATAGACAAGAACATGTAACACAACGGTACTCCTTCATTCTAGATGGTGTACATTTACCATTCCGAAGGGGTGACTCAACCGTTGCATGTCCTTTCGGATGCTAATCCACCCATCGGCTATTTTATAACTTTACCGACAACATGTTAATCTACCCGTTGGCTATTTTATAACTTTAATGACAACATCATCCCCCCCAAAAAGAAAAGTCAGTTTCCGGACGACAATTACAAAATATCCACTTGTGCCGCTTTCTCTGCTTCCAACTCTTGGGTACATTGCGCCAAGTGTTGCTGTACTGCCTTCAATTGGATGATCAGCTCCTCCCGAGCTCTCTATGCATTCACCACGATAGCTTCACATCCAACACCTACTCCAAGTGCTTCAAAGCGTATCAACCCTCTCGAAAGGCTTGCTCTGTTGTTCTCTCCACCTCTGATACACAAACACTCCATGCCTGCAGCAACTTCAGGTCTCATCAATTGGTCATAATTCCCACGATTGATAACTGAAGCGACTGGGGGTCTAGGGGGTCTAGGGGCCAAGACCAAAATAACACTCTCAAAGCCACACAAAATTCCATAGAATACACCATTTTTGTGATTTTCTTCCAATCCCACACTCTTTTTGGCAACTTCTTATGTTTTACTACCTGTTTATGTCTTTCCTTTCCCTTGGGCATCATGGGTTATTCATTTTGAACATTTTTGATTTGTTGTCTTTTTTTTTTTTTTTGGTTTCTCTTCTGACTGCTTCCTTCTGCTGATTTGTGATGGCATTATTTGTAGAAGCCACACAGATAATACTTGTGGGTGCCTATTCCCTCCTCTTTGGTCACTCGGAAGATGTCTGCAAAACCCAAACTAAAATAGCTCTCACAAGACAATGACCTCTGCCTGTACATGCTTCTATAGTGGTAGTGCCTTTCATCTCTTTTTTTGCGTGACTGTACGGTGGCAATGTCTGTGAAGAGATTTGTACGGTTGAAGATCTCCTAATAACAGCCGTTCGTACAGTATGGATGCCAGAGACTTTGATTGCCGAACAATTGAAGCTTGCATGATTAATTTGCTGCCCGTACGGTTATGTGGATGTACATACGGTTTTCCTAATTGTCAATACGGATTTGCAAATGCTCCTTGTACGGTTTTTACAACACCTGTACAGTCGGTTTTATAAACACTCCCTGTACAGTTTTCACAATGCCCGTACATTGTCTTAAGATGTTCGTATAGTTTCCGTACACGTCCGCCTGTCGTACCTTATGGTGCCTATGTATGGTAAGTTGCCATACGGTGCCTTAGAACATGGTGGAGTTGTCGTACAATTTTGGGAAGAACCGTACAGTGTCTTGGAATGCATTGGGATGCCGTACGGTCACGATATGGTGCCTTTATAACTGCGTTTTTTTTTCAATTTTTTTTTTGATGCTCCTCATTGTTTGTCGACAGGGGAAGAGTTCTAGCATGGTATATTTTTAGCTTGGAACCGTTCACCATTTCTGGAATTTCCTGCCCATCCAATATCCATAGCTTTTTTGCTCCGTTTTCACCTACTTCCTGGATTTGGTATGGCCCTACCTATTTGACTTTAAACTTCCCCGGTTTGATTTCGTTCAGTCCGCTATACTTCAACACCATCCGGTTGAAACTTGTTTAACTTTAGGTGTTTATCATGCCACGCTTTGCGCCTATTCTGTGTCACCTCTATGGTCCATTGTGCCTGCAATTGTCGCTCATCAAGTTTATTTAAGTTACATGATCTCTCCCTCAGGTTTTCCATATCGCCCAGTTTCTTCTCAAAACTCGGTACCATGAATTCCGTTGGCTGCCACTTCTTGCCATCAATAACTGTAATCTTGATTTTAGAAGCTTCACTCCGTACTGCTGAAGCTTTTATTAAACCCTTCCTCTTTGTTTCTTTTGTAGACCGTATGATGTGTTTTCCTTGCTGCCAACACCTTTCTACTATATTTGTGGTTCGACGTAACATTTTCTTTCTGTGCGGTCCGTTTATTGTGTACCATACGGTGGAATCTATCCTTTTTTTGGGTTCGTATTGTATTTTCTTCGCTTCAACTTTTTTCGTAATCGCCTTTTCTTCTTCTGCTTCTCTATATTCCTTTGGACATTTGTTTCCCTCTTCTTTCTCACCTTTGTCGACCTTTAACATATTACAGCTCGGAAAGAGCTTGTAATTCTATTTGCCAGTGGAAAAGGCCGTTGACCGAATCCAAATCATCGCGTATGGGGTAAATAGTTTAATGCATACAGACAATAGGCAAGAACGTGTAACACAACAGTACTACTTTTATTATTCGTATATATGCCGAAGAGATTACATAGTGCTTCCAATGATGATTCCAACCATGATCCAAAGTCCATTCCAGACGGTGTACATATACCATTCCGAAGGGGTGACTCAACCGTTACGCGTCCTTTCGGATGCTAATCTATCCGTCGACTATTTTGTAACTTTACCGACAACATGCTAATCTACCTGTCGGCTATTTTATAACTTTACCGACAACAGAGGGAAAGTAAAGGGGACTTGAATAGGAATTTCCACAGCTATTAATAATTTAAGAAGGGCTGAAAACTATGAAATTGGATGACTTGCACCACCTTTTAGATCGTGATCATCTCTTCGACCCTTACACAAATTTACTTAGAAGCACTTAGGAAGAAGGAAGCAAAAGTAGATTTATGCACATATGAGCTCATGAATGTCGAGGACACCCTTGAGGCTACATTAGTGGCATTTCATGAAGCAGAAAATTATATTGCTGAGTTAAGTCAAAAATTAGATTTGACACGCTCTAATTCAGCCCAACATTTAGATATGACTGTTGAGGAGGTTGTTAGTGATGGTGGCACGAGGGCTGATCATGTTGAGATGGATTTATTCACTTCTAATGGTCAGATTGTACTTTATGATTAAGCCATTAGCAGAGGTTGGGGTCATTCATTGTGACTATACAGTGAGGAGTGCTCATCATTTTTCTTTTGATTCACATACGGGTCTTGATGAGGCGTAGTGTGGGTTGACTCAAAGATTGTATCATCCGTTTAGGGATGAAGGCTTGGCATCTTCGGAATATAGTATTAGAGGCTACAAGTATTTGAATCAGGTGGTGATGGGAGATAACTTACAGGGGCACCAACTAATTTCTCACCATAGTGATATGTATTCAAGGGTGTTTCTTACTTCTATATCATAGGCGTGTCATGCAAATACAAGTTTACAGGGTGGTTATGGTGTCAATTGCTACCAGTTGGGTTACATGTAGAGTTAACACATTCATAGGAGTCTTGCAGATGTTGGATGTAGTTGTAAGATTGTAGATTCCTTTAGTGTTTTGTACCTACTTACGGACAATGGATGTGAGAGTGGTTTGCTTTGGGACTTGAGCATTGACAAAGTTATCAGTATAGCTTGGTTGGGTTCCATTGATAGGCTTCACCAATCGTGCTATGATGAAGATGAGGTCAAAGTCGTCCGATAGGAGTCTGATGATCTGCTTGGATATGTTTTAATTTTGATGGATTCCTCTTGTGTGTGGAATTTAGATAGTGTGGTGTATGTCCTTACACAATTGAGGGAGGCAAGACATGATTGCTTTCTGAGACACTCTCTTTGAGATGTTTACTTTGGTGACACCTACTATTGGATTATTCCATAAGTTCTAGCAGGGTGTCATGGTTTATGAGATAGTTTGGAAGATATTTTCATCTTCGTGGGCACAGGTATTACAGGAGTTAGTGGATGATATTAGGGACATTACATAGGCTTTCACTTGGGATCCAGTTGGAGCTTTTACAAAGATGATTACAGATTAGGGAGTCGGGTGAAGTGATTTTTTTCATTCCATTCTTGATGGAAATTGGTATACTGTTGAGCTCCCACCACCTCGTGATATCAGAGGAGTGTGGAGTAACAGCTAGAGTGAGGTACTCAGTTGGGTAGTGAGCACTTCCTTTTATGATAACAGCACATGATAGGTTGTCTGGATTGAGTATACACATGAGATGTTTTGGATGTTAGGTATCTAGTTGATTGGTGTTCGGGTTTATGCTGAGATGTTTTATGACTCTTGGGTTAGAGATGTTTACACTAGTGTAGCGCAACAATTGGACAGAGTATCATCTTTGAGTCAGTCTGGGATTCAGACATTTGGTTTCATCTCATAGATGCACATTGCTTGGGGGAAAGCAATCTTTGGGAAGGGAGGACTGTCATGTCCCCTTTTCTAGCCAACGACTTTTGTTGCGCCATTATCCTGTTTTTCCTTGATCCCATGGGCAAACCAGGTTTTCTATACAGTTAGAGCAATTTTTTGCCTAAGTGATTTCAGCTCCGAGTTAATGAGGATTGTTTTAGTGGGGGTTCTAGACACTTACTATTTTTAGTAAGTCAACAGATTCATCATACTTGATATCACGAGGTAGGACTAAGAGCATCTGCTCTAGAGCTTTCCGACAAGCTATTTGACATGCATATCAGAGTCCATTTGATGGGAGATTATAATGTCTGAAGATTTAATAGATTTATTATAAAGTGACTACTTCAGTTGATATTGTTAATGTCACTTTATTATCTATGTACGCCTTATTTTCTTAAGTGGGGGAAAAGTTTTTATTAAAAAAGGAAATAAACATAAATCAGAATGTGAAGAGTTGCCTGTTTGTTCTTAAAAGGGAAGATAGAGCTCATTTCTAGGTTGGAGACATCACGGAGGTTTTTTAAGCTTGGGCAGTCGACGAAAACCCATTGTTAGTTGGAGACATCATAGAGGTTTTTCACATTGTACTCTAGGTTCATCTTTTCTATTATCCATTCTTACTGTAGTTGCTGTATCCACGATTGGATATCTTGGTTATTTTATGAAGAGCTTCAATGAAATATTATTTCTGAAAATGTATATCTACTGGAGATTGAATGTAATAACTGTTTGAGACTCATTTTTATTAGTTAATTTATGGGGTTTTTGTTGATGAAATCTGAAATGTGTTGTATGAAATTATTTGTTTAAAATTTCTGAGTTTCTATCAAGGGTTTTTAGAAAATATCCTGTTAAGGGATATTACATGATACATCATCACTGCACATACACACATCTGCAAACATATAAATCTGTTCCACACATGCATAATAGATGGCAATCTATCATGGATATGTGAGAAACAAGAAATATCAAAAACAAGATCCATATGTTGGTTTGTATCTAACTTGTTTTCTTCATGTGTAGTTACACGGTCCTTCTTGTAGCACATGGGGTAAAATGTGGCTCCCACAAGGTTTGAGCTAACATGTCCCAAGGTGACATGATTTTACAAGAACATGGTTTTGGTATGTAAAACTGTGATGACACAAGTGATTAATATAATTGAATACAGGGGCAAATCACATGATAGTTCCTAAAAAGGAGGGCTACAGGAGCAGCAAACATTTTTTATATATTGCTGGTTACACAAAGTCCCGAAGAGGAGCAAGGTATGTTGATGTTATTACAGTGACAGATATCATGAAGGCTAAATGGATAATATATTATAGTGTCCTAGAGATGCCAACATGTGTATCTACAAGAACACATTCGATGCTAACAACTTTTTAAAGGTTTTGACATGATATCTTATTGACAGTTACAATATGATGAAAATAATGCCAATATAGCTACAGGAATACACTGAGTCTAGATGAATACATTGTCATACTGAATAATAAACAATAATCACAGCTGTGAACTTAAAGCATTATTATATTGTTCTCTAGCTGGTGTAAAGAAGATTAAGAGAATGCATTGGTAAAATAGTCATAGACCGACAACATTTTGAGTACAGCTACATAAATAGATGAAGGCACCGTTTGCATGCGTTTAAGCCCTCCCAAGTTCAAGTCTTAGACATTCAAAGGTATGAGAATGCTGATCAATAACAAGTAGGACAGCAATAAATTGTTTGAGGGCCTTTGAACAAAATCATGGTTTGTAGTGAAATAATTTATGGTATGCTATCTACACGATTGAAGAGCAAAGAACATTGCAATCAGAATGCAAAGCCAAAAGATGGTATGAATATGATAAATAGATGAATTGAACACATTGTTAAAATTAGAAAGTATGGTCATTATCAAGGAAGATGCTATAACTGGAGCAAAAAGGTTCCAGATTGCAACACAGTGACAAGATGATTAAAATAGAGTATAGCATGCAATGATCGTGATTAGACATTTATAATAGTCATAAGGCCATTGTAGTAGAGCATAAAGCCCACAAATTCTGGGCATTGATGACAGTAGCATCATTACAAGTCAGTTATAGCAATTGAAATAGAAACAAAAAAATAAAATAAAATGGGTTTCTTCATGCTTCAGGAAAATACGAAAATAATGGAGTTTATGCTATTCGAATAGACATTCCAAAGCAGTGGCAATTTATCAAAAGTTCCAAGCTAATCAAAGGTGGATATTTAAGGATATGGGCTGCACATGTGCATTCAAGCTCAAGCTCGAGCAGGAATATGCCTTGAAAGGACAGTGTGATAGTTATGATTTTAGCAGCAAGAACATTATCCAAATATCAAAGGCACTGAAATCTAAATATGAGCAGCATCACTTATGAGTATGGGTGTAGTTTCTGATAGCAAGATGACATAAAGACCATGAAATAAGGAGCAGATCCATTAAAAGACTTCGATTTTATGACTGTTAGGGAGCAGCGGTGAGTTTCCATTATAAATTTAAAAAAAAAAGCAGTCCTGAGACTACGCGTTGCACAATTTGTCAGGGATAACATAAAAGCCAACATAATAGTGAATACACTATACAAAGGAAATGGCATCAAATGATGATATTCATGATATTTTCACAGACCTATATACAGCCAAGGACCAAGATGCATTTATTTACCAAAGTCTTTCAGTGCTGTCTGTAGCAGATACAAAATGTAACCAAATATGCAAAAACAAAAAGTGAAACGAGAGTTTGAGACAAGCCATGGCCTACACTGAGTGAAACCCCCACTTGAAATGGAGCATAGATATACAAGGGAAAAAATCAGAAGTGCTTACATAATTTTCAGCAAAGACAGAGAGCTTGAAATGTAAAAGTTTAACCATATAATGGGGTGCTTACCTGTAGATGTCCAAAGGTTATGCATACAAAGAGCAAAGCCTTAAGATTTTTCTCCACAATTATGAAACCCTACCTTACATGGTGGCTTCCAGGAGGAAACAGTGAAAGGTAAAAAATCAAATAAAAGGAATGGCTTCAGATAATGATGGAAAATCTCCTGGATCTGAAAAAAACTCTGCAGAAACCCTCATTCATTTTATGGGAGCCAAAAAGCTCCATTTTCAAAGTAGTAGCGACGCCCAACAACAGATGAAGAATGAGGCTTCCATTTTTTTCCAGTAAACCTTCATGGCAGCGTGGCGACACCCAAACAACATGATGGAAAGATGCACCAAAATGGAGAGTTCAAAAATGAAAAATGAAATATATCATCAAGTGTAAAGCCTTTTTTGGGTTTTATTTATTTTAATTTTTTTTCATCCAAACTCCGTTGGGTAATTATTCTTCAAATTTGTGAACTGATATGTATTATCACATAGGCTTTATATGTTTTCTTGGTGAGAAGTAAAAACTATATTATTAAAATGTTTTTTTAAATATATCATTTTATTAGTATAGTTTGGAGATCCAAATATGGAAATAGACTTTCCAAAATAAAAGTAAATGCTTTTTATTTGTACATCATTTAATATTGCTGAATAATTTTTAATTGTTGTTTTAACAAATATTAATTATAACAATAATACTATTAAGTGTTTAGTAATGTTAGAAGTTGTAATCTTTCCTTGGTGTATTTATAAACCAAGGTTAGAACTCCTTTCTTTATTGTTGTAATATATTAGGATATAAGCCAAGGTATCCTAATATATTTCTTTTTTGTCCTTTTTCCACTACATCTTATTTTGTCATCTAGTGGAATATGTGAGGATAAATATGTATTGTAATTTCTAATTTTAGATTATTCCTCCTTAAGAGGAATCTCACACTTGGCCTCACACACATATGAATGGTGGCATTCATAGACATGGGAGTTACATTCTAACTCCTCTCTCTCATCTCTATTTAAGAGATGACCCTCCTCTCTCATTCAACAACAATGAGGTTTCTTCCTCTTCTCAATTATTGTATGAGCATTGCTCTCTATCTCTCTCTTCCTTCTTAGGCTTTTCATGCCTCATTCATAATGTCACAAGGGGTTTTCTTTGCTTTCCCCTTTCCAAATATCTTGTCTCATGGTGTTGGAGCTTGAAGCTTTCTCTCTCCTATTTTATGGTAATATCTTTTCATGCATTTACTCACTTAGATTCTTTCGTGGTATTGCTTATTTACAGATTTCTTTTTCCATTTCTAACATGGTATCAGAGCTACTAATCTTTGTTTTGAAGGTTTGCATGAAGGTACGATTCGAAGGAGACTCTTGAGAGAGATTTCACTAATTTCTTCTTTAATCTTCTTAAGATGGAAGAAATTGAATTTATTTTTGAGTTTGGCTGGTTTACCGCCAAACTTGATCAACTTTTGTGTGCTCTAATTTGTGCAGGTTACTTCTTATTTTCTATTACTTTTCATCTAACTCCTTTGGAAGGCTTGCCGCCAAAGCATTCACAGTTTGTTTTCTAAATTTTTTTTTAAGAAATGACTCTCTGACTATATATCGTGCTTCTATGTTTTTTATGGCTATATATTTGAATGGAGAGCAGGTGAAAAAATTGTTTTTGTCTTTTTTAACCTATTCCACAGGATGGTCGCATGGGTATTGACAGTTCTTCTATCACCATGCCTGCCCGTTACTTGCCGCGATCGGCCCCTGCTTCAGCCCCTTCGACCCCTGCCCCCGCACCTTCCCCTGCATTCGAAGTGGGTTTGCGAAAGGCGACGTTCAAGCCGCAGCTACATGAGCGGCGGCAGAATTTGAAAACAGTCAATCCGGAGTTGGGCTTCCTTGATTAAGCTCAGCAAACCTCATACTGACTCTCATAGAATGTTTCAAATATTTCTCTGCACACCGTTGATCACATGTTTCCTCCTGTTTGTCCAAAGTCTTGCGTCGAAATCTATCTACACAATTATTGAAGCACCTTTCAACCAACGAATTATTCATCCTCAAACTGTCTCTAATTTGAAGCTGATCAATCATGTTGGACATTCTCTGTTGGTCTTCCTCTGGCATGTTGGCCAAATCCCCAAGCATGCTCTTGTCCATTTTTTACAATCTGCAAGTCAATGACTTGTTGTTTTCTTTTCAGATGGCGTTCCTTTGATCCTTTTCATACCCTTTCTCAATATAGGACTCTGGAGCCTTAAAAGGAAAGAGGCGGAGGTCATTCTGTACCTCCGGATCAGAAAACTGCCTCCCAATGAGGCGTTTGATCTGTGATATAGTAGATTTGGGATTCATGGTGGCCGAGGCCACTGCTGCCGTTCCAAGAAATCGCTGTTTTTTGCCGAAACAAACCATGGCGGGGGTTTCTCGCTTCGATTCTCACGTCAATGCCATGCTGCTTTGGCACTGCTACAACGCAATTTTCATTGCCGATGTCCAGTCCAATGTCACTCATTTTCAATCAAACTCAGAACAAGCTTAATGATAACTGAATTCAGACAAAGTTGGCAGTTTTATCCCGAAAACACGGCAACCTTGCTCAACTCGCGCACATCAATGGCTGGAGTGGCGTTGTTCTTAATCTCTGTGTTCGTGATGTCCGTGAAATTAATTGCTGTGATATTGGGGTTAGGGCTTTGGGAGCGCATCCTCTGAGATCGAGTAAAAAGGGGCACGGAGAAATTAATGTGCCGCTCATCATTTCCGGCAACAGAATTGTCCCCGGAGAATGGTGTTATGCTGATTTTGATGGGGTTGTGATTTCTGATGCCCCCCTTTCGGTTTCATTTGAAATTGGTTTTTGTGGACTCTCATTGAGACTTTTTTTGGGGGTTTGAATAGAATAAGATTCGACTAGTAATTACCCCATGTTCTTTCAAATTTTAACTTATGCTCTGAGTCTGCTGTCTTTTATCTATTCATGGGAGGATTCATGATTTGGGTCTGTTGTTTTTTTTATCAGTTCAAGCTGGACTTTGTGCTTTCAGTCTGATGTTTGATAAGTTCAAGTTGTTATTCGTGATTTGACCCTTGATGTTTTTTAATCAGTTCAAGCTGTTATTTATATCTTATACCTGATATCTATATTTAGATTTAGTTGTAAAGTTTGCTTGTTTTTTTTGCAAGATTCTTTCTTCTTCTTTTTTTCTTGACAGAGGCATCTTTTGCTTTTATTATTGCCTTTTGTCAACCTATTCTTGGCATGTAATCAGTCATTGTCAGACAAGTGCAATATTCTCTCATTACAAGCTTTTATTCAAACTTTTTTTAGAAAAGTTTTTTAACTTTTTTTAGTATACTCTTATCTGCCAGCTCTGAACTCTATCATTATTTACTAACCTTTTTTGCAGGGTTAGTTGTAACAAATTTTACATGAAGGTAATTACTCTTAAACAAGAAAAAGTGGGAAATCATTTTTCTAGCATCAAGCTATCATTTAATAATTGTAATTGTATGATTTCATACTATGATATTTTAAGTATATTTATTCAAGTATATATGGGTTCACACATATATACCAAGATAAATATACCACCTATTATAATTTTCATATCCATGTTTACCCTTAATGGAGTTTTATACCTGATATCTATATTTAGTTGATCTTCCTTAAATCATTTTACTTTATTGGATTATGAGTAATCTTACACTATTGCCTTCATTATTTAATGATTTGAATTAATTGATCTATCTGCACATAGTTGCACTTTTATGCTTTTATAGCATTGTTCTATGCCATGTTGGCACTTTCTGGTTTTATACCAATGATCTACATGATTTATATGATTTTTTTTTGAGTTGCATAGGGAGCTTAATATTTTTTCAAGGATAACTATGTAAGTCCCTTCAGTATAACTGATACATAGTTTCCTTATCTGGCCCATGGAGTATCCCTCCATCCTATATTGGTATGCACTCATTTTATATGGAGTTTCCCTCCATGTTGATCCTCAATGAAGAGGATGTTATTATTGGAGTTTTCTCTCCAAATTCAGATGATTTGATCCAATTTGAAGGCAATATGTTGTTATATCCTCATAATCCATTCTTTTGATTATCCTAACAAATCATGATAATTCTACTTTGATCAGCATGTCTCTCCTTTATGTTATTTTCATATATTAATGTGATAATGATCTGCATATTTTATTGCTTAGATCATGAGTCATGCATGTTATGGATTGATCACCCATTAACTTGCAGTGGAATGATTCATTAAGTGGACTATCTATATCCACATGATTGATGCAATGTTGATGCACGTCTCATTAGTTGGCCTTGTCTATGGTCATTTGTGCATTAGTATCATATACTTTTTATGAGAGCATTGATCAAGCTTTTTACTCAATTTGTCCTTGTTGACAATTTCTTGAGCATATACTTTATCTTGATATCAGGTTATCTCCATTGTTTTGTGGTAACATGTTTTACTCATTGTTTCTCTATGAGAATTTTATTATCCTTATTCAAAAGGATTTTGAATTTGCATATATGATGGCATTCTACTTGTGGATATTTGTCTTGTTGTTTTTTTCAGGTGATCCATCAAGGAACCTTCTTGGAGGGGTCTATGCTTCCACATTCAAAGGACTCATGTACTTCTCTTGGATCTGCAAATGTACCATATGGCTTGAAGACAATCAAATTACTTCATATTGAAGATTAAGTTGCAGATTTTTGTAAATTATGGGTTTAATACCCTTTGATGTAATTACCCCAAGTAAAGATTAAAGGGGGGTGTTAGAAGTTGTAATCTTTCCTTGGTGTATTTATAAACCAAGGTTAGAACTCCTTTCTTTATTGTTGTAATATATTAGGATATAAGCCAAGGTATCCTAATATATTTCTTTTTTGTCATTTTTCCACTACATCTTATTTTGTCATCTAGTGGAATATGTGAGGATAAATATGTATTGTAATTTCTAATTTTAGATTATTCCTCCTTAAGAGGAATCTCACACTTGGCCTCACACACATATGAATGGTGGCATTCATAGACATGGGAGTTACATTCTAACTCCTCTCTCTCATCTCTATTTAAGAGATGACCCTCCTCTCTCATTCAACAACAATGAGGTTTCTTCCTCTTCTCAATTATTGTATGAGCATTGCTCTCTATCTCTCTCTTCCTTCTTAGGCTTTTCATGCCTCATTCATAATGTCACAAGGGGTTTTCTTTGCTTTCCCCTTTCCAAATATCTTGTCTCATGGTGTTGGAGCTTGAAGCTTTCTCTCTCCTATTTTATGGTAATATCTTTTCATGCATTTACTCACTTAGGTTCTTTCCTGGTATTGCGTATTTACAGATTTCTTTTTCCATTTCTAACAAGTAATTATTGCGTGATTAATATTAGTAATAAAAATAATATTTGTTAAAGTAAATAAATTATAGTTCATTTAATAATCATCAATTGAAGAACAAATAGATATTTATATTTACTTCTAGATTCAAGAGAGCTTTTATGGTAGAGGTGCTATGGTCATACTGATAAGATTCAAAGTTAGAGAGGGTTATTGTTTTTTTGGGGCTCTTGATGAGATTTTAGAGAAATGAGTTTGTGTTTATGAGGGGCCTTTATGATGGCATTGATGGAGCATGACTTTTGGGCCACTTTTATGCCTTTTTAAGTCTTTTGAGGAGCTCAAAATAAGGCTGATTGAGTGTATCCAACCCAGGATTTATTGCCCTCATGAATGCTGCATTTGGATCAAAAAGCATAAGTATGGGTGGAGGCTTTATTTTTGGAGGGGGTCTTAGCATTCTTCTATGTTGTATTGCAACCTATGTTGGGTTCTTTTAGCAAGAGGGAATTTTTGTAACTCAGTTCCAGAGTTCTATACTGCTGTGAGCATCATTTGTTCAATAATTTTAGTGACTTTACCTTCTCAAGGACCGCTCTACTGTGTATAGAGCAGAACGGTTAAGTGTTTTTTGTGAATTTCTATGCATTTTCTTCAACATTTACCACTTTCAGCACCTTTAGACAGGATTTGTCATACCTTTGCAGGTCATATAGTTGTGTGAGTGATGGAAAAAATACCCAGCTGTGAGACCTCTGTTTTCCTTTTTGGGTTTGTGAGCGTTTACACCTTCATGAAATTCTAATGTAGAGGTCTGAGTGATTTTTGAGTTGTGTTATTATATAGCTATGTTTTTGAGCATAAGTACGCTACAGCTTATAGGAGTTAGTTTTCTGTTTCATGTTTCCTTCCAACTCTTTCCCTCAGCAAGGGTTTTACTTTTAGGAATGTTTAGGTGAGTACTATAAGAACCAGCTTGCTCTAGAGATTAGCTTCCACCATCTTAGGACAATCAGGGAAGCTTTCCCATGTTCATTGATAGGTTTGAGCTTACTCAGCAGGGGTGTTCTATTTTGGTGATAACACTTACTGCAAGTCATGATTAATGGGTGAGGTGATCTATGATTAAAGAAAAGATACAACACTTCATTGGCAATTCTCACACTGAAGAGTCACAACTCTTTATGAATGAAAGGTATTTCTAAAGGAATATATGTGAAGATTTTATGTTATTAATCTTGTCTAAAGTGCTCAGTTGAGTGGTAGAAACACCAACCCATGGAAGCATAAGAAATCAATGATTCTAATTAGGGAAGGCTATCTCAATCGCAAGTGCATGAACACTGTTGGGTGGATATTTTACAACCGACAATTTTTGCCAATTCAGTTGCAAAATAGGTAGACCACCCACATTATCTGACATAGAGTCTCTCCTAGATTTAGGGGAAAGGCTCCCCCTTCTCATTGTTCCTTGTATTAACTCAAGGTAAGCAAGAAGTTGAGAGATTTTTGCAAGGGGTGTTACCAATATTCTTTTCTCTTAGCTTTCAGGAAAGAACCCATTTACACGCAAAGTGAGTAATGGACAAGATTAAATTTCTAAACTACACTTGTATCTAATAGCTGGAAACGGTGATACCGATAAACCACCATCGACTCAAAGGCTGATTGAAAGTGTACCGGTTTGGCTTTAAGTCCTGTTTGTCTAATTTATAAGAAAAATCGTAAGCATTGGGGTGCAAAGACTTCCAAAATTAGATGGTTTCTATTCTATAACTTATTTTTAGTTTTAATCTATTCAATAAGAAAAACCTCTACCATTGGAGGCATAGACTTTTAGAAGTAGGGAAATTCTAACTATTTTTTGTGAATTTGGGATGGTAATACAAGCTACAGTCAAACCTTCTAGTCTATTCACCACAATCGCTCCTAGTCAAAGCTTTGGCTCCAATTGTTCTCAACTTACTATGCTTTATTACTTAAACATACAATAAAACTCGAATCAAAGATAATAGACAAAAATTATAGTCAAAGCTTCAAAGCTTCCAATTTGTGCTAATTAGAAATGATTCAAGTCAAAGATTCGACTCCAATTGTTTGTTTTCTTTCAATTTTCTTCCAAATCAGTACTACACAATCAAAGTTACTCTGCACAAGTTTGGTAGTGCTTCCTTGCATAAATAAAAGATGATTTTTACAATAAGGGGGGCACTCCTTATATAGGAAAAATTAGGTAGAGAAAGAAGGAGAAAAAGGTGAAGAAACTCAACCACCTTAACTTATTCAAACTAGGTGAGAATAATTATTGGATTACATGTCATGAGGACATGCAAACGAATTACATAAAATTGCATCACATGCAATTCATCTTCTGCAACTACAAAGCTACAAAACACTTGAAGAAAATGTTGAAGGTGTTGATTTTGAATGAATCAATCCTGTAGATTATCAACGAAGGCCTTTACTTGATGGTGCAATTGTTGATGATCGTTGAATCAGTAATTCCTGTATTGTGCGTTGTTGCATTCTCTTTGATGAATTGCCAGTTGTCATTTTAAAACTTGATGTAATCAGCCTTTTCCTCATCCCACAGTTGTGAATTCGTCTTTGTCAAATTCCCACATTCTGGACTTTACGATACTTTGAAAACCTGGAACAACTTTCCCATCAACATCTTCATTGAATTCCCTTTCTATTTTTTTTAAAGTGATTTTGCGTTCCCACACGAACTCTGGTTGCAAGGCTGCCATGGGAAAGTGGAGACCGTATGAATAATTTCTTCTTGAGAATTAAAGCATGTCTTCTCGATAGGATGTCTTTGTTCTTCGAAGAAGTTTTGACATATCTCGAAGATGAAAACATCTGCCAACTAGATTAGATTGACTTTTTTTTTGGATTTGAGTTACATTGGTGGATCCATGATGAACAAGTGTTTGAAGTATTGATTAGATACATATGGAACACATGTGATGGCTGGAAATGAACCATACAACATTTATTTGCCCAAAAATTTCCAAAATCAGATTTAGAATGATGGATTGCATGTGGGCAAAGATGGGCTTTTGTTGGGAAAGGTCAAGAATGCAAGTTGGAGGCATTTGGGTATTTACAAGATGATAGTTTGGATCCTTTAAAATGAGAGTTTTCATCCAAATCGGGTTCTGTAGATGTCATTGCACATGGTAAAATCCTTTCATTTTACATGATGTAAAACATGCAATCAGGCTCAGAGAGCGCCATTACATGTATGGGAAAGTGAAAAATGAATGTGTTTGGAAAATGGATGAAGTATGGGAGGTGGAAATATGGAAATGCACTTGCATTCTTGGGTGAAAAACTTCAACTTTTATCCAAGAAAAAAAAAACTAAAAACAAGCAACAGACAAGAAAGAAAAACTAAAAACAAAACAAAAACTTATCTCTTGCTATTGACTCAAACATGACTAATTTCAAGATATCCCTTTACATGCAATTTTTTTTTGGATTTTGGAAGAGTTTTTGCATTTGTAATGAGATGATTTCTGTCATGTCCCCTTGCACTCAATAGCCTAAGTTTAAAACTTAGCTATATTTGCACCTCAATAGGCCTAAGTTTATATCCTAGGGGTGTCGCATGGGGGTGGAAAAGTGAGTAAAATCAAATAATATTCCTTCCACCATAACTAAGGTAATTCCTATCCAATTTGCACCACGGTGGTGGTTCCCTTTCGGATGTGGCAATGGATTGCCAAGTACCTCCCTCTTGGCAGCCACCATAGTAGCCTTTCTCGTCAAAGACTTTGTAAAGCCTTGAAGCTACATGTCTCGCCCAACGTAACACCCTTTCATTTGGTCGATGGTGTAGTTTCGAGCATTACTTTTGGACAAGGAGCATGGAGAGAGGCAATTCTTTGGAGAACACAATTTTTGCTTAGGTGAAACATCAGCTCTCTAAGAGACGAAATCCCTTTCAATTTCTAAATAGGACGTAGCCCTTATTTGTATTTAATTTGTTTCTCAATCAGCTCTCAGTTTATGCATTCACAAGAAAATTCTTTTAGGATGATTTGCATATTAACGCTGTGCGTATAGGGATTGGAGAGTGGATTACCTTTAACGTTGAATGCCCGACTTGAGAAGTGTATGCATGACCGAAGTTCTATTAGTGTGTGTATTATAGTGAGCCCGAGCATGACTGACACTGTTTATCGTACAGGGTAAAAGAATACTTAACACATAGTATAGCATGATACAACACAGAACAGATCCTTTATTCATATATGCAATATGCACTCAATGCTTACAATCCGAATACAATGATTACAACAATGATCCAAAGTCTATCTCCGACGGTGTACATATACCTTCCCGAAGGGGTGACTCAAGTGTCGTGCGCCTGTTCGGATACTATTCTACCCGTCGGCTACAATATGGATTTTACTGACAACATCATCCCCCTCTAAAGAAAACTCATCTCTGGACGACAATACAACAAAACTTAAAATAACAAAATACATCAATGAATAAATACTAAATAGAGGGATGCGTCTTTGGCGTAGTTGTCGACTGCGCCCTCAATTCATTCAGCTCCGCCCGTAGCTTGTAGACTTGCTCTTTCCTAACCTTCAGTTCTGCTTCCGCTTCCATTTGAAGCTCTAGAGCTGACTGCATCATCTTTGCATTTTCTCCCAACTCTTTCTCCTTTCCTGCTGCCACTTGTTCCTTTTCCTCTGCCAACTTCTGTAGCTGACTCTGTCTGTCTAACAGGACTGTCCTCTTGGATTCCCAAGCCGCCCTCTCGGATTCCCAGGTTGCCCTCTAGGCTAACTTGGCAGCTGACTCCTCCCGAGCCCTCTCAGCTGTTACCTGATCTGCCTGGCTCCTCCGAAGAGTGTAATACGCCTCCCTATATAACTTCACTATCTCGTGAGTCAAAGCCTCTACTTGGCTCTCCATGCTAGGATCTGTCGTCGTGGCCCAGTCTTGTTGCATCTCTGCAGTCTCCACATCCGGCCATCCCCGTTGCTCAAAACAAATTGTAAAGGCAATTGGGCATCCTAACCTCATAAAAGATATGACTCCCTCCAACTCCTTCACAACTGAGTCCAATGCCTGAGTCTCTGTCGAAGCTAGCACCTGGTGAGCCCGAGTCGTTAGAGTTGCTACATCACCAAGAAATGTCTCTCATTCCTATTGTTGATGCGAGTTTTGTATCACTTACATAACATATTAGGATTTGAATATTCAATATGGGATATCAAACATGCAACTCCTCTCTTGAAAAGTTATTACGTATGAAGACATAAGCAATAGCTCCAATGTTCCTTACACCGTTGGATACTTGCTCAGTTTTATCGATGTGATTCGCTGGTAATCACGTAGGTGGCCTTACGCTATTCATTCAAGGATGACTTGTACTTTGGTGGAATGAAGGTGATGGTGATTCGGTTTGTGAAATGTGCGGAGGCAAATAATGTTGATGGTATGATGAGGTAGGATGTTTCTGCCAATGGTGATGTTGATGAGAAAGCGATGGTGGTGGAGGGTGAATGGGTGTGTTCAGATACTTGATCTACTTCCCTAACTTCCTTCTCTAAGCTTCGACTACCAAGCTACTCACTATTCTACTCCTACTCCTATGAATGGAAGGTTAGCAAATGGACGGGGATCGAACCTAATGAGAGCTGACGAGCGGCCTCACTTCCATAGGTGCAATGATTCGAAGGAATAATAAACTAGTTTACCACACAAAGCTTCCCAACCAGCTGCTAGGATGCTAGTGGCCTAGTATTGACCCCTATCAAGCATTTACCAATGCTACCATACAACTATCCATCTACTTTACTCTCGCTTAAACAACTTGAAATGAAATTTGCTTCAGCAACTTGAAAGGAAATCTAACTAAGTGGAAGTAGAAAACATGCAATAATACCCAATGTTCTTAATCAACATGCAAATCGCAACAATGAAAAAGAGAGCAATTTTGGTATTATCTTCGCAACAATTTCTCCAACTATTTACAAATGAGAGCAAATGGCCTTTTATAGGGGCCAAAAATACAACGGATGGTGGAGATCAAAACAAGATCAACGATCCAGATTGGATCCTCAAAACCCAAATTAGGGTTGCGACCCCATTGGCCAATGAGAAGCTGCCACCTCATCAATGGACCAATGAAAAAAGTTCAAAAAGTGGCAACCAATGAGAAGGCACCAAAATGGTGGCCAATCAGAAATAGACACTTGTCCTATTCTAGAAGAAAGGGAAATTGCCACTTGGGCTTACATCAAATGATCTTCTAATATAAATCTTCCCTTTTCTTTCATTTTCTTAGCTAAGGCAATGAACTTAGCTAGCCTTTCGTTAACATCTTCCATAGGAGGACAAGGTGTGTGCTTCGCCCTGAGTTCCACTGACTTCGCCACGCTGCTTGTTGCTTGTAGTGTCCTTTTGTGATCCTTCTCATATTCCTTCGCAAATCCAATAAAAGCATTGAGAGAGGAAAGGGTGCCCAAATGCTTTTTCTTAATAGCAACCTTTCCTAACTCATCCAACTTCGATCCAAAATCTGTCTCGTTGACATCCTCTTTGCCAAGGAGAATTGTCCTTCCTTTAGTTTGTCCCTCATCTGTATCATGTCCACTGTACCGATATTGGTGTCAGTTATTCTCTTCATTTTCGAGAAGAAGGGAGTTTTGGGCATCATATCCTCTTTGTCTTTCTTAGTGTTTGCCTGCTTGGGATTCTTACTTGCACTAACATCCTCCATGCTCATCACCCTATTATGGGATGGTAGAGTGGTGGACCAGAAGGCAAGAAGAACTGAAAGATCCCTGATAGATGCTCTTGCTGATCTGCTATAGTTTTTAAATTAATAAACTATATTTTCCCGTGATTTATTTGATGGTCTTTGAGAATAGACAGAAGTTGCAGAAGGTTTTGTTTTTGTTTTGGGTTTTTTGATCGTTTTCACAATAGTAATGAATAATGAACAATAAACATGAGAGGAGACTGAAAATAAATAAGAACATAGAGCCAAATCAGAATTGCTATAAATCGTACCAGGCAGATTTCTGATTTATAAAGCCAAATAATAAATCCAATGCAATTCCAAGGAGCTTACATCCAACAATGATGCCAAACTGCTGCAAATGGCAGCCGTAAGACTACAAGGAATCATGTCCCAGCTGAAAGAATCAATCTGTAACGCTGAAACCATAAATCTGCAACCTGAATTCACAATAAAGAATGGTGTACTCTATCCCTGATAGCAATGCACACTATCTGAAGAATCCAATGCCAATAACTGCTGAGGGCTACGTCCCAGCCAATCCAGAACCTGGGGTTTGCGTCCCAGATGAAGAATTGCTCTCTCAGAACCAATTCACAAAAACAAGTTTTTCAATATGCAAAAGATGATCTTAGAATGAAGCTTCCATCTCCTTATAACCCCCTCTCAATTGCAAATTGAACCCTAAGTGTCTCCAAGTGGCATTGTGTAGTGAAAATGTTATAATTTCTTATTTTAAAGTGGTCATGTTACTAGAAAATGACCTTTTTCCCCACAGATAGAATTCCATTCACTGAAATGCCCTGAGACCAAAGAGAAAGATTTAGAGAATTTTGAGATCTTTCCAACGAGCTATCACACCATAGGATGCGCATGCAGATGAGGCCAAGAAACCCCTTATTACTCCAAAATGGCTAAAACTTAACCTTATTTAATTTATTTAATCACCAACTTAGGAAATATTTAAATATATTTAAATATTTTCCAAATGGTCCCAAAAGGTCCAAAATGACCAATCAAACATGAATCTGACCTTGTCACCTGTCTGTGACTGATGCCGAACAAGATGGGTCAACTGGCAGTCCATCCCTAAAATCTAGGGATGCTCGTAAAAAGTAGGAGATTGCCCCAATCAACCAAAATTGACTCCCAATGAATCTCCCCTACTGTGTGCACCTCTGAGAGAATTGTCACTGTACTGGGAGTTCCTCCTAAAAAATAGGAATGCCTCCTAAAAAATAGGAGATGCACTCTATGTCTCCAAAATGTTCGCCGAGGTCTCCAAATGCCTCCTAGAGCACTCCTAGTCAATCCCTACAAATTAGGAATCCCTCCTAAATTGTAGGAAATTGTTGTCTACTGCTCCAAAGTACTTGGGAATCTCATGCATGACTCTCAAAGCCCTTGGGTTGGTTCCCTCTATGCTCTGCTGGCCTATGGGAACCTGATAATAGACCAACCTTGCTAGAAATGTTGTCACTAAGGAGGGGCAAAAATTGGGGACATGACAGTCCTCCCTTTCCAAAGATTGCTTGTCCTCAAGCAATGTCAATCCAACTCCACAAACATTAGGCAAGTCCATACCATAACCAAGAATGATACCAGGGTCCCAAGCCATCCTAGAAGGTTTGTAGTTCCATCTTCTAGAAACACTGTCCTGCACTGCACCCAAACAAGTAACCTCATGAAAACCCCCTGAAGGAAGAGCAATCAAATACTGTACCAATTCTGTCAACTCCTCAATGAATTGCTCTCCGAAAGAACCAAACTGGAACACTAAAGGCGAAAACTCTAATAAGCCTACGTTGGCTTCCTCATCCTCAACTATTGAACTGCAAATCCAAGTGATTCCAGGATTCTAAATCTGCCTCAAAAGGGAACCACCATGCTGACGCTTCGTCACTCTGATATAAATATTAGTGAACCACAAGTTGTGAAGCAATTCATTAGGACCCTGAAGCACCAATGTATCAATGAGACCAGGGCCCGGATCCCAAACCAAAATACCAAATGTACTGAATGAGATGAAGAAGTATCTCAACCGCACTCCATGAAACATACATACAATGAAGCAGACCAGCAAGGTGTGAAAGTGAACTCCCATAAACCAGTATTCCAACCCACATGACCACCTAGCAATGCTGCTATAATTCTGACCAACAACTCGAATGATATCATAGACGTAATCATACCAATGCCAAACAACAAATGTCCCAAAGAAACACTCCTTAATGCCCTCATACTAAATCATGGATGTGGTCAATGCCAAGTCAAGTAGTAAATAATTCCAGCTTGGACAGCCACTAGTCCATAAGGAATCGAAGACTATGGAATCACCAAACAACAAGGATACCACTGCCATATCAATGGATGTAGATGACAAATTCGAAGATGAAGTATGTATGCCATCATGAGAAAAACCAAAGCATGTGTCATTTGTACCCAACATTGTAGGATTATCAATTCCTGAATCCCATATCAATCTGAGAAATATTGCTCCACCCAACCATTGCGCTACTCTGATGTAAACATCTGTATACCAAAAGCAACTCAACATGAATCCATTGAAGAAATGCCCAACACATGTTGATACCAAGATCCCAAATCTTTGCACTGACACATCCCTCTGGCATGTTGATACTCATTATGTTGCTGTTGTGAAATTGTACCTCATCTAACCAACTAAGAATTTCACTCCAAATGAAGCTACAATTACTACCAACAACCAATGCTGTTAGGAATTCACAAATGAGCCAATCATCGGCAAGGAAAGTTTATCAAATACTTTTCCAAGTCTTCCAAACAGCTCCTGCAACTTTACTTATATTTCCACAAATTAGTGTGCCTTCATTAAAGGTTGTTAAATAAATGTTTGCCTCAGGAATAGCTCGTGTCTCTATAGTGGGCTGTGTTGCAGTTGAAATTGGTGTCATCACTACTAGCTGCTTGAACTGCCAAACCCTGGAATGCCATGTATGTCCACAGGGGCCGAGTGTGTCGTAGCCGAAAGTACAGGCCGCGAAAATCTCAATGGTGTAGCAATGATCACCTCTACCTCCTCGTCCTCTTCCTCTTCCCCCTTGGGCACTCTCCTTTGAAGATGTCTCCTCTCGACCACTATTTGTGTTTCAACCGTCTGGCCTCAGTAGTTTCTATCCGATGGCTTTTGTTCTAAGTGTATCCAAATGCCTCCACTGCATAATAGGTGGTTCGCCATGGGCGAGTGGTCCCGGTTTGGCCTCCAGTGCATCATTGGGGATCATCCACGTCGTTGCATTCAAGAACATATCGACGGCATAATGCGGCCTATAGAATGTTTTGTGCTGCATTGTCATAAATTCCAATATTCGTTCAGCGAACAATGCTGCCTAGTCATATACCTTGCCATGCAAAATCCCGTTCATCATTGTTACATTAGGGAATGAGATATCCGAAGCGCGGCTCGAACCTGTGAGGCGGCTCTTCACGATGTCCATCAAACAACACCAGTGTCCTTCCTGAATATTAGATTTCTTTAACCCTCTACCCTTGAACGTGTCTGAAAGAGCCTCTTGTTCTGCCTGCGATAGGTCTCTACACAGGAGCTGTATCAACTTCATCTTCACTTTGTGGCTCATCTTTTTTGGCTTACTTTCTATTTTCCTTCTACCTTGAGCATGACTAGGTATCCCAAATACCCGTGTAAAGTCAGCCGGTTTGAATGACACTACTAAATTGCAACCAAGATATTCAAACGTACTGGTTCGAGAGAACCTGTCATACATTTCTATCATTATGTGTAAAAACCCCTCGTAGTCTCTGATACAAAATACTGGCATTTGCACCAACCATTCCACCTGTGCTTTCCGGATACTGGCCTTCACCTGGTGGTTGTTTGGAGTCTCCTGCCACCACTTCCAGTATTCTGCACCATTTAACCCTTAAAATGTAACACTCTGTACTGTAGGAATGTTTGCCGCTTGCTTTGGTTGCTTTACTTTCTTCTTACTTGAACTTGCACTGGTCCCTCCTGCTATATGGATTCCAGATGGCAATGTCTTCACATTCCTGTTCATGGCTGCGTCTTTGTCTAGTTTCTTTTGCCACGCCCTTTTTCCAGTTGAATGCATAAATGTCACTTCTTTGTCGTTTTGCTGAATAAATCACAAATCGTTGGGGCAGTTACTTCCCTATACAAACCAATTACAAAAGCCCTCTCCTCAGTTGGCATTTGTACAGATCTGTACAACCCTCGAAAATTCTGTGAACTGCTTTTACTGTATTGGTCGTATGGTGTTTGTAGTACGGTTTCTTCTCTTTCTCTATACCCTTTAGACGTACGATCCTTTCCTCCTTTCTCTCTTGATCGCTGTACGAAATTCCAAATAGCGTTAATCTCTAACATTGTACGTTGTACGGCCTTGGTTTTTTTCTTTTGCCAGTTCTTGTCAAAATCTGCTGTATGGTTTCCCTGTTATCTTGAAACAAGTCCTTCCCTTAGACACACACCGTATGGTTCTCTCCCACAATTCACCATACGGTTTAGTTCTTTCAACTCCCTCACACCGTATGGTCTTTGTATCCTCTCTTGCCTATTTGCTGTACGGTATTCGTTTTTAATGACCCTTAGCATGTCGTACGGTATAGTCCTTGCCTTGCTATCTCCTTGCCTCGTGCGCTGTACGACCTCTGTTTCCTTTTGGCTTTTGACGTATAGTCTTTGTTTCCTTTACTCTTCTTGTGTCGTTCATTGTACGGCCTATGTGCAGGCTTTATGAGGCTGTGAGATGCCTTTTCCTATTCATTCTTTTAAAACACTATACGGTTTCAACTTCAACCCTTCTCCTACCATGCACTATATGGCCTTTCTTCCTTCTCACTGTTCTCTGAACGGTCTACACACATTGTACGGTCTCTATTCTCCTTCTCGGTTTCCTACCTTCGTACAGTGCCCAAACTTCAACTGTTTCCTTTCGCATGGTAGCTTAATATATAAGCAAGGCATCCCTAAGGCCATACAGGAAGCCGTACAGTGCGGTCTTTTCCTTGATTCGTTTAACACTCACATTCCAAATTCGTTGCTTCCATTTTAATACTCTGATCTTTTATTATTTAAAAACTATGTTCAACTCTTATATTTTACTTATTTTACATATATACATTATTTACAGTCGCTTTTCTTTCTCAATTGTTTGTCCATGGGGAAGAGTTTCTCTTATGATATATTTTTAGCTTTGACCCATTCACTGCGTCTGGTATTTCTTTCTTATCTAGCATCCATAACTTGATTGCCCCATTATTGCCAACTTCTTGTATCTTATACGGTCCGACCCATTTAACTTTGAACTTTCTAGGTCTGATTTCATTTGGTCTGTTATACTTCAATACTAACTGGCCGAGTTGAAACTTGTTTAATTTTAAGTGCTTCTCATGCCATGCCTTCTGCCTGTTTTGTGTAACTTCGATGGCCCATTGTGCTTGTAGCCGTCGCTCATCAAGTTTGTTCAAGTTATACAATCTTTCCCTTAAGCTTTCCATGTTGCCCAACTTGTTCTCGATCGCTATCCTCAAACTCGGTACCATGAATTCTGTCGGTACTGCTGCCTCCTATCTGTACATCAGGTGAAACAAGGTATGTCCAGTAGTAATTTTATATGAAGTACGGTACTCCCATAGGGCTGATGGTAACTTTTCTTCCCAATGTTCTCCCTCAACTGCACAGGATTTATAAGTCACTCCAACCAGGATCTTGTTCATTGCTTTTGCTTGCCCGTTGGTTCTCGGATAGTACGGGCTCGACAATGAATGATAGATCTTAAAAATTTAGTAGTGAGTAGTTGGATAACATGGTTAACAAAGTGTCCTCCCCGATCACTTGTCAACTGCAGTGGAATCCCATACTTGGTAATAATTTGCTCATAAATAAATCTCGCTATGCTTACTACCGAGTTATCCGGCTGTGTGCGTGCCTCCACCCATTTAGTCAAGTACTCCATCGCTACCATAGTTTATCAACATCTTCTAGTTTTACTCACCTTCAGAGGTCCGATGAAGTCCAATCCCCATCTTTCAAAGAGTTCCTGTACGTGCAAGGGATTTAGAGGCATGAAATCCCTCTCTAATGGTTTCCTGGCTCGTTGACATGTGTCGCATGCAACGACCCACTCCCTGCCATTGTTGTATACAGCTGGCCACCATAGTCCTGCCAGAAGTATCTTCCGCACAGTTGTGTCTGGCCCCATATGTCCTCCTGCTGGTCCTTCGTGTGCTTCCTTTAGTACCTTTGGAATTTCCTCCTCCAAGATGCATCGCCTTAGAATTTGATCCGGTCGCATTTTGTATAATAGCCCATTGATTAACTAAAGCGTTCGGCTCCTCAACACCAATTTCCTTCTCTCATTTGGTGGCATTTCACTTAGAAACTATCCTGTTTATAGATATTCTCCAATACGTGCCTACCAGGCTGGTAGTATTGTAACATGAAATAGCTGCACATTTGGAAAATCATCATTAATTCCCTTAGGTGGCTCCCTCAATTTTATTCTCGACAGATGATTTGCAGTTACATGACTTTTCCTTGGCCGTACCACTATCTTAAATGTGAACTCCTGTAATAATAGCAACCATCGACTTATTTTTTCTTGAATAATCGACTTATTTACCAAGTATAGTAGTGCCTGATGATCTACGTAGAATACGAATGGCGTGGCCAACAAGTAATGTTTGAACTTCTGCACTGCGTACACCATCCCTAACGTTTCTCACTCTATCGTACTATAGTTTTTCTCTGCCTTCGATAACAATCTACTTGCAAAATATACTGGATGGTCCAATCTGTGGTCACTAGTCTGCGCTAGTGTTGCTCTGATGGCATAATTTGATGCATCTATATGAACATGAAATTCTTTGACACAATTCGGATAGGCCAAAATTGGAGCCGTGGCCAACCTTGTTTTCAATCCCTCAAAAGCTTCATTCTGTTCAGCCTCCCATCTATAAGGTTCACCCTTGCAGGTGAGTTTGTCCAGCGGGTAAGAAACTTTTGCAAAGTTTTTAATAAATCTCCGATAATAACTGATGTGCCCAAAAAATGACTTTACTTCCAATACATCCGTTGAAGGTGGCATCTCCAATATTACGTGGACCTTGTCTGGATCCGTCTTCAATCCTTCTTTACAAATTGTGTGTTCAAGCAGCTTTCCCTATGGCACCATGAACCTACACTTCTTTGGGTTCAACACCAATCTTGCTCGTTTGCATCTCTCCATGCATTCTCCGAGTGCCTTTATGTGTTTGTTCTCAGTGCTAACCAGTCATCAAGGAACGCTTTAAAACTTCCGATAGACATTTTGTCAAATATGTGTAAGATAATCCTTTGGAATGTCGTCGGGGCATTGCACAATCCGAACGACATTCTGTTGTATGCATATACCCCATCTTCCATGATGAATGTCATTTTTAATTTGTCCTCCTCAGTGATGGATATCTAATTGTACCTCGAGAATCCATCCACGAATGAATAAATCTCATGCCCCACTACTTCCTCAAAATGCTATCCGTAAATGGTATTGGAAATAGGTCTTTAATTGTTACTGCGTTTAGACATCAAAAGTCCACACATTCTTATTTGTGTTGTGTCCTTTTTCAGGGATATCATGATCGGTGATACCCACTCACTTGTTTGCACTTTAAAAATGATTCTTGCCTCCAGCATCCTATCGATTTCTTTCGTGACCCGTGCCGCATAGTTCTTATTCATTCGGTATGGCCGTTTCCATACAGGTACGGCATCTTCGATCAATGGTATCTGGTGGACACATAGCTCCGGTGGCGCTCCTTTTAAGTCTTTATATGTCCAAGCAAAAACATCCTTGTACTCCATGAATATTTTGAGTGCTGCTGCCTTCAACACTGGGTTCCAATCATCTCCTAAAAGAATGTTTTTTGGATTTTCCTCACCCAAGTTCATTGTTTTCCCAATCACCCAAGTTCATTGTTTTCCCAGTAGGCTCTTCATACTTTGTCGGTTTATCTTCACTGAACGTATGAGCTAGTGTTTCATCCACTTGCACTTCTCCCTCCTTTATTAGTTCACTGTACTCCTTTAGGAACTCATTTCTTCCTTTTTCTTCATCGACATCCAACATGTTGCAGCTCAAAAAGAGCTCGTAATTTGCCATCTGCCAGTGTAGCAGTCCGTTCACCGAATCTAGGTCGTGATCAGTCGACCCTCCTAATCTCAACACTCCATCTGGTTCCATCCTCTGTTTCCTTTCGTCATCACTCTCGCCTTCACCTTTTGAGTCTGACAATGCTGCCTCTTCCCCTACCATTTGTGTATGCAAATCAAGTATGAATCTTCTGCCTTCTTGCTGTATGGATAGGGTGTTCCGTTTCTAATCATGTTATCCCCATCCAAGGATGGCGTCATACCCTCTTCTCTTCAATGGGATGACTACAAAATCTAGTAAAAATGGTTGTGTCCCAATTGTTACTGGCTGTGCCATCAAGGTTCCGAACAATTTGATCCTGTGCTGATCCGCCGTGAGTAACTGGAAAGTAGGTGGCCACAATGTGGGTTGTCCTAGTTTTTTCCAAATATCTTCTCCTAGCACGTTCACACCCGATCCTCCGTCTACAATTGTATCTGTTAGCCCAGTATCCAGAATGCCCATCTCCACTACTGCCGGGTGTCTTCCTATTGTAAGTGCCAATAGCATTGGGTCTGCTGCCGTTGTTCCCTTACTATCCCTTGCTTCCTTCGTCACTCTTGGGGACAGTATCATATTCATAATAGCCGTACGCAACTGTGGCATCGTGAGAAGAAGGTCATTTAGTTTAATAGGCACTTCTGCTTGCGTTATCTACCTCATCATGTTTTGTTTCGCCAAGTTCCTTTTCTAAATATCGGCAGTGTCTTTGCTTTCATCTGCTTTTCTATCTCTGTTCGTTCTTTTGGTAGCCTCTCCTTCTCTTCTTGTGCATCCAGGTATTTCACTTTCTTTGCTTGCTCCCATGTAATTGCCAGTACTTTCTCATCGCACATTTCAATGCTTAATAGCTTTACCCCTTGTTTTGGTTTTGCATCTTCGTGGTCCCCTGGACCACACCATCAACATAGTAGTTGTGGCATCTCCTTTGTAGTACAGTCCCTAGTGAAGTGGCCCCAAAGATTGCATGCCGGACATTGTTGAATTGGGCCTGCCGTACCATCACAGTTAAACTTGGGTAATTTTTCTTTGGGACCTGCCATTGTTACTTTCTTTTGATTCTTAGGTACTTGCTGAGCACCTACACTGTTCAAAGTACTTGCGCTGTTCTGCACACCCGTGCTTCTCCGGATAATAGCCTTGCTCCCAACAACCGCATTGCCTAGTGAAAGGTTTTCTTCAAGTGAAATTGGTCGATTCTTCGCCTGTATCCATTCGTTCGGTGTGTCGGGAATGAAGAGTTCACTCCATGCTCGTGCCGGTGTATACGGGTTAAGGAACTCCTTTGTTTCTTCTGCCAAATTTAATTGTTGTCAAGTTTCCTCTAGCAATTCCTTGGCACTCCTCAGCCTACTAGGTGACTGCACTCCCTCCATCTGTGCCTCTTCACCACTTCGGTGCCTGTCGGCAATTTTCTGAAGCTTCTGTTTGTGCTCTACCTGCTGTGCTAAAATTAAAACTTCTTGTGATGTACTTATTCCATCGTTGTCTTTTACCTTGTTCCAATGTTTGTTAAGCAAGTTCGGCATTAATCTTCATCACATTCTTTCGTTCCAGGTATGTCTGGCAACGACGCCAAATGTTTATCGCACAGGGTAAAAGAATACTTAACACATGTAGTATAGCACGATATAACACAGAACAGATCCTTTATTCATATATGCAATATGCACTCAATGCTTACAATCCGAATACAATGATTACAACGATGATCCAAAGTCCATCTCGGACGGTGTACATATACCTTCCCAAAGGGGTGACTCAAGTGTCATGCGCCCGTTCGGATACTATTCTACCCGTCGGCTGCAATATAGATTTTACCGACAACAGACACTAGTTTGTAGCATGAAATTGATTAATGATATCTTTTGGAGAGGCCGTCTTGCAATTACTGGGTCTGCGTTTAGACAAGGAGCAATTCTGACTGGTTGGCACAATACCTACGTATGGACAAGCATTTCCAGTCTAGCATGTTTCATTCTTCACGGTACTTTACATTTGAATATATGGTTCTGATGTTGTTATTGGACTACTTACTCTAGGGAAATTCAAACTTTTGTTGTGTGCATCATTTCATTGATATGTAATGTCAATCCCTAGACTACATTGTATTTTGTATATATATGTATAATTCTAACTCTCAATTGTGAGTGTGTTAATCGTATATTGATTGTTTCATTCTTGAATCAATTTTAGTAAGCTCATCATTGCTGTACCATATTGCATATTTGTTATGTTTTCTTGTTTGGGTTCAATCTTCTTCGACATTCAAAGATTTAAAATATCCAAACAATTCAGAACTAGGTAGAGCTCATTACAGTGGTATTAGAGTAGTGAACCTACTGCCTTGTAGATTTTCTTCTTGAATGTGCTAGTACAACAGAGAACCACGTGGAATTTGGAGACCTCCACAAATTCCAGAGGAAAAAACAACTTTAGAGATCACTAGAGTACATTCAATGGGTGAAAGGGTTCCAATTGCTGTTGAGGAAGCAGACAAAGAAGCAAGGGAAACCTTAAGGGCTCTGAGAGATGGACAAAATCAGGTTGCTAACATTTTGCAGCAACTGAAGCAAGCTATATATTGGATAAATATTGGGCCTAGAAGACCCCAAAGCCATCACAATGTGGATCACCGCGTAGCAGAGAAGCACCCACTCGGACTACAAACATGCCTTTAATGCTGGTTTTTGCTAAACATCAAGATGAGGTTGGTAATGCTGGAGCTGTAAGAGACATACCTAATGATGTCATGGCTACATATGTTGAATGGGATTTGTTCCTAGACAATGTTAAGGCAGTTTTGGGCTTCGTCGAATATATGAACCACTAGAGGGAAGTAATGAGAGCCAGATAGGATAGGAGATCTAAAACATGCTATGAATAAGTTCTCATTACTAGTATTTCATGATAGCGGGATACAAAAAATGGATACCTTTCTCACACTTCCCTTGTTTGAAAATGACGCAATCAATTTTTCTACCATGCATCTGGATTCTAGTGGCTATGGGGCAACTTATAGACACCTGTATGCAGTGTTAATACTCTAAGTCTATTATATTTTCATTGCATAAAGGTTGCATATAAGTTGCACTGTAGATGACGCCCATTTGAATGGAGCAATTTATGATTAGTGGCACTATGGTCTAGTCACTTAAGATTATGGCATGATTAATTCATATGAGGAATTTAGTAATAAATTGATAAGCAGGTTTGACAGGGAGGACATAGAAGTCTACTACAAGGAGTTACCTAAACTCAAACACAGTGGAGCTTTGGATACTTATATTGATGAGATATATCATGGACTACATCAATGTCATCATGATCATCATCATCATCAGTTGCGTCAATTCCAAATGTGTCATGGACTAATGTATTTGTATCATCCTCAATTGTGTTTTTTGGGGCATGATCATCATCTTCCATGGAATCATTATCTTGAACTTTAATATTCACACCTACATGTTCCTCCATTTCCAAAACCGTATTCCCCAGGATGTGGCTGCCCATATCACATATTGCCCAAGGGAGATCGACCTATATAAAAATGATGAGCAAAAAAAACCATGATCATGATCTCATCATCAAGTGATTTGATATGTATATTATTTGTTAAAGCAATATAATGAACAACTTACTAATGGACGATATTCGAACCCCCCTTCAATGTGACCATTGTCCCTACCATGTATCTTAGCCGTTTTGATTAGGAGTCTTCTAGTGTTTAAGCCCTTACACCTTTTGCAGGGACTAGCATTTTCGATCGCCTTCTGTTTGAAAGTTAGACACCAATCTAGCAACTGTCTCCCTATTTCGATCTAATTGACTTCTATTATCTGACATGATCCTTCTTCATAGGAATATCTTATGCTTGTACCCTTATTCAATTGGTTGTACTTGCTAGATCTATCATTGATAACCATCTCACCATACACATTAACATTAGAGAGAAAACCTTTAAATTGAGCAACGAATTTTATGATGTACCTAATATAAGTTTGACATCTACTAAGATGAAAAGCCTAACTGAAATTAACCCTTTTTTAATCTCAAAACATATGCATGTTCAACTTGAACGAGCTTGGTATATTTTTATACAATATTGAGTCTATGGTTATCTGAAGCCATTTGTAGATTGATTCATTGATAATCCAAAATGAATCGAGAGGTCTCTGGCCAGCCGAACCATTTGTATGTAAGGTTTATGATAAATTGAAACCTCTCGCATGTGAGATATTAAGACTTTGCTAACAAAATTTATGTTCTTTCCTCTCAACAGTTGTAGTGAAACAATGAGCTAACATATCTCAAGAAGAGTGTAACAACTCCTAATGCAAGTGATTTATGATAGCCTTCAAGGTTGACCTGCATAAAAAATAAATAATAGTTTCATACAAACAATAAACATTGCAACATTCACTATTAAATCAATTCAAATGAAAATGCTAACTGTTACACTAATACAGATTAGAGGAGAGGGTAAAAAATTGGGACATGTAATGTTACAAACCTTAGCAGGTCCTAATTAAGGTAGCAATTGTGCTAGGTAGTGAGACCCTTCCTTCTCCATTGAGAAAGATCACTGCAAAGACATAGATCACAAGGGCACATCAAGGGGCAAGATATATATTCACTCCTGAATCCCAAATGAATGAATGAATTGATGTATTGATAGCTTAGATTGACACAATATTTTAATGATCATATGAAATGAAATGGGCATGTCATGAGTAGAAATTAACTACAATTACTCGATTCGCATGAAGATAACCTTGTAGGCAAGGTCTCAATGAAAGCAACAGGTGTGCTATACCAAGTGATGATTAACCAAACTGATGATTAACCAAGGTAAAATACCTATATCACACAAACATCATAGAAATCCCACAACATAAGAAATTAGAAGTTGCATATATGCCCACTACTTGATATGGAAACATAATATTATTTTAGCATCTTAAGTAGAAGAATATAAAGTGTAAATTTTAGTAGATCTTTATTGGTGGAGACTAAGCAATTATATTTTCAGGCTTGAGATGAATTAAATTTGGAGACCTTGAAGTTTATGATGTGAAAGCTTGATGATTTATGTAAATTCAAGACATCTTTTATATATATATGAAATTCTGATATAAATCTGAGATCAAATATGCCAATGTTATTGATGAATGATCTGCAGATTGAATAGAACTTATATATATATATATATATTCAAGCATAATCACGTAGGGGCACGTCCGTACGTGATCATGTCTCAACATAACCTTAACTGCACCGTAACATAACTAAACATGACAACCTGTGTAATGTTTCGTTTCCCTTCCAACACGATCTAACCTATCAAGTATTTGTCAGAATGCACAATGGGAAGCCATATGGTAGTCGTGTTGCACAATGTGGAAGGTCATACGGTAGTGTTGAGGTAGCCCAGGTGGAGTGTAGGAGGCCGTATGGTAACAAGAGTAGAGAGGCCGTATGGTTAAGGTTTGAGAGGCCGTACGATGAGGAGAGGAGGTAGTACGGTGATGTGTTAATATGGGGAGCTGTACGGTAATGGCTGGGGTGATTGTAAGGTTTTAAAGTGTAGTCCGTACGGTGGAGTTTGGGAGAAGTACGGATGGGTACGAAAGTCGAAGAGGGCCGTTGGGTGATGGATTGAGTTGTGCTCGGAGATGCCAAAACAAAGTGAATGTATTGACCAAGAACGCCAATCAATGCCAATACAAATATTGAAAACCAATCATAGATATATAGATATATGTATTTGTAAACAAAGATAGTGCACAGACTTGCAAAATCCGAGCAAGTAATACAAAGATGAAGTAGGGTGAGCGTTGAATCCCACCAAAACTGGATTAGCCAAAGTAGGGACGATCTTTCACTTCCGAAATGGCCAACAATACTGAACTCCAACAGGAAACAAAGAAATAATCCAAATTGCATATCAACTACTACCTACACGTCATGCTTAAAGACCCTTCGGAGGAACTCCTGAGGGTTTACAAAGATAGCCAATGACAACACCTATGTAAACAATTAAAATAAAAATGGGTCCAAGATATACTAAATCAATCGGAGCCACAAATACAAATATTATTAACTTGGGCTCCATATTAATTAATTGAAGTAACTAAATTAAGGTTCTTTTGTTATATTATTTATTTAAATTCTAGGACCAGTTAATTAATTAAATTAAATTATTACATTAAAATTTGGGAACATGACAAATCATCGCTGCCCAAAGGCCATTAGACGAAATGCCAATAGCTTCAGGGTCCCAAATCAAATGCGCAAGCGAGACAAGTGAAATGCCATCAATCATCCGCACCACCACATTGCCGTCAAACTTTCACTGCACCACTCTGATATAAATATTGTTCCTTCCTGTGTCGCCAAGATCCCAAACTTGAAATTCATTTGTGTAATCCATCATGATTGCCATTGGGGAACAGGCTTCATAATCAGCCAACTGTAAAGATTTCTCCTGCAAATAATCCTCGATTGAATCTGCATCACCAGAAGGCTGAATAACTACCAATAGAGCTTGCTTGTTCGAAGGGTCGTTGGTAAAACCTAAATTTCCATGAAGTTGATCGTCGAGCATTGGTTCAATGATATTTTTGCAAGTACTTTCTTCCAGAATCATTTCCTCAATCTTGGACTTAGCTACCAAGTAGAATTTGTCTATGTGGTAAATGATTTCGCCAACCACCTTATATCTGTCATGCTGTACTTGACCATCCAATAGTTGGCATGCAAAAGTATTCTTGGAGTATTCGACTAACAAATGTGCCCTCCAATTGGCTTGAAATTGAGCCATAGTGTAATCCAAGTCAAAATTCTCAATTCACACAACATGCTGGTAGAATCACCAGCTCTGATACTACTGTAATGTTCCGTTTCCCTTCCAACACGATCTAACCTATCAAGTATTCGTCAGAATGCACAATGGGAATTCGTACGGTAGTCTTGGTGCACAATGTGGAAGGCCGTACGGTAGTGTTGAGGCCATACGGTAGTTGTTGGAGCAGGCCAAGCGGAGTGTAGGAGGCCGTATAGTGGTAGTTGAAGCCGCACAGTAGCAAGAGAAGAGAGGCTGTAAGGTTGACTCTGAGAGGCCGTACGGTTAAGGGTTGAGAGGCTGTATGATGAGGAGAGGAGGCCACATAGTGATGTGTTAATAAAAGGAGCTGTATGGTAATGGCTGGGGTGATCGTACAGTTTGAAAGTGCAGTCTGTATGATGGAGTTTGGGAGAAGTGTAGATGGGTACAAAAGTCGTAGAGGGCTGTCAGGTGATGGATTGAGTTGCGCTCGGAGATGCCAAAACAAAGTGAATGTATTCGCCAGGAATGCCAATTAATGCTAATACAAGTATTGAACTGATATATATATATATATATTTGTAAGCAAAGATAATGCATGGACATGTCAGATTCGAGCAAGTAGTACAAATACAGAGTAGGGTGAGGGTTGAATTCCACCTAAACCGGATTAGCCAAGTAGGGAAGATCTTTCACTTCTGAAATGGCGAACAACTCTAAACTCCAACAGGAATTTGCAGTGCAAAGAAATAATTCAAATCGCATATCAACTGCTACCTACACGCCGTGCTTAAATACCCTTCGGAGGAACTCTCGAGGGTTTACAAAGATAGCCAATGGCAACACCTATGGAAACAATAAAAATAAAAATGGGTCCGAGATATACTAAATCAATTGGAACCACAAATACTATTATGAACTTGGGCCCTGTATTAATTAATTAAAGTAACTAATTAAAGGTCCTTTTGTTATATTATTTAAATTTTGGGACCAACAAATTAATTAATTAAATTAAATTATTACATTAAAATTTGAGGACAGGACAACCCGATACTAAATTAGTGTGATAGACAAGACAAGGTAACTGATATTAATCGGCATATAAACACCTGGAACTAACGATGTGAATGTAAATCAAAACATCCTGTTAATAATTAAGGTGAAGATAAGGCAAGACTCTCGATAATAATCGGTGAGTAAGAACAAACATTGATAATATAATTCTCGATTCTATTAATGACAAAGGAAGAAGAATAGACTCTCATTGCTAATTGGTATTTGCACTATAAGGTTATCAAATTATGTTTATATATATATTTTTATGTATATATGTATATATATATTGTATAGATACATATGAATATTCAATACTTCATTAGATGTTTCAATTCACTAAACAACTAACATTCTTAACATAAAGGATAACCATATTTAACACTAAGTAGGGTGGTAAGAAGGACATTTTCCCTTAAATGCTTTCTTTCCTCTCCTATGTATTAAACTTTATCATTCCATGCAATCATCTTCACTTATTTGCATGTTTCTCTTGCTTTTATATTTAATGTTTGCCTAGCGTTCGTGGTTCACAATTCCATTCCACATATGTTTAATTTTATTTTGACATATAGAAAAATGTGGACAAGAAAGACAAAATATTTTCTTTATAAATTTAACATTACTTACAATCATCAACAAAAAGTCTATATAAAATTAGACATCTCTTAAAAAGAATGATTTTGATTGTTCAATCAATAACTCACATCATCTTTGGAAAGGATGAAATGTATCTAAATAAAAGATAAAATAAAATAACAATAACAACTAGGGGAAAGGTTGCCATGGGTTACTTGACCATATATTGAGAAATGTATAGGGAATTGTGCATCACACAACCTTAAGCCAACTCTTTATGTTGAAGGCTAGATTAGTATATTTTACTCTATGGATTCATATCAATCTCAATTGTTATGGAAGAGACAAAAGTTTCTATTTTGGAAAAGATTGGTGGGAATGAGACCTTTTATTTACATTATTCATCTTGCTAAAAGTTTTTAATGTGAAAGTTATAATGGACTAAGAAGCCAATCAAATTACACAATTCTAATTGCCTTGAAAACTACTTATTTGGAGGGGATATGACTTCATACATAAGAAACTTAATAAAGTTTCAATAATTGAGTGCAAAATATTTTATTAAACATGTATCAAGTAAGACTCTAGTTCTCGTGGAAGATCTAATGATTCTAATTCCAACGAAAACTTTTGAAGGATAAATATGGGGCCAATAAGCCACCAAGAGGAGAAAACCTAGAGTAAGAGAATGTCCCAAAGAAGCCAAAAGAATAGGCAAAGAAGTAGCATTGGCAAGCGGTTGGAAACATATGTATTCTAACATATGTAATCTTAAAGCCTCTTTTTCTTATGATATTCCAAGTGATACATGTATTTTAACAAAAAAACTAGATAAATGAATAATATTGACTCCAACAACCTTTGTTTAAATTTGTTTCAAAAATAAATGATGTGTAGTAAATGGGAACTTTAGAAAAATGTACTGATCAGCACACATTCTAAATTTTTCAAGAATCCTCAAATTTCATTATATGTCTTATGAAAACCTAAGTTACTGATTTTGGTTATTATGCTGATGCTGATGCGGGTGCAAGGTTCTGATGTGTTGGTGTGATTTTTTTTTTGGAGATTTTGGATGCGTTTGGGTATTTTGGATGCGTTTGGGTGCATGTATATATATATATATATATATATATATATATATATAAAGCATTCCATAATAATAGGGCCTGCTGAAACTGACGGTTTGGAAATTGTCTACAATTTTAAGTTGAAATTGCCGATGGCAAACAATTTTTTGAAATTTCCTATGCCATTTTTTTGCATGTTAACAGTATGAAATATACTAAAAACGACAAATAAAACCAGATACGAATTGGTCGACTAAAAGTATAACGTTGTATAACAGAGGAAGATTGCTCTTAAAAAGTGAGGAGACAAACTGCGATAATATGGCAGGAGCTGACAGATGGTAAAAGTTGTTAACTGTTACAACAGAGCACCAGTGCAGCACCTCGAAAGCACCAGCGCATCTAGAAGCATCAGAACCCACACCTGGACATTTCTTAGACACATCGGTAACTTAGATGAAAACCAACAAATAAGGGAATACTAACAATAAGAGAAAACCTCTATTGGATTTCTAAAGTATTATCAAAGAAAAACTATTAAATTTATTGTCATTTGTCTATTAAATAAAAGTTACAAATACATATTTAACACGAGCCTAAACCTAATTGCCTCCCTTATTTTAGGAAATCTTAACAATTCAATACCATCTATGAAATATCCCAAATGGATTTTTGCTTTGCCGCTGCTCTTATATCTGATTATATAAATTATATTTTCTTGTAGATTTTTCTTTGATCTTATGGAGCTAGACAAAAGTTGCATAAGAATGTTGTCTTGTTCTATTTTCCAGAATAAATATTACAACAAATAAATAATAGTAACTGATAAAATAGAAGTGATAGAAAGCATATGTAACAATACATACTAATCTGGAAATGATTCTAAATCCGTACCAGCAGAGTCTGATTTATTTCAGAATAGTACCAATACAGATGTACTTCAAACAAGGTTGCCGCCAGTTGAAGATGGGAATCGGCTACAGCCAAACAAGTTCAAATGATAAAGCCCAAGTTGTTACAATAAAACAAATCCAGTCTGCTGCAAATAAACACCCCATAATTCCTCACGTGAGCTGCTATAAGGAAATGCCAGGCTGAACCAAAGTGGTCGCCTTCTGTAAAAGTCCACTACTTGTAAAGTGTGACTGCAATACTAGAAATCAATCCTCTGCCTTAACAAACTATATGGATAAGAACCTTCGAATTTGATCTTGTTGAGTGCTACTTCCCAACAAATCTGCTCTCAATACTAGGGTTTGCATCCTAGGTGAGGAATGCTCTTCCAGAGCAATGGCATCCAAATAGGTTGACAAAATGATGAAAGATACTCACCTTTAGGTTAAAATCTCCTTATATCCCCTCTCCAAGGCAAATTGAACCCTAAAAGAACCCTAAAGTGGATTTCATTTGAACTTTAAAATATAACATTATTTCCCCAATAAAGGCATCCAATATTAATGACAAATAGCTCCAAGCATCAAATAAGTCTCGGCAAGTGATAATCAAATAGTAGAGATTGAGCTTTTTCCAATGAGCTATCACACATAGGCAAATTGATCCAAATGGAGCCAAAAAACTCCTTGTTACCCCAAAATAGCTAAACACTTAGCCTTATTTAAATTATCAAAATGCTAACTTAGGAAAATATTTAAATATATTAAAATATTTCCCAAGTAGCCAAGGAACAAGCCAAACACCTCTAAAACATGAAACTGAGTTTGTCACCTGCTTGTGATTGATGCTAGACAACCTAGGCCAACTGCTAGTATCACCCTCAAATCTAAGGATACTCCTAAAGAATAGGGAACACACCCAAATCTCCTGAAACTGAGACCAGGGGGTGATCTTATAGAACCTCAACTCTGGAAATGTCACCACATCCTAAAAGATAGGAATCTCCTCCTACAATCAAGGAATTGCCTCCTAAAATTGAGGAATTGCTTTCAACTAATCTACTACTACCTGAAAATACCAAATTTGTACATTGGAAACCCTAACTGAATCCCTAATCACCACTACTAGCCTACAAGACTCCATAATAGGCTAACTCTCATGTCACTGCTAGACAGAGCTAAAGAGGGGACATGACAATCTACAAATTAAAGGTAATAATGATGATCAAAATCCTTCTCCTCCTTATAAGATTGAATTATTCCTCCTTATAAGATTGAATTATTCTATCACTCTTTACCAATAAGAGAACCTTCCATTTAAGCTTTAAGGATGAAAAGATAAAGAAACATATGATGACAGTGCTAAAACCCTTGAACCCAAAATAGAGAAGATTGGATACTATTAATAATAATATAGAGAATGAATTATATGTCACATGTCTCATAGTCCACCTAATCCACCTTAGATAAAAATTAAAGCTAGTTCATAAATTATTGGAGAAGTTCTATTAGACTATATTAGAAACCTTAGATATATCCCACGTGAGAAGCATATGTTTATCCTTAGAGAAACCCATGGAATGAATCACTTCCTAAATCTATCAAGAATAAAACACCCTTGACAAAGATTCCCTACTTATAGAGTATCACACAATCTAAGAACCATTTCAAACTATCAATAATGATTTAAGCGATGACCTTATAAGAGACATTAAAGACTATCAATGATTTAAGCGATGACCTTGTAAGAGACATTAAAGAAAGCAATAAGGTTGAGCACTCAAAAGCGTGACTCCCCAGTCTCTTTTAAACAAGGGAAAGAAAATAAAGTGATCAATTTAATAATTTACAAGCAGAAGCAGCAGGAGGCTAGGTCAGTTAGTAGTAGTGGTAGTAATAGTAGTAATAATACTAACTATACATACTATACTATACAGAGGCAGACTATAGTACGATTATAAATGATAACTAGGCCTAGGCCTATTCATGTGCATTATATGATGAGGCAGCAGACAAACCAAATAATCCTTTATCAATCTTAGCTAAATCCCCATAAACTCCTTTTTGGGGAGAAGGAAGAAAGGGAAAAGGAAAAGAAAGGGTCTTTTATACATAGTGTAGTACAAGTGGCTTACGTACAACGATATTAGTGGTCAGCTGGAGTAGCAGCAGGCTGTGTCACTAAGCAACTATGATATGTGCATACTTAATGCTGAGTGTCTGTACTGAGTACTCCAAAATCACCCATTTCATTCCTTCATCTATACACGATGTCTTTCTAGTTTCTTTTTACTCACATGCCCATTTCATTTCATATGATCATCTGAAAATTGTATCATTTCATTTCATACCCTGATTATGGTTTTTTTTTGGTTTTTGTGAGGTTGATTTAATTTTCTGACTTGCCATGTCATGTTTATTTATCTCAATCTCATATTTTTTTTTCTTAATCTCATAATATCATTATCTTTACATCATATTTTATATTTATATTTATTAGCTTTACATTTATCTATTACAGTTTTATATTAGCTATATCAGATATTATGGAAGTGGAAACACCAAGAAAAAAGGATTTGTTTGATGCAGATCTCTAATTATCTATCCAATATTTTCCATCATTTGCATGTGTGCAAGGGATTGATGACTAGAAATAGAGTGATTTGTCAAACTATATTTTACTCTCTTTGTACACTATCACACAAAGGACAAATGTGGCATGCATACATCCTATATCTACATTGCCATCATTGACCTGTGTGAGTATCTAGTGCAATGATCTTGTAGAGTTATAAAATCAACCATGAAAATCAACAAAGTGGATACCTTATAACATGATGGATGTGTGCCAATTCTCTAACATGTTTTTTCTGATGTTTATTAATCAACATACAAGCTAAAAATGAATACAAGGGAATGGTCAAATCAGAAGCTTAGATTGACACAATTTTCAGATGATCATATGAAAAAAATACGACCCAATTTCTTCTTGCTTTAGCATATATTTTATGATTTCCTAGCTTATATGAATGCTTCAACATGTCTTCTTTTAGTGGTAAAATGGATCATCATCTTCTATGTCATGAGAATGATGCCTATCCGCCTCCTTACTTTCCATGTCCAATTGAACAAGGTAATTCCCTCATCCAAAATAAACCATTAGCAACAAGCTACTCACCCATCCCTCCTCAAACCTCATGGAAGGCTATGTATGTTGATAATCATTCTTGGAGAGACAAATTTATCCCAAAATAGCATAAATAAGCTTGGATTTAGCCTCAGCATATTGAGAACACAAGCATAAATGATATCGCATTGTCCTTCCAAAAACAACATGAGGGTGTTTAGAAATTGTTGGAGTTTAACAGCTTGTAGCATGAGATGGAGTTGGAAAGTAAACAATTTGAAAAATATATTGCAAGTGAGTTGGCTTAAAAAGAAGATAAATTAAAATGAATATTATTTCTCGGTTAACCTCAAAAACTGCACTAGAAGCTCAACTGTATCCTTGTGTTCCTATTTTAGATCAGCATATTCTAAAGCAACGAATCAACTTATTGAAGAGTAGGTTACCAAGTATAAGTTTACAATTTCTAGAGGATTATACTTATTGCAAGATAACATAGTAAGTGTACAAAATTAGTTTACCACTACCGAAGAGCAGTATTCTCAAAATCTCACATTGCTTAATGAAACCCAAAAAACCTATCTAGCTAATTCCTTCATCATTTGATTCCTTTTATCGTATTGTTGATTCATCCTTACTTGATGAGCCTATCATTGGCAAAAGTATTGGTTTGATGAATAGGATAGGGTGGAGCATGACGTAACAAAGGAACAAGTTGTAGTGGATGAATCTTCATCTGATGATCAATTAGAATTGTTGGAAGAGGAAAATTTACATAATCATTTCGAGCTGTAAATTCAAGGTCAAGTAGGAAGTGTTGAACATCAAGAGTTGATTGTTCTTCTTAATGACAAAGAAAGAGGCATTAAGCATAATCATGGTTACGGGGAGACCCGTCTCCCCCCTAAAAGTCGTGTCTCGGTCTTCGATACGCGTCTCAGAGACTTTTCGCGTCTCCAGAGACCTCAAAAAATGTTGGAGACTGTGTGACGAAGTCTCCTGAAGTCTCCCCGTCTCCTAATCCAAAAAGCAAAGTCTCCTTGAAGTCTCTTGATAAAATATAAATGTAAAATATAATATTAAATAATTTTATATATTTTAGGCCTCATTTTAATGTTTTTAATGCAAAAATTAAGACCACTGACAATTTAAATGATTAAATCATTTAAAATATTTTTGGAGAGTGATGATTTTTTGGAGAGCATGATAGCTGAAGACCTTGAGATGGATGATCACAACCTTGTGGAGTAGATGATAGTATCATCAACATACTAATACTAGACATATTTCTGTTTTTTGTTTATTGTACAAAGTGTTCATTTTTGTTTGCATATTGACAATTCAACATCAAACTATACTTTTCTGAATTTAAAATTTGAATATGTAATGATAATCTCAGCGATTATCAATCTGATATGATGGTGATCATATGCAATATTCAGAAAACAAATATGTCTATGAGATACAATATTGTGATCATGTGAGTTTTGAAATCTTTGACTCTATGAGTCTATTTTAATTTTTAGTGTGACATTACTATTATTATTTACTTTAGTCTTTGTCTTACAGTATTACTATTTTCAAATTTTGTATTTACTTTTAGTATTAGACTCTTTAAACTATTAAAAAAATAAAAGTAAAAAAATTGCTGTCTCCAAGTACCCCCGTCTCCTATTTGAAAAATTTTCATACCGGTACCAGTACTAGTACCAGTACTAGAGACCTCGAAGTCTCCCCGTCTCCTGGTGATCTTGAGCATAATATTTAGTATGATTTCTTTGGTGACTATATAAGTCATTTGGCTATTTATTTTATGTCTATCCTTAAATTTGTCAATTTTTAGGCTCTTTAAAGGTGTTCAAGTTGTTTATTTCATTTTCTTAACTTGAATTAATTAAATAAATTTTATTTTATTTCAAGTTGTTTATTTCATTTTGATACAATATTGTGATCACATGAGTTTTGATATCTTTGACTCTATGAGTCTATTTTAATTTTTAGTGTGACATTACTATTATTATTTACTTTAGTCTTTTAGTCTTACAGTATTACTATTTTCAAATTTTGTATTTATTTTTAGTATTAGACTCTTTAAACTATTAAAAAAATAAAAGTAAAAAAATTGCCGTCTCCAAGTACCCCCGTCTCCTATTTGTAAAATTTTCGTATCGGTACTAGTACCAGTACCAGAGACCTCGTAGTCTCCCCATCTCCCGGTGACCTTGAGCATAATATTTAGTATGATTTCTTTAGTGACTATATAAGTCATTTGGCTATTTATTTTATGTCTATCCTTAAATTTGTCAATTTTTAGGTTCTTTAAAGGTGTTCAAGTTGTTTATTTCATTTTCTAAACTTGAATTAAATTCACCTTTAGCAAGGGGGAAAAAAAGCCTGACTTTGAACATATCCCCCTAGAATAGCTTGCAGACCACTTCTCCAACGTACTCCATAAAACATTTCGGCTATCTCATCTAGCAACTGTTATAAGAAAAATAAAAACTCCATGTAAACTTTGTGTTTGTGAGATATGTAAACTCCATGCGAGTCTTCTTAAAAAATTAGAACATAAATAGTTCCTTTAGAAAATTCATAAAACAATATTACACATATGTATTCAGCCTTCGGAGATTTTGGATCAAATACTTGATGATATTAGTAAATGCTTATGGATTTGATAAAAATATAATACTAATAGCTAGTGATTATGCTAGACAAGTAGTGTAATATCGTCGATTTGGTTGACTTATTTCTTTAAGTGCAAAACATCTATTGAGTCTCATATATTTGACTTTCCAAGAACATTGAAATTTACATATAAGAAATTGACATCTTTTGAAAGGAAAATTTTCTTAATATGTGAGAGAAAAGTAGAGTATTACGAAAATGGATTAATCATTTTTATTTCTTGCAAATTAGCAGATGATCAGATGAAATGAAATGGGCATGTGAGTAGAAAGAAACTAGAAAGACATTGTGTACAGATGAAGGTATGAAATGGATAGATTTGGAGTACTCAATTCAAACATTCAGCATTCAGTATGCACATATTGTCATCCGAGAAAGAAAATAGAAATAAATTATGTAAAGATGATGTTATGAAAAGGACAATTTTGGAGTTCTCAGTACAGACACTCAGCATTCGGTATGCACATATTCAATTTTCAGCATACACAATTTTTAGATGATCATATGAAATGAAATGGGCATGTTAGTTGAAATGAAGATATGAAATGGACAATTTTGGGGTACTCAGTAATGAAATACATCACTGCAGAGACATAGATCACAAGGGCACAGCAAGAGACAAAAAATGTATTCACTCCTGAATTCTAAATGATCATATGAATTGAAATGGACATGTGAGTAAAAAGAAAATAGAAATAAATTGTGTACATATGAAGGTATGAAATGGAAAAACATACCTGCAGAGACATAGATCATGCTAGGGCATGACAAGAGACAAAATATATTTTCAATCCTGGATCCCAAATGAATAAATCAGGGCATGAACTATAATTCACAAACAATCCAAATTTAATGACTTCTACTTTCCCTTCCATTCCCCCATCTCACCAAAGAATCATTTTCATGGAAAAAGATTGAAAAAAAAACCTAACATATACCTAATTCGCCTGTTGCAAGCTGTTGTTTAAGAGATTGCAAGAAAATTGCAATTGCTTTCATGCGTTCATGCCTTCACGTGGTCGATTTGGGGATTTCATGTGTTCATGGTTGCAAACTTTCGTGCAGCCAATTTGGTTTCGAGCGGACGAAGGTGTTTTTTGTGAATTTGGTTGTTTCAAATTGATTTGTGTATTCCTTTTTTCTTGTTTATATTCCCAACACTATCACAATATCGACGGTTCGTCACAATGACGACGGTGTCGCGGATACTATTAAGAAAAAAAGCCAAATTCATGTTATAATTCCACTGCCGTCGCAATTTGGCCTTAAATGTAGTAGTGCTTCAGTAAAAGTATTCACTACGCGAATTGGGAACGATTGGTTGATCAATCTTGGCCAATTAAATAGTGAATTATCTCAGAAAAATGTAAAACCTAGTTGAAAATGTTTTGCACTGTTACCTCCACTTTCTAGTGACAAAATGCAGGATAACAAACACAATATAATCTGAAATAGCATTCAATTGATCCATTAAGGTTCACAGTTATACCACATTCATGACAGTAAATTGCCTACAGATCAATACAACGTTTATATTTTATCAGTGATAATATTCATTCTTACCTTCTCATAAAGATATCAATATTATGATCAATACAAACTCATCAGCTCAATACTTGTTGACATCAGCAAATATTCAAATACACATTCAGATTGATATATATTCCCGACATAATTACAGATCGATACCTTCTATATTGGTGTTTATCTTACACAAAGTATTTGGATATATGGATTGTATAGGCGATATTTGTTGATCATAGACACTCCCATCATATAGCAATTATACCTTCATCGACTGGAGAATTACATGAATCATTCTTTGTCATCTCTTGCGTAAGATTGAGATAACCATCATTTTCTTTAATATATCCTTTCTTTAAGGTATTGTTCTTATACCTACCTGCAAGTTATATTAAAAGCGTATGTTAGTAGCAAATAAAGTTTTTAGCTAGAAAGAAGTCTTGCAATTTTAGAAATTAGACAAAACCCTAAGAAATTTCATAAGGGGATATTAGACGAATCCACTGTAGACAGTCACTTGTACTAATCACTCTGCAAGATTGTTTACCGATTTATCTATGAGACTGCTGGTCACAGGATACAGCCTTGACATTCTCAACTGATTTCTCTTGAACAGTTTTTTTCAGTCTTGGGAAGGAACTCCATATGCAATGCAGCAATAGTATTGATGTCTAAGACAATAATTCCCTCTTTACATAATGCATTGTACTTCCATAGAGTGGTGTTCTCCCCTGCACGACACAAATTTTAAAAAATCAAATTTGTTTTCAGATTGTCAGGTGCATGTATGTGTATACTAGATGCAGAGTTTTCTTGTAAATTTGGTTACTCTGTTATAGGGTGTGTTCCCATCGATTAGAGATACATTTTTTACCATAACTTTGTATTTGTATTGTGTGGCACACGTCCTACATGTGATACATGCATATGATAGCACTTTGTCATTTGTGCTACAATCTGGTAGTTGTTCATCTTCATTCATTGGACTATTTTTCTTGAATCCAGCTTCAGTCCTTCATCTTTGTTTCTTACTCTTGAAAAATGATTATCAAACCCAACCATGAAGTTTTTCATTGCCTTATCTGAATGTGTTTGAAAGCTTTTTTATTCGTAGAGAAGAATATATGAGAGACATCAAGATCAACATAGATGACTATGATGAGTGGTAGGAAGCATGACTCTTGATAGAAAAACAAGATGTACCTGGAAATTTAACATGATTATAGACTTTCCTATAGGTACAAAGCTGTACTCTTTCATTCCATAGTGATGTGCAGTCACACACTCATTTTACAATGCTATACAACCCAAACTAAATTTATGCAATTTCGTTTGTATGGAATCTGGACAATTGTTGGTAGGAAAAAATAGTCATTCACTGTTGAGTTGTAGGTTGAATTCTGTGTAGTTGTCATCTTTTCTCCTTTTGGTCTTCTCAAGTCAATAGTGGATATCAATTAAACATGTTTCTACAATAGAAAACATGCAAATGTTCCCGTGTACAGTCCAACCTGGTCTGTGTGAGAATGTATATTTTTAATGTACTTAATATAATTTTCTGTTCTAACATTTCTAATAACTTACAATTAGTAGGTAATAATAAAATCTAATATAAGATGAAATTATGCTTAATTAAGGGAATTGGTTTCATTTCTTTTCTCTCCATTTAGTTGTCTTTAGGCTGCTTGGTTCTTCGGATTCATATTTTAATACAACCTGCTTATTGGTCATGTTCAAATATGAACTTCCAAACGGACATCTCTTGTCATGACAAACCAAACTTTATGGCCATTCAGTTAGTATTTACAAATTTTTGGGTCATGTTATTCTTTAATTAAATTGGATATTGAATGCTCTTTTAAGTTTTTAAGTTTTTAACTATAATATGGTTTAAGCCAAAAATGGTTTTCTTTAGGTCATTAAACAAACTGTCATTCCTTGTTTACTTCTTCCATTTTGGTTCATATGCATGAGCCTTTTCCATTTATTAAGGGAATTCATTTGACTTCTTTTCTCACCAGTCAGGTGTCTTTAGGCTGCTTGGCTCCTTGGATGCATAAATCCTTGGATCCGTTTCAGTTTACCCATCTTATCCATCACTTTTCACCATGATCCAAAGGGTTTTATGCTTGTTAAACACAACAATTTATGCATCTAAGATATTCCATTGGGCTTTTAATTTACAAATTCACACTCAGCATGAAAATGATATGTGAGATCAGCAAGGTAGAAAAACTTATAGTCTTAAAGGCTATGTGATACCTTCAATACAAAGAAGAGCAATACCATTTTAATGTCAGAAGCAAAAGTTCAGATCTAGTTAAAGGTGATTTGCATCTGGACACAAATTTTTAATTTTTAATTTGTAGAGGATAGAAAGAAGAGAAACCATAGTGATCAATTAAAATAGATACTAACACTGCGATGAGGTGTCTTGTGACCAATGAGGCAGAAATGGATTAAAAATTCCTTTAGTTGAATTATATAAGACAAAATGAAACTTCTTTTGAGATTATGATGAACCAAACATATTGGATTTTCTATGAAAAGTGAAAACTTTATTTTAGTGCTCATTCTAGGCCACACAAGATACTTTGAATTGTGTGTACAAGTAGATTGCAAATGTTCATTGCATTATGCCTTGCATTGTATAATAACCTCACAATTTTCAAAGCACGACTTCTCTGATAATTAGAGTTCTTTCGAGGATGGTGACTTAAAATGTTTCCCAAAAATGGCTGTAAGGACTTGATTTATAAACACATATAATTTTCCTTTATTTTCTGAAGGACACTTAATATTGCACAATTCTGTTGATATAGTTTGGTTCTAAATTTGTACTTTTCTTTTCTATTTATAAATCACTTAATTCCCTATTTGAAGTTTGTAAATCACACGTGTGTGGTTTGTTTAATTCTAGATTGGTGATGGGTTGGCTGCGATTCATAGAATCTGGCAGAAATGTCGATTGCACAAGAAATATATGCACTGTAAGTTTATAAACGACCTATAATAATTATCTCCATGTGGTATTTTATATACTGTTTCTGATATGATTCTAATATATGCTCGTAAAAATGCTTCTTACAGGCTTATGTCATTCCTATGCATGTCGAACAAGTTCAAAGTATCCTTAAGGACATGCTAAATTTTAGAGAATGTCTAAGATCATTTTCATAATAGATTCAAGAGAAGTAGCTTATGAAGAGAAACATAATTTACATATAAAACATATTGTTTCTTATTCTTTAAAAATGGTGACATAGTCTTTTAGTTTACTTCCCAGAAGAGTACTAGTTTAGTGAGTGACATCCTCCTACTGCGAGCATTCCACAAGGAACTATTTGGTTTTTTCATTTTTATTTTTTTGAAGTATTTATATTTTAGAATCTGTAATATCCCCCTAATAAGGAGTACTAGTTTAGTGAGTGACATCCTCCTACTGCGAGCATTCCACAAGGAACTATTTGGTTTTTTCATTTTTATTTTTTTGAAGTATTTATATTTTAGAATCTGTAATATCCCCCTAATAAGGAAATTTAATCATAATAGTCAGAATATAAATGTATAAATGTAGTAACCCCAATAGGTTATAACTTCTTCAAACACCAAAAATCTTTATAGTTCAGTGGTTTGACATTTCGTCAAACACTTTGCAAGCAAGGGTCATCTGACTGATATAACTTTTCAGATTGCTGCAGTGGTTCTTGTTTGGATTTGCCTCAAAGAGAATGCTTACAAAATTGTCTAAGCAATGACCTAACATAAATATGCAACTAATTTTGGCAATAGTGAATGCATATATGAGTTCTAATCATGAAAATGATCACCTACAGCCAACTGGTGTTTTAACAAACAGTTGGTATGCAAACTAATTGGTTGATAATAAATGATATATTAACGCTCAAAGACAACTATTAATGACCAGCAATTGTATCTCCTTGATTGAGAATGAGTATCCAATACAATATTCATACTAAGTTAGCCAAGACTCTTGGCATTTACAAAGATATCAAAATATGATGATTGCTGGTAAAATAATATGCACCTACAGCTGCCAATAAAAACTAATGCAATACTAAATATCTTAGTTACCGGATTCGCCTGGAAAAGGCCGGATCCGGGCTCGGGTCCGATTCGGATCCGGATCCACGTATGGATCCGGGCAGGATTCGTAATCCTGCCTGTGGATCCGTAAGGATCCGCGGCCCGCGGATCCTTACGGATCCACAGGCAGGATTACGAATCCTGCCCGGATCCTCGAGGATCCACGCGCGGATCCGCGTGAATCCGCAGCAATGAAGGAGGAGAATGCAAAAACGTGGGCCCATTATCATTTTTTAATTTTTTTTTTTGCCCTAAAGGCCCTAAACCCTAAAAACGACCCTCTAAATCACAATGCAAGTTCATTTGCTCTCTATTTTGCTCTCTATTTTGCTCTCTCATTTTGCTCTCTCATACTTGCTAGTTTGAAGTGAAGTGCTTGGATTCGAAGGAGATCGGTTGTGGAGCTTCAAATACCTTGCAAGAAGTGTTTAAGGTATGCATTTCAACCATATTCTTGAATTCTTTCATAGATTATTGATTTATTTTTAGTTTTCCAACTTTTCAAGTTTTTGTGCAAGTGTGAAGTATGGTTTTCTTTCACTTTTTCTAGATTGCAAGAATAGAACAATGAGTAGTCAAGGCTCAGTGGGTGGGGGTGGGGCTGCATCACCAAGCTTCAAAATTGATAAGGGGTCTCCTTTATGGAGACACACAACAAGAGTTGCACAATGTCCTGGGGGTGGGGCATACATATGGAAATGTAATTTTTGCAACATACAACATAGAAGCTCCTATTCCCGAGTGAAACTACATTTTTTGGGCCCTGCGGGTGAAGGAATTCACATGTGTCAAGGTAGTGATAAGAAGGGATTACCAGCTGCACAAATAGCAGCATTAGCAAAAGAGCAAGATGATGCTGATAGAGCAGTTGCAAAAGCAAAACGTGGTGCTTCCCAAAAAACAAATATACCAACACCATCATTTGATCAAACAAACACAAGAACACATCCTTTTTTGCCTATGCCAACTACAAATGATGAAGATGAAGACCCATCTCCACTCACCCGCAAGAGAGGCCCACTAGATAGGGCATTCCAAATTGAAAAGAGAGACATTGCTGATCACAAAATTGGACGTTGTTTAATTGCAAATGGTGTTTCATTTAATTTTGCTAGATCACCTTATTTTAGGGAGATGGTGGAAGCAATAAATGATGCACCCCATGGTTACAAACCGCCTGGTTATGAGAAGTTGCGCACTACCATATTACATGATGAGAGGAAAAATGTAGAGGCTCAACTTCAACCAATAAGAGATTTTTGGGTTCAATCGGGTGTGTCTATTATTTCGGATGGTTGGAAAGATTGTAGAAACCGTCCATTGATCAATGTTATTGCTGTATGCCCTAAGGGGGCAATGTTCTTGAAGGTAGTTGATTGTGAAGGGCAAGTGAAAGATGCAGAATTTATTTCACGCATTCTCATTGATGCCATAGAGTCAGTGGGTCCTGATAATGTTGTTCAAGTGGTCACGGACAATGCAAAAGTTTGCAGGGCTGCAGGGATAATTGTAGAGTCTAGATATGATCATATCTTTTGGACACCATGCACCGTCCACTCTCTCAATTTAGTGATGAAAGCAATTGGCACCGAAATAGATTGGGTGAAAAGGATATATGAGGAAGCTGAAGAGATTCAAATGTTTGTGACAAATCACCACATGTCACAAGCAATTTTTAGGAGTTTCTCGGACTTGGAGTTATTGAAGGTAAATTTTTATATTTAATATATAATTGAATATTATTGGATTCCACAATTATTAATTTTTGTTGTTGTTTACATTAACATGTTTTAATTTTTAAATGTTTTACTAACTTGAGTTTAACATGTTCTTAGGTTGCTGAAACCCGCTTTGCCTCTCACACAATCGTCTTGAGACGACTTGTGAAGGTAAAAGAAGCATTGAAGCATATGGTCATTAGCCCCCAATGGGGCATTTGGAAGAATTCCAATACAGCAAGGGCTTTAAATATGAGAAGAATGATACTAGATGAGGATTGGTGGGGTCTTGTGAGTTATGTGTTGGAAATCACCGATCTAATAATGGCAATGCTTCGCTTCGCAGATAGTGATGAGCCATGCCTTGGGGATATTTATGATTCCATGGATAGTATGCTGGAAAAAATTAAAATGGTAAGTTTTACGCTCTTTTACAACAATTTTTTATTTGAGAGATATCTAGATTCTAAAGTTTAAATTGACATATTCACTAATTATAATTATTATTCATATTTCATATCTTAGGTCATACAGAGGAGGGAGAATGATCCTGAGGACACCCTTTACAAGAAGGTGGAAAAAATTGTTCATCATCGATGGAACAAGATGACCACACCTTTGCACCTCCTTGCATATGCTCTATCCCCGAGGTACTGTAGTTCTTATCAAATGTTTGTGCTTATTTTATCCAATGTTTGTGCTATTGATATTTGATAGTGTTCAATTGTCTTTTGTTATCCCCAGGTACTATAGTGCAGATGTACTTCGCCTTCCAGGTAGAGTGCCACCATTTAGAGATGCAGAAGTTGCAGATGGGTATAAGAGGGCACTAGCTAAGATATTCCAAGATCCAGAGATTGGGGCAATTGTGAGGAGTGAATTTGCTGCTTTCAACTCAGGTGAGGATTTCGACCCTATTGCCATAGCAGACCAAAGCAGGATGGGTGCCATCAAATGGTGGTACCTTCATGGGCAAGCCTTCACGTATCTCCAACCTCTTGCCATAAAGGTCCTATCCCAAGTAAGTTTGTAAAATTAAGCTTAAGGTTAACATTCTCAATTCCTTGAATTTATTATTTAATTTATTTATTTTGATTGTTGTATTGATAATTTTTAATTTCTCTTTAGGTTGCCAGCTCTTCTGGCGCTGAGCGGAATTGGAGTACTTACTCCTTTATCCACTCAATCAAACGCAACCGGTTGGCTCCAAAAAAATCAGAAGACCTTGTGTTCATTCACAACAATTTGCGCTTGTTGTCACGGAAGGATCCTAAGTACAAGAAGGGGCCCGAAAAGCTTTGGGATGTAGCACCCGAGACTCCTGATTTAGATATGACCATCCGAGATCTTGCTAGATCCACTTTGATTGATGTGGATGATGAGGAGGAGGATTATGAGTTAACAATCCCCTCTACTACTAGTGGTTTGGGTTCCTCTACTAATACAGATGCAGCACTTGCAGCTCACCAGTACCCCTCTGATGCGGATTTTCTTGAAAATCCATTTGATGATTAAATAAAAAACTTTAGTGTTGACTCTTGACTCTTTTATGAGTAAATCATGTTATAAACTTTAAGTTTAATGATCTATATTTTGAATGTTACAAGCTTTCACTTTCAGTAATTCAATGTGAATGTGTTGATTTCCTTTATAATCGTGAAAATAGATTAATTATCAATGTCATTGATCAAGTATACTAGATTCATACTATGAAATGATTTAGTTTTAGAATTATGTATATTTCTCTTTTTTTTAGTATATATAATGCATATATATATATATATATATATATATGCACGAATCCTCCACGAATCATAATTGGGAAAAAAAAAAAATCCTGAATCCACGGATCCGATTCACGTGCCCGAATCGGATTCGTGTCACGAATCGGCAACTAAGCTAAATATCTAACTTCAGTACTCCCCTACAGCAGTACGCTAATCACATGCATGATTAAATACAACTAAAGCGATGGATTGCTGATACCATTGTGATAAATGTAAAAATGAATGATGTATCTATTAATGAATGACAGTTATAACAGCACTCTATAGTGAAAGGCAACTATGAAAATACATGTCAGACCTGGCATATGGAGTCGCCTTAGAGAATAGATGTATTGCAATACCACTGAACAGAAAATAACCTCCTCAAGTGCCCAAGTCGTGCCTCTCTAGCTGCTGCCCCTGATTGTAGATGGCTATAATAATTTTCTTTGATTTTTTCGAATTTGCTTTTTCGGATTGCTTTTCCGGACTTGCTATTTTGGCCTGCTTTTTCGGATCTGCTTTTTCGGCCTGCTTTTTGTCGGACTGCTTTTTCGGCCTGCTTTTTTCGAACTGCTTTTTCGGCCTGCTTTTTCGAACTGCTTTTTCGGCCTGCTTTTTCGAACTGTTTTTTCGGCCTGCTTTTTCGAACTGCTTTTTCAGCCTGCTTTTTGTGCTCAAATATTTTTTCTCAATGTAGCACAAATAAAAGACTAAAGTATCTTCCTCCCAGCTGCAATAATTCAAGTGATATTTCACACCCTCAAAATTGCGTACCAATTGAGAGTTTTCGTTCTCAATGGCCACAAATATTTTTTCTCAATGTAGCACAAATAGAAGATTGAAGTATTTTCCTCGCAGCTGCAATAATTCAAGTGATATTTCACACCCTCAAAATTGTGTACCAATTGAGAGTTTTCGTTCTCAATGGCCAGTTGTGACTATTGCAGAAACCTTAGGCTCTACAATGCACATCAACAACAACAAATCTGGATGATTAGAATGAAGCCCGGGGTGCCTATTTATTATTTTTCCTCCACTTTCTCCAGAAGCTTCTAGAACATTATTTTGTTTTATTTATTAAGTGACTTTATAAAATATCTTATAATTCAAGTCATCTTATTAAATTAATTAAATATAAAGTTACGTTTTAATATTTATTTATTTGATAACTTTATAAATAATTAACTTAATACCACTTATTTATTTAGTTAAAATAATTAATTAGTCATCCTCATAAAATATTCATTATTTTGGATAACCTAATTAATTAAATTAATTAAATCAAATTGCCTCCAAAAATGGGGACATGACAGTCCGCCCTTCCTGAAATTGCTTGTCCCCAAGCAATGGCTGAACAATAAACCAATCAATCCGCCTGGATCCCAAATGTAGTCATGAACTATATTGCTATCAATCAACACAAGCTCCTGCAATATCCTCTGCAAGATAACCAAGAGGAATTCATAATCAAACTGACAATTACAGCTCAACCAAACTCCAAAATCGCAACTGCCACAGTCAGAAACCCACGAGACACAAACTCTTAGTACATTAGAACCCAAGTAAAGTGGACAACTCCAACTGCCGACACAGTAAATACTATCAACGCATTCTATTGGCCTATATGGAATGTACAATCCAACTCTGCAACAATGGTGAACGCTCCCGAATGAAACTGTACCAAGTATGGAGAATCCACACACTAAACAACTCCTGAAGTCAACACAACTCTGCAGATCACCGGCCACTATCTCATAGCCATAACTCCCATGCACTGCTGATGGTGAAAAGACATCACAAGATAAACGGCAAGAAATGGAACCCAAACCAAATTTCCCTGCCATCAACTCTTCAGCACAAGGATCAAATGCTAACTGATGCACATACCCTATAGTATAATGCTGATAAAAAGAACCAACCTCAGTCAACAGCTCACCATGAACAAGCGATGCAACCCACTGTGACTGATCACTAGCTAAGTCAGGAGATGTCATAGCCAAAGGATTAGAATCAATAACAACAATTGCTGAAGCATCACTCCCAAACTCCTGCTCTAAGTCGTGTATTATCAAGCTGTCAACCGCAAAACCTATCGCCATGTCATGCTCATCACAACTCTCATCCTGAGGCGTCAAACCGTCCCATAACTGATGACAAGCACTAGGAACCAAAGTACATCTCTGTATCATCATCTCATCAACATGGTCATCAAAGGTAAATTGATGAACATACCTCACAGTGTAATGCCGATAGAATGCGCCAATCTCAGTCAGTGGCTCAGACTGCAATCCAGATGAAACTAACTGCAATCGATCACTAACCAAGTTGGAACTGACTACTACCTCCGAAGACATCACCAAGGGAGTAGTATTACTAGCAGGAACCATGCCAACTGTCGGCTCACCAACATCACACATGATCTTTGATACAACATCTCTAGTCTCCGTGCCATCAGTACTAGAGGCCACCACCATGTCAGGCATACAACAATTTGCTGCAGCACCAACTCAACTGAACTTGACTCTAGTGGGAACGAAACTGATATGCCAATGTTAGTATCAAGGATGGATGCATCCCCATCTCTACTGTCTCTGATAATTTCGTCCATGGACATCCTCGGATCACCAGACACCAGAGCTTGTGACTGTACAGAATCTGGTAAAGACTGCAATCGCTCTAACTCCATGGTCACCTTAGCCAAATGAAATTGTGACTCCTCGAAAGCCAACTGTGTACTCGCAAGAATCTCAGAAGTCACCTCGAGCTGTTGAGTAAGCTCACTCACCTCATCTTCCTAGGCCAATAATGCATCGTATGCTATACTCCCCCACATTATAAGATAATCTCTGTCGGCTATCAGCTGCTTATAATTCTGTCTCAGAATCCGAATAGCCTCCCATAAAGAGTGGATCTCTGTCAAGGAAAAATAACTGCCTCCCTGCTCATCACTAGTAGGAGAACCCCATCAATAAACTGCTAACAATTGACGAGCAACATCGAAATGCTGGCAAGCGATAGCAATGCCTCGCTCACTAACTCTCAACTGACTAGACACATGATGGCACTGGCTAGACTGTCTCCTACAAACCTCCTCTGACACTGTGTCTAAGGGAGTATCCTCAAAGTTACTGGTCTCTAGAGTATTAACAACCATATCCTGCAAATCAACTCCAAAGCTCATATCAACATACGGAGTATCAAAAACTGTAGCACTGCTGTCCAACTCCTCTGTACCAAAGGAAACTGCCAAGGAAACTAAGTCTTCAAAACTGCCCATTGCATCCTCCTGGATGTCATCAATGCCAATATGATCTTGGGACTCATCTGTACACACTGCCAAATATGAAAGATCATCAACACATTCCAGCAAGAATGGTCGACTGGATATATGAACAAAGCCCAACACCGGTGTATAAAAACTAATACCAACATTGGACAAGCTGCTGGCACAAGAAAAGACAACACCGTGCAATCTGCTAATCAAATCCATGATAGCACCCAAACAATCACTGCTACCAAAAAGTGATAAAGATCTCCTGTCGACTGAATCTCAAACACCAATATAACAATCTCGAATCCATATCCGTAAACTAGAATCAGCTGGTAACTCAAGAAAACTCCTCACCTGAGTAATATGACTAATACCAACTAACTCCACATACCTGTCTGACATTTTCCCTGTATCCTGAATGTGAATGCAAGATGAACTCACAACATTATCAACGACCACATATGATCCGCCTACCGCTGAAAATTGAGTATCAGGAGTGCAAGATTGAACTAAGCTCAACTCCATGCCATGCTTATTCCCATGTCTCTCCCAATCCTGTAATGCCAATGGAGTATTTACCAAAGAAGCTCGAATGTCCTCAAGCTCGCGAGAAAGCCTGTCAACTTCCTCCTGCTTTCTCCTCAAGGCATCTGAATAGTCTCCGACAAGGCTAAGAAGATGGTCACGATCTGATAGAAGATGTAAATAACTCAACTTCATCGTTCCTATTCCTTCCCTAATCGCCTGTAAGTCAACACAAGAAGACTTCGCCTGAAGTCCCTTATGTCTACCCTGTAACTGAATCATCCGAATGTGATCCTCTATCATATCCCGCATCTTGTCATGATGAGATAATGAAGTCACAATACTGTCTTCGCTCACCTTCAGCTGGCTGGACAAATCATGTGAAGTACTACTAGCCTTAACCTCATGTGACGAAGCATCTATCTATGCCTGGTACTCTCTCTCAGCAAAGTCATGAATGCTCAATGTCTGCTTGTCTCTACCAGGTATCTCACCATCATGCACAACAACATCTTCATAATCATCATCTGAACCCACTACGTTGTAGTCACTGCCTGTTGGAATTAAACCATCCCGAGTACCTGTGACATCACCCTCTGACGACCTGTATACAATTGTCTCAACTTGAGTATCAAGTTGACCGTTACTATCAATTTGCGTAATATCCATTCCCACTACCTTCTAAAGTATTGTGTGCCCAACATCTTCCTCCAAGCTAGTCTGATTTTTGTCTTCCCTAGATTCGGCTATATGCTGGTCACCAACTACTGCAAACTCCTTGTAGAGGTTTCTAGATACCTCACTTGTAGAGACCTCTTGTTCCTCTTTGTCTTTGTTCTGTGATGTAGTCCTCTTAAACATGGAAACCATCAATTCATTCATCCTTTTTTGACTTTCATCCAACCTTTTCAAATTTTGTTTAAGCTTCTTCATATCCTTGTCCCACTGCTTTAGGGTAGTTGAAGTAAACATGATTAACTAGCTGATTCAATGTCCAATCAACCCAACAGGATGGCAGGTCAATAGCTCTGATACCATTGTAGTAACTCCAATAGGTTATAACTTCTTCAAACACCAAAAATCTTTATAGTTCAGTGGTTTGACATTTCATCAAACACTTTGCAAGCAAGGGTCATCTGACTGATATAACTTTTCAGATTGCTGCAGTGGTTCTTGTTTGGATTTGCCTCAAAGAGAATGCTTACAAAATTGTCTAAGCAATGACCTAACATAAATATGCAACTAATTTTGGCAATAGTGAATGCATATATGAGTTCTAATCATGAAAAAGATCACCTACAGCCAACTGGTATTTTAACAAACAGTTGGTATGCAAACTAACTGGTTGATAAGAAATGTTATATTAATGCTCAAACACAACTATTAATGACCAGCAATTGTATCTCCTTGATTGAGAATGAGTATCGAATACAATATTCATACTAAATTAGCCAAGACTCTTGGCATTTACAAAGATATCAAAATATGATGATTGCTGGTAAAATAATATGCACCTACAGCTGCCAATGAAAACTAATGCAATACTAAATATCTAACTTCAATACTCCCCTACAGCAGTACGCTAATCACATGCATGATTAAATACAACTAAAGCGATGGATTGCTGATACCATTGTGGTAAATGTAAAAATGAATGATGTATCTATTAATGAATGACAGTTACAACAGCACTCTATAGTGAAAGGCAACTATGAAAATACATGTCAGACATGGCATATGAAGTCGCCTTAGAGAATAGATGTATTGCAATACCACTGAACAGAAAATAACCTCCTCAAGTGCCCAAGTCGTGCCTCTCTAGTTGCTGCCCCTGATTGTAGATGACTGAAATAATTTTCTTTGCTTTTTTCGAATTTGCTTTTTTTTTGGATTGCTTTTCCGGACCTGCTTTTTCGGCCTGCTTTTTCGGTTCTACTTTTTCGGCTTGCTTTTTTTCGGACTGCTTTTTCGGCCTACTTTTTTTGAACTGCTTTTTCGGCCTGCTTTTTCGAACTGCTTTTTCGGCCTGCTTTTTCGAACTGTTTTTTCGGCCTTCTTTTCCAAACTGTTTTTTCGGCCTGCTTTTTCGAACTGCTTTTTGTACTCAAATATTTTTTCTCAATGTAGCACAAATAGAAGACTGAAGTATCTTCCTTCCAGCTACAATAGTTCAAGTGATATTTCTCACCCTCAAAATTGCGTACCAATTGAGAGTTTTCGTTCTCAATGGCCACAAATATTTTTTCTCAATGTAGCACAAATAGAAGACTGAAGTATCTTCCTTCCAGCTACAATAGTTCAAGTGATATTTCTCACCCTCAAAATTGCGTACCAATTGAGAGTTTTCGTTCTCAATGGCCACAAATATTTTTTCTCAATGTAGCACAAATAGAAGACTGAAGTATCTTCCTCCCAGCTGCAATAATTCAAGTGATATTTCACACCCTCAAAATTGTGTACCAATTGAGAGTTTTCGTTCTCAATGGCTAGTTGTGACTATTGCAGAAACCCTAGGCTCCACAATGCACATCAACAAATATCAACATCAATAACAACAAATCTGGATGATTAGAATGAAGCCCGGGGTGCTTATTTATTCTTTTTCCTCCACTTTCTCCAGAAGCTTCTAGAACATTATTTTGTTTTATTTATTAAGCGACTTTATAAAATATCTTATAATTCAAGTCACTTTATTAAATTAATTAAATATAAAGTTACCTTTTAATATTTTTTTATTTGATAACTTTATAAATAATTAACTTAATACCACTTATTTATTTAATTAAAATAATTAATTAGTCATCCTCATAAAATATTCATTATTTTGGAGAACCTAATTAATTAAATTAATTAAATCAAATTGCCTCCAAAAATGGGGACATGACAATAAACAGTTTGTCAATCTATTCATAATAGAAATCATAAGAGACAACATTTATAACAAATTGATTAAAGATTATTTTAATAATAATTTATTTTTAACATTTTTCTGATATTATTTAAATATATTGATAATTGTTCTATATATATATATATTAGACATAAAATAAACATAAATATTCAATCTAATATAGCTAACATCAAACTAATTTTAAAACTATCATTATAATATAATAATCAAAGGACCCAACCTAAGTAAATTAACGGTCAGGTCTGCTCCATGAAGAGGCTTTAGCAAGTGCAGGTTCATGCATATAAAAGGGGTGGATAGGGGAGAATGAATGGCATCATCGATCAAGCATAAAAAACAAATACATTTCCTGCTGCATAAGGTGACACCATTCAGCAGAAAAGTCTGAGATAGACATCAAAGAAAAAGAGACAAGATGAAGCCTTATACGGCTGGGATAAAACCTGCTGGGGCGGACAAGGGACAGAGCACAAAATGGAAGGTAAATGAAAAGGTAAGAGGAAGAATTGAATGTCAAAATTGATAAATAAAATTACAGCAAACCAAATTTGATGGGATCAACATGATGAGCAGAGCCGATAAAACAATAGGAATAAATCGAAGACAAAGATATCTCTATCCGATATAATAATCAAGGACGAACAAGACCTGAAGTTTCTCAGCATTAGTAACTAAATATGTGGCAGAGAAAAGAATGATTTGGAGGATTTATTTGGAAATGAGACAAATGCCAAAATCAATACTAAGAATGATAGTGATAAGAAGGAATCATCAGCAGAAGCAAACAACTAACAAAGGAGAATTCAGCGAATAGAAGAAAGATCTAAAGACGTCGTGGCATATAGCATTAGTAAAAGAAGACAAAACCAAGAAAGGATACATATGGAAAGAGAAGTAAGAAAGCCATCGAAAGGAGATCCAAAGAAGATATACTTCTTATGTCATACGAGACAGAGATATCAAACATATAAAAAAACTTAAGCCAATACTGCTGCGGGTAAGAATAGAACTAGTGTGATGTGGCAAGACAAATCCAGCCATGATTGCAAAAGGGGGAAGAGCTTGATGATTAGAATAAGTAACTCATAAAAGTAACCATCAAGTTCTTATGAGAATTGAACCAAAAGAATGATAAAATATAATAATTATTACAGCTGCATGATATAAATAAAAAACAAGGACTCATATATATCTTGGGACATTAAGTGAAGAATTAACTAAAAAGACCAAAACGATGAATAGTGAGAAGGAGAATACAGTTGCAGAATTAAAATAAACAAGAAGAAGAATGATAGTTTTTATTCTAGAGATGAGATCTTATAGTTCTCATAGAGACGAAGTGGATCCTTGGTAGAGGACATAAATGGATGTTGAGTTCCCCTTAAGAAAATTGAGAGGTAAGAGAGCATTCATTTTTGGAATGTCAGGTGTCTCTAAAAAGAGAACTCAAAGATTAGAGGACATTCTATATGAATGTCGAGATTCCAAATTGGTATCTAGGGAGAGATTCATTATAGATCTCTAGAGACAATATATATTATAGTGGTTCATCGTATGCATATGTTAGAGACACGAGACCTGGTTAGAGGTGGGATCTCTACTTGGTAGTGATTGTTAATGAGCTTTCTCATTAATAGAGATCCCAAAGGCCTTCAGGTGGCACTCTTCGCATGACGATTACCTAATTGAGAATTATTCTTAGCAGAGGATTAAGATAGTCTGAGAAGAGCTCCTCCTAAGGACTAGGAAGGGTTAGAAAGGGTAGCATTTGGAACAATGCTTAATTAGTTCAATATTTCTAACATGTTTAATATACATTTTTCTATATGGCGCTAACGATTTGTTGTAGGTTCAAACATTCATTCCTTAATCTTGAAGAGGGGACATTACATAATCCTTGTGATTTGTTCTTATTTCAACTGAAATGGCGAACAACAACATAACTAGTTTCATAGTTGCATGGTAATTGGTAATTCATAAGATATTGTACATAATCTTGTTGGCTAATAGTTTGTCTCTCAAGGTTTTGGCTTATACCCTGACCCATAAAATGCCCAATGTATAGAGAAACAAAAGGATGTTAGCAATAGAATGGGTAAGTGCATCTTAATGTCACCTTCTCCTGAATTGAAAGGTAAAACTCCCTTATTTTTGTAAAGATTTGCATTTGGCTCTATTTTTAGTTGATCAAAATTTTGGGGGTATGCTCTTGACCTGAGAACAATAGAGGTAAACTAGATTACTTGTAGACATAGGCAACCCATGCGAATTAAAGGATTTGGACAGCCTCAAACACTATAGAATGACTAGTTTGATTTATCTTCGACTCCCCTAATTCTACTGCTATTGCTAATTTAGATGCAATGATGCAGTATAATCTAAATTATCGGAATGAATACAATAACTAGAAAAGCTAGAAATGTTTAATGAGAAGATGATTCAAAGCCCATCCCGCCAAGCTACTACAGCTCAAAGTCTTCGTTTAGCTTAACATTTCAATCTAAGCAATCTTACTCTTAATTTATGGTATGAAATGCATATGCAAGGCCGCAGATAAGAAACAAAAATGCACATAAGAGGCAACACAAAGTCTACTTTAATTGAAAACACCATACTAACACAAAGTCTAGCATGCCATTGACATCTTCATATACATTTGTCCTTCAAATCCTAGCAGAACTAGCTAAAAAAATGCAGAATGGAAAATGAACGACAAAACTTTTATTGTAAACATTGGTATACAAAGCCACCAAGCCAATTCACACCAAAAGTTTGCCGATCCATGTTCATCTTTCAAAGATTACATATATAGGCCGTTAGGATATGGCCGGTTACAATTCATGATTCCGCATTAGAGCATTTTGAATGAAATAGCCTAAAATAGGATTGACATGCCAGTTATCCTTTACAAAACTTGCTCATGCAAGGGGCGAATGCTATATATGGCTTACAATAGGAGAGAGAGAGAGAGAGAGAGAGAGAGAGAGAGAGAGAGAGAGAGAGAGAGAGAGAGAGAGAGAGAGAGAGAGAGAGAGAGTAGGACAAAATTAACTGAAGATGACTAAGACAGGAATGTAACGCCACCTTGACCGGTCAACTCTTTTTGGCTGGCATTATAGTCTTTTCCCTATGAAGTTTCATGGCTTCTATAACTATTTTCTTTTCCTTGACTCCTGAAATGAATACATTATTAGCTTTGATTACCCAATGATCATGACTATCTTTTAGCTCTTCAGTCTTGGTGATCTTTGATGGGATCTTCTCTGATGCAGTCTTTAGAATGACATCCACAGTTGTAAGCTCTAGAATCTTTGAATTTTTCAAGTTGGCAGGTCTAGTTGTCTCATCAGTGAACTTCAAGAATTTGGATTTCATGCATTCTATGTCTACCTACTGACCACTCTTAGATACGAAGGACTCAATGTATAATGCCTTAAGATATTCAAATAATTTATGCATTTTTACTTTTCCATATGGTGCCCTCAATTCCAGCTCAGACCTTTCCAGACTCTTCGTCTTGAATACAATTGATTTTTTCCAAAGAAGCAATGGCTCTTTACCAGTTCTTAGAATACCATAAGCAATTGCTGCATCAATTTTCATATCCAACACCTCTTGCAAAGGAGGCAATTCTTTTGTAAGATTTGTGGTTTCATTTTGCATTGAGAGTTGATGCTCGGATATGGTATCCCCTAACTTATTAGCATCCATTATCAGAATTGCAAGGTTCTCAATTCTTGGGGGTCCTTGAGCCTCCAAATCCTCGATCCGTGCTCTAGCAATTTGTCCGCAGTGTCTCTCTATAATTTGGCAAGTAGATTCTTGTTCTCCTTAGCTTTAGGATCAAAAGTGCTTGCTGAAGCACTATCAACTGGCATCATAGCGAGAGGTCCTATAGCTGTCCTATAGCTACCCTTAGTTATTTAGTGAGCTCTTTGTTGACGGCCTTCAAAGTAGCCTTCACCAACTTCAGCGCTTCAAGTCTGTCTTCTATTTTCACATTGGTTCATTCCTAGGTATTTATAATTGAATCATGTATAGGCTTCCCTATGTCAAATGTTCTTACTTGGAAATCATTTGGAGTTAACTCCTCAATTCTCCCATCCTTTTGGGGCTCAACAATCTCCATTAATATGTTTTCAATACTTGCATGGGTGGCTAAAGCCATGAGGGTCTTCTGTTTTGTCAACTTAAGACACTACGATGGTTGCTGTATAGCTTGAGCAATTAAATTTGTAGGTGGAGCATTGCTTTCAACTCTTCTTTTCTTCCTTTCAATTGTCTTTTCAAGCCATGATTCAGTAGATAGGACATTCAGTGATGATTGCAGGGTTGTTGGGTCAAACAATTTCCTAGCCACTCGAGGTGTGCTCTTCTTGCTGTCAAAGGGAAATGTTACACTCTTTGTAGATTGAACAAGAGGAACACCTTGCTTTGTATCTCTTGGTTTTTGGGGTGTAGCTTGGGCTTGCTCATCTCCTCCATCCAAAGGGTTGTTATCACCACCCAGGTCAATGATTGGCAATGTAGAGGAGATGTGTTCTGTTCTCTTTTCTACTTTCTTGCCTTTCTTTGCTTCCTCCTTCGTCTCTTTTTCTTCAGCTTTTCCAGTGTCTAGTAGTGATCCTTCCCCACAAGTTGGAGGGATTTGTGTATTCTTCTTAGGAGGTTCATCTCCTCCTCCATCACCAACAGATTGGGATGGACCCATAGACGTTGATGTTGCTGCAGAAAAAGATGATGCGGTGGCTGATGAAGATTGTGCAACACGTGAGGTAGCTCAACTTGCTGAGCCTGATGTTCCGGTTCTTTTTCTAGCGGACCTCTTCCATTCCACCCATTTATCGGCTCTCTTTATGATTCCTTCCATAAGAATTTCCATTTTATCATTCACTGGACCTTTTGGGGGATTTGACTCTATAGGAGTGTCTTTGATCTTATTCAAATAGGTCGAGGTTGTCATGTGAGAGCCATCCTCATCAATATCAGTAATATCAATATCAACATTATACAACTTGACCTCATCCATAGTTAATTTGGACCATAACTTTTCTCTAGTATGGATTTTAGAATAATAATTGGCCTAAACATCTTCCATATTAGGAACATGCCTATAACTAGAGCCTAATTGCAGATGATATTTTACATAGTCGATTGGATCATATTGTGGCCTGATCACCTCATAATCTAACAATTTCACTTTGCTCTCAAAGGCTATAACTAAGTTCTTAGCATCTGATTTAGGGGCAAATGAGAGAGCTCCTACTACAATTGGGAAGGGAATAGCAGTGATTTTCTTGACAGTAGAGCACATAGTATTCACATCTAAGATCTGCCTACACAGTTCAATCAAAACTACCCTATCCTTTAGATATCTAGGCAATCTCTTTGGGAAGCCATCGTATGCACCAATTCTGATATACAAGAAGGTAGGAAATTGAATAGAACAACAACTGAATTAGCTTTAGGTGAGAATCTTCATTCCAGGCATCCTTGTAGTTCTCTGCAAAACCTCATTGTAAAGATGTCATTCAGTCTCACATATTCTCTATAGCACACTTCTCCAATTGTAGACATGGATAGAACTCCTAGACCTTAGTGTTTTTGTCAAAATCCCTAATGCAAGGTAGACCAGGCCATAAGTGATGAGTGGCTAGAGTACATTAGATAGGATGACATGTAGAAATGTTTGAATGCTTTAGCATAATTCATCCACGAGGCTAACTTATCACACAGAGTATGAGTCCAATCTATATATTGCTCATCAACACTGATAGCTTAAACTAACAAGAAGTGGTGTTCAACAAAATTTAAAACCTCTTCCTCTCCCTTTAGCCTCAACAACGGAGCAAGAATATCCACAATCTCTCTTGTCAGATTAGTGCCAAACAAAGTCTTTGGCATATTACTCTTCTTTCCGCTAGGAGTCTAGAACCATGAAGTTAGCATGTCCGCGCTTTTGAGAGTCTTCTTTTCGTTAAACATTGAAGCAAATGACCCAAAATTAATATCACAAAATTCTTCTATCACAGGAACACCAAAGGCTGCTTGCATCAGTTCTCTGTGCAAGGAGATTAGTATGGAATTATTTGGCACCATAATTCTCTTTGTTGCTAGATCATATCTTTCTATACATTCCTTCACAAACTCTAGCACTTGGACCATCATTGGAAATCCAACAGCTTCAACAAGTCCACTTTCTTTCAGCTTGAATGTCATAGGATGAATTGGCTCTGAATTCAACCTTCGCGTAGATCTTTGAGGTTCTAGAATCTGAAAGAAGTGTCAGTATAATCTTTTAATTGACTCTCAAGCCTGGTAATTTATTAGTACCTCCAATTCTTCCAGCTATTAGCTTTATAGTTACAGAGATTGAATTGAATTGCAAGAATTTGCCTGTTACAAGATGAAACACTGTTGATGATGAATCCAAATATATTGAATTCAAATCTGATCTTTAGGCATTGAGTTTCATGCATCGCATGAGTGAAAAACAGCCAAATAGCTCAGATTACTCCATAAGGTTAGCAACGATCAAATTTGCAATTACTTCAGTATGTTAATGGCTATTTTGCAACTCAATCCATCATTAAGATTTAATCATACAGTAGAATTACCTTGTAAGCGTCGACGTAGCAGAGATCTTCATTTTCTGCTTCCTTATTTATACTAGTTCCGAAGACGTCACCTTTGAGATGTGATTCCAACCCTTAAGAAAACCTTTATTTCCACTTTTGTTTGGGGGAGAAGTCTTTTCGCTTTCCTTTTGGGCCTTTCTATTTTCTTAGCATCATATGGTAGAAGCGTTAAATTGGCATCTCCAGCATATACGTGTCTTTCAAAGGCTTGTGGATCAAGCTAATTTAGCTTTATTTCAATAGCCATGAGGTCTGGGCCAAAAGCCAACCTGATATCATGTCAGCGACAAATGGCATGTATTCATTTGACTTTGCTTACACTAGGGTCCCACCTTTGCTTCCTTTGCTTCCAACTTGTTACACAACCACTGTTGATTTGACTTTACTTAAAGTTGATATTTCATTTGGAAAGCCTTGATGATAGGTGCGCTTTCGAAGCTAGAGAAGCCACGAAGTGAAATTTCCGAAATGAGAGTTTGCTAAGGACTTTGATTGATTCCTCAACATTTCTTTGTCATTTTTGCTTGAAAAGTAATCTCCCTCATTCTCTGCTTAGTATAAAAAGATTTTCTTACTTGAATGCCTTGAAGTGGTTGATCAATTCCTCAATTGGAAATCTAGGTTCCAGGCCATGCGAAGCAACATCAGAGGTGTTCTTCCGGCTTAGCATCGAGACTAAACCCAAAACTTGTTTTAGACTAAGCTTAGGCACTAGATCTCTTCGAATTGACATTTCCTAGTCATTGTGGCTTGAATTGCTTGGAGATGTATCTGGTAAATGCAATTTGGTTCCTCGGAGACGCATTTGCTTCCTGGAGTGCCTCACGAATTGATTTTCCAATTCAAGAACATCTGAGCACAAACAAAAGTATCATGGAGGTTATGCTTTCTTCTCATCTGCAATGATGCTCAAGACTACCCACCCATAGCTAAATCAACTACTAACTCATAATGCAATTGTTTTCCCACATGAATAAGCCTTAGGAATGATGAGAAGAGAAGGAAGCTATGGGGGTCTAGACTTGGATTTAACTAAATTGTATTCAATATATCAAACTAGAGGTATAAAAGGGGAGAGATTGAAAGTCTGGCAACAAATCTATATAGACATTTTGGCTTTTCAATCAATGTATAAAAATAGAATATAGTTATATTTCACCATGTAAAGTTAGACTGTATAACCTAGATAACTCATAGTAGCTACAATGCTTCAGAAAATGGATACTTTGCATGTTTAGTGAAGCTTATAGAGCATCTTTGAAAGAAAATTATTAATCCTGAAGTGTTCATTGGATTTGCCAGTACGTAATGATGAATGATATTTTATTTCTTTGGATAAATATATAAATTATAACTTTAGAAGACAAATGGTCTAAATCAGCTAAAAGCATTATGGTTAGAAGGAAAATAGATCCCTTCATAGATAAGGGGAGAAACTACTTGCCTGATCATGTGCATATTAAAAATCAATGAATTTATATTCTCCTGGGACATCACTCGATATTAACTTGCACGAACATAGTCATAAATTGTCACGCCACTAATTTCATGTTGCAAGGTATCTTTCTATAAACTAGCTTTTATACATCTTTCCCAAAAAGCATCAATTGCTTCCGTCAAGTTACATGCACTAGATTCTTGTTGTAATGCCCCCATTTTAGTTTGTTCTTGTTTTGTAGTGGGGTTAGCCTATAATTGACCCTTGTAGGCTAATTATTGTGTATAGAGGGACTTTTGAGGCAGAGGCTCGGTTATGGTAAGTATGTTCTAGTTTGGTCTTCATTTGGCTTAGATTGGATTTCCTTTGGGCTTAGTTATATGTATTTACTGTTTATGGTAAGTCTCGTGATGATTGAGAGCGACCCTTTCTATTTTTGGAAAGTGCATTTGGTCACATGAGAAATAATAGGTGACTCCTTTTTGAAACGGTATATGAAAAGGATAAGTATTTTGGAAATTATTATTTTAGTGGCTAAATTATTAAATCATTAAATAGCTTATTATAAAGTATTAATTTAACTTTATAATTTCACTTAAGTTGAGGGTTGAGTTGTCATTGGAAGGGCCCCCATTTATTCAATTAATTCATGGAAGCCTATGCCAAGGAATCAATTAGAGTATTTGAGTAAATGAGTTATTATTTTATATTGTTTCAAATTCAAAAGGTCCAACCAAAAAAGCAAGTAAAGTATTTAAGTGAAAAGTGTCATGGAGGAGCTAGCCATTTGTGTGTGAATCAAGCAGCTGGTTTTTCTGTATATGCAGCCCATTTGGATAAATTATTCATTCTATTGATTATGTTATTTTGTGAATTTGTTGCTGAAGAGGGTTTTGAGAAGTTCGAGACATTTATGTGCTGAAGGAATTGTAAATTACTCTTAAAATTACCTGCTCTTTGAATTCTGGACAAGGGTCTAGTGGATCGATCTGTGCTGCTGATTGTCCAAAATTGTTGCTACTCATTGTGCATTTGGCCAGCCAGGAAGTTTATGCATTAGAGGTCGATTCTGATTAAGATTTGACAGTCACGTGGGCATCTATCAATCCGATATTGGCAGTGTGGGTTTTGGAGCAGAACTGTGATTAATATATAGTAGTGTTTGGATATTTCATTGGTCACGATCACTTTTAGGGGCTGTTTTTGTGGTGAAAGGCCACGTCCACACCTGGTCACATGTTTGGGATTGCTGAAAGTCAATTGAAGATCTCAACATCATTATTAGGTTAATTAAATGTTCAGAATTAAATTGAGTGTTATTTCATGCGAAGTGTTTTTAAAAATGCTTCTTGATTGTAGGTGTACATTTATATGTAAAAATTCTGATATATGCATATGAAATGAGCACAAGTAGTTGCCTTTTCCTCATTTTCTTTGCTTAGTCATTGCTGAGTTATTTTTGTAAGCATTTAAGTCATAGTCATTGCCCATTTAAGCAAACTAATCAGACTGAAAACTCAGACCAGCGTACATAGAGGTTGCATGACAACATTTTGACAAAATTGTTGTGTAGGAAGATAGAAATTTGAGTTGGAACCTGCAGGTGTTCTTATAGTGGTATTAGAGTGATTTCCTTCCATCCTGCGGGCGAGGCCTTTGCATTAGAGGTGTTGTATTAATGATGGATAAGACAAGCATGGGTAAGAAGAGCTGAATGAAATCCATACAGGATCTTATGCCTGAGCTTCAGCGTGCTACACAGGCCGATAGTGATTCTTGTCAGAATTATAATTAAAAGATATGGGGTCTGCTACAATACCCAAAGATTTTGGATTCTTGGTTTATGGAAAAGGGAAAAAAAGGATTTAATGATTTCAATCATGAAAAAGTAGTAGAAAAGAGGCAACTATGGGGGTTGAGCCTTCTCTTAGTGGGGCAGCCACTAGTTTGTCTTACACAGGATGAAGGATGTCCTTCCCGGAGGCATGAGGTTATACTTGATTAGTTAGTGGACAATTGCATTGAGTTTCACATTTTCATGAGACAAGAGCTTATGATCATGGGAATGATGAAGACGAGATAGCCAACATTGATAGGAGTCCTACATCGACAAACAACATTGGAGTTATTAATGATATAGGGTCTGATTTTCATGACAACAGTCCTATGTTTGAGCCTATTGAGAACGTTGATGATAGGGCAAGCATGGAGGATGTTGTGGGTATCACTTTGAGTTGTGACTTTCATGATGAGAGTTCTAATTTTGAGGATTACACGGAAAATGCTACTTCTACTTCTAATTTCTATGACAGCATTGAATCATGCTTAAATCAGCATGAGATATTATAGTGTACATGTAGAGGACGTTGGTACTCTTGATCTGGGTACTATTGAGGTTATCTATAAGGATGACTCATGCTGCGGTGATTTTGATTTGTCATATCAGACTTTAGCAAATGATTCAGAGATGTCATTGGTTAATGATAGGTCCTAGGATCGTGACTCACAGGAACTTGCAGTTGCATGGGGAGTGGAAGCATGTGAGGAGATTGATATAGCAACATCTTCTACTTATTCAAATGAGCCATTTGTTGAGGTACTCAGCAGTAGTACCTCGGTAGTTGATGTGTGTGAAGATGATGACACACATGATGTTATGTGTCATTAGGCAAGTGATGCAGATAGGACTTCCTATCACAATGCAGTTTGTGGGCTAGGGAGCTTACATGAGAGTTAAGGAGTTCAAAGACACCTTGTGGCCACACAATTGAGGGTGAGTAGTAGTTAGACTGCTATAGCTATAGACCATTATGACTTTGCCTTTCAAATGTTAGCTGCCTATGGATGTGGTACTCTTGTGACAGATGAGCATTGTGATAACAATCTTTCCCTTACAGAGCTTCATACCCTTTGAGAGGCCATTAGGGTAATGAAACAGAACTATTTGCATCTATTGGCCAACAGAGACTACCTTCTTGAGTAGGGCGACATTTGTTAGGATGCCTTGCTTGGAAAGGAAGAGGAGGTAATTGAGCTCACTTCTGAGATATTGGAGAGCATCTAGTTGGCTCTTTGGGAGCCGCAATGTCAATTGGATGAGGTTACTGTCGAACTGAGTAGAGTACAATGTTCACTAGCTAGAGATTCAGTACAAACTTCTACAGTTGTTGATGATCATACCCACAAATTGTGTTGATGGATGTGTTTGGTGTTAAGAGTTTTGATCAGATTTGTCTATGGTGTAATTGAACTCTACACAGCTCAATCATATGAATTATTTCTTTTATATCTCACATGAATGTTAGTGAAATATTTATGTCAGTACTGATCTACACAATTGATATTCAGTATTGAATCTCTCTTTATCATTATTGATATCAATATCGATATAACTTTCTTTTGTCGATAAACTCATGCTCGATCTGTATTGAAGATTGAATGTATGTTTCCAAAAATGATTTTGATGTCATATAAGTATCATCCAAGGTCTCACGAGGAGACACATCTCTTCGTGAGACTAATCTTAATACGATGTAATACAAAGTAATTGACTTTAATTTTTTATGATATCGATCTGCATTATTAGGTGGTCAATAATGATATTGACTTGAGATAATATTAACATCAATTTGCAATATATGATAGTCGATTTCATTATCGACTTTGCGATTGTATTGTTATCGACTTGTAATAAATGACAACTTATATCATTATCGACTGTGTAATATGTGATAATTGTTATTAATATGTATTATAGTCATTATTGTTAATAATAAGTATGATAGTTATCAATCATAACTATCATAGTTATCAGTTATGATAACTACTGTTAACTATTATTATATCAGTCATAAACAATTACAAGTTTAGTAACAATTTTTAGTAAATTTTGAAAACAAAAATAACATATAATATTATAATATGATGTTTACATAATCATAATATAATATTGTATATATAATCAGATATTACCTAGTGGAGGATAGATATGAAATGCTTGAGGTCGATTGGTCAATTGAGCATTTGATTTCATTGCTTAGAATAATTTGACTGAAGCTACAAAACATTAACATTGCGGATGTGGCTATATCTTTCTCAGATACCAGTGTGATAGAGACAGTTGGGATTGGTACAATGGATGAGTGCATCAGAGAGGCACTTTTTGCACCATGTTCTCTCGAGGTTAGTCCATTGGCAAGTGATGCATGGAAGACTTTTGATAGCCATTGTGATCTAGAGGTGGATTCAGTTTTAAGTTGTGTAATAGTTCATGAAACCACTCCATCTTCTTCACTAGACACATGTCGGGTATCATCTAGTTTGGAGGTTGGCTTTCGTGTTGATTTGTTTCCCTCTCTTGGAAGCAAATCAGTTACTTCATCTCATGTAGCTAATGGCGATAGAATGTTGGTTGTGTTGCAAAGTCAAAGAAATTAGCTATGGATTGCATGGGAATAGGTCGATCCTTCCACATATAATTTCTTCTATACAAACACATTTAATGAGTACCTTCTTGAGAGTTCGAAGTTTCAGGAGGGATTGCTTAGAGTCAACGAGACTACTCTCGTCTAAGGTTCTTGTGGTATTTAGTGTTTAGTAGAGCAATTGTAGAAATGTTGACTACAATGCTTCCTCATAGGGTTTTTGTGGTTTGGTTTGTAGGGAGGGTTACCAAAGGCCTTGCCAGATCCTAGGAAAGTAAAGGATTTTGTTTTCTGCTCCATTTTTCCCACAAAAAACCCTTTAAAATCTTCTCGATTGCTTTATTAGCCATTTGGAAGGGTGGAAACAAGAGGACTAAGTTAGTAAACAATGTATTACTGCTAGAATTTTCTTAATGATGTAACATTCCCAGCAGTGGAAAGTTCTATCTTATGCAACACTACTAGCTTCATTTCGAAGTTATACGATAAGTTATAACCAATTCTCTTTTGTCACTTTTAATATACTAATAAAGAACACAATTCAGTAGCCTTATAAAATCTGAATGTTCTAGATAATGCACACAACACATTGTAAATAGATATCTGCAACACTAGTGATATATGTAGCATACACCTAAGAGCTATGGTATACGGAGAGTATGACAATGTGTGAGGGATCCCATTTCTAATGAACATTAACTGACATAAAGTTTGGTTTCTTGAGAATTTATGTTGGGTAGGTGACAATTGCATTGGTACCAAACCATACTAACATCCACATGATTGAGTAATGAATTGACATTTTCGAAGACAATACATTTATTTATTCCAGTATATTTAACACAATGAAAACAAATCACCTCAATAATTTTGACTTCATTTGTCCCTCTCTTTACTAGGTCAATGTTCCTGTCTATTCAAACTTTTGTAAAACACTCAAATAGTTTTGAATAGGATGTAAGAAAAATACCTTCAATTGCAGAGTAGCCGATGTAGAAAGTATATTGGCTGTACAGTATGGATTTGTAGCTTCTATAGATGCTTTTGTCAACTGTAATGTCCCCTTCTCAAACCTAGCCCGTATGATGATTGTTAGCCTATTTCTTATGTTCTTGTAAGCTAATTCATAATTACAAGGGGAGTCTATAGATCTTGGAGAGCACAAGCTCAATCTTCATTGAATTCTGTTTATGAAATGGAGCTTAGTTGGCATTATGGACTGTAGTGATGCTTTTAGTTGGCATTATGGACTGTAGTGATGCTTCCAAAAGCACATCTATTTGTAGTAATTCTCTAAGGTGGCACCTGTCATTATCTCACTTCTTGAACATCATGACATGATCAACATTGGATTCTAATGCCTTGGTAGTGTTATCCAGTATCCACAGCTTGGGTGGAGTATTTGATGTTCTGAAATGTTAACAGCTAAATTATTCACTTAAGTTTTATAATTTATTAAAGTTGCTTTATGCCTCCACAAAAGTGGACAACTAGGAAATGTGAGGGGGACTTGCGCATGAAAATTGATTTTGATTGTAGTATACTTTAAAATTGCTTTATTCATCTAAAATCTATAAAATAAGGTTTGGATGATCATTTGCTCATTTGCTGAAGATTTGCACACTCAAATGTAGCTAGACAAAATCTACGAGTTTTTCCAATTATATTTTGAAGACCAAAAGCCTCATTTGATTCCTCCTTTCAGTTTCAAAAGATAATCTCGGGCCAGTGGGTGTGATTTGATTCAAGAATCACCAGTGTGTAGAACAAAGTTTTTAGTTTGGGACCAACCATTAAGGTTTTTGATGTGTTATGATTGTAGAGTATTGGGTGTGTTTAACATTTCTCTTAAAGATTATTTGGTATGTTTTCGATGCATTTCCAGATGGGTATTAGCTAGCCATCCTATCCTCCAAGAGCAAACCATACAACCCATTATTGCTAGGAAAAGGCTGCTGAAAGGGATTGAGAGCATTAGAGGATTTGTATGACACGATTCAAACAACAAGGGAACCCTTTTGAGGATTATTTTTGAGGCTAATACCAGATTGCAGAAATTTTTAGGAAGGTTGTGTCACATACATAGACACCTAGAGCATGAGCAGGTCAAATTGGATCTTCTTGATTGCATTTTTTATGCAATTTTCACTTGAATTTGTGGCACCCAGACTTGGAAATGAGGTTTCAGTGGATTTGTTGTTGGACTTTATAGGTTTTATTTGATTTTGAAGGGTCCATACAGTTGTATCTTACAAGCCGTACCATTCCTGGGAGTTGACCCTCTCACTATTGATCTTCTATTGTTGTTTGCTGGCGCTGAATTGAATGGTATTCCTACATTGTGTGGAAGGGTTTATACTTCATAGTGTTCACAGTGGTTGTTTCGAGTTGCAACAATCATATTTCGGACATGACATAGCTTTGCTTGACATATCAGACCTCTTTATTCTACTATCGGTAGTTTTGGAGGGTGTTGGAGTTGCTATATTTGTTCTGAATCTTGTTTAAAGTCTTTGGGATGAGTTTGTTGTGTGTTCTGAAGCTTTGTTGGCATTATCCTTTCTGTTCTGACTCTAAGAGCACGTTTCCCATCCATATTGAAGCATGCAATCAAGTTTCTATCATCTATTTAAGGTATTCTTATGTTGTGTCCAACAAGATTTTGGTTTTATGCAATTTAAGCAAGGAAATGATTTTTCTCACTTCTGTTTAATACCAACACTAATATATTCTTTGATATTTTCTCAGTATTTATAATTACAGATATATTGTAGTTTCAGTTTGTTTGTTGGGCTTATGCATTGTTAATAAATAATTTTTATATTGTGAGGGTGTCTATTAGAGTAGTATTAGAGGTGGAAATTATGCAATCATGTGCCTTGATCTTCTTGTGCAAATGCAGCATCACTTATGAGTGCTAGATGATTGAGGTGAAGTATTAGAGACATAGAGGGACATTTCCTCAGAATCTACTTGAAGCTCAATCAGTGCAGGTGTGGGTAGCACCTTAGAGTTCTTTCAGTGGCAGTGATAGTTCATTGCAAAACATGTCAGAAAGTGATAATCAATTAGATGGTTCAGTTAGCCCAAATTCCAGACCAGAGAGGGGATTTGATGCTGTGCGGTAAATAATGGTGTAGATGCCAGCTAATTTGAATCAGGGTATGCCTTAGGTTACTAGGGTGCCAAATGGTGAAACAAGTTCATTAAATTAGCAAAATGCTATTGGATGTGCTATTGCAGCAGTATTGGGGTCATTTCCTACATCATTTCAACCTACCTTAAAACATTGCGAGGAGTTACAAGCTATTCTTGAACTCATATTTCCTTAGCTGATGAAGTGAGGGCCACCTGTCTTGAGTATGATAAAGATAAATTTATTAATGTCCTAAAAAGATTATAAAAGGGCCCACTAGACTGCCAAAACAAACATAGGGACATCCCATAGCAGGAACATTGGGATAGTATTGAGTATGCAATTAGGATGTTTTATCTTTGCATCAATTCTTGAATTAGAGGAGGTGGGTGGTGGAAGAGTGGATAACAGAAGACTAGCACAGAGAGAGTGCCAACTAGCACAGTAGCACACTTTAGTGGGAGTGACAAATACATTGCTAGAGCTTGGGTATATAAGTTTGATAATTATTTGTTTCTCAAACCAATGATAGACGAAGATGCCATCATATTTTCTATTTCAAATTTGGATGGAGCCACCCCTGAGTGGCGGTACCATAGTTTGGTGATGCTACACAACTACTTGATCACCAAGTATGATAAGTTTATAGACAAGCTCATCGAAAGATTTGATAAGGACCCTGAATTATGTTGTAGAGACTCTCAATCATAATTCCCAACATAATAGGGAAGCAACTTGTGGCCCTTTTTTGTTGAATGACTAGTGGAGTCAATCAGAGGAGTTAAAGATTTTGATCCACCTGATGGAGCCCAAATTTTTTCCCCTCCATTTATCAAATTATACTGGAGATAGAAATATAATCATAGATGTCAAAGGCAAAGATGTTAAATACATACACAGTCAACAATCTAATCAGCAGGGGTATTGAAAAACTTACCTTTTTATTAATTTAGAATTTGCTCAAGTGAGCACATGCCTTTTGGCGTTACCAGTTGCATAAGTTTGAAAGTAAGAGGGCACTATAAGTGCAGGATAAACAAACAAATCAGAAGACAACATTCTGCTCATATGGATAAAAGACAGGTTTGAGACAGTGACAGTCTAATCTGCAAGCGCTCAAATTCAAAATTCAAAACAGTAACATAGATTCAAACAAATATTTGCGAGGATGGCAAGACAGATAGGGCTGCTGCTAAGGTAGAGTATTTTTAAACCTTGATCACAATAGGCAAAGTCAGGTGCAGGAGGCGTCCAAGTTAATATATGAGATAAAATGCCAAGGTTATTTTCCTAAAACTGTAACTCACAACCTACTCATTTATGAGCTGTGCAAGCAGAATAAAATGGCAGAAGCTGAAGATTTTTTCAGAGAAAATGTCAGTCAGAGGACATACACCTGATGTCGTCGCCTACAACATCCTCGTTAATGGACTTTGCAGAGGACAGTTCATGAAGGCTTTTGGCTACCAAATTGAAGGCTGATTAGTGGTAATGGTCCAAATGTGTTTATGAGGCTTTGATATTGGGATTAAACATGGCGCAAGCCAAAGGAATTAGGAGTTTGCATGTTAAAGGAGATGCTGAGTTGGTGGTATCTCAAGTCAAAAGTCAGTTTCAAGCTAGAAATAATTGACGTAGACATTACCGTGATCTTGCTTGGGATTTTATGAAGTTATTTGATACCTCCAATATCTCGGTAATCCCTAGAGAGCTGAATGATAGAGCTGATTCACTTTCTGTATCAGCCACCTTGTTACTTCCCCATCAAGACTTTGAAGATGGCATATATAAAATACAATTGGTTTACCGACCAAGTATTCCACATAATTGTGAACATTGGCAAGTTTTCAATGATGATACTCAAATTCTCAATTTTCTAAAAACCAAGGAAGGATTTGATGATATGTATTTTGAAGGAAGTGAGAATGCACCAAATGAAATTGTTTCTGATGAAAATTCAGATACTGGTTAAGGGATAATTCAATTAAAAGGAAATAAGATTCCCAAAGGTCTCATTTCTTTGGAGAAGCTATTTGACAAGCATGATAGGTATGTCAAAGAGCAATAGAAAACAAGGACTAGTTCCTTGGGATAGTACGAGAAATATAACATTGGGACTGAAAATGACCCAAAGTAAACATTGGAAATTTGTGTACTGACGAAGAAAAGGATAAGTCCATCACCTTACATTGTGAATATAAAGATGTTCTAGCTTATTCTTATGAGGATTTGAAATCTTTTCGTCCTAAGGAAGTCCAGCATGATCTTCCTCTCAAGTTTGGCACAACTCCCCTCCGTCAAAAGCAGAGGCAAAATAATCCAAAGATTTCAGGTACCATTTTGGCTGTAATTCAAAAAATGTTGGAAGCAAGAATTATCTTTCCTATTCATCATTCGTCATGGGTAGCAAATATAATTCCTCTTAGAAAGAAGAATGGAGAAATTTGCATTTGTGTAGATTTTTGCAATCTTAATCATGCATCTCTCAAAGATAATTGCCCACTACGAGTCATGGATCAAACCTTACAAGTTGTAACTGGTTTAGAAATGCTATCTATGCTAGATGGTTTCTTAGGCTACAATTAAATTGAAGTTCGTGAGGATGATCAGTATAAAACAACATTTACTACCCCATTGGGTACATTTGCATATTGATAGACGCCTTTCGGTCTTATAAATGTTGGAGCAACTTTTCAACGAGCAATCGATTTGGCTTTTGATGGTCTCATCAATAAATGCACCGTTGGATATTTGGATGATTTGACTATTTTCTCCAAAGTACATCAAGTCATTTCTTTCATCTCCGACAAGTCTTGGAGAGATATAGACAGCATGGTGTATTACTAAATACTAAGAAATCAATTTTTGGTCTATTAGAAGGCAAGCTGTTGGGACACATTGTATGTAAAGAGGGTATTAAAATTGATCCAGAGAAGGTACAAGCAATTCAAAGCCTGTCTTTACCATCAAACAAGATGACAATTCATTCTTTCTTTGGAAAGGTGAATTTCTTGCAAAGATTTGTATCAGACATCGCTGAAAAGACTTGTCATATTGTTGGTATGATGAAAGGAAAAGTTTCTTTCCACTGGAATCATGAAGGAAGAACATTTGTAGAAATTAAAGAAGCAATAGCACATGCACCTTTGCTAGTATGTCCTGATTACATGACAACTTTTGTCATGTATAGTTATGCTTTTGAGCATACCTTGTTTGTCATCTTGATGCAGAAAAATGATGAAGGCATTGAATCACCTATTTCGTTCATGAGTTGTCCTCTGAAGGCTCATGAGTTGACATATAGTCAAATATAGAAACATGCTTTTGCCGTTGTCAAAGTAGCAAAGCATTTCAGGTTCTACATATTGAACTCTCATATCATTGCCCTAGTTCCTGACACAATTATCAAGACCATCTTGACACAAAAATAGTTTGGTACAAAAAGAGGAAACTGGATTGTCAAGATTCAGGAATATGGTAACGCGATACGACCAACTAAGTTAGTTTGTGGCAAAGGACTTTGTAAGCTTATAGCTGAAAATGAACTTTTGCAAGTTGAAGATGAGAATTCCTCTTCTCTTCCTACTGTTTTATCTGTCAATAATACAAATGATTGGTACTCTGATATGGCATATTATCTTAGTTATGGAGAATGCCCCTCACATTTAACATACAAAGAAAGGAGGACTCTCAATTTGAAAGCTTCTAGTTTCATCTTATGGGAGATGGTCTCTACAAGCGTGCAATGGATGGAACTTTTCTCCGATGTTTGGGTAAAAGTCAACAATTACGGATTTTGGATTATTTCCATTATCAAGCTTGTTGTGGACATTCTCTGCACCTGTCACCACACATAAGATTCAAAGAGCACAATACTATTGGCCCATGGTTTTTCAAGATGCATATCAATGGATAAGGAAATGCGAATTGTGTCAACAATTTGTGGGTAAGCAAAAACTTGCTATTTTACTATTAAAGCCAGTAGTGATTGAAGAACCTTTTTAGCAGTGGGGTATCGATTTCATTGGTACTATTAATCCACTTTCAAGAAAGGGATACACTCATATCCTAGTAACAACGGATTATTTTACCAAATGGGTTGAAGCCATTACTGTGAAGGGCTCTACGTTAGAAATAATTTTTAACTTCTTGAAAAAGAATATCATTTCACGATTTGGTGTTCCAAGCAAAGTTGTTGTGACAATACAACTGCTTTCTCTTCTAAGGAAGTGATCGAGTTTTGTTTCAATCTTGTGATAACATTGGCACATGCATCCGACTATTAACCACAAGGTAATGGTCAAGAAGAATACTGCAATAAGAATATTGTGACTATCATGAAGTAGTTGATTGAATCAAATTAAAGAACTTGACACAAGGCATTGTTTGATGCTTTGTGGGATGACAAAATTACTCTAAAAAGAGCAATTGGGATGTCACCTTTTCAGTTACTCTATGGGATCAATGCTGAGATTCCAGTAACTTTAGAGCTTCCCGCTCTTAAGTTGGTACGTGCCATCGAAGATTCTCAGACTTGTTTAAATGCTCTAGATAATAGAATTATGTTTCTTTAGCAATTGGAGGAACCCAGGAGAGAAGTGCTTGATACACTTGCTTCTCACCAACAAGTCAAAGTTCAATTTGATAAAAAAGGCCGAGTATAGAGAATTTCAAATAGGTGATCTTGTTCTACTTTGGGATAAGAGGCGAGAACCAAAAGGAATGCATGGCAAGTTTGATTATCTTTGGCGAGGGCCTTTCACAATTTATCAAATTGTAGGCGAAAACAGTTTCTGACTCACATATCGTGATGGAACACTAATGCCATTGGCATACAGTGGAAAACATCTGAAACATTACTTTCAGTAATTATCAGATAAGTACCCCTTGTACATAGTTTCTTGTTTTCAAGTTGTAGGGTCCTTGTTTTTAAGTTTTATTTTCTTGTCGCCTAACTCTATTGCCCAATGGAGTGGATGAAGACACTTAGAGAATTGGATTCTATGTCACTCTTTGTTTCTAAGAACAAATGAGTAACATTCTCCAGACAAAGCCAATTGTTGTCTTGCATTTTCTCACCACCAAATGTAGGTAACAATATGAAAATTTTCAACTTTGTTTTGCGTTTATCTAAGTTCAGTTCATTATTTAATTCGTTAGTATTGATCAATCAATCAACCCCAATTGATATAATGAATGCTTTTATTGAAGTTAGTTTTTCTATTTGTTGAGCCTATGTTTGATTTTTGAAGCCTTAATCTTCATTTTTCTTATTTTTGAGTGCGTTTGTTAGCTTTTAGTCTTTAGGCTTTGCTCAAGTCATTGCTTTCGGTTTTCACTTTGATAGGTTCTATCTTAGGGCTTAATCGGAGTTGGCAATCAAATGATATGATCTTTTTAGTGCCCAAAAGGTGGACTCTCCTAGTGCGACTACATGATTTAAAATTATCATGTTATATTTTAAAGTTGACATTCACTTTTTGAAAAATATAACGTAAATATACTTTACATTATGTTCTTAAGTTACTTTATCACTTGAATTTATCACGTAAGTGACTATGGTGCACTTTATATTATATTTTTATGTTATGTTGCTTTTTAAAATTTTCGTTTAAGTGACTATTAATTATACAATTTGGTTTAATTTTTGAGTTCTAATTCAAAACATCTTTGTAAATATTACTTTTTGAATGATATTTGCACATTGTATTTTAAACTATGTATTGTAAATATTATTTATGATCCGATTAAGTGACATTTCTTCAAAAATCACTTAAACATGTGCTTAGTTGGTTACTTAAGTTGTGCATGTTTACTGTATGGGGTAAATAGATTAATGCATACAGACAATAAACAAGAACATGTAACAATAGTACTCATTTTATTATTTGCATATTGTTTACCGCATAGGTTAATTAAGAATCGCACACAGATAATGAACACGAACACGAACAACAGAACTCTTATTATTATTCGCATATGCCAAGATATTACATTAGGTTATCATGATGATTACAATGATCTCGAAGGGAAATATAAATACTGTCCGAGGAACCTTCTCGAAGGTATCTGTCGGCCACATACAACATGCCAACTACAATAATAGAACCTTCTGGATACATCTTGATACATGTCGGCCTGATGGCACACATCCCGATACACTGATAGAACCCTCCCGATGCACCGTCGGGAACATCCTGAAACACCATCAGGAAGCTCCTGATACACCGCCGGGAACATCCTAAAACACCATCGGGAAGCTCCTGATACACTGTCGGGAACCTCCCGATACACCGTCGGGAACATCCTGAACACCGTCGGGAATCTCTCGAAACAACGTCGGGAAGCTCCTGGTACACTGTTTCCTGACAACATCATCTCCCCCAAAAAGAAATGTTGTCTCCTGATGACGAGAAAACCAAAAAAAAAAATCACTCTATTTACATTATTTATAAAACAAAAACAACATGAACGTAAACATCATCAACCCGAAGGCTGAGTCTCGGACTGTGACGACTGGCTGCGTCGAAGGTGATACACCTGATCTGTCCGTACCTGCAAATCAGCTCTAATCTGTGAGTTCTCCTCCACCATTTCTTTCAGCATCAAAGCAACCTCCTGACACTCAGCTTCCTTCTGATCGTGAGCTTGTTGCGCTGAGTCCTTCTCCAGACGTGCTGTTGTCAATTGCTGCTCGGCTGCTGTGAGTTGCTGCTCCACTGTGGTTAACTGTTGTTCTGCTTGCTGTTTCCCTCGCGTACTCTCGTTGAGCTGTGCTAACAACGCTGTCCATTCCGCTTCCCATGCAAGGTGGTGGGTGGTAAGTTGGTCGACCATCTCCTCCCGAGCCTTTTCTGCCGTCTCCCGAGCCTTCCACCCAGCCTTTGCCCTTCTTCGCTCTGTCAGCATCATTTCCGCTATGCACTTGCTTTGCTCTGCAATGACAGCCAGGAGAATGAATATCCATGTCCTCCGTCTTTGTTGGTAGAGGATCTGACGCTTGCACTCCCGTGGCCACTTTCTTGGCTGCCGTTGCACTCTGATCCTCCCCTTCAGGTGATGCCGGTATCTCGACTATCTCACTCTTGGACCAATGGGCCTCCAAGGGCGTGTGCTCTCTCATGGGAGACTGAATGGAATGACTGTTGGTGACAGGGGCAAGTAGTCGGCGCCTCAGGTACTCACTCGCCCGACTTGCTACACTTGTTGCTGGGGCTTGGGGTGCCGCTTCAGGGATACTGGAGTGAGCACTCTGATCCTTACTTAGCAGAGTGTCTGCTACAGTGACTACCGCATCTGACCCAATCACTTCTAGCCGAACTTGCTCTTGCGTACCTCTCCCACTGACTCCTTCCTCTGTCATAGGCTTCGCCACAGGAAGTGGCTGAGGCAAACTCTCTAGTATAGGTATGGGAGTTGGTTCGTGAACCGCTGGCTGCGTACTCGTGGCTATAGGTGTTTTTGTCCCCTGGCACATTGCTGGCTGCACAGGTGCTATTGCTGTTCGTGATGCAGGATGTAGAGTAACCGGGGTCATCACCACTGGACGCCGAAACTGACCAAACCCTAGGATGTGAACATTTGCCATGGTGTGAATGTGGGGTGCTGAAATTACCGAAGCTGAAGTGATAGTCACAGGTGCAGCTGGTCGCGGAAAGTGAAGTGGGACTGCTGAGACTATGCTACCTTCCTCATCTTCTTCCTCCTCTTCTTGTTCTACCTCCATACCTTCAGAGTCATCATCCTCATCGCAAGATGTGTCTTGATGGCCACTATCGGTGTTACCCGATTCCTCCATCTCCTGCCGTGTCCTCTTTTGGCCGCCACTCTTCTGACCTATAGGTGTATCCAAATGCTTCCATTGCATTACTGGAGGCTCGCCAGGTACTGCCGGAGTCGGCTTAACTTCTAGCTGCTCATGGGGTATCGTCCTGGCCGTGGCATCCAAAAAGAGTTCGATGGCGTAGTGCGGCATATAGAACGTTTTGTGTTGTAAGGTCATGAACTCCTCCATGCGTGTGGCTAACAATGAAGCCGAGTCATATACCTTACTGTTCATGATTCCATTCATCATACTGACCAAGGGAAAGGAAATGTCAGATGCCCTGCTGGATCCTGTAAGCTTGCTTTTAACCACATTCATCAAACACTTCCAATGTCCTTCACGAATCTCAAACTTCTGCAGCCCTCTTTTCTTCGACGCATCCATGAGAGTATTGATGTGCTTCTGTACTTCGTTATTACACACCATCCATATGAGCTGCAACTTCGTCTCCTTGCTCATCTTTTTGGGTTTGCCATCAATCTTGGCTCCACCTTGCACTGCCCCTGGTATACCAAAGACTCTCGTAAAATCAATTGGCCGAAAGGATACCACACTGTCATACCCCAAATATGGAATTGAGCATTTTCGAGAATGCCTGTCATAAGCCTCAATCATTGGCCGCAAAACGCCATCAAAGTCTCTAATACAAAAAAGTGGCATCCGGATACCCCACTCCACCTGCGCCTTTCTAATGCTTGCTTTAACCAAGTGAGTATCGAGATGTTCTTCCCACCATTTCCGACAATCCCCTCCATTCAGCCCTTCAAAAGCTACAGTTTGCGGCGTTGTATGGACATCTGGCTGAGTCTGTACTTTTACCCTGTGCTTGCCTGTCTCCTTTCCCCGTGGCTGTGCTTGCGAGGGTCCTGCCTGCACCTCTTGATTCATGACTGAATCCTGCTCTAGGTGTTTCCTCCAAGCTCTCTTACCGACTGATTGCATACTAGACCTTTTGCTGAAAAGAAAGTTGTTATTTCAGTGACATGTCCATACAGCTTGCAAAATTTTTCCTTCTTGACGTGAGTGCAGATGCTTATTAGCTTTCCTGCGCCTGCCGTACAGCTGTACGGATTCACATCAAATCTCTCTCACGCCATCACTTCATGTATCGTGCCGCTTGATACAAAACAATGGGTCAGTGCAACATCTCATCAATTTCGTCCTAAGAGCACTGTAACTCTTGCTACGAGTGCCCTCCGATGAAACCCTTGAAAGCAATACTTCTAACCTGTGGTCTAGACGGCTTCCAAATAACCACTGACGACCCTCAACAGGCGCAGAAGCATTTAAAGGAAACCTCCAATGATATTGCTGTTGGAACAACAAGGCACATTGCTGAAAGACATTCCAAATGTGGCATTTCGAGTATCCAGACGGAGTAGGGCTGATGATAATTTGAAAACTCTCCCCTACGTTGCTTTACTTATTCACCACGTCAAGGCCCTTGATGAAGCCACAGTGCAGCAGCATGAATATGCGAAACTCGATGCTGGTGGCAACTTGCTTTGTTGTGATCGCTGCCCTCGAACTTACCATCTTCAATGTCTTGACCCACCCCTTAAGTGCACTCCCCTGGAAAGTGGCACTGCCCAGTTTGTCGTGAACAAATTGAAGAAAAAAAAATCTTAAGTCAGTCATCTACAGAATCCAAGCGATCAAGAACTAATAAAAGTCACGATGGATCAAAGATGAAGCCAATGGCTCTTCGTTCTCGCAAAGCTCAGCCGAATGAAGAGAACTGAAATCCCGAGAAGACCAATGACGCTCCATGTAAGGAGGTTCCTGCCGGTTTGCTATCTCGCCCTACGCCCTCTCTCTCCTAATTCGCGAGCACTGTGTTGAGAACAGCTGATTCGAAAATGGTCTTTGTGTTCAGCTTTCACTCATCTTTAAGTCGAATGGCTTCTCTTTACATTTCATGCTCTTATACAACCAAAATAGGACCATAAGGTGACATGGATAACACCGTATGGTGACAGTGACATGGAATAGCCTGCCGTATGGTGACCACCGTATGGTGTTCTTTTTTTTTTTTTTTTTTGAATATATATTTTAATAGCAGAGTCAGTTTTCCCTTCGATCGTTAGCATCGTCGGTCTGCAACGACGACAGGGTCACTCGAAGGTTATTTTCTGACACAAAAGTCTTCTGACCGTGGTATACCTTGAGCTTCGAGCCATTTACCGCCTAGGGCACTTCTTGTCCATCCAAAGTCCATAATTTTATTGCTCCATTGTCTCCTACTTTCCAAATCTGATATGGTCTGACCCACTTAACTTTGAACTTGCCTGGCTTGATCTCATTTCGGCCGTCGTACTTCAACACCCGCTGTCCGGGCTGAAACTTATTCAATTTCAAGTGCTTATTGTGCCACGCCTTTCGCCTGTTTTGGGTTACTTTAGTGGCCCACTGTGCTAACAATTGCTTTTCCTCCAACCTGTTTAGTTTGTATAGCCGCTCCCTTAAGCTTTCCATGTCGCCCAACTTGTTTTCTAGCGCTATCCGCAGACTTGGTATCATGAATTCTGCTGGTACTACAGCCTCCTGCCCGAACATCAGTTGAAACGGCGTGTCTTGTTAACTTTATACGCCATACGGTAAGCCCACAGAGCAGAAGGTAATTTCTCCTCCCAATCCGCTCCTTCAACTGCGCAGGATTTGTATATAATTGATACCAGAATTTTGTTGGTAGCTTCGGCTTGTCCGTTTGCTCTTGGGTAGTACGGACTTGACAGTGAATGGTAAATTTTGAACTCCGTGGTGAGCAGTCGAATCACATGGTTTACAAAATGTCCTCCTCTATCGCTTGTTAATTGTAATGGAATGCCGTACTTGGTAATAATTTGCTCATAAATAAACTGTGCCGTACTTACCGTTGAGTTGTCTAGTAGTGCACGCGCCTCCACCCATTTAGTCATGTACTCTGTGGCGACCACAATGTAACGACACCTTCTGGTTCTGCTTGTCTTCAAGGGTCCTATGAAATCCAAACCCCATCGTTCAAAGAGCTCCTGAGCATGAGAGGGATTTAGAGGCATGAAGTCTCTCTTCAAGGGTTTCCTCGTGCGCTGACATGTATCACATGCAACAACCCATTCCCTGGCGTCATTATATATACCGTTGGCCACCATAATCCTGCTAGAAGTATCTTTCGTGCAGTTGTGTCCGGGCTCATGTGTCCTCCTGCCGGTCCTTCATGCCCTTCCTTCAGTACTCGTGGAATTTCTTCCTCCAGGACACAACGCCTCAAGATCTGATCGGGTCCCATTTTATACAACAGTCCATTAATCAGCTGAAATGTTTTGCTCCGTATCACCAACTTTCGTCTTTCATTCGATGGTACGGTATTTGGAAACTGTCCCGTCGACAAGTATTCGCCGATGCTTGTATACCACTTCGGTAGTGCGGCAATGTGAAACAACTGTGCATCAAGAAAGTCATCATTCACACCATCTGCCGGTTCTCCTGTTCTGATACGTGACAAATGATCGATGCTTACATGTTTCTTTCCTGGTCGTACGATGATCTTGAAGGTAAACTCCTACAACAGGAGTAACCATTGGCTGATCCTTCCTTGAATGACTGGTTTATTGATCATATACAATAGGGCCTGATGTTCGACATAGATCACAAACGGAGTAGCCAGCAAGTAGTGTCGAAATTTTTGCACAGCATAGACCATCCCCAATGCTTCCCGTTCGGTCGTACTATAATTTTGTTCTGCTTTTGATAGTAACCGACTGGTGAAGTAGATCGGATGATCCAACCCGTGGCTTCCTGTCTGCGCGAGAGTTGCTCCGATCGCATAGTTCGATGCATCCACATGCACATGAAACTATTTATTCCAATCCGGGTATGCCAAAATAGGTGCTGTAGCCAGTCGTACCTTGAGTCCTTCAAATGCTTCATCCTAATCCTTGTCCCATCGGAACGATTCTGTCTTTCAAGTTAACCTATCCAACGGATATGCTATCTTGGCAAAATTTTTGATGAAACGCCAGTAATACCCTATATGCCCAAGGAAAGATTTTACCTCTGTCACATTGGTGGACGGCTGCATCTCCAATATGACCCGCACTTTGTTCGGATCTGTCTTCAGTCCCTCCTTGCAGACTATGTGTCCGAGAAACCTTCCGTGTGGGACCATAAATCTGCACTTCTTCGGGTTCAGGGCCAAACGTGCAGGGCGGCACCTTTCCATACACTCGCCTAAGGCTGCTAGATGTTTGTCCTCCGCACTAAACACTGACCAGTCATCCAAAAATGCCTCGAAGTTTCCGACAGACATCTTGTCAAAAATGTGTAGTATGATCCGCTGAAATGTCGTAAGCGCATTGCACAGACCCAACGGCATCCGATTATAGGCATAGATCCCATCTTCTACGACAAATGTCGTCTTCAGTTTATCGTCCTTTGCGATTGAGATATGATTGTAGCCAGAAAAACCATCCATAAATGAGTAGATCTTGTGTCCCGCTACCTTCTCCAGGATGCTATCCGTGAATGGGATCGGGAACGGATCCTTGATGGTGACTGCATTTAGGCATCGGAAATCAACACATATTTGGATTTGAAAGGAGTCCTTCAGTGAGATCACGATCGGGGATACCCATTCACTGGTCTGCACTTTGAAAATAATGCCGGCTCCTAGCATCCGATTGATTTGCTCTGTAACTCGGGCCACATAATTTTTGTTCATTCTGTAGGGCCTCTTCCATACGGGTATTGCTCCTTCAATCAATTGAATGCAGTGCACACATAATTCATGTGGTACGCCCTTCAGGTCCTTGTACGTCCATGCAAAGACATCCTTATACTCTAAAAATATCTTGAATGCTGCTATCTTTAGTACTGGGTCCCAATTGTTTCCTACCAGTATGTTCCGTGGTTCCGCTTCGTCTCCCAAATTCATGGTCTGCAACACGACTTCATTGTATTTGATGGGTTCCCCTTTAGTGAACTTATGTGTCGGGGTCACATCGAGTGACGCATCCCCTTCCTTCATTTCAGTAAACTCCTTTGGAAATTCATCAGTATTGTGTACTTCTATTGTCAGTACGTTGCAGGCTGGAAACAATTCATAATCCTTTATCTGCCAATGGTAAAGACCATTTACTGAATCCAAATCGTCATCTCCTTCCAGTCGTAGAACTCCCTCCTGATTTGGTTCCATACTTTGCCCCTTTTCATCCTCTTCTCCTTCAGAATCTGATGATAGGGCTTCTTCCTCGACCATTTGAGTGTGCAGATCGATAACATACTTCCGGCCTTTTCTTTCGAGTGATAAAGTATTTTTCTTCCAATCGTGCTTTGCCTTGGCTTGTATCAGCCACCCCTGACCCAGAATAGCATCGTATCCTTTCCGCCTTAGAGGAATCACCACGAAATCCAACAGGAATAGTTGTGTTCCAATTGTAACTGGTTGCGTTGTGAGTATTCCCAATGGCTTGATTCCATGTTGATCGGCTGTTAACAACTGGAAGGTGGGTGGCCACAATGTCGACTGTCCCAACTTCCTCCAGGTATCTTCTGGTAGCACATTGACACCAGACTCTCCGTCCACGATCGTGTCTGTTAACACAATTCCGAGAATGCCCATTTCAACAACCGCTGGATAGCGTCCAGATGAAAGAGCTAACAGCATCCGATCTTCTGCACTTGTGTCTCCCTATTTTTCCTTTCCTCGCTCTATTGGTTGCTTAGCAATCGAGACTGTATTCATGAGTGCCGTACAGAGTTGCAGCATAGTGAGCAACAGATCATTGATCCTGACGGGTACCTCGGCTTGCAAGATTTGTCTTACAATGTTTTGTTCTGCACAGTTGCGTATAGAGGTACCCAGTGTGTCCTTCAGGTGTGCCATTTCTCCCTGTGTTGCTTTTTGAATTTCTGCATGAGCTTCCTCCAGTCTCTTCTTTTCTTCTGTCAGATCAGGGTAGAGCTTCGCTTGCTTCCGAGTGATAGCCAAAACTTCGTCCTTGTCCGTCTCGACGGTAATCAAGTATACTCCGGACTTCGGGCACTTAGTATCATCATGATCGCCAGGTCCACACCATTGGCATAGCAACTTCAGTGTGTTTGCCATTGTACACTCTTGGGTGAAGTGACCCCTCAGATTGCATGCGCGGCATTGAACTATCGGTCGGTCATTTGCATCATACTGGATTCGACTTCTTCCGCCATTATTGTTGTTGCCACTATCGTTGTTGTTTTGACCACGCCGATTATTTCTGTATCCTCCCGATGTGGCACCTTCCGTACTGGTGTTCCCGTTCCCTCCTGACGGGGATGCCTCCTGTGTCAGGAACACTTGCTGCGGTGTTCTTGTTTTCAGATTAAAAGGGCATTCCTTTACCAAGTGTCCCATAATCTGGCAGATCTCACAATATTGCTCTTTCGGGCAGGATCCCTTCGTATGGCCTTCCTTCTTGCACTCCGTGCACCATAGTTCATTGCCCTTAGTTTCCTTGTTCATGTTCTTGAATTCCTTCATCATCCGAATCATGTCTTTCTGAAGGGCACGAACCTTCTTGCTGCTACCCTCATCATCACTGCTATCTTCTCCTGAAGAGGCGTCGTCATTTGAATCCGATGAACTAGTCTTCTTCTTCTTTTTGGTCTTCTGTTCACTTTCCAGGTTCATTGCTCGGTTATATGCTTCAATGTATGTCGATGGTGGCACGATCTTCATCTTCTTCCGCAGCTTCGGGTGAAGGCCTTCAATGAACAATCGTTTCTGTAACCCGTCAGCTGGCTTATTCTCCATCTTATTGATCAAGTCCTTCAATTTCCTTGCGAAGACTTGGACTGTTTCATTCTTCCCCTACTTAGTATTGAATATCTCCGCTACAATTTCATTATCATCGTGCAGGGGTTGAAATTCAGCGATGAACTCCTTTTTAATGTTATCCCAACTGTTTAACTTTTGTGGATCGGTATTGGTAAACCAATCAATTGCAACACCTTGGAGGGTTGCCGGAAATTGCCTTATCCATTCATTTGTATCCGTTATGCCATTAACTCTCCAAATCGTTTCACAGGTTTTACAATGTCTGATGGGATCAGCTGCTCCATTACCATCAAATTTAGGTAACTTCTCCTTTGGTCCCGCCATCCCGATGCTCACGCTTGGTATTCTGATGCTCACACTTGGTATCCCGACGCTCACACTTGGTATCCCGACAATTGTGTTTGGTGAAGAAGGGTCTCCGTTAAGTGAATCTGTTCCTTCTGGAAGTGGATCCTGGACGAAGAGTTCACTCCACACTCTTGCTCCTTCGGCACTCCGAGCCGTGCGAGTCGATTCTCTTCCGTATGGACTGTCTTCCCTCGGCAAACACCAATTCAAAAACTCCTCCCTTGCCTCTTCGACCAATTCCACCCGCTGTTGCGTCTCCTCCAATAATGCTTCCGCACTTCTGCATCTGTTGGCAACAATCTTTTGGAATCTCTTTCTGTGTTCAACTTGCTGCGCCAAAATCAGATCGCCGTGTGCTGTGCGTATTTCGTCCTTTCCTTTACTTTGTTCTTATTCTTGTTCAGCTGATTCGGCATTACTCTTCATTCTCCTGCCTTTCCAGGTCCATCGGGCAACGGCGCCAAATGTTTACCGCATAGGTTAATTAAGAATTGCACACAGATAAAGAACACGAACACGAATAGCAGAACTCTTATTATTATTCGCATATGCCAAGATATTACATTAGGTTATCATGATGATTACAATGATCTCGAAGGGAAATATATATACTGTCCAAGGAACCTTCTCAAAGGTATCCGTCGGCCACATACAACATGCCAACTACAATAATAGAACCTTCTGGATACATTTTGATACATGTCGGCCTGACGACACACATCCCGATACACTGATAGAACCCTCCCGATGCACCGTCGAGAACATCCTGAAACACCATCGGAAAGCTCCTGATACATCGTCGATAACATCCTGAAACACCATCGGGAAGCTCCTGATACACTGTCGGGAACCTCCTGAAACACCGTCGGGAAGCTCCTGGTACATTATTTCTTGACGACACATATATGCCGAAGAGATTACATAGTGCTTCCAATGATGATTACAACTATGATCCAAAGCTGTACATATACCATTCCGAAGAACTCTTGTGAAGGGCTCGTCGGCTACATGCCGACTACATAATAAATACTGACGACATCAACCTGTTGGCTACACAATATCTACCAACGACATCAACCCGTTGGGTACACAATATCTACCGATGACGTCAACCCGTTGGCTACACAATATCTACTGGTGAGATCATCCCCCCCAAAAGAAAAAAGTTGTCTTCAGACGACAATTACAAAATATCCGAGATAGATTAACAAAACGAAATACATTAACTGACTAACTACAACGAGATAGATTTGTTTCTGTCACACCACTTTCACATTCGTCCCATGCTTGCACCAAACTAGTCTCCAAACCATGTTGCATTTGTAGGCTCTGCTAACACAATACTCTCTCCTTAGTCAAGCTGACCTTGATAGCTACCCGCCCGCTTTCTCTTCCAACTCCTCGGTACACTTAGCCAAGTGTTGCTCTACTGCCATCAAGTGGATGATCAGCTCCTCTTGAGCTCTCTATGCATCCACCAAGATAGCTTTACATCCAACACCTACTCCAAGTGCCTCAAAGCATATCACTTCTCTTGAAAGGCTTGCTCTGTTGTTCTTTCCACCTTTGGTACACAGACACTCCATGCTTACAATAGCTCTAGGTCTTATCAACTGGTCACACTTCCCATGACTGATAATTGAACCGATTGGGGGTCTAGGGGGCAACGCCCCCAGTGGGGTCAAGGGGTAGCACCCCTACTGCCAAGACCAAATTAGCACTCTCAAAGCCACACAAAACTCCATGGAACACATCATTTTTGTGATTTTCTTCCGATCCCACACTCTTTCTGGCAACCGCTTATGTTTTCTTTACTACCTATTTATGTTTGTCGCTCCAATAAAATACATTTTCCATTGTCAACTGTTTTGATTTGTCGATTTAAAAAAAAAAAAAAAAAACCTTTTGTCACCTTTCTCTGTATCTGAAGTTCTTCTCTCCCCTTCCCAACTCCTGCAATATCCACTACCATGCTAGGGTTTCCTCACTTCTCGAGATTCAAACGCAGTCGGAAGACGCTTGGTGAAAAGCCAAAAAGTTTCCTGTGGAAAAGTAATACTTAGCCATGGAAGAGTAATACTACCCTCAGAATGTTGAAGCTACAGAGGTCAGGAAGAAGTTATGCTTAGTTGCGAAAGAGTAATACTGCCCTCGGAATGTTGAAGCCGCAAAGGTCAGGAAGTAGCAACCTGCGGAAGATAGGAATTACCTCCGGAGGGAAAGAGTGGTCACGTACGTGAAAGAGACAGTGACGCTGGCAAAGAAAAAGGTAGACCGTAGAGGCAAGCAACCCGCAAAGGGAAAGGCAGCCACGACGGAAAAGTGATACTCGGTCCATCTGTGGAGGCAAGGAAAGAAACTCCTGCAGAACACCTTCCGCATAGGTGGGGGGTCTGCGGCCACATGTCCGTGGGCAACTTGCCATGTGTCCGTAGAACACGCTCGCGAGTAGGTGTAAATGGGACCTTTCTACCAAAAAATTTCTTCTTTTTTGTTTTTTTTGTTTTTTTTTTAAATTTTCTTTTTATATCTCCCTCCAAGCATTGGCATTCTTCGTCGATGAGGGAGTCATTCTTGCATGGTATATCATTAACTTTGAACCATTGACTATTTCTGGTATTTCTTTCGCGTACAATGTCCATAGCTTGATTGCTCCGTTCTCGCCTACTTCTTGTATTTGGTACAGTCTAACCCATTTGACTTTAAACTTCCGTGGTTTGATTTCGTTTCACTTGCTATACTTCAACACGAGTTGTCCTGGTTGAAGCTTATTCAATTCCAAACACTTCTCCTGCCATATCTTCTGCCTGTTTTGTGTAACTTCTGTGGCCCATTGTGCCTGCAGTCGTCACCCATCTAGTTTATTTCCTTGCTGTCAGCACCTTTCTACTAATTTCATGGTGCAGTGTAACCTTTTCTTTCTGTGCGGTCGGTTTACTGTGTACTGGACAATGGAATTTTTCCTTTTGCTTCTTTTAGCTTCAGTTGTAATCACCTTTGTTTCTTCTAGTTCTATGTATTCCTTCGGACATTCATTTTCTTCTTCCTTTTCGTCGACCCTTAACATATTACAACTCGGAAAGAGTTTGTAATCCTCCATCTGCCAATGGAAAAGGTTGTTCATTGAGTCTATGATGTCATCATTTGATCCTTATAATCTCAATACTGCTTCCTCTGGTTCCATTCTCTTCTTTCCTTCATCGTTACTCTTGCCTTCACCTTCTGAGTTTGACGACACTGCCTCCTCAGCTACCATTTGTGTGTGCAGGTCAATTATGAATCTTCTGCCTTCCTGCTCCATTGATAGGGTATTTCGTTTCCAATCATATTTTACTTCTGCTTGCACTAACCAATTCTGTCCTAGAATAGCGTCATATCCTTTTTTTTTCAATGGGATGACCACAAAGTCCAATAAAAATGGCTGCGTTCCAATAGTTACAGGTTTCACCATCAAAGTTGCTAACGGTTTGATCCTGTGCTGGTTTGTTGTGAGCAACTAGAATTTTGGTGGCCACAACGTAGGTTGTCCTAACGTTTTCCATACATCTTCTAGTAACACATTAACGGCTGACCCTCCATCCGCAATTGTGTCTGTCAGAACAGTTCCCAGAATGCCCATCTCGACTACTGCAGGATGCCTTTTCGTTGTGAGTGCTAGAAGCATTGGGTCTATTGTCTTTGTTCCACTACTGTCCTTTCCTGTTTCCTCTGTCGCTTTCAGAAACGGTGTCATATTCAGAATGACTGTCCGTAACTGGGGCATTGTGAGGTGGTCACTTAATTGGATCGAGACTTACATTTGAATCACCGGCCTTATTATGTTTTGCTCAGCGCAGTTCCTTGATGAGGTTCCAGTAGTGTTTTTTAATTGTGATTTCTCTGCTTGCGTTGCTTTCTCAATTTCTGCCCGCACTTCTTCCAATCTCTTCTTTTCTTTCGTCGGGTCGGTGTACAGTTTTTCTTGTTTACGGGTGATTCCCAAGACTTCTTCATCGGCGCCGATGCTGATTAGATTCACTCCTGATTTCGGGCACTTGACATCTTCATGATCTCTAGGACTGCATAACAAATTTGGTGCATTTGTACAATTTTGTGCAAAGTGGCCCCACAAATTGCATGCTCGGCATTGAACCATCGGGTGGTCGTTCACATCGTGCTAAATTTGGCTGCGGCCCCCATTATTAGTGTTGGTATTGTTGTTTTGCCCTTTGCTATTATTTCTGTACCCACCCAAAGTTGTACCATCATTGTTTGTGTTTCCGCTCCCTCTTGACGCGGAAGATTTCTGGGTCAAGAGCATGTCCTTTTGTTTTCATATTGAATGCGCATTCTTTTGTGGAATGTCCTATAATTTGGCAGATCTCACAAAACTGATTCTTCGGACAGGATCCCTTTGTATGACTTTCTCTCTTGCATTCTGTGCACCATAGCTTGTTTCGCTTCGTTTCTTTCTGCATATTCTTAAATTCCTTCATCATTCTGATCATATCCTTTTGGAGAGCTCGAACCTTCTTGCTGCCCTTTTCTTCATCAATGCTGTCTTCTTTTGAAGATGCGTCATCAAAGTCGGATGAGCTACTTTTCTTCTTTTTCATTTTTTGTTCATTCTTTAAGTCCATTGTTCGATTGTATGCTTCAGTGTATGATGATGGTGGCACAATCTTCATTTCTTCCTTAACTCCGGGCGTAGTGCTTTAATGAACCATCTCTTTTTCAGCCCATTTGTCGGCTTACTTTCCATTTTATTTATTAATTCTTTTAGTTTCCTAGGATATATGCAGACTGTTTCATTTTTCCCCTGCTTTATGGTGTAGATTTCTGCTACTATCTCGTTGTCGTCTTGCAACAATTGAAACTCGATGATAAACTCCTTTTTTGGGGATCCGCGTCGGCAACCCAATCAATTGCTACACCCCTTAGGGTTGCTGGAAATTGTCGGACCCATTCATCTGTGTCAGCTATGCCATTCGCCGTCCAAATTGTTTTGTATGTCTTACAGTTTCTGATTGCATCAGCCGTTCCATCACCATTTAACTTTGGCAACTTCTCCTTTGGTCCCGCCATTATTACTTGATTGTGTATGGGCGTTGTTAAGTATTGCGACACCAGTGCTATTCAGCACTACAACAACGACACTATTTTGCACTTCGAAACAGACGCTGTTTTGCACTCCGATACGGCGCTCTATACTCTGACCCCGATGCTTTGCACTCCAGCAGCGGTGCTCTGCACTCCAACACCGACACTTTGTACTCCAATACCGGCGCTGTTTAAGATAGTCATCTTATTTCCAATAGTTGTGTTCTTTGGTGAAGAAGGGTTTTCGTTAAGCGAAGTTGTCTGTTCGAGAAGTGTATCGTGGGCGAAGAGTTCAGTCCACGCTCGTGCTCCCTCGACACTCCGAGCTGTGCGAGTTAATTTCTTTCCATCTGGATTCTCTTCCCTTGGCATATACAGGTTTTGAAATTCCTCCCTTGCTACTTCCACCAAATCCAACCCCTGTCAAGTCTCTTCCAACAATTCCTCGATGCTTCGGTGTCCGTCGGCAATCTGTTGAAACCTCTGTCTGCACTCGGGTTGTTGTGCCAAAATGAAATTCCCTTGTGCTATGCGTATTTCATCTTTTCCCTTTATCTTATTCCTATCTTTTTAAAGCTGATTCGGCATTAGTCTTCATTCCTCTGCCTTCGTTCCAGGTCCACTGGGCAACAGTGCCAAATGTTTACCGTATGGGGTAAATAGATTAATGCATACAGACAATAAACAAGAACATGTAACAGCAATACTCCTTTTATTATTCGCATATATGCCAAAGAGAGTACATAGTGCTTCCAATGATGATTACAACAATGATCCAAAGTTGTACATATAGCATTCTGAAGAACCTTCCTGAAGGGCTCATCGGCTATATGCCAGCTACATAATAAATACTGACGACATCAACCTGTTGGCTACACAATATCTACCGACGACGTCAACCCATCGGCTACACAATATCTATTGATGATGTTAACCCGTCGGCTACACAATATCTATCGGCTATAGTGCAAACATGTCTTTTAACTCATTTGCATGTAAAATATGCAAAGGCTCCTAGACAATGCGTTTTGAACTAAAGGCATGCAAATGCTTTCAACTTAAAATATGCAATGGGCCTCTTAGAGTGAGCTTATGCATATTCAAAGTGTTGAAATGTGCAATCACGTACGAAGAATGCGTGTTACACTAAAAAATTGATGCATTTGCAAGTTTTCAAAATATGCAATGCTCCTCCAAGAGTGCATTTTGCATCTTGAGGGCATATAGCATACTTTTAAAACATGTCAACACCCTCCAAGTGTGTGTTTTACATGGAAAGCGATATTGTATATTTAAAATATGTAATAGCACTCCAAGAGTGTGTTTTTGACGAAAAGGCATATTTTTAAAACATGCAAACACCTTCCAAGAGTGCATTTGGCGTGAAGAATGCACAAGATATATAATTGAAAACATGTAATGCCTCTCGAAAAATGTGTTTGGACTCCCAATCCATGCATTTGCATCTTGAGTCCAGATTTTGCTTCCAAGAGAAAAAAAGTCCATTCTTGTGCCCTTGAAGAACATGTTTTTGATGATTTTGCCCAGACTTGTCCATGAAATGTCTTGAAATCTCTTCCTCTAGAGGTGGTTTTGCATTTCCATGCATTCTCATTGCCTAAATGTCCATTTCCATGCAAAAAAAAAGTTCATTTCATGCTCTTTGGGATCCACGTTTTGCCTAGAAATGTCGAGATTAGGGCATTTTAGATCACGTTTTTGTTTGTAAGGAGGCATTTTTACATACCAAAGCACATCATTGCTATTTGAGATCACGTTTTTGATCTTAAATGGAAAAATTGATTCATGTAAAGGTAGATTAATACCACGTTTTTGTTAAAAAACAGGTTTTTCTTGGAGTTTTGGGTAATAATGTGGCATGCACAAGTGATATTTAATCACGTTTTTGGCACCATTCATTGCATATTAATGATCATCACTTATAAGATTGAAGAAGTCAATATTATTGTTTAATAATCTGGATTTGGATTAGAATTGGTCTTCAAAATCTACAAATCTTGCTATTTTGGCTCATTGGTCTTCAAGTAAGTGGACATTTTCAATCTTGTTCATCAATTTGTGCTTATCTTGCTATTTCATTGCATATTTTAGCTTGATGTTGCACACGTGTTGATATATATGCCATAAATAGGGCATCTTTCTTTTAAATATGATGAAATCTCCCATTATCATATTTTTGGATTTTCCCCAAACTCCAAATTCGAATCTGTAATTTAAAGTAACTTGCCTCTTGGCATTCTTAAGTCTAAAACCAAAGGTACGTGTTTCTTTTGTTTTTTTTTGTTGTTGTTTGTTTGCTTTCTTTCTTATTTTTCTTCATTTGGAAGAAATTGCAAGTTCTTACCCAAGGACTTGAGCACGTTTCACTTTACACAACTTTCCACCATCTTGTGCAAGTGCATCATTTCATTCTATATCCACCATTACATGCCAAGGCACATTGCATCCATTCCGTTCATATGCAATAACAATCCAAGATCAATTACATGTAATTCCACTCTCCATCTCATAGCACTCTGCATTGCATTCTCCACATGCGATTACATGTAATCTCACCCCCCATCTGCATTTACATGTACTCTCATCCATCATTCTCACTTACAGGCATTTTCATCTTCCAAACCCAATCGCATGTCACATTTACATGTAATTCACTTTATGTGTAATGACTTATTGAGAACCCATTTTTGACTAAAGCTCACTGTTTAAAAGAAAAAATAATCATTTGCGTGCATTACCATGCTTCTAACATTCACTCCTCAAACCATTACACAAAGACTCATCCTTTACACATGTTTCCATCCTCCCATGTTGTATTTCAACCTTGCATATGTGTGGCATGTCCTTTCAAGATAATTACACTAGATTTTTGAAGTATTTAATCCATACTCCAAACCTTTGTTGTTGGTCAAGAATCAACATTTTTATGGAATCAATACCCTCTGATGATGTGTTTACATTTTGGGATTTTCATGCTGTAGCACAAGAATTGCCCTCATCCACAAAATCTAAAGGAAAGATGAAGTACCAATTCGATAAAGAGTAAGCTCATGTGAGTGCGTCTCAGGTTTGACCACCTCTCGATAATTTTTCTGATACAAAGATCGGGCATGTTGACGTGGCTGATTTCTTGCAAAGGGTTGAATCTCCTTTAGTTCATGAAATGAGGCGCATCAAGAAGAGTAATATTCATTTGGTATCTACTTTCCCTATGACTGCCTTGGAATTGGAATTCGTTTTGGGTTGTGCACGAAATTTCAGTCGAAAAACCAAGACAATAAATAATGCAGATGAAAAGGACACCATTAGCCTTGATCCAGAGGTTATTAAACAAATCTTAAAGTTCCTCAAAATGCAGAGTGTGTAGACTTGTCTAAAGATATGTCTTTAGAGTTGTGGAATGAAAAGAGTGCGGATTATCAAAAGTATGTAAGTGCATATTGGTTGAAGGTCAAAAGGAGCAATTTTTCAAGGTAGCCTAAAACCATTCATAGGTTAAACTTCAATTCAAAGTTTAAAGACTTGATAACTCTTCTCTGCAGGATATGCAGTCTCAAAGGTTCAAGTGACTTTGAGCCTTGGATGTATAAATTCATTCTCCAAAACTTTGATAATGAAGAACCTATCGTCTGGGGAGAACTTATTAGTACTGCTATTTATGAGCAGTTCTTTAATGTAGGAACCTCAACACCATTCTACATGAATTTCTACCTAGTTTACATAGTTGTATCCATGGGATCTTTCTCGTGTCTCTCCACCAAAAGGGACCGGTTACAAGTTCCTATCTGAGACTACTATGATCAAATCACCTTGTTACAACAAATATCATTATATGAGAGTCCAAGATGCATTTTTTTGATATTTTCGATTTTTTTTTGACAAATAGTTGGTAATCAAGTGAGTGTTGAATGAAGCTTGGAATAGGGTTAATCAATTTGGTGCTATATTTCTATAGTCCCAACTTTCACTTATTTGAGAGTTGGTTATTTCAATGGAGAGCCATATAGTCTACCAATATATGCTACAGATAAGATTATATTAATGGAACTAGCCAAACAAGTTATGGAAGTACAGTCTTATTAGAATTCTTTGCATAGGCTAGGTTTTGGTATCACTACAACCAAACACTTGGTGATTGGTCGATATATGATCAATTTGGTCTACAAGGCAAAGAATATGGAGGCAGAACTTCAACTTATCACATAAGTGATCAAGGTTAGGTTTGATTTTGATTATCGAGGGATGCAGCCAATGATTAAGAGGGCAATTCACTCATCTTCATCGCATGGAGGACGTATGGATTGACCTATGCACAAAACTAGATATTATGAGAATGGATTACTGTAGGCTCACTCTACAACAAATCATTGATCTTAACATGCTTGAAATTCCATCTAATCTTCAAATTGAAGATGACGGTGATATTCATGATCTAGAATACCATCATGATGGTTTTGATAAGCAATGTTTTTTTCCTATACAATGGCAGCAGAAAGAAGGTATATCTATTTTCGATAGATTTCAATCCCGCTTGGTAAATAGTAACGAATGGTTGAAGATCAAAGGTCTTAGGAGAGTGAATCCGAAACTTGGGTTAGATTGTGGAAGTTTTGGACCAATTGAGAGGATATCTTAGCTAGAAATCTCAAGCAAAGATGGTGCATCCTCTTCGACACAATGAAATCTCTTAAGTTTAAGCTGAAAGGTGGAATGGGATCTAAGTCATCTCAAGAACACTCACAAGCACCTATTAATGCTCAAGAATTTGATGAGGAGGAAGTTGAAGAAGAAACTACATCTAAAGAAGAATCTGATGAAGAGGAAGAAGGAGAAGTTATGATCATATCTCCTCCATGACCAATAAATCAACAAGGTCCATCCATTTAGTAAACACCTTTTCTTGGTGTCATAGATGATGATGCGGACTCATTCTGTTTTCACATCTACCATTCCTACCTCAGTAGTGAATACATTGGCACTTCCTATCTCCTTAGAAGGTCTTCCTATTCTCACAACTAAGTAGAGCGAGAACTTGGGAAATATATTTGAAGATTTTCCAACATTTACTAAAGGTCAAGTTTCTCAACTTGATACTTCAATAGTGGTTTTGAAGCATTCATTACAGAGTCTTCTCGACAAACACCTCATGATACAACAACACAAACTAAAGCCTACACAGTCACTACAGAAATACAATTAGGATCAATGTCTATTATTGTCACTACTCCTGAATCAACAGATAAAGGTTTTAGTTTGCCTACTTGGTTTGGCAAAATTACTATGAAGAGAAGGAAGGTTGTGCTGCCCCCGAATAATCTTCCTATTAAAAAAACCAAGTCTAAATCTTTGAAAGATAAGATTGTTTCAAAGATCATAGTTGATTCTGATAAAACTAAGTTTGTGGAGGTTGCTAAACCATTGGTGGACAAACCGGTTAAGAACTTAACTGATCGGATTGCAAGTTCACCAAAATCTAACTTGGTAAGCAATCACGGTTAAATTATCTACAAGATGCTCATGATGCACTTGCTAATGTATCAAAGAGCAATCACGAGTTGTGGGAGAAAATGAATCAGCTTAAGTAGGAAGTTGCCCGCCTGAGTGAGGTTATTCAACAATAGTCTTCACAACATACAACAACAACATCTTAGACACCTCAAGAGAAACGAATCATGGAAGTAGTGAAAACTTGGTTTGGAGAAGTTGTCTCTGAAGGAGTTCAAGCCATCATAGATGCGGTCAGAATTCTTGAACGTATTAGAGAGATTGAAGAAATGCTGCATGAGTTGATTGCATTGTTGAGTCAGAAAGCTAATACCCTGAAAGAAATTTTGAGTGATTGGGATGAGATCACCAAATCCGATTTGGACGCCATGGTTACATGTGATATTGTTCCATCTTGTGAAATGTTCTACAGATGTCACAGACTCATGGGCTATAAAGAAGAAACTTAAGAAAACTAATAACAAAGTTGTAGACAATCATAGCAGATTGTCAAGTAATTGAAACTGGGATCATGTACGACTTGGAACAAAGGGGATGTCAAGTTCTTGATAAGAATGATAATTTGATTGGAATTGCAGAAATGAATTCAAAATATATAGTTAGAGTTAATGCTGATTTAGATTCTGAAGATTTTGGTTCTCATACATGAATATGTTTGCTTTGTACGAATCTTTAGCAAAGTACTTACAGGATTCTTTCACGACAAATTGCAAAGTTGTGAAATCAGCATATGCCAATGGTGTGAGAATACAAGCTATATCAAAGATGATGGAGATTTTAGATCTTCCAACAGTGTGTGATGTTATCATCAAGTTCAAGGCACTTGAAAATAATCCTTAGGATTGTTTCTTTTCTTTTCAGTCTTCTTTCTTCTCTATTTCATGTTTGTAGATTGAAGAGGATGTATTACATGAAAATGTGTATTTACATGTAATACGATTTACATGTGTAATGACATGTAATACGATTTACATGTGTAATGACATGTAATCCAATAATTTCTCTTGTTAGTAAGACCGGGTCAAAATTGGTTGAGTTGCTTCCACATTTTCTTCCTTTTTCTCAACTCCTTTGCTTATACAAAGGAGTGCCCCCTCATTGTCAAAATCATCTTTTATTGTATGCAAGAGAGCTCTGGAGAAATTGTGCAAGCATAACTTTGATTGTGTAGTACTCTTTTGAAAGATACAAAGAAACAATTGAAGCTGAACATTAATTGAATGCAATTATTACTTGTGCATGTTGGAAGCTTTGACTGTGATTAGACTTTGATTCATGCATTTTTGCATTCTTGATAATTGAGTATAAAGAGTTAGGAAGCAATCGGAGCTGAAGCTTTGGCTGGGAGTGGTTGTGGAGATATATAGACTAGGAGCTTTCACTATAGCTTGTATCTCTTTCTTAATTCACAAAATAGTTAGAATTCTTTACATCTGGAAGTCTTTGTGCCCCAATAGTAAAGGTTATTCTTATAGTATATATCAAGATCGGACTTAGAGCCAAATTGGTATGCTTTTAGCTAGGCTTTGAGTTAGTGTTAATTTATCAGTATCACCATTTACAACTCTAGATAGAAGTGTAGTTTAAGGTTTCATCTTGCCCATTACTTGCTTCGTGGGAAAGTGGATTCCTTTCTAAAAGCTAAGAGAAAATAATATTGGTACTACCCTTTCAAATCTCTAAACTTCTTGCTTACCTTGATTTGATGCAAGGAATAGTGAGAAGGGGGAGCCTTCCTTTTAAGGTTGGAGAGACTCTGTCTCACACGCTGTGGTTGGTATATGTATTTTGCGACTGGATGTTACCCAAACCTGTCGGTTGCAAAATATTCACCCAACAAAGCGCATCAAGATAAAGCCCGGGAAAGATTTTGATCTTGCTGGTCCAATTGGGCTGAGATCCGAGATAAAGGCTAAAGGTGAAGATGGGACATCATCATCAACATTTAAACTTCTTGTTCAAAGTTTTCCCAAGCTATCCATGAAAGGAGGGAAGGACTCGAGAGTACTTGATGTAAAGGGGATTGAAACAGGAGATTAGTGTGACTATGAGAGTGTGTGTGATATATATTCTTTGTCAATCACATCTGCTACTATTCGGTCTATGACATTGCTTGACATGACCCCAACTCAGTTTGACCAATTTATGACTGAAGTTACACAACAATCCTACTCCTAAAACTATTCAGATCAAGTTGCCCGTTATAGTGACCACTACTATGCAGGACAATCTAGAGTTAAACATGGTGACCACTACTTATGATGGTACATCTTCTTTCAACCTTCCTCCATGGTTGAGCACCATCACATAGGAGAGAAAGAAGAAATCCCACTTGATGATTTTGACAAGCAAGTTGCCAGGCAAAGGGTTTCAAAGAACAAAAATGCTAAGATAGTATCTCAGGATGTGGTGGATGATAACAACACAAAGTATGTAGAAGGTGTCAAACCTCTTGTTGAAAAAAGCTGAAGAAATGCAACCTGCTGATTTCAAGTTTTCTAGAATTGAACTTGGCAAACAAAAACATTTGGGCTGCAAACAAGATGCTCAAGTGTAATGAACCCCAAGAATCAGGATAAACAATTGATGGTGTTTCTCAATTTTAAATAAGTGATTTTTTTTAATTTTTGTTTTGACAATTATTTAATCAATATAATAATGTGTAAACTCCTAAATGTTAATCATAGAATAATTATTAAAATTTAGTTATCACAAACCATTATATATATAATCAGATTAAACAACCATTGTAAATATTATTATACTAAACAATCAAATGTAATACGCTTATATCAAACTAGGGACCATAGGTAAAAATCAGAGGGTGGATAGTCACGACCCATACAATCGGTTGTGACTCCTAGATACCCCGAAACCCCTTATTTAATTGAAATCAAAATGGTAAGAGCATCGAACAGGACAAGGATGTGGAATTGGGCAGAGCAACACTCGATTCTCAGCAATAGGGTGAGCCAACAATCATTGCAATTCAAACAAACAATGCGGACAAGTTATGGGAACCAACATAGTGCTGAAATCATTTAGCAACTATAGTTCATAATCAAGCACATCTAAAGATACATGTCAGCGGTTTGACCAAAGAGGCAATAACGCAGATTAAAGGAAGTCTTGTAATTGTCAATCTCTTCCATCCCTACCACATCAACTCTCATGTGGCCTCATCATTTTTTTGATGAACAGTACCAGGGAACTTTGCAGAAATCAAACATTGGATATGCAACCACCAAGATGATTTAGATTCAACACCCAACAAAATACACTCCTTCCACATAAACGATGATCTCATCATTGAGCATTACTGCATACTCCATACATAGTTAAGGACAATTACATACATGCGGAGTTTACTAAGGGAACGAAACAAACATCAGAGCTCGACAGTGGGGTATAGACCCAAGAACATATCCATTTTGTCAACGCTTATAATACTTCATGCATCAATTGAATTATGAGATGTTTCAGGCCCAAATCTAACAAGGAATTATATTATCAATACTCGGGTATAAAAATATCAGTACAACTCATATTAGAGTTCTACGAATGCTAAGGGAATTAAGGTAGAGAATCAAGCATCTTTGAAGGTCAATGAATTGAAAGACTAGACATATACATATGATAGTACGAACATACCCGTCGTTTTTCATAAGGCTTAGTTTGAGAGTAATCTCTCCTAAGAAGGATGGATGGATATGGTTAACCATCCACAAGGCTTATTGAGAGGAAAAATCTGTGAGATGACGACACTTAGTGGAGAGTCGTCCAATATAGGAGCCTGAGGAGGCACTCCGGTAGGAGTTAAGTGGTAGATCACGACCTCTCCTTAAGAGGGAAGTACCAGATGGGAAATAGGATTTGTGTTAAACTTCTATTTATATTTATATATAAAGCTTAAAATCTTTATTTTTATATAATTATTGGAGGACTAACATTTTTGTAGGTTCATTAGTCAGGCGATTGCAAAATCTTTTCAATCAACGGACTTGGGGACATTACATCAAGATGCATTTGACTCAATTGTTCTGAAAAATAATAGGTTGTGGGAAAATAAAAATATGTTGAAAAGGGAGAATGTGCATGTTTTAAAAACAATTGAACAGATAAAGAAATCTTCAAGTGTTGAACATGCTTTTTCCAAGTGTACTGAAAGAATCAAAAGAAAGACACAAATTGTAGATGAGTGGGATTCCAATATTGAATCACAGGGTGTTCAGATCATTTGAGATATCTACAGGATGTTGAGCAAAGGGAAGGAAGCTGCTGCCCAATTAAGTGATATTCAGGAATTGCTTAAACGACAATTAGAGTTGTTGGATGGAGAAATTGGTGCTTGGAAAGGCATATTAGAGTTGATTTGGATGGTGTTTGTGGTTAGGAAGTTATTTCATCTATTGAGATGTGTCATGATTACAAGCACCTGATGATTAATGAAGAACAAGTATTGCAATAGCTCATGAAACATGTGAAGGGAACATTAATGAAGATTAATGAGCAAGAAGACATGATCAATGAATGTTACAAGAAGCTATTATGTGGAGTTATCATTGAGAATAATGAACTTAATAAAGAAGAGGATATTCTTACAGGGTTTATTAAAGTAGTTCACTTACAGCTCGAAGTAGATGATTTCAATATCAGCGTGATGAATGCTTTCCCAAGATGGAAGTGCTCACTAGATAAACTCTAGAGCAAGAAGGAAATTTCTATTAAAGAAATTTCGGAAGCAACAAGTACATATTGAAAGGTCACAATGGTTATTGAATACACCGGTGAGCCTGATGCTGAAGTTGTGTAACTCACTACAAACATTTGCAAATATAGTTGAGATTGTGAACATTTCAAATTTCCCATATGATTTAGAATAGGATGATAGAGATTAGATGTAAAGAGCAATTATGTTTTGAGTACACAATAACATGTCCCTGTACAATGAGCTCATATAGTCAAATTGCAATCACATTAGGCGTGCAATTTTGAATAAGTCAAATTAGTTAGTTAGGAGTTTGTTAGAGAATAAGTCAAAGTTGTTGAGGAGTTCCTCTTTTCCCTCCACTTTTTTCTCTCCTATTTTTGTATATAAAGGAGTGAGCTCATTGTAAATAATCATTTTTTGCTTTATAGAAGAAGGTTGGGCTTGTAACTTAAAGGCTTTGTATTTCTTGTTGCAAATATCTGGAGTGAATAAAGAAGCATGTTTTCCCAAACTTTGTGTTGTGAGATTTAGATTCAATCTTTGTTTCTTATGTTGCATTGGTTAATTTGTCTTTGTTACTTCTCTCTTTGTGAAGCATTTGAGCATTTGGTGTTTTTCTTGAAATACTTTAAGCTTTCATAGACAAGATTGCTATAGTTGGATAGTGGTTGCAAGTACTAGGATTTAAGGACTCTGAGCTTTACTTCTTAGTATATTATTTGATATCAAAATAGTTGAATAGAGACTTTTAGCTTTGTTAGCTGTTTGCTCTTTTGTTTGAAGAAGGTTGCTTGTAAGTGACTTTGGGTTCTTGCTATCAACCATACAAGTGAAGTTATAATTTTTGTCGTAAGGTGTTCTTACACCAACTACTAAGCCACCGATGTTGTCGTAGCAACAGATTCTCTTTGTTAGATTGCAAATAGTAGTTAGCGTAAGATCATTCTTGAAAGAAGCGTAATAGATGTAGTGAACCGCCCATTTTTCAATTCCAGATAGGTCTTTGCTGTAGCCACCTACAGTAAGAAGGGAGCCTCTTCTATTGCTGAGAGGAGAGATTTATCTTGCTACACCGTTGCCTAAATTTCCTATTTTGTAAGTTGTACTTGTAGTGACCTACAAAATATCTAGCCAATAGATTTTGGCGACTTTGCTGGGGATCAAACTTATCCGAAAGTCTCCTGCTTTCATTTGAAGTTTTATGCCCTTATTTTTGGTATTTGGAAAATTATAGGTTATTGCATGGGCAAGTTTTGAGCATGCATATTTGAGGAGAAAGAAGACAGAAAGTTTATGAAGTTTTGCTGGACCATTTTGGGCCCAACAAGCTCGTTTTGGTTTACTCACTAAAATTCTTTCTCTTTCCTGAACTACAAGCTACCCACCTTCCAAGAAGAAAACTAGTATACCCAATCAAGATTCCCAATTTTTCCTTAAAACTCAGATTTCCATCACTCGTAGCGCCCATTGTCATATTCGTAATATCATGGCTGCTCCTGCTACTACTGGCCCATAAGGGATGACTTTTAGTCCATGAATTCTTGCACCACCTCTATACGCTTTACCACAAGGTCCATGTAAGAACTTTCCAAGTTCTATGGAGATGGAAAGCAACACCTCGATGACACATCAAGGCATTCTACATAGCATGTGGTGTGCTTGGTGTGGAACATCAAGATGTTTTAGTAAGGTTATTTAGTGAGACTATACAGGGAATTGCAGCAGATTGGTTCTATAATTTAGCTACGAGTCCAATCACAGATTGGGATTCTCTAAAGACTAAGTTCGAGGAACATTTTAAGCCTGTTGAAGATGAGCATGCATTCCTTGCACAACATAAATGAATAAAGAGCACAAGAAGGCATGCGGGAATTCATTGCCAAATTCAACAAATTGGCCAATCGGATTCCTACTTTTGAAAAACTTAAGTGCTTTAGCATCAGCACTCAACTTCCAAAAGTTAGCTTCTTATTGTGAAGAGCCAGTCCTCCATATTCAGCGATAGCTCAAACTTTGGCAACAAAGAGTGAGGATGATCTTATTATGGCTGGTAAGATACAAAGGCATTGCTCAAAGAAAATTCCAATGATGCTTCCCCCTCTGGAAATACAGATTCTAAGATACAGAAGTTGGCTAATAATGTGCTTTCTTTGAAAAAGCAAATATCTCAAAATTCATTCAAAGCTTCGTATAAGGATATTCCGCGAAGATCATTTCCTAATGCTATACATAACTATGCAGCTAAGAATCAAGCAAAGCTTCCCCCTCCACTGGCTCCTCCAGAGAGGCTTGCACTTGAAGCTCCACCAGGCCATCAAGCTATAAGGTACTTCGAGAATGAAAAACTTGGTACTTTATCAGAGAACTATTAGGAGGAAGATATTGCTGTCCCATGCAACGGTGATGATGACGCAGCGAGCGATTCTATCATTGGGTATGTCTACTATGAAGATCAGGATCCCGAAGATAGCTTTGGTCATGCATATGTGGTTATGATGCGTTCTCAAACTAGCTAGACAGCAAGAAGCTGCAAAAACAAAAATAGATGTGCAAACACCTATTACCCTTGCTAAAAGAGGAAGACCATTGCCTACCCTTCCTAAAGATGTAGCAAATAACATACTAAATACATCTGTTGTTCCTAATTCTTTTGGTATACTAAAGCCTAGTATGTCTAATCCAAAGCCTCAAGCTGAAACTTTTAGTTCTTCTTTGGCCAATTCCTTTCAAGCATTTGATATTATTGATCATGCTAAAAGAACCAAAATTTAGATGTCTGAGGTTGAATATGTAGAAGCTCACCGAGATAAGATGGAAGAGCTTAATAAGTTTGTCAAAGAGTCTCAACCTACACAAACACAAACTTCTGCGCCAAAACTTTTTTGCCTAATAATTTAGTTACCATTCCCTTAAGTGTTCTTGGAAAGATAGAACCTTTCTATATTTCCTTGTTAATCAATGGTTTCAAGTTGAGTAACTATGTTATTGATTCTGGAGCCTCTGATAATATCATGCCATTTAACGTAGCTAAAGCACTAGGTTTTACTTTGACAAAGACTTTTGGAAATTGTTATTGCATGGAGAATAAGCGAGTTCGTCTTCGAGGATAAATTAAGGATGCTCAATTTGCATTTACATTGTTTGTTGAAAAGAAGCTCAGGATCACTGTTTTGGTTGCTGATGTTCCTGCTTCTTATGTTATGTTGCTTGGCCATAACTTTTATAAAGATGTGGGAGGAGAACTCAACATGGATATGTCTGAAGCAAGAATACCTGTCAAAGGTGTTATGCAAAAGTTTCTTCCTTAATGAGAAACCAAGTATACAGTGATTAAGTCAGAAGATCCTTATGCACAAATTCTTTTTGAATCATTGGAATGGGAAACTATCATCTTCATGCTGATGAAATTTCATAATTGTCTGCGGATTACCACTTTGGTGATTCCATTACATCTTGTGTTTTTGATGGTGATCAATTTGTAGATAGAAGTGAAGATGTAGTGGGTGACGCAGTTCCGACAACACCTACCATGGTTGAAAAAGTTAATACTTTCTATCACGGAGGATAAAGATGTTGCAAGTTCTTTCCAATTAGTTGATGAGATGGTTGATTGTAATGATGTATGGATATTAGAGTTTGATGGAAGTTGTGCGTTAACTGGTGTTGGTGCCGGAGCTGTTTTAATTTCACCACAAGGAGAAATGTTTCCTTATTCTTTCGAACTGCAGCTTGATAATACCAATAATATTGCAGAATATGAAGCATTGATACTTGGTATTAATGTTGCACAAGTTAAAGGAATCCATAATTTGCATGCTCGAGGTGATGCTAAGCTTGTGGTATGTCAAGTTCGAAATCAATATGAAACAAAGAATGAGAGAGGCTTAACCATTACAGAAACTTGGTCTGGGATTATGTTGAAGGATTTGATGCTTTTAACATTTCCATGGTTCCAAGAGAATTTAATGTCAAGGCTGATTCTCTTGCTATTTTGGCAATAGTCTTAATTCCACATGAGATTTTTGAACAAAAAAAATATTCTATAGAATTGGTTTTTCACCCAAGTGTTGCCGACAACAGTGAACATAGGCAAATTTTCAATGATGATCACCAGATTATTAATTTCCTGGAGACAAAAAACCTTTGATGAGCTATATTTTGAAGGTAGTAGTTCACCTCCTCGAGAGAATGTCTCCGGCAAAGATTCTATCATGGTTGAAGAATTCATTCAGCTTAAAGGTAACAAAAATTCTTCATGGTTTAGTTTCTTTGGAACAATTGTTTGAAAAATATGATCGTTATGTCAAACATTAACAAGAAGCAGGATCTAGTTCTACATTGGAATTTGAGAAGTACAATCTTGGATTGGATGTTTATCCAAAGTTTGTAAATATTGGTAAATGTTGCACACCTTAAGAAAGGGATCATTTCATTGATTTGTTACATGAATACATGGATGTTTTGGCATATTCATATGATTACCTCAAGTCTTTTCATCCTAAAGGGTTGCAACAAGAAATTCCTCTAAAGGCGAGTGTTGCTTCGTTCATGCAAAAGCAAAGATACTACAATCCTAAGATTTTTGGTACTATCTTATCGAAAATTCAAAAGATGTTGGATGCAAAGATAATTTTCCCAATTCAATATTCTACATGGGTAGCTAATATTGTTCCTATACGAAAGAAGAATGGCGAGATTCACATTTGTGTGGATTTTTGAAATTTAAATCAAGCATCTTTGAAGGATAATTATCCTTTGCCAATCATGTATCATGCTTTACAAGCAATCGTTGATTTACAAATGCTATCCATGCTTGATGGTTTTTTTGTCTATAATCAGATTGATATCAGAGAGGAGGATCAATACAAAACAACATTTACAACTTCTTGGGGTAGATTTGCATACAACATAATGCCCTCCAGATTGATAAACATGGGTGCTACTTTTCAACGGGCAATGGATTTTTGTTTTCGAGACATAAGTATAAATTTATTGTAGTTTACCTTGATGATCTTATTGTGTTTTCCAAACAAAGACAAGATTATGTTCATCATTTACGTCAAATATTGGAAAGTTGTTGTAGGCATGGGATTTCTTTTAATCCTAAGAAGTCAGTGTTTGGAGTTATAGAAGGAAAGCTTTTTGGACATATTGTGTCTATAGAAGGAATCCAAATTGATCCTGAAAGGGTTAAATCTATTCAAAGTCTATCCCTACCAACCAAGAAGACTGTTGTTCATTCTTTCTTCAGAAAAGTGAATTTTATGAGGACATTCATTCCAAATTTCATACAAAAGACTCATCATATTTCAAATGTGATAAAATGAGCGACAGTTTTCCATTGGAGTGCTGATGGAAAGGCTACATTCAAGGAGATTAAAGAAGCAATAGCGCATGCACCGGTATTAATTTGTCCAAATTTCACAAAGGATTTTATCATGTATAACTATGCTTCCGAGCATACTATGTCAACTCTTCTCATGCAAAAGAATGCTGGAGATATAGAATCCTGTATTGCATTCATGAGTTGCCAGCTCAATTCACATGAGCTGAAATATTCACTAATGGAGAAGAATGCCTTTGCATTCATCAATGCGATCAAATCTTTTAGATTTTATATATTGAATTCTGATGTGGTGGTTCTTGTCCCAGATTCTATTGTCAAATCTATTTTGATGCAACAAGACTTTGGAACTAAAAGAGGCAATTATATTGCCAATATTCAGGAATATGATATTGAGGTTAAGCCTACAAAGTTGGTTCGTGGTAAAGGCTTATGTCAGCTCATGGCTGAGAATGAACCAGAACAAGAAGAACTGCTTAAAGTTTTGTTTGTTTGTACAATTGATGAATGGTATTCTAATATAGCATACTATCTTACATATGGTGAATATCCTTCACATTTTAGTTACAAGCAAAGGAGGAGTCTAAAGTTTAGAGCCACACATTTTTTTCAATGGGACAATGGTCTGTAAAAGCATGTAGTTGATGACACTTTTCTTCGATGTGTTCATAAAGCACAACAAATCAAATTGTTGGAATCATTTCATGATTAAGTTTGTGGAGGCCATTTTTCAGCGTCAGTAATTGCTTGTAAGATTTTGCGATCATAGTATTTTTGGCCAACTCTCTTCCAAGATACATACAAATGGGTAGGTAAATGTGAATGTTGCCAACATCTCGTTGGAAAACAAAATTTAGCAACACTCCCATTGAAGCTGTTAGTAATTGAAGAACCTTTTCGGCAACGGGGTCTTGATTTCACTACTGCTATTAATGCGACATCTAGTGCGGGACATACTCATGTTGTGACTGGTACTGACTACTTCACTAAGTGGGTGAAGAATGCAACATCATCAGTGGTATGTTCGTTTTTGAAGCAGTATATTATTTCTCGTTTTGGAATACCCAATAAGATTGTCTTAGACAATGCTTTAGTGTTTTTATCATCAGAAATTATATAGTTTTGTTTTGAACATGCTATTAAGGGGCTTTCTAATGAATGGTTCATAAGGCACAACACTTGGTGAAGGTTTTGCAAATGGGGTTGCAAGCTTTGGGTTTAACTATGGAGGAAACTCCGTAGTTAAGTGCGCTCAGGCTGGAGTAGTACTGGGATGGGTGACCTCCCGGAAAGTCCCGGTGCTTCACCCCTGTGAGCATCACCTAGATCTAATGAGTGCTAAGTAAACTATTTATTCTCATGAGAGATGGATTTATGTTGAATCACTACTCATGAAACATGGGTCATTGAGTTTGACTCAAAATCACACAGTTAAATCCTGATATTCATATCACAATTTGACTAGCTATGGAAATTATCTCCTACTTATCAATTGATGAGCTTAAGGGGATTTCTAATGAATGGTTCATAAGGCACAACACTTGGTGAAGGTTTTGCAAATGGGGTTGCAAGCTTTGGGTTTAACTATGGAGAAAACTCCGTAGTTAAGCGCGCTCAGGATGGAGTAGTACTGGGATGGGTGACCTCCCGGGAAGTCTCGGTGCTTCACCCCTGTGAGCATCACCTAGATCCAATGAGTGCTAAGTGTTCCATTTATTCTCATGAGAGATGGATTCATGTTGAGTCACTACTCATGAAACATGGGTCATCGAGTTTGACTCAAAATCACATAGTTAAATCTTGATATTCATATCACGATTTGACTAGCTGTGGAAATTATCTCCTACTTATCAAATGCTATTAACTTGTCTGATGCATTTGATTATTACGCACAAGGAAATGGACAAGATGAGTCTAGTAATAAGAACTTGGTTACAATTATTTGCAAACTTGTGGATGCTAATAAGAGAACATGGCACAAGGTATTGTTCGAGGCTTTGTGGGCACATATAATTACACCAAAAAGAGCTATTGGCATGTCACCATTTCAGCTTCTTTATGGTCTAAATGCAGAAATTCCCATAACTTTAGAGCTTCTTGCTCTCAAGTTAGAAAATGTGGTAGGAGATGAAACTTTTGAAAATTCCTTGGATAAAAGAATCATGTTTCTTCAACAGCTTGAAGAACAGAGAATGTAAGTGGTGGATAGTCTTGTAGCATATCAATAGCAACTGAAAACATTGTTTGACAAAAAAGCTAAGCATAGAGAGTTTTAGGTTGGAGATTGAGTTCTACTATGGGATAAAAGATGAGAACCAAAAGGAATACATGGCAAGCTTGATTCTCTATGGCAAGGTCCTTCCACCACTCACCAAGTAACAAGAGAAAATACATTCTTGTTAGCCTACCGTAATGGAACTCCTTTTGTGCTTCCATACCATGCGCAACATGTGAAGCATTATTTCGAATAAGCTCTGGCTAAGTACCCCTATACATAATGTTCAAATCTTTTTAGATTAGGATTTTTGTTTTTATTTTTAGTCGCCTAACTCTATATCCCAATGGAGTAGATGAAAGCACTTAGAGTTCTGGAATTTACATTCCTCTTTGTTCCCAAGAACAAATATGTACGTTGTCATCAATTTTGGCATCACAAAATTGAGTCAACCCTATGCAATTTTCTCATGGATTTGTAGGCTCTTTGTTTTAATGCATTGATGAGGCATCATGAAAACAATTCATTATCTCCAAATTGCTCTTTGCGTAGGCTTTTCTATGTGTTGTTTTGAAGTTTTTCCTTCGAGATTATCCCCAATTGTTTGTTGATAAGAGTTTTCCTTCTCGCACTGCAAGCACTCGAATTTTGGTGAACTTTCACGTCCTTTCTTCATTCTTCTTTGTGTTGTAAATAGTCTTTGGTCTTGTTTTTGCCTTAGGTGAATGACCCTTGGAATTCCGTTAGATTTGAGCTAACTTAGGTCGGTTTCTAAGTAGTCTTGCTCAAGTTATGAGTGAAAAAGTGGGGGTTTTCGGTCAACTGCATATTTTTAGTAAAAACCTCATAAAACTGTACTTTTTATTGGCAATTGCATGATATAAAATTATATTTTTCTATCTAAAGTGGATTGTGATGTCCATTTTAAAATTTCAACTCATTCTGAGTTGATTTGACCATACTTTTTAATGTTTAATGAAAATAGCCTATTTCAAGACTATTTTTCATGTTACTTTATAAAAAACTATAGTTAAATATTAAATATAAATACATGAGATAACTTAAATGCATAAAAGTTGGATTAGTATTACACATTGCATACATCTACATGCAAAATACTTCATGAAAACCCACTCCCAATAAATTATAAGTCTTGACATTAAATTAAATGGACTTTTTATTTGCAATAACATGTTTTAATGTGTTAAGTGGGTTTTTAATATGTATTTACATACTTTAAGCTTATCAATTAATGTAAGTGAAAATCTAAGTTATTTACATATGTTGTTAAGGATATAGTTTATTTTAATTATATTAATGCTTTCAAATGAAGTTTTTAAGATTCATTACATATACATCTTTTAGAATAACCACTTAGTGGACTTTTGAAATCAACTTGCATATTTTTATAATATGCAAATGCTCTTCAAAGACATAAGTGGCAATTTTTGACCCAACTGCATGTGTATATGATGTTATAAAACTCATCTTCATCTAGCTCAAGTCAAAGTGGCAAATTAGAGACTAAATGCATACGTTTTAAAAATATGTTAATGACTTCCAAATATGTGTGTAGAAGAAGGTGACATTTTTTTAAGGCATTGCATACGTACTAAAGCATGTAAATTCTTTCTAAAATTCTGTTCTCCAATAAAGTCATCAATCCAATATATAGTTGTATAGATGCGAATACCTTTTTAAAATGTGTTATAGACTATGTTGCAATTTTTGATGGTATTACATGTTCTCAAATACATGTGTTTGCCTCCAAATGATGCATTTTCCGCCAAAAGGCTATGAGCGGCGAATTTCCTTGCTATTGCATGCATTTTGGAATATGCATTTGTCCTCCAAAGGAGTATTTGAAGGCAGCGTTTGAATAATTCTTTACTTGTTGGCGATTTTCTTTGCTATTGCATGATCTTTGGCATGTGCAATTGAATTTGAAAATCACGTTATAAATTCTAGTGCCTTTTTGAAGAAGCATTTGGCATATTTTTCGCATGTTTTGGGTCCCCAAAGGTGCGTTTTAATACCCATAACAAAATCACATATTCTTTTGCTAAAAAAAGACCTGTTTTTTATCCAATACCAAGGTGTTTTTGAAGGATTTTGAAGAATGACAATTTTTGGAGTATAAGCATTTTCTCTAATACAGCTTGTGTACGACATGTTTTTGGTCAAAAACTCCACATTTCTTCATGGATCATACCTTCCAATCACTTGAAGAAGCATACTAGGGGGTAAGTATTTCGATTTCCAGCTTGTTCTTCATCATTTTGCAAGCTTTTCTCTTGCCCTAGGTGCTGTTCTTCTATGCTCTTGCATATGGATTTGCTAGGTCAAAGTTTGTTCGACTTTTTGAACATTGTATCTCTCTAACTATCTTCACATGTTTAAATTCGAACCATGATGTTTGGATTTTGAAATCTATAAAGTCTTTGGCTGTTGGACAAATCTAAAATCCTAAATCTCTTGGATTTATTTCAGATTGCTCAAGATTTGGATAAAGACTTGTTTTCTCATTTCTGTTGGAGTTGAGGTGAAATTCCTTTGTTATTTTCCGGAAGGATTTAATGCATATATTTGTTATGTGTACTATTGCAAATATTTGTCATTTCCTTATTTCAGATTTGTTTAAGATTTGGATAAAGACTTGTTTTCTCATTTTTTGTGGAGTTGAGGTAAATTTCTTTTGTTATTTTCCTTATGGCATTAATGTATATATGTGTTTTGTGTATTGTTGCAAATCTTTGTCATTTCCATTTTCAGATTTGCATCTCTTTTGTGTGCATGAAGTTGCTCCTTCTATCTTTTGTTTTCTTCTCCAATTTGCAAGTGCAAGTGCAAGGTTTCATATTACCTACATATGCAATCGGGTGTAAATTCTCGCTCTCAAAGGAAAGGGAAGTTCACTTTTTCCCCATATGCGAATGCAAATTAAAACCCCACTATTATGCATTCCACATACCTCCATATGGTTGCCCTATGGTTGAAGTTTCTACCACATGCTTGCTAGATCGAGTATCACTTTTTGCAATTATTAAAATGTTCTATGCCCAATGTGTTACTCATTTTTTTCCCTTGTTCACTAAATAACAAGCTTGCTGGCGATATATGCAATTCACTCCAAACAACCCGTTTTTGGCTATTTTACTCATATTTGAGCCATTCTAAGCTTGACCCATTTGTTCATTTTCCAATCCTTAATCATTCCATTCATTTTCCCTTTACATACCTTGTCCCGAATCCATGTTTTTACATCAAAAACTTGTCATGGGACCCTCACATGAAGATGTTCTCGCACTCTGCGATTTTCATATGACAGTTGTGCAGGCGTAACTGATGGAGCCTAAATTTTGGCAAATTTGGGTCTCCATTTCAGCATCATCTTTTCATCTATTTTATTTTATCTCTCACCAAGACCCTGTTTTTGTTTTTTAGATGATGATGTCTGAAGAAGGGTGTAGGGATATGGAAAGCTGGATATGATTTATTTACATAATCTTGATGCTTCAAAGGAACAATTAGAGCTACTAGTCTTAGACAGTTTGTATAGGAGATGGAGAGCATGGATTTTATGAGATAGATTTGGAATCACAGGGAATTAATGAGGACAGGTTATATTTCCAGGGGTACTTGGTTATTCCTTTAGATCAGCACATAGTAGTTTTTACATACTGAAGTGGGACACATTTTTCAGATTTATTAAAAACTCAAAACAGAGTAATGGAGTATACTGCCGACCTTATACATTATTCACAGCAGTCTGGAGATTGCAGCTGCAAGGAATTTAAATGTTCACTTCTAATAGATGCAATAAGTGTTTTTTAAAGCTTGAATTACGTCCCATGTGTTGGCTGTAAGAGGAAATGATTAAAATTCAGACAAGCACTGAATGGATCTATATATCGATTTACAAATAAACAGAGATCTGACATTTTCACAATAGTGGCTATTAGGAACAGAGATTAAACAGATTTAAGCATACCCCACTAAAAGATGTCTTTAAGTATGATGCTATTGGGATGGAGGGTTCTAATGCAAAATGATAGAGAGAGAGTGACATCTACAATAGACTATAAAGGCATGATATTGGCATGAATCTTCAGTAAATGCATCAAATGAACATATAAGCTATTTTGAGTAATTTCCAGCACATAAAAAAAGCTACAATCCTACTTGCTGATATGACATGGCTTCTACGTGCTAATGTTATATAATAACTGCCAGATAAGTGTAACAGCAAAGCATCTAAGAGCTGATATATATTGTTAACTAGAAATAAGAACCTAAGCACAGATGACTCCAAAGTTTCTCTGCTCTCGGAGTCTGCATACCTGAGGCAACTAGGTGCCACGATTAAATCTGAGGAAGGATCAATAAAGACATGCATCTAGAAAATGCTCTAATCACGTAGGGAATTATTGGAGCAGCTATTTCCTTTATTCAGCAATCAACCTTAGATCTCTATGCCTGGAACTGGCCCCTGAATGTCATCACAAAGAAGTCATCTGTGCAGTGAGACCAGTCAAGCTAATGTAATACTATTCCGCTTCGCACAATATGGAGGACAAAGAGTGTAAAGTATTATAGTTTACTGAGCCTTCCAATTCATCATAGAACACAATCATGATATGCAGTGATGAAGAATCCATATGGTATTGACACATCATTCAAAAGCCATCATGCATGCAAAGACAGATGAACTGGGTCATTTGGTCATTGGAGTACGGAAATATCTATAAAAATTCTCTGTTTGATACGCATAGGATGGCATGGAAAGCCTGAAAGCTCCAAGCTATAATGAACAAGCTACAGGCATCTACCAAACTTGGTATCGCCCTTTATATTTGTTTATATCTTCAGATATATGCAGGAATGGACCAGTTTGAAGCAAGAGGAGGCAGCTTTATAACCAATAGAGGTTTTGAATGCCTAAAGAATGGTGTTCTGTGCCTGTATGTGTATATTCAGAGAATAGAAATTATTATGGTCTCAGTCCATTATTGAGTGTTCGATATTCATCAAAAGGCATCGTGAGTCTTTTCCATGTTTCTCGGCACTTAAGAGTTTGTTATAAGATCATGATTCATCCATTGAGGAAGAGCACAGGAAGTCTTACAGCATTTAATACTTAATGATTATACATCTGATTGATTGTTGCGTGTCCATTGGAAGTCTTTATAAACGCGTAAGGATGAGGAGGTACTTTCTTGCTAAGTGCTCGGAGATATCACCAAGCTTGGTATGCGAAACAAAACATTACAAAGTAGAGTTGCAAAATCCATGAAGTTATACATTGCCGAAGAAGTATACGTGCACACAACCTCCAGAAAATTTGCTCGCTGTGTAGAAACATGTGAAATGAAACTTATATCTACAGTCTCAATGTCGCCTGGAAGATTGCTCATCCAAGAGCGTTTGTTTAGGCTATATCGTGTATTCAGCAGGACATGATTATATGTTACAAGCACAAACCTATGCGGAGGAGGTAGAATGTATGCTATGGAAATTTATAACTCTAGCGAATCCACAAATTTAAGCGGGTCTACTCAAACCATGTTTTATAATTGATAATACTATAAGGGCCTGTTTGGTCGCGGGCATAGGAATGGAGAATAGGCATGTAATATTGGGAATAGGAATGGCTGTTCCAATAACAGGTATTTTTTGGATTGGGTAAAAGCTCATTTTAGAGGCAAAATGGGAATACATATTCCTATTCCCTATTCCGAGTGACGAACCAAACAGAAAATGGAAAACGTATTCCAACTTTTCTATTCCTATTCCAGCAACCAAATGGGCCCTACGTTATAAAAGTGCCAAATATGTTTAATCAAGAATTGAAGTTTTAACAATTGGTTAGTTTTTTGTTTTGAAGAGGTGTAATGGTTGGGTAAGTGTCCCTCCATAGTTTATAAATATGAGATGGATAATCAAGACAATTCGTATCTATATACAAGGTCTTTACATATCCTATGCACTTAGATATATTTTATTTTTTTATTGGTAAAGAAATGAGTTCTTGAACTAAGCTAGTGGATCTTGAATCATTGAGTATAAATTTTTTTATGTGATTTTGGAATGGAAATACATTGGATGAATCATTCGTAAGGAGTGTCTCTAGTGCAATTTTTATTTCCAACATGATCTGTAAGCATACCTGTTTTATTTATTTGCATTAGGGTTAAAAATATTATTAAGTTGTGTCCTTTATAATTATTTTTTAAATTCTATAAATATTTTAATGTTTGGACAAGTGGATTGGGTCATTATTGCATTTTAAACTTGATAATCATAGATATTGTGAAATATTCAATTGTTTCTATATTTGTGTCTGGTTTGTCTCCATATCAAAGGAGTTAAAGTGCATTCTAGGCTAGTATAAAATTGCATTCGTATAATTGATCCGTTGTCTAGATTGTTAATTTGTTTATAGTCTAAGTAGATTAAACTTTATAAATTTGTACGTTTCAACTTATAATATTGACTCTATTTGTCTATTTAATTATGCACTGGTCTATATATTACTCTTGATTCATAATCCATATGCTGGCAATTGTTTCATTTCTTTCCTTTAAAGAATGAATATATTCATTTGTTGCATTAATCCATATTTATTCTTATTTTAAAAAATATTCATATAATCATTCATTTTATTTTGAATTCATAATTTAAGGAATTTTGATCTAGGTTGATACAAAATGAATGTAGGGATTCAGACCAGTCTTTGGTGATAATTGATAATAGGATTGAAATCCAAGAGTGTTATAATTTATGAGCCGAATGCATGTAAGAATTAGTCACTTGTAAATTTGTTAGTGCATTTAGGACATTGTAATCAATATGAGCTCATCACATTAGGGAAAAGGGCATGCATATGCAATTTTCACCATTATGTTGTCATTACATCTATACAATGACAACTGCAAAGTATATGGATATATATTGGCACACATTTACAGCTAGTTCACTATCATTAAGTATATGATTAGTATTCTTGACAAAGTGTGCTTGGGCCTAACTAATAAAGGCTACTACATATAGCTCTTAAATAAATTAACGAAAATGGCTAGAAATCATTAAAACATGCTTGTTTGTAACTTTTACTTCCAATATACCAATTAACCAATTTGTGTTTTTTTATACTGGTGCAGTTATATAAAGAACTGAAATCAAAATCAAGGCATTCATCCAGTATTTTATTAATTTGTTTGGAATCAAAGAGATATGAGCTAGCCTTAAATTCTTGATATGAGTAAACTGGTTTATTTTCATCAAAGATTTAAAAGTGTGTTCATAGGTTTTCTCTAGAATGAATTAACATGATGCACCATAATCTAGTTCTAGCAAGTATATTATAAAAACTAATGCTTGTGCATTTTTATGTTTTTGTTAAGCAACTGTAATTTATTAGTTAGAATAATGTAAAAGAAAAGTTATGCTAGCTTTCTTGACGCTCCATTATAGATATTATGAGTCTTGCAAAATACATTTTAGTTGTAGAGAAGGAAACAGGTAAAACTCATTTGGGCATTGTTTGAAAAATTTGATGTGTTTGTTTCCTATTTTTCTGTTGATTCCTAATTGATGATATTGGGTTCTTATTATAGTATTTCAGAGGCTGGCAAATGATGGTTTTTGTAAGCAAAATCAGTGTATTGTTATCTCGGTAAGAGCTTCTGTTTTTTTATGATAAAGTTTTCCTACACATGGTATGCTAATGTTTTTTTTCCATTATAGGGAAGAGGCTATCCAGATGTGTCAACAAGGAGGTAAGAGTTATATATTTATTATTGTTTGAAGACTATTAAAATGGTTTGTAATGTTATTTATCTCTAACACAATATTTTTGTTAATTAATTTGTAATTAGGTTTTTGCGGCTTCTAATCAATGAGTTAAATGTCCCGGCTTTTGGCTTGATGGATTCCGACCCATATGGTTTTGATATCTTGACAACGTACCGATTTGGTTCAATGGTAAGGAAACAAATGCATGCATATCCTTTTTGTTGTTTGGGTAACCATATGCATATTATTCTCTAGTTTGAAATCAAGGCTTGAAAACTATATTTGTTGTCTTTGGTCATGACAAGCCTAATGACTCAAATACGAATACATTTGATCGAAAAGAAAATATAAATAAGTTTTTCATATTCAGTTCTTGTCGTCAAAATATATTTGTGCTCCCTTATTCTCAAGCGTAGTAGGCACAACCTTGCTTTCAGGGCCTGAGTAACCTTGGTACTTACTACTTAGTGTACAAACATTCTAGCTTTCACTTTTGGCATGTTCCAAAAGTCAGACTGATCTGTTGCTCTTGGATGGATAAACGCTGAATGAACATGTTTGATCATGGTTCAAAACCATGGGAATCTATATTGTTACTTCCATCAGTGGGCATTTCACTTTAAGTAGACATTGATCCATAATGCGGAAGATATTCCTCTCCTTGTTCTATCTACACAAATTTTAAGTACTCCAACCAATCAAAGATTAAAAGACTTGCTGTTCTAGAACTGAAACTTGCATATGACAGTTCTAAAAGTCTTAGAAATGGAATTCACTAAACTGCATTAAGGAAGATAATTATATATATAGTAAAAGAGTAACGCATAGCATGGGAATGAAAAATAATTGGAAGCTGTCATTGAGAATTGTTTTGCCAAATCCAAAGCTTGATTGTGTTAAAGAAAGTCTATCATTAATTTCAGTTGTTTGTGTGTCAAAGTTATAAAGACAGAAATAGATTGTTCCAGATAAGTCACCTGTTTTCTGTCAATATCTTCAAAAATCAAATTGTCAAATATTTGAAGTTGGTTAGTTGATATTAATTCTCAGTTATTAATTTTTAATTTTGATCAGTAATTATTGTTTCACAAATAATATATAATTCTTAATTAATATTTTAAAATTAAAACCAAGATTGTTACAATTATTGTTAAGTATTAATATTTAGAAGAAAAAAAGTTTTCCACATTCTCTGAAAAGATATATCCCCTTTTGAGAATGAGGAAAGAGAGCTCCAAATAAAAAATAAAAAATAACAAAATAGAAAAAATCAGCTGCGACTATTTAGATTCTTCAAAAGCTGCCAAAACAATTCACTTTTTCAGTAAGATAAAATCAGGTTCTAAAAAATTAAGAAAATTAAAAATTAAAAATAATAAATAGAAATAACAAAAAAAAATTAAAATTAAAAAAAAGGAAAAAAAAAAACGAAGAAGATAAAATCAGGTTCAGATCAGCGTATAAAGTCAGCAGTCAGCAAAAATAAGAGAGATGCCTAAGTTAAGTCAGCATTCCACAAAGTTTATTGGTGCACTTCCCCTTGGATGCTCCTTTCTGTCAAAGGGGGATTGATTTTATCAGAGAGATATAAGAAAGATCTGGTAATGGATACTAGTGGATTCTTGCAGCGATTGACTATTTCGCCGTGGGGTTGAATGTAATGGCCAACCCCTGGATGGTTTTTCTTTCGAGGTCTGATTTTCTTCCAGAATTCTGATTTTTTTGTTTTGATTTTTTTTTTTTGCGAGTTTTGATTAATAATGCTTGCAATCCATAAAACAACAAGTGCTGATGAAATAACTAAATCTAAAATGTAAAACAGTAAAATTCTATTTAAGTCTGATTTTATTGAATTTTCCAATCAAATACATGGTCGTACCAGGTAAATCACCAGGTTGACATCATATGGTGACAGCAACAAACATGTGTATGGCCTGAAATCATCAGATCAGCTACAAATGACTACTTCAGATTTTAATGAAGACTTGCTATGTAAATGCTCCCATGTCTCAGCTGGAAACCAAGTACATATATCCCGAAGCTGTATGGCTAGAAGGGGTGGTGTGAAAATACTTAGAAACTCATGTCTTTTCATTGGTAAATCCACGGAATTACTTCTTCTGAAATATTACAAGGAAAGTATACCAAAACCCGTCCCAGGATATGTCAGGCTTCCAATCTGGGAGTTTCCATGACTTGATACTGTGCTTTACGGTCAGCTAGTGGATAGAAATAGGTAAATGGTGCTCTTTAATGCACCATTCTGCAAGTAGATTATGTATATTTTCCCTTTCCCAATTCAGATCTCAACACTCAGTCAACAATCGGATATAATTTGAAGGAATAACTATCTGCTAATACAATCTGCCTGTAGAATTTTGCCTATAGAAACCCTTGGGTGATCTCACATGCCTATAGGCCTTTGATTTTCCAGAGGGTTTTCATTCTCAGAAATAGACCTGCTAAAAAAACCCTTCGCAGAGCTCTCCGCACGATACTGCTGGTGTAAAAACCAAATTCTAGATACCTCAAATTCCCTCCAAACTCATTTTTATTTAATTATAATGAAAACATTAGACTTAAATATAAAGGAATGAGATGACAAGTTAGAGTATGAGGGCTGATTGGATATCTCTCAAGCATTGCATAGGGAGAAGCCCATTCAACCTATTGTATGGTATAGAGATTAGAATGTTACTCAACATGGAATTATGTGTGTATAAGGTATTATATGATGGGAAGGAGGAGAGGGATGGCATTGTCTCTCAAAAAATAGTGGAGTAAAAGAAAGATGAATACTAAAGGTTTGAACACGATAGAATGTTGTTGCATAATCTAACAATGAAGAATTGGCATGATAAGAGAATGTCACAAAGGGATTTTCAAGTGGGTGGTCTAGTTCTTTTTATTATTAGATTAATATCTCCATAATATCTTGTTTATTATCATTTAATGCTCAATATTGTAAATCTTGTAAATATTAGATTCTTTGTAATTCTAGCGATTGTTTCATAATAGGAACATTGTCTCTGTAGACTATAAATGAACGTTTTGTTCATTCATTAATTTATCCAATTACTTCTGTAATATGGGGTATTAGAGCTAAGTTAATTTTTTTGCGAATAATTCTTTCACAAATTTTCATTTTCTAAAACTTTTCGAAATTCTTTCTTGGTGTCTAATTTTTTTAGAGTTATCTACAATTGTGGGATCTTCTCTTCAGGATGAGGATTTTCTTGTAGATTTTTGTGGTTTATTTTCTATATTAGTTTGTAGATTTATGTGGCTCCCATTGTGTCCTATTTTGTGAGATTATGGGTCATATTTAAAAAAAAGAGGCCCTTTTTTTGAGTTTGGGGGTTTCTCTTTTGAGATTCACAAGCTCAAATAATCTATTATTTTAGCCTGCTCATGCAACTTGATTTCTTTTTGCCAACATAGGTCTGTGTTTTTTGATTTACTTGGCTCCAACCATTCTTATGATTGTTTTTCTTTTCTGAAACAAAGTCAAGCAACATTTTTATTGCATTTCTTGGTTGATAGAGTATTTGTTGTTCCAAACATTGAGGGGAAGCCTTTGACCCACTTTTTTTCTTTGTTTATGGTTGCATGCAGCGACTCTATAAATCTTGACGAGATTTCTTTATGCTTCACCTTTTGCAAGTCTTCATTTGAAAAAATTGGCATTTTTTGAGTTGTTTTTGGTCATGTTTTATAAAATCCATGTTCTTCTCAAAACTTCCAATGCCTTCAAAGCATTTGGTGATTTGTAAATATTTCTTTCATGGCTTTTTGGATAGCTAAGGCTTTTTCACAACTTGTGATTTGTGATTCTCCAATTTTGCTATTTTTTGAGTGGTTGCATACATCCAACTAGGATGTCTAAAAAAATCTCTTTTTAGTTGAATTCTGTTGGGTGGATATTTTGTAATTGACAGTGTTGTGAAAATCCAGTCACAAAATAGGTAGACCAGCCACAACGTATGAGAAAAAGTCTCTCCTACATTAAAGGGAAGGCTCCCCTTCTCACTGTTCCTTGGATCAACTCAAGGGAGGCAAGAAGTTGAGAGATTTGTTAGGGATGTTACCAATATTGTTTCCTCTTAACTTTTAGGAAAGAATCCACTTACCTATGGAACAAGTAATGAGCAAGATGAAATTTCTAATTACACTTCTATTTAGTTGCTGAAATCAATAAACAAACAATGTTTCAAAAGAAAGATGAAAGTGTACCAGTTTGGCTCTAGGTCCTGTTTTAATCTATTCTATAAAAAAAGCCTCGACAATCGGGGTGCAAAGACTTCTAGAAGTAGGAGAATTCTAACTTATTTTCATGAATTTGAGAGGGTAATATGAGTGACAGTCAAAGCTTCTAGTCTATATATCGCCACAATCGCTCTTAGTTCAAGCTTTGACTCCGTTTTCTTCTTAACTCACTATGTTCTTATTATTGAACACACAATAATAACATGAATCAAAGACAGTAGGCAGAAATTTTAGTCAAAGCTTCTAATTTGCTCTATCACAATTGCTTCCAGTCAAAGCTTCGAATCCAATTGCTTCTTTTTATTCACCTTTCTCCCAAATTCATACTACACAATCAAAGTTATGGTTGCGCAAGTGTGGCAGAGCTTTCTTGCATACAACAAAAGATGATTTTTACAATGAGGGGGCACTCCTTTATATAGGCAAAGGAATTGAGGAAAAAGTGGGAGCCACTCAACCAACTTTGACCCGGTCTTACTAACAAGAGAAATTATTGGTTTGCATGTCATGATTACATGTAAATCCCTTTTTGTGTAATTACATCTTGAGAATTTGACTAAAGGTTACTCTTTCACGGTCAAAAGCTTTGATTTACACTCATTCCCATGCATTCAAATTTTATGCTTGGAAGTATCTAATCCATACTCCAAACCTTTGTTGTTGATCAAGAGTCAACATTTTTTTGGAAGTGATATCCTCTGATGATGTGCTTAGATTTTGCAATTTTCATGTTGCAACTTGCAGCACAAGCACAAGAAATGCCCTCATCCACAAAATCGTAAGGAAAAATGAAATATCAATATGATAAAGAATTGGCTTATACAACTCCATCTCAGGTCACATCTATTCTTGATAATGTGTTAGATACAAAGATTAGACATGTGGATATGATATATTTCTTGCAAAGGATTGAACCAGTTGCCAATCATGAGATGAAATGCATCAAGAGGAGTAATATTCATCTAGTGTCTACATTTTCCTATGGCTTTCGTGGAATTGGAATTTGTTCTAGGATGTGCAAAGCGTTTCAATCCAAAGTCTAAATTGATCAAGGATGCAGATGGTAATGTCATTATTAGCCTTGATCCTGAGGTTATTGAACAAATTTCCAAAGTACCACGAAGTGCAGAATGTGTAGATTTCAAAAAGGAAACATCTTTGGAAATATGAAACGAAAACAAGGGAACTTAGCAGAAATATGTTAATCTATATTGGTTGGATTCCAAGAGAAGCAATTTTTCAAGATTGCCTAAAACCATTCATATATCCAGCTTTAAGCTAGAATACAAAGACTTGATTACCCTTCTCAATAAAATATGCGGTCTCAAGGATTCTAGTGATTTTGAACCATGGATGTACAAGTTCATTTTTAAATCATTAATAATAAAGAACATATCTTTTGGGAAGAGCTGATTAGTACTACAATTTGTGAGCAACTGCTCAACGTAGGGACTTCAGCACTATTTTATATCTACCTTGTTTACATCATTTCTGCTATGGGGTCTTTTTCAGAACTTTCAACCAAAGGATATCGTCTTCAAGTTCCATTCTAGGAGTATTATGATCAAATTACCTTGACAAATGGTAAATATCATTATAGGAGAGTTCAACATGGAATTTTTGGACATTTTCGGTGCTTGTTTGATAAACAATTGTCTGTCAAAAGAGTGTTTGATGAGGACTTGGATACAGTTAATCAATATGGTTGTATCTTTATTCAGTTTTCAACTTTTACCTATTTGTGAGTTGGGTACTTCAAAGGAGAACCGTATACCTTACCTAGGCATGCTGCCGACATAATCATTCTAATGGAGCAAATAATGGAGGTCCAGTCTGATCAAAATACTATGCATAGGTTAGGTTTTGGTATCACCTCTGCTAAGCTCTTGGTGATCGGTCATTGCATGATCAATTCAGTACATAAGGAAAAGGCCATGGAAGCTGAACTTTAGTTGATTACACCAAAGAAGTTTAAAGCCAGATATGATTTTGATTACAGAGAGATGAATTCAAGAATTAAGAGAGCATTCACTCATGTCCATCATATAGAAGAAATTTGAATTGATATGCGGACAAAGTTGGATATTATGAAAATGGATTAGTGCAGGTTAACATTGCAGCAAATTATAGATCTTAATATGCTTGAAATTCCATCTGATCTTCAAATTGAAGATGATGATAATATTCTTGATCTAGAATATCATTAGGTTGATTTTGATAAATGATGCCCTTTTGCCATTCGATGGCAGCAAAAGGAAGGTACTTCTATCATTGATTGATTTCAGTTCATCTTGGCTAACACTAATAAATGGTTGAAAATCAAAGGTCTCAAAAGGGTGAATCCTAAGATAGGGGTGGATTGTGAAAGTTTTGGTTTGCCTAGAAGGAAGTCACAATTAGAAATTGCAGGCAAAGATGGTGCATCTTCCTCTGATATAAAGGAATCTCTCAAATTCAAATTGAAAGGTGGAAAATGATTTAAATCATCTCAGACACCTGAACAAGCTCAAGAGTTAGAAGGAGAATCCGATAAAGGACTTAATAAAGAAGACGAGGAGGAAGTAGAGAAGTCATGATCATATCTCCTCCATGGCCTACACAAACTTAGGGACCATCTATGCAGGAATAACCTTTCTTGGGTGCAATAGATGATGATGTGGATTGTGATATACCCTTTTTAGAGCATAATTTAATGATAATAAGGATTAAATATAGAAGTAAATAGTTCAATAATGGGAAAAAAATATGCAATTAGACTAAGTAAATATTAATACATTATAATTTATAATTATTCAAATTATAATTTTAATGGAAGAGTATATTATTAAAGATATAATTTATTATACTATAATAATATGTAAAAAGTTATAAATGAATTTTAATAATACTAATGCAAAAATAAACTATATCAATGAATAAATATAATAATAAAATATTATTAAGCTGACTATCATATGTTTGAAGAGTTGTGTCTCAGAGGATGTTGATTAATATCAATACATAATGTTGTTTGTGATACTAGGGAAGTCATTGTAGAAGGTTCCACATGGATCTGCATACACCATTCAATAGTTAGCATCGGTACTAAGCAGTGCAAGGGGACCTTACATAGAGCATATGCAACAGACTCGCATTTGGAGAGAGAACATAAACAATTAGTGGACATAAACAACTAGCAAAGGGTAGAAGCCTACAATCAGCGCCTTTAGTTCTGAGTGATGAGAGGCAATTGTAATAGCAACCCATATACACCCATCAGGTACAAGGAGAATGATTAATCGCATGGGTCTGAAGACTAGACTGTATTATCTAAATTTATTGTATGAGACACACTTAATCAATAATAAGTAGCGAGTATTTGATCAGGAAAACGAAACAACAAATACAAAAATTAGATTTATACACAATCGGGACATAGAGAGGTAATTATACAACCATCACGATAAATAGTGAGAAGCTTGCGACCAAGGAGAAGAGCACATATATGTTCCTTCATTTGGACATAGAAGCCAAGTGTATAATTTTATTGCGGGAGAACCATCAAATGAGGAATATAAGAGGTCAAGGATCACATGTTACATTCAGAAGACTAGAAATGAAGGGAAGATGATAGATACAAAATTTATTCATTAATCGATCACATTCAATAGCAATATAAATATTATTTTTTCATCTTGGTGGTGAGTACATTTAGGAAGAACGTCTAATCAATGTGAGGAAGATATCTGTATCAAGAACTCATTATTGTTATCAGAAATCTCTATATCAATGTCTTTGACAAAGACATATTTGAAGAGGGTATAAATTAAACAGATTGACCAGACCATGGAAGAACAAATAGAAGAGGATCTATTAATAAGAGCATATAAAATACTTAGGTACTCTTCATAATGAAGATATAAGAAAGTAGTACATGATCTATTAGGTCGATTATAATAATGGAATATATGTGAGAAAAATCATATTATAGGTTGATGGAATTGGATATAATATGAAAGTGTTGGGCATAATCTTTGAAGCCAAATTTAATTGCAAATTTTAGGTAGAGAAATTAGAAGAAATTGAAGAATTTTGAAATACTCATAACTGGGGGACATTACATGGATTCATTCTCCACTGTCTTCACACCTTCTATCCTAACCTCAGAAGTAAATACATAGGCACTTTCTATATCTTCGGCCGTTTCTCTCATTTTAATAGCTGAAAAATGCGAACACTTAGGAAATGTGTTTGAGGATTTTTCAACCCTCACAAAATGTCAAGTTTCTCAACTTGATACATCCCTGACTGGTTTTGAGTTGTTCATGATAGAATCTTCCTATCATGCTGTAATGGTCCCATCATAAAATAAATAATTAATCAAACCTTTGTTAATGGAACGATTGATTTAGTGTATCTTGGACCCATTTTTTATTTAATTGTTTCCGTAGGTGTGGCTGTCAAGTATCTTTATAAACCCTCAGGAAATTCCTCTAAAGGGTATTTAAGCACATGTTGGTAGTACTTGGTATACGATTTGGACTGTTTCTTTGTATTGCAGATCCCTGTTGGAGTTCAGTATTCTTCGCCATTTTGAAAGTGAAAGATCTTCCCTACTTGGCTTTCTTCGATTTCGGTGCGCTTCAACCTTCACCCTATTTCGTCTGTGTATTTCTTGGTTCAGATTTGGAAAATCTAATCAATATTCTTATTAGCAAATTGTTTACTGTATGGGGTAAATAGATTAATGCATACAGACAACAAACATAAACATGTAACAATAGTACTCCTTTTATTATTCGCATATGCCAAAGAGATTACATAATGTTTACAATGATGACTACAATGATCTCAGATGGTGTACATATACTTTCCAAAGAACCTTTACAAAGGGGTCATCGGCTACATAACAATTAACGACTATATGCTAATCTACCTGTCGGCTACACAATATTTATCGACGACACCAACCCGTTGGCTACACAATGTCTATCGACGACATCATCCCCCCCAAAAGAGAAGTTGTCTCTTTGCAACTTCAAAACTAACAAAATAGGAGACAACAACATACAATATAGAAATAATATATACAAGAGAGGAGGTTGCGTCCTTGAAGAGTTTTGCTGCCGGTGCAATTTGTACACTTGATATGTTTGGATGCGCAAGTCCTTTTGAGTCCACGTATTAACCTCTACGACTTCCTTCAGAAGAAGCGCTGCGTATATATCTTGGGCCTTAGCTATTTGCAATTCTTGCTCTACTTTTTCCTTGTCTCGCAGCAGTGCTGTACGCTTAGCTGACCATGCTACCTGTTGGCTGGCCAAGTCTGCAGTTAACTTTTCTCTAGTCTCCCTCTCTACTGTCAGAGATCTCTTAGCTGTGACCTTTTCTGATGCTCTATCCGCCTCTGCACGCTTGCGAGCATAATAGACTTCTTTATACAAGCCCACTATCTCGTGCGCCAGCTTCTCCATTGAAGTGTTACACAGTCCCAGCTTAGGCGCGATGGCCCAATCACCCAACATCTCTGGGGTCTCAACAGCTAGCCAACCCTTGTCCTTAAAGCAGGAGCGAAACCGCTTAGGACAAACTCCTTGAATATAAGCCCGAATCAAATCTAGCTCTCTTTGACGAGTCAAAGCCTGTAATGCAATGGTGTGTCCTTTTTTCAATGCAACCCACATGGCTCTGAGGTAGTCCTTGCATCTATCCTCATCTGACCCATAATCCTCTTTCACCACATCGTCCATTGTCCACTCCCCATCACTATCCATCTTTGCCGCTCCTGCGGTAGCCAAGTCCACATCTGGTGTCGCCTCCTCCTCCCTGGGTGTACCCTTGGACTGTGGAACTGCCACCTCCTATGGCTCCGATATGGCAGTTGGTCCTAGAGAGACCCCTCCATGCCTCAGGGACTGAATGGACGGACCGACCTCTACAGGAATGAGTCGGAACTGCTGCCACAGGAATGCGCTAGCTTTGTCCATCACCTCCATCTTTTCGGGCTGTCCTGTCTGTCTCAGCTCAATGCTCTCATCTTGCTGTGCTGGTTGCACGTCCACCAACAAGGAGGACGAAATAGTGACCACAACATTAGAGCCAATCACATCTAATTGAACCTGAGGTTTGGGCTCTGGCGCTGGTAACTCTACCATCTTTGGGGTTGGCTCTGCTGGTGCAAAGGGGCTTGGTGAACAACTCTGGGAAGGCATGCCTTTGGTTGTGGCCATAGGAGAAACAACATCTGCCGCGACCATTGGGAAAGCAACATCTGTAGTGGCCATTGGTGAAACAACATCTGTCGCTGCTCGTGGGACATCTGCCCCTGTCGATGGAGTCATAATGACTGATGCATGACGTTGGCCAAACAAAGGAATGAGTGAGGTGGTGGTGGTCAAGTGTGCTGAAGTTGGCAACTGAGGAGGGGTGAAAAATGTGGACTTGCTACCTGCTACGTCGTTGCTAACTTCTGCAAAAGTACTCTCTTCCTCGGATTCGGCCCTACTGCTCTCTGAAGTGTCCTCCCATCCATTGTCTGTGTCTTCGTATGCCTCCAATCCCTAGAATACCTTCTCCTGCCCGGCTGCTGTTCCACCCGTGTCCAAATGTCTCCAATAGAATATTGGAGGCTCTCCTGGCACCAACTTTCCCCTCGATGGAACTTCAAAATCGTCGAGTAGTATCTGATTAACGACTGCCTCCAAAAACAAACCAATGGCATGGTGTGGCATGAAGAATGTCCGATGCTGGAGTGTCATGAACTCCTCCATCTTGTCGGCGAGGACTGTGGCCCAATCGTACACTGTGCCATTCATGATGTCGTTCATGAATACAATCTGTGGCAAAGCTATATCCGAAACTCAACTTGCCCTTGTTAACCTGCTTTTGATGACATCCATAATGCATCTCCAGTGGCCGTCTTGAATAAAATCTCGCCGAAGCCTTCTACATTTGGCACCCTTTACCATTGACTCCATTTCCTTTGGCGTAAGATCGTGGCCCACTAATTTCACCCAATATTCTTTTCGTTCTTGTGACAGCTTACGGTTCTTGATCTCCACTTTCCAACCTCCTTGGCCAGGGATGCCAAAAACCCTAGTGAAATGCTTTAGTTTGAAGGAGACTGTCATACGGTGCTTCTTGTACATAAATGTACTAGTTCTGTTGTTCTTATTGTATGATTCTATCATGGTTCACAAAACTGATTCAAACAATTGAATGGAAAATACTGGAAGCTGTATGGCCCAATGCACTTGTGCTCATACCAGAATTTGTTTGATTACATTTGTGTCTAGAGTTTCTTGCCACCATTTCCGACACTCGCTGCCATTGAGTCCATCAAACTGAACTGTGAGATGTGAGAGTTCAGCCCTTACTTTTTACTTCTTACTAGTGGATGTTGATGGCCTTGCAACTCGGATTTCAGAAGCCAAGACTCTGGCATTCTTCTCCATATTTTTCTTCAATTAGTTCTTCCACTGCTTTCTTTTCCTTGTAGAATCTTGCGCCCGTCCAAGGTCCACAACTTTATTGCTCCATTATCACTTACTTCCTGAATTTGTTATGGCCCGACCCATTTGACTTTAAACTTTCCTAGTTTGATTTCGTTTCGTCCATCATACTTCAACACCAGCTGTCCTAGTTGGAACTTGTTCAGTTTCAGGTGTTTATCATGCCATGTCTTGCGCCTGTTCTATGTCACCTCCGTGGTCCATTGTGCCAATAGCCACTTCTCCTCGAGTTTGTTCAGATTATGCAACCTTTCCCTCAGGCTTTCCATGTCGCCTAACTTATTCTCCAATGCAATCCTTAGACTCGGTCTCATAAATTTTGCTGGTACCACTGCCTTCTGTCTGAACATCAACTGGAACGGTGTGTGTCCCATTGTCACCTTGTACCCCATGCGGCATGCCCAAAGGGCAGAGGGCAATTTTTCCTCCCAGTCTTCACCTTCTACCACACGACTTGTAGATGATTACTACCAAGATCTTGTTCATAGCCTCCGCCTATCCGTTTGCTCGTGGGTAGTATGGGCTTGATACAGAATGATATATCTTGAATTCCTTCGTTAACAGTTTAATGATGTGATTGACAAAATGCCCTCCATGGTCACTTGTTATCTAAAGTGGAATCCCATACCGAGTGATTATTTGTTCATAGATGAATTTTGCTGTACTGACTGCTAAGTTATCAGGTAGGGCCCGTGCTTCCACCCACTTTGTTAGGTATTTTGTAGCGATGACTATATATTAGCATCGGTACCTTCGGCTTACTCTCAGGGGTCCCACGAAATCCAATCCCCATTGTTCGAATAATTCCTGTGCATGTGAGGGGTGCAACGACATGAAGTTTTTCTTTAGCGGCTTTCCAGCCCTTTGGCAAGTATCACAACCGACGACCCATTCCTGCGTGTCGTTGTACATTGTTGGCCACCACAATTCTGCCAGTAATATCTTCCTTGCCGTGAAGTTAGGTCCTATATGTCCTGTTGGGCCCTCATGTGCTTCCTTCAATACTTTTGGTATTTCCTCCAATACACACTGTCATAGGATGTGATCTGGCTCCATTTTGTAGAGTAATCCATTAATCAATTGAAATGTATGGCTCCTTAATACCAATTTCCGTCTTTCATTTTGTGGCATCTGCCTTGGTGGCTGTTCCGTGGAAAGGTACTCCCCAATATTTGTGTACCATTTTGGCAGTACTACAATTTGAAATAATCGTGTACCATTTTGGCAGTACTGCAATTTGAAATAATTGTGCATCAGGAAAATCATCATTCATGCCACCATCCACTAATTCGCCTATTTTAATTCGTGACAGATGGTCTGCGTTGACATGATGCTTCCCGGGCCATACAATGATCTTGAAGGTGAATTCCTGCAACAAAAGTAGCCACCAGATGATTCTTCCTTGGATGACAAGTTTATTTACTAGGTACAACAGGGCTTGATGGTCTACATAAAACACGAACGGTGTCGCCAACAAGTAATGTCGGAACTTTTGCATTGCATACACCATTCCTAAGGCTTTCCGTTCTGTTGTACTGTAGTTTTGTTCTTCTTTTGACAGTAGTCGACTGGCAAAATATATCGGGTGATCTAGTCCATGGTTGCCTGTCTGCGCTAGGCTCCTATTGCATAGGTGGATGCATCTACGTGAACATAAAATTCCTTGTCCCAATTCAAGTACGCCAAGATAGGTGTTGTGGCCAATCGTACCTTCAACCCTTCAAATGACTCATCCTATTCTTTCTCCCATTTGAATGGTTCCCCTTTGCATGTTAACCTGTCGAGTGGTAATGATACTTTGGCAAAGTTTTTGATGAATCTTCTATAATAGCCTATGTGTCCCAAGAATGACTTTACCTCCGTTACATTTGTAGATGGCTGCATTTCCATTATCAGTCGGACTTTGTCTGGATCTGTTTTCAATCCCTCCTTATAGACTATATGCCCCAGCAATCTTCCTTGTGGAACCATGAATTTGCATTTCTTTGGATTTAAGGCTAGTCACGCCCTTTGACATCTTTCTATGTATTCGCCCAATGCTGCCAGATGTTTGTCTTTGGTGCTGAATACGGACTAGTCATCCAGGAATGCTTCGAAATTTCCAACGGACATTTTGTCGAATATGTGCAGTATGATTCTTTCGAATGTCGTCGGCGCATTGCACAGGCTGAATGGCATACGGTTGTTTGCATACACCCCGTCTTCTACCACAAATGTCATTTTCAGCTTGTCCTCTTCTACTATGCAAATTTGATTATATCTCGAAAACTTGTCCATAAATGAATAAATCTCATGTCCAGCTACTTCCTCCAATATACTATCTGTGAAGGGAATTGGGAAGGGGTCCTTGATTGTTACTGCATTGAGACATCTGAAGTCGACACATATCCTGATTTGGCTAGTATCCTTCTTTAGGGATATGACTATGGGCGATACCCATTCACTTGTTTGAAACTTAAAAATAATACCAGCCTCCAGCATTTGGTTAATGTCTTTTGTAACTCGTACCGCATAATTTTTATTCATCTTGTAAGGTCGCTTCTGTACCGGCACTGCACCTTCGACCAGCAGGATGCAATGAACACATAGCTCTGGCGGAACTCCTTTTTAAATCCTTATATGTCCAGGCAAATACATCTTTGTATTCCAAGAATATTTTAAATGCTGCTGCTTTTAGTACTAGATTCCAGTTATCCCCCACTAGTATGTTTTTTGGTTCGGCCTCATCTCCCAAATTCATGGTTTGTACTGTGGCTTCGTCATATTTTATTTGCTTTCCCTCACCGAATTCATGTGCAGTTGTTTCATCCAGCGGTGCGTCCCCTTCTTTTATTTCTGTGAATTCTTTTGGAAATCCGTCTCCATTGTGCCCTTCCTCTATTGTTAGTATGTTGTAGCTTTGAAATAGCTCATAATCCTCCATCAGTGAAATAATCCATTGACTGAATCCAAATCATCATCCGTTGACTCACTTTCCAACCATAGGACTCCTTCTGGATCTGGTTCCATTCGCTGCTTTCCTTCGTCCTCTTCTTCGGAATCAAATGAGAGAGCTTCCTCACCCATCATTTGTGTGTGTAAATCAATAATGAATTTTTGCCCTTTGCTATCCAGTGATAGTGTATTCTTCTTCCTGTCATGCTTAACCTTTGCTTGTATGAGCCATCCATGGCCTAGAATGGTGTCATATCCTCTCTTCAGCGGGATGACGATGAAATCGAGTAGGAATGACTGTGTTCCAATAGTTATTGGCTGTGCCATAAGGACGCTGGGAGGTTTGATGCCGTGTTGGTTTGCTGTCAGTAATTGGAAGGTAGGCAGCCACAATGTCGGTTGTCCCAACTTCTTCCAGGTATCTTCTGGTAACACATTCACACCTGACGCTCGATCCACAATTGTGTCCGTCAGAATAGTTTCCAAAATTCCCATTTCGATGACTGCCGGATGTCGTCCAGACGCAAGGGCTAGCAGCATTGGGTCCTCTGCACTTGCTCCAGTTTCCTTCTCCCTTGTCCTAGTAATTTAGCAGTTGGAAGCGATGTTTGTAAGTGCTGATCGAAGTTGAGGCATTGTGAGCAGCAGATCGTTTATTTTGATTGGTACTTCCATTTGTAATATTTGTCATATGGTGTTTTGTTCTGTGCCATTCTTTGTTGAGGTACCGGTAGTGTCCTTCAATTGCAATTTCTCTGCCTGCGTTGCTTTCTTAATTTTCGCCCGTGCTTCTTCCAATCTCTTCTTTTCTTCTGTCGGGTCAAGGTATAGTTTTGCTTGTTTATGGGTGATTGCCAATACTTCCTCTTTGTTCACGTCGATGCTAATCAAATTCACTCACGATTTTGGGCACTTGGCATTTTCATGATCTCCAGGACTGCACCATCTGCATAACAACTTTGGTGCGTTCGTTGATATACAGTTCCATGCGAAATGGCCCCACAAATTGCATGCTCGCCATTGAACCGTAGGGTGGCCGTTCGCATCGTATTGGATTCGGCTGCGGCCCCCATTATTATTGTTGGTATTGTTGTTTTGCCCTCTTCTATTATTTCTCTACCCACCCGAAGTGGCACCATCACTATTGGTGTTTCCGCTCCCTCCTGACGTCGAAGCCTCTTGTGTTAGAAGCACTGGTTGATGTCCTCTTATTTTCATATTGAAGGGGCATTCTTTTGTGGAATGTCCCATAATTTGACAGATATCGCAGAACTGGTTTTTCAAACAGGATCCCTCCGTTGACCTTCTGTCTTACATTTTGTGCACCATAGCTCATTTTCTTTTGTCTCTTTCTACATGTTTTTAGATTCCTTCATCATTTTGATCATATCTTTTTGGAGAGTTCGGACTTTCTTGCTGCCCTTTTCGTCATCACTACTATCTTCTTCCGAGGACGCGTCATCTGAGTTGGATGAGCTACTTGCCTTCTTCTTTTTCGTTTTCTGTTCACTATGTAAGTCCATCGCCTGATTGTATGCTTCGGTGTATGATGATGGCGGCACAATCTTCATTTTCTTTTTTAACTCCGGTTGTAGTCCTTCAATGAACCATTGCTTTTTCAGCCCACCTGCCGACTTACTTTCCATTTTGTTTATTAATTCTTTTAGCTTTCTGGCATATACACAGATGGTTTCACTTTTCCCTTGCTTTGTGGTGTATATTTCTGCTACGATCTCATTGTTGTAGTGCGTAATTGAAATTCGGCAATAAACTCTTTTTTAACTCTTGCCCAATTAGTTAATTTTTGGGGATCTACGTCGGCAAACCAATCAATCGCTACACCTCTTAAGATTGTTGGAAATTGTCGAACCCATTCATCTGTGTCAGTTATGCCATTTGTCGTCCAAATTGTTTCGCATGTCTTACAGTGTCTGATTAGATCGGTCGTTCCATCACCATCAAACTTTGGCAAATTGTCCTTTGGTCCTACCATTATCACTTGATTTTGTGTACGGGCATTGTTCTGTACTCCAACACCGACGCTGTTTTGCACTCTGACATCGGTGCTCTGCACTCCCACACCAGCGCTTTGCACTCCCAGACTGACACTTTGTACTCCCACATTGGCGACCTGCACTCCAACACTAGCGCTGTTTTGGACAGTCATCTTAGTTCCAACAGCTACATTTTTTGGTGAAGAAGGGTCTTCATTAAGCAAAGTTGTCCGTTTCAGAAGTGTATCTTGGACGAAGAGTTCACTCGACGCTTGTGCTCCCTTGACACTCCGAGCCATGTGAGTTAATTCCCTTCCGTTTGGATTCTCTTCCCTCGGCGTATACAGGTTCAAAAATTCCTCCCTTGCTTCTTTCACCAAATCCAACTGTTGTCGAGTCTCTTCTAACAATTCCTCGGTGCTTCGGTGTCCGTTGGCATTCTGTTGAAACCTCCGTCTGTGCTCAGCTTGTTGTGCCAAAATTAAATTTTCTTGTGCGGTGTGTATTCCATCTTTTCCCTTTATCTTATTTCTATCCTTGTTAAGCTGATTTGGCATTAGTCTTCATTCCTCTGCCTTCGTTTCGGGTCCATTAGGCAACGGTGCCAAATGTTCACCGTATAGGGTAAATAGATTAATGCATACAGACAATAAACAGAAACATGTAATAGCAGTACTGCTTTTATTATTCACACATGCCAAATAGATTACATAATGCTTACAATGATGATTACAATGATCTTAGATGGTGTACATATACTTTCCGAAGAACCTCCCCGAAGGGGTCGTCGGCTACATAACAATTAACGACTATATGCTAATCTAACCATCGGCTACACAATATTTATTGACAACATCAACCCGTCGGCTACACAATGTCTATCGACGATACAACTATTCTTACTCTCCATTGAAGTGCAATTGCTTGTGTTGGATTTCGTCTGTGTGCGTATTTAACTTCCATTAGTATTTGTTCTGTCAGTCTTCCGCACCGTACTTGTCACCCTTTAGGATCTCTCAACTTTGTACTCCATTCCATCCTCACTGTATGGACATCCCTCCATCATCCATGTTGCGTGTTGACACTGTACGACATTCCCTGATCACCATACGACTCCCTCCACAACAACTGTATGGCCTCCTCCATCCCATACGACCGTGTTGCACTACTGTACAACCTTGTTACACTACCATACGACCTTGCCCCACTACCGTACGACCCTGCTCCATACACTTCCATATGGCCTGTTGTCCTATATTTTGTCACCACAAAATGCAGGTAACAGTACAGAACTTTTCAAACTAGTTTCATATCTCTATTAGTTGAATTTGATATTCAATTGTCTAATGTTTATTGATCAATCAACTCCAATTTGTATATCAGATCGTTTTACTGAAGGGTTTCGTCGAGTCTTTTTCGTTTTCCTTTCTATCGAGTCTTTGCTTGATTTTTGAGGGCTTCGTCGTCCTTTTCTTTGTTTTAGAGTTTGCGTTTGTTGGTTTTTAGTCCTTTGCTTTTGCTCAAGTCATGGCTTTTAGTTTCCCCTTCGATTTGATCTAACATAGAGCTCAATCGGAGTTGTTAGTCAAGAGATATGGTCATTTTAGTGCCCAAAAAGTGGACCTTTTTGATGCAACGACACAAATTAAAACTATCATGTTATATTTTTAATTTGACATTCACTTTCTAAAAAATGTAACTTAAATTCACTTTATGTTATGTTTATAAGTTACTTTATCATTTAAATTTTCACTTAAAGTAACTATTATGCACTTCATGTTATAATTTTAAGTTGAGTTACTTTTTGATTTTTTACTTAAGATGACTATATTAATTATATAGTTCAATTTAATTTTTGATATCTAAATCAAATGCTCATTTAAATGTTACTTTTTAAAATGATATTTCTGTTATATTTTTAATATGATATGTAAATATGGTTTATGTCCCATTTAAGTAACATTTTAATGAAAGTAAATTGACATGTGCTTATTAAATCACTTTAAGTTATCAAATGTGGACATTTTATATGCCATTACATGTAAAATCCATCAAAAGTGGACATTTTACATGTCATTGCATATAAAGTTCAACTTAGAAGCGTAAGGTCATCAAAAGTGGACCTTTTTGATGCCATTGGATATAAACTCCCTTGAAATATGCAATGACATCAAAAAGGTGAGTTTTATGACTTAAATATGCTATTGCATACAAAACATGAGCTTTCACTTAAAATATGCAATGCCTCCTAAAAGTTGTGTTTTGCATCATGAGGAGTTTTTAAAACATGCAATCCATGCCAAAAGGTGCAATTTTCACCGTATGCATATTTTAAAACATGCATTACCTCTTAAAAGGTGTGATTTGTACTAAAGTTCATGTATTTTCTTCCAAGAAACCCCTTTTTGGAAAAACACATGCAAAGAGACTTCAAGAATCCGATTTTGAAGATTGTGGGAGATTTCCTTCATAGTTTTTCATGAAATTTTTCCAATAGGCTCATTTTTGCCTATCAATGGATTTTCCAAGATTGAAAACAAATTCATCTTGGTAAAAAACGATTTTTCAAGCTCCATCCAAGGGTATGCTTTTGGTAAAAACTTCAAATAAATCCATTTATGGCTCACGATTTTTATCCAAGAGGAATCGATTTGGCATTATATGTGTTCTATGTTGCATATTGGTAAACATTTTGGCTTTTAGAAGCCAAAACATTTTGATCTCACACCTTGAGAATCACGTTTTTGGTCAAAAACGTCCCACATGCATGTGCAACCAAAAACGTTGGAGTTTAGAGCAATAATAGGGCACATTTTTGGCATCTCCCACTAAAATGCCTCATTTGCTGCCTTCTCTAATTTGAGTTTGCAAAGTTTGAAAGATTGAAAGTGTTTTTTGAAGAAGTTTTCAACATTGGAGCATTTTCCTCCACTATTTTTGGCACTTAATCTTCATGTAAGTGGACAATTTCTTTCTTGCTATTTAATTTGTGCTATCTTTCTTATTTTATGCACATTATTGCTTGATGATTGCTACTTGTTGAAATATGCCATGGAAAGTGCATTTTTCCTTTAAAAATGAAGAAATTGTTCATTTTCATGTTTTTGGGTTTTGCTTGAAGAATCAGAAAACATTGCAGCCCCTAGATCTATCGGAGAAAGAAAAAGACCAAACATATTTTCTAGCTATATTGCACTTATGAGTGAACTCTCAAGCTTTTGACCCTTCAAATGTAGAAGAAGCTATGAAACAACACTTGGAAGGACACCATGACAAAGCAATATAATTCCATTCTAAAAAATGACTTTTGGGATATTGTTCCTAGACCCAAAAATAAATCAGTTGTATCCTCTAAATGGTTATTTGAAATCAACATGCATAAAATGGAAGTATTGACAAACACAAAGCTAGATTTGTTGCGAGAGGTTTCTCTGAAAGGGAAGGCATCGAATATGAAGAGACATTTGCCCCAGTTGCCAAATATACAATCATGCATCAAATGGAAGTATTGACAAACACAAAGCTAGAGGTTGGTAGATATACAATCATGCATCAAATGGAAGTATTCACAAACACAAAGCTAGATTTGTTGTAAGAAGTTTCTCCCAAAAGCAAGGCATTGACTATGAAGACACATTTGCCCCACTTGGCAGAAATACCTCTATTAGAACTGTAATTGTCACTGTTGCATCTAAAGTGTGGAAAATTCATCAAATGGATGGAAGTTAAGACTACTTTTTAAAATGGAGTAATAGAAGTGGTTTACTTAGAGCAACCTGAAGGATTTGTGGCACATAATAAACAATCACATGTATGCAAATTGAAGAAAACCTTGTATGGACTAAAGAAAGCTCCCTAATTTTGGTATGAATGGATAGATCATCACTTGTCCAAACTTCGTTTCTCCAAAGATGATGCAGACCCTAACTTGTCTTTCAAAATACAAAAGGGGGATAAGTTAATTTTGGTACTTTATGTTGGTGACTAATTGATTACAAGAGAAGATCCCCTAATAGTCAAGTGTAAACAAGATCTGGCATCCAAATTTGATATAAAGGATTTAGGATTACTGCTCTACTTCCTAGTTCTAGAAGTATGGCAAACTACAAATGAAATCATCCTAAATCAAGGAAAGTATACATTTGATATACTAAAAAGATTTGGAATAATGGAATGCAAATCTATGAAGACTTATGGAAACAAATTAACACAAACTAAAAGAAGCAACTAAAGACTTAGGAAATGTTGAACCTACTCTCTATCGACAAATTATTGGTTTCTTAATGTACTTAGTGAACTCAAAGACCTAATATCTGTTATGTAATGAATGCACTAAGTCAGCTCTTGTGTGAACCCAAACAAGTTCATCTAGTAGCAGCCAAACACATCCTAAGGTATCTTCGTGGTACAATTGAATATGGCTTAAGTTACACAAATGTAGAAGTAAATCTAAGTGGTCATATAGATTCTGATTGGGCAAGAAATTCATGAGACCAGAAGAGTACTTCAGGATGTGTTTTACCTTGAGATCAACAATGATATCGTGGTTTAACAAGAAGTAATCATTTGTAGCTCAGAGCTCCACTGAAGCATAATATATTGCAACATCTATGGGAGCTTGAGAAGGATTATGGTTAAGGAAACTTCTAGTTGGATTATTTGGAAAAGTACTAGTACGTTTTACCATTCACTATGATAGCCAAAGTTGTATCAAACTTTCTCTGAATCCTATTTTTCACAATAGATCAAAGCACATTGAGATAACTTATCAGTGCATACGAGACGTGGTTGAGAAGAATGTAGTAGACCTAAAATATCAATTACATAGAATCAAATTGCAGGCATTCTTACTAAGACACTTGCTAAAGCGAAGATGGAACTCTTTCGAAGAGAACTCAGTGTGATTGTAAATTCTAAGAGAGTCTCAGAATAATGATTATTGTACTATATTATTTTTATGAATGTTATGTTATAATTATATGAGCCTTATGTAAATCATTAGGAAGTGATGACTTTCAAATGATCCTCAATTGTATTTACAGAAGTCATTGAAAGGTGACGATCTTATAATAACTTAAATCATGATATACATTTTTATGATATTTAAATAGATCATAATATATTATATCTTGTAAATCAACAACTTAGATGCCATTTACTTGACGATCTGCGAGTTGCTTGTATTGATATATTTTGAGTACTTGGTGAATATCATGTGTTGATATTTTGTAGGTCATTACTCAGAGTATTTGGTGAATACCATGTGTTGATATTTAGGATGCTAATACTCATGATATCTAATGTAATATTAAAATGGTGGAAATCTTTTAATCAAAGACATCCTTAAAATTTGCCATTACCAATATTGCCAATGCCATAATAGTTACCTAGTTTTTTACCTACAAGCTCAAATAGGTAGAGTCATGCTTGCTACAATGTGTTCATTCCAAAAAATCTGATTGTCTTATACTGTAATGCAAAAAACATTTTCTTTGATCCCAATCATGCATAGACTTTATATTTTATGAAGAAAAGAGAGAGCAACTGTCAGCCGACTGGATGGTTCCGGCGGTGTTTCTGTAGCCGACGGAATGATGTCCGGCGGTGTTTCTGTATTCTGTAGCCGACGTTGTCAGTAAATAGTTTGTAGCGGATAGAATATTTGTGGTCAACGGACTCCTTCGGGAAGGTTCGGCGGTAGTATTTATAGCTCATCTGGGATCTTTGTAAATCATCATTCATCTGCTATTGCCAATAATATATTGCTATTATATTCCATTGTCTGTATGCGTTCATTTTCTTTACCTGTACGATAAACATTTGGTACCGTTGCCTTATGAATCTGGAAGGTGGGAGGAATGAAGATTAATGCCAAATTAGCTTAACAAGGATTGAAATAAGGCGAAGGATGGAATCCGTACTGCGCAGGAGAATTTAATTCTGGCACAGCAAACCAAACGCCGACAGAGATTTCAGAAGATTGACGATAAAAACCGTAGCGCGGAAGAATTGTTGGAGGAGACTCGGCAGCGGGTGGAATTGGTGGAAGAAGCACGGGAGAAGTTCTTGAATTTGTGTTCGCCGAGGGAAGAAAATTCAGATGGAAGAACATCAACTTGCACGGCTCACAGTGCCGACGGAGCACGAGCGTGGAGTGACCTCTTCGTCCAGGATAGACTTTTGCGGGAAACAATTTCTGAAGATCCTTCTTCTTTACCAAGGTTCGCAGCTGTCGACACCTCCGGTGTGGGAGTGCAGACCGTCGGTGTAGGAGTTCAGACCACCGGTGCAGGAGTTTAGACCGCCAGTGTGGGAGTTCAGACTGCTGGTGCGGGAGTGCCAACCACCGGTGTGGGAGTGTCGACCACCAGTGGAGTGCAAACCTCCAGTGTTATGGCGGGACCCAAAGAAAAGCTGCCGAAATTTGAAGGTGATGGTACAGCCGACCCCATCCGACATTGGAAGACATGTGAGATGATCTGGTGGGCAAATGGAATCACAGATGCCGACGAATGGGTTAGGCAATTTTCGGCAACCCTACGGGGTGTCGCAATTGATTGGTTTTCGGAGATGGATCCCCAGAAGCTGGATACATGGGATAAGATTAAAAAGGAGTTCTTGGCGGAGTTTAAGCTCTTGCGGGATGATAATGAAATCGTAGCGGAAATTTTCAATACCAAGCAGGGGAAGCACGAAACTGTCTGTGTCTATGCCAGGAGATTAAAAGACTTAATAAACAAAATGGAAAGCAAGTCGGCGGACGGATTGCAGAAAAGGTGGTTTGTGGATGGCCTACGCTCACAGTTGCGGAGGAAAATGAAAATTGTACCACCGTCGTCATATGTGGATGCTTATAACAGAGCATTGGACCTGGAAAGTGAGCAGAAGACAAAGAAGAAGAAAACTAGATCCTCTGATTCTGATGACGACGAGCCTGACGGAGATGATAGTAGTGACGATGAAGGTAGCAGCAAGAAGGTTCGGGCCCTACAAAAGGATATGGTTCGCATGATGAAGGAGTTTAAAAACATGCAGAAGGAGCCAAAAGGCAATGAACTGTGGTGCATGGAATGTAAGACCGACGGTCATACTAAAGGATCGTGTCCAAAGAACCAATTTTGTGACATTTGTCAGATCATGGGCCATTCGACAAAAGAGTGCCCCTTTAACATGAAGACAAGAGGATCTCCAGATTGAACTTTAACTCCTCTGGTAGGGAGACATACTAGATACAAATACGGAAATGATTTAATATTTCACAATATCTGTAATGATCAAATTCAAAATGCTAAATGACCGTGTCCTCTTATCCGATATTTAAATTGTATACAGAATTCCAGAAAATAATTACAAAGGATGATTCTCCTGCAGTTTAAATCTCCACGCCTTTAATAATAAACAAAGAACATTTTATTTTATTACTAAAATAAAATAATAGAATTTATATTACAAAAGTCATAATGAGCCCCTTATTCCTCCATACAATAAATAAATATAAAATACTTCTTCAGAGTGTATAAATTTGAATGTTTTACCTAATCCCTGTCTTGTTCTTTTTTGTAATTGCCTATATATATGTGGATGAAGGGTTAAAAGAATAGCCTCTCAACCGATGCATCCCTTTACAATAGAAAATAATAATCTAATTCTAATATTTGGAATCGATTAAAATGTAAACTAAACACAAATTTGACTATCGCATTAACATATTATCATCAAGGGAGCTCAGGAATAATCTTCCTCATCACCTTCTTTGAACACGTTTTGTATAATAAACAAGATAAAAGTTATGACTTTTAATCTTCATGACTTGTGCTAGAAGAGTCTGAACATATCACTCGACATGGTTTTGTCTGCCACACAATCACTTGCTTCCATTCCTCTACTACTGTATATTGTCATCGACTGAGATGGCAATTTGTTGTTTATTCTTTTATTTTAATTCATTAGGCCCTCCAGACTCCACTGTGGCACTGTGTCATGGACATTTTGCCATCTTATCGAGAGTTAATTCATACATCAAGATGTAGAATTTGATTTAAAGTTTGAGATAAAATATTCTCATCACTGTCTGTGTCCATTGTTATGAACATTGATAATTAAATAATCCCGTGACTAATGGTTTTCTCAACACGGATGCATCTCTAGTATTGTTTTCAAATACAATGAAGATAGTCATATTATAATTGGTGCACCACCAACTCGATGACCCCCATTGTGTTTGTCTTTTGCAAATATCGAACACCTGCAAAGTATTTTAAATCTGAATTGCCATGTGATGTCCGCAAACATCTTATATGATTGTCTTGAAAATTTTGAATGCTAGGCGCGATTATCTTTTGGATATGCATCATACTTGGAAGTAACCTTTATTGTATTTTTAACAATTGATGGTTTGTGTATTTCATGTTGTTTTTTATTCCTTTGAATGTAATTCGATTGTAATATCCTTCATTCCAAATTATATTTGAAGACTTTTCACAATCTATACTTCTCCAACACCCTCAAATTCAAGTAAGAATGGTACTAGTAATGTGTGGGCATGATCTAGATCAATTCCTATACTTCAAAAGTATCCAACATTGGGGATGAGAGTAGATAATCACGAAAGGTCATTACAGGTCAAACAAGTTTAATTTCCTTTCTGTATGTGATTTGTTGTTTATAATACATTTTCATTCATTCTGATTTAAATCATAGCATGCCTAGAATTTCTTTTGTTGATTGATATTGTACTTCCTGTGTGTTTAGAAGCTATTAATCCTCATTCCTTGAAGGCTCTTTGACAATTATGTTTATATGACCTTCATATTCATAACTCCTTTATATGTTTTATATATTTCAATCGCCTCTAGTACCAATTTTGTCATAACAATGCTGAAGCTTTTTGACATTGATAATACCATTTCATCATTTATCTCTTAAATGATTTCACAAATGGAGATTAAATTTTTTGGCTCCATCAGTACTACTGAGAGAACTTGCAATGAATTAGGCACAGATCAATGATACTCAATGACTCATAGAAGAAACTCTCAAGAAGTTGGCAGACAATAAAATATCCGGTGAACAAAATGGTCACATGCGAACTTGGTCTTGAGTAAAGCAAACCCTTATCCAGCACGCTTTCAACCTTCCATGCCGTCTTTTACCCCATGGACAGAGGCACCATATGGAGGGAAGCAGCTGACCTTTGAAGAAATGCAAGAACAACTGAGAGAAGACTGGAAGATTGCGAATTTGGAGGAAGATATATCCTACAAAGATTATGCAGATCTAAGAATGAGATATTTGGGAGGCGGAAACAAAGGATATTTTAATGATGATCTTAGGAGGAAGTTGAGTAAATTAAATCTGTCACCATTTGACGGATCTGGATCCATATTTGCGCAAGCATGGGTAATGAAGGCAAATACTTACTTGTAGCTTAATCCCATGCCAAAAGAAGCAATTAAATTTGCGGCCTTACACCTGGAGGGAGTGGCATATGAATGGTGGCATTACGATACCATCACACTAGGGCATCATCAGATAAATACTTATGTGGAATTCATTGAAAGACTGATAGATCAATTTGATGGTAAGGATCTAGAATTCAATTTCAAAGATTTGGCACAGCTAAGGCAAACTAGATCAGTTCACCAATACATTGCGGAATTTCATAAACTCTTTGTTTTGGTCACGGACATTTCTGAAAGAAGACGGATAGTGCTCTTCATGGACGAGTTGACAGAACCACTGAAAGGTTGGGTAAAAGGGTTCAATCTTGTTACCCTGTCGGAAGCCATTAAGAAGGCACGGAGTATGGCATCATCATCTGCGTTATCCTCTTGAGGTTACTCATAGTCCAAACCGCCGGTGTTCTCGAGAGATAGATAATAAACCTCCATCGAGGAAGCCATCATTGGATGAAGCTACCAGAGAGGAGCTCTGAAGGAAGAAACTATGTTTCAACTACAAGGGACCATGGGAACCTGGGGACAAATGTCTCGGGAAAGGAAAAATTCACTACATTGAAGTTGTGTCCGATGACGAGGACGAACAAGATCTACCCTTCGATGACAACCAGTCCCACGAAGACACCAAAATGGTTAATCTAAACCGTACGGAGAGGATTGCAGCATTAGTATAGCACGAAGGATCTATCGCCTTGGCTGGGAACCTAAGGTGTATGGTGTTTCGTGTACGGGGAACCCTTCAAGGACAAAGAGTCATGGTGATGTTGGATAGTGGAGCCACTCTCAACTTCATAAACTCATCCTTGGTGAAACTAAGAGGGCTACCTACTAAGTCACATGTAGGATTCCAAGTCAAGGTTGCTGGAGGGACCCTGCTGCCCTGCACACACCTTGTTCCTCAGCTAAGTGTCACAATGGCAAATCACACCGTGACTGAGGATTTATTCATAGTGGACCTTGATGATATGGAGGTTATTCTGGACATACAATGGATGGAGACACTTGATGAATACACTTAGAGCTTCAACTGAATGGATTTCACTTTTGTTGTCGATGGAAAGAAGGTTGTTCTCCGTGGAATGACAAATGAGGGTCTGAAGGAAAGTTTCTGCACATCAGATGGAGGCAGTTTTTCTGCATGATGACGTTGCTTGGGTTGCACATTGTTTTGTCTCAGTAGAACCTATCAAAGGGTAATGGACACCTCACCAGGATGGTGATCTCCAAAATATCTTGAGTGATCATGATAAAGTTTTTATAGACATTCCTCTTGGCATACCTCCCCATCGTGGGTTTGACCATATTATCGAGTTGGAAGCAGGCACTAAGGCGGTCATAACCACACCCTACCGCCATCCCAAGAACTACTTGAGAAAGGATGGATCTATCCGAGTTCTAGCCCTTTTGCATCATCAATGGTATTGGTTAAAAAGGATGGAACGATGCGCATGTGTGTGGACTACTATGCATTGAACAGAAAAACAATAAAAAATAGATATCCCATTCCAAGGATAGATGAGTTGCTGGATGAATTACATGGTGTAGTCTATTTTCGAAAATAGATCTCTATTTCGGATACCATCAAATCCGCCTGAGGGAAGAAGACGTGGAAAAGACAGCCTTTCGTTGTCACTACGGGCATTATGAGTTCTTGATCATGCCGTTCAGATTAACGATTGCACCCGCTACATTCCAGTCATGCATGAATCGCATCTTCAACAAACAACTGCATAAGTACTTGTATTTTTTGATGATATCCTTATTTATAGCAAGACATGGGAAGAACACCTTAGACATTTGGATAAAGTCCTAAGGATCATGAAGGATCAATCTTTGTTTGCCAAACGATCCAAGTGTGAATTTAGTATGATAGAAATATTGTACCTGGGGCATGTTGTCAACAAATATGGAGTACAAGTTCATTAGGAGAAAATTCCTGCTATCCTTAACTGCCCCCCCACCGCCCACCCCCCACCCCCCCCCCCCCAAAAAAAAAAATCACTCTTGGAGTTGTGATAATTTTTTGGATTGTGCAGTTATTACCGGAGGTTTGTGAAAGGATTCTCTCAGCTGAGCACCCTATTAACACATTAGACAAGAAAGGGCTCCTTCCAATGGAATGAAAAGATGCAACTCACTTTTGATAAGCTAAAAGAATCAATGAGCACTTGTCTCGTACTTGCATTACTTGATTTTACTCAACTGTTCAATGTGGAGTGCGACGCATCCGGAGAAGGCATTGGTGCAAAACTGATGCAAGATAGACACCTCATAGCCTATGAGAACAAGAAGCTTACGCAAACAAAACTCTTATATTCCATTTACGACAGAGATTTTGGCCATCGTACATGCAGTAACCAAGTTCAAGCAATATCGGTGGGTGCCAAGTTTGTCATTCGTATGAATCACAATACTTTGAGATATTTTCTGAAGCAATGGGACTTGGACTCGAGGCAAGAAAAATGGGTAAGCAAGGTTTAGGCTTTTGATTTTGACATTGAATATGTGAAAAGAAAGAACAATGTGGTTACAGATGCTTTGTCTAGGAAACCCGCATTTGCTTACTAACCTAGATTTTAGCTGATTAGAAAGCACATTTGTTGGCAGAATATTCCAATAACACATTTGCATGTGAGCTAATGGATGGAAACACCCAGGATTATCAGTAAAGTGGTGGATGACATCATTTACTATAAGAATCAAATATATTTAGTGTCGGAATCAAAATTGAAGTAATAAATCTTGAAGGATGTACATGACTCACCCTTGGTAGGACACCCAGGCTTGCTCAAAGCTTACAGACATCTTAGAGAGAGGTTTTCATGGAAAGGTCTTAAATGATACATATTGTAGTATGTAAGAGAGTGTGCAGTCTTCCAGCAAAACAAATCCGAGCATAATCTTCCTGTCGGGTTATTGCAACCTTCTCCAATTCCAAAATAAAAGTGGGGAAGTATCTCAATGGATTTCATTACTGGACTTCCCAAGATGAACGGAAAGGATTGTATCTTCGTGGTGGTTGACAGATTGACGAAATATGCACAATTCTTTTCCATCCCCTCAGATTTTCAGGCTGCACAGGTAGCCGATCTGTTTTTAGAGAAGTCTTTCGTCTGCACAGGTTACCTCAAAACATTGTCAGTGTTCAGGATAGGCGATTTATTAGTATCTTCTAGATAGAATTGTTTCGGCTGGCAGGAACAAGATTGTCGCCTAGTACTAGTTACCACCCTTAGATAGACGGATAAATGGAGATTGTAAACAAGTAGCTCGAAGGCTACCTTTAGAACTACGTTTTGGCACAACGACGGGCGTGTGTCAAATGGATGCACCTAGGGGAATATTGCTACAATACCACTTACGACATGTCCTTTGGGATGACACCTTTCAAAGCATTATATGAGTATGAACCCCTTTCCTTCATCGACACAGTTCTGGGTGACAATTGTGCACCAAGGGTGAGGGGCTGGCTTCAGGAGTGACAGGACATCCTGAGATGCTTGAAGGAAAACTTACAATGGGCACATAATCAACAAAAGATGTATGTCGATAGACACTGAATCGAGAGAAGTTTTGAAGTGGGAGACTTGGTCGATCTCAAACTTCAACCATATTGACAATTCTCATTGAAGGAAAAGGGGAAAGAAAAACTGAAGCCACAATTGTATTGCTTTTATTGGGTAGTTCACTGCATCGGTGAAGTTGCCTATGAGTTGGAACTTCCAGAGGGGAGCTGTATTCAAAATGTTTTTCATGTCTCTTGCCTTAAGAAAGTTGTAGGATAGAACGTCATAGTAGCTGTAGACCTTCCACCGCTTAATGAAGAAGGAAAGCTCATATTAAAACTGGCCGAGGTCATCAAAGTACATGAGAAGACCCTGTGGAACCGCATGGTGAAAGAATATTTGGTAGATTGGAAACACTGGCCGTTGGATGATGCGACGTGGGAGGGTGAGCACATTCTATAGCATCCGACATTGCATTTGCTTGAGGACAAGCAAAATTTGGGATGGGAGGACTATGATGTTTTCGTTATAAAATAAATTATTAATCAAACTATTGTTAATGGACCAATTTATTTAGTATATCTCGAACCCATTTTTGTTTTGTTTACGTAGTTTTGTGTAGCCGTTGGCTATCTTTGTACACCTTTGGAAAGGGTTCCCCAACGGGTATTTAAGCACAGCTTGTAGGTAGTCATTAGGTATGCAATTTGGATTATTTCTTTGTATTGCGAATTCCCGTTGGGATTCATTATTGTTTGTCATTTCAGAAGTGAAAGACCTTCCCTATTTGGCTATTCCATTTTCGGTGGGATTCAACCCTCACCCTATTCCATTGCCTGTAATACTTCTCTCAGATTTGGAAAGTCAAAGCACCATCATATTGCTAATTGGAGAAATAACTTGTTTAATTTTGATTTGCTCTCTTGTGTTCAATCTCTGGAAAACATTTGTGTTTTCTCTGCACATGGTGTACCATCCGTACATTCTGTCAACTACATTGCCACACACACCAAGCTCCATCCACCACCCCTTACAGCACTCCATTTGGCAATACCTTAGTCTCCAACATATGGTCTCCATTACTACCACCATACGGCCTCCATAACTCCCCCACCATACGACTACTTTGCACACTGTACGATCTTGTCTTCAATCCACCATACAGCCTTTAGTTACCCACCGTATGGGCATCAACTATTCATCCCTCTGTCACCATATGGAAACAATATCTCTTCTTCACCGAATAACACTTATCAACCCCGTACGGCCCACAGTCCATCATTACCATACAGTCATACTATATGAGCATACCATACAGTACTGTGTTGCTTGAGGTCAAACTAGTTGCCCACACGGAGTTGAGGAACATCACAATCAAAGAGAGTCAGAAGTTATCAAAAGACACAAGGCCATGGTTGTCAAGGAAAATGCAGTAACACTATACAGAACTCCTGATCTTGTGATCATCTGGGGTAGCATCACCAAGTACAAGGCCTTTCAGGTCAATCCCTAGGATTGTTTCAATTCTCTTTCGTCTTTCTTCTTTTTATTTCATGTTTGTGATTAAAGAGGATGTATTACATGTAATATGACTTACATGTGTAATTACATGTAATGTGAGTTGCATGTAACCCAACAATTTCTCTTATTAGTTAGACTCAGTCAAAGTTGGTTGAGTTGCTCTTTTTTTTCCTCCATCTTTTTCTCAGCTCCTGTGCCTATACAAAGGAGTGTCATCTCATTTTAAAAATCATCTTTTGTTTTATGCAAGAAAGTTCTGCCACATTTGTGCAAGCATAACTTTGATTGTGTAGTACGAATTTGGGAGAAAAGTGAATAAAAAAAGCAATTTCAAAGCTTTGACTAGAAGCAATTTTGATAGAGCAAATTAGAAGCTTTGACTGTAATTTGTGCCTATTATCTTTGATTCATGTTACTATTGTGTGTTTAATAATAGAGTATAGTGATTTAAGAAACAATTGGATTCAAAGCTTTGACTGGGAATAGTTGTGGCAATACATAGACTGGGAGCTTTGACAATAGCTTGTGTTATCATCTCAAATTCACAAAAAATAGTTAGAATTCCCTACTTCTAGAAGTTTTTGTGCCCCAATGGTAGAGGTTATTCTTATAGAATAGGTTAAAACAGAACTTAGAGCCAAACTGATATGCTTTTAGCTAGCCTTTGAGTTAGTTTTAGTTTGTTGGTATCACCATTTACAACTTTAGATAGAAGTGTAGTTTGAGGTTTCATCTTGCCCATTATTTGCTACGCAGGTAAGTGGATTCTTTTATGAAAAATAAGAGTAAAGAATATTGGAAACATTACTTACAAAATCTCTCAACTTCTTGCTTACCTTGAATTGATCCAAGGAACGGTGAGAAGGGGGAGCCTTGTTGGGTGGATGTTTTGTAACCGATAGTTTTGGGTAAAAATTCAGTCACAAAATAGGATGAACAGCCACAGCATGTGAGACAGAGTCTCTCCTACCTTAAAGGGAAGGCTCCCTCTTCTCACTGTTCCTTGGATCAACTCAAGGTAAGCAAGAAATTGAGAGATTTATAAAGAGGGTGTTACTATTATCCTTTCTTCTTAACTTTCAAGAAAGGATCCACTTATTCGTAAGGCGAATAATGGGCAAGGTGAATCTCTAATTACACTTCTATGACGAGCTGGAAACAGTGATATCGATAAATTTTAACTAACTCAAAGGCTAGCCAAAACATACCAATTTGGCTTTAAGTCCTGTTGTACTTCTATGTGGTAAAATCTTTACAATTAGGGCACAAAGACTCCTAAAAGTAACAACAATTTAACTATTTTGCAAATTAAGACAAACACCCAAGCTACAGACAAAGCTAATAGCTATGGATTTTCACAATTGTTCCGAGTCAAAGCTCGGGATTCAATTGTTTCTTAACTCTTTTCTATCAATCACAAGATACAATAACAATGACAAAAGATAGTACGAATCAAAGGTAACTTGAATGAATTATAGGCAAAGCTTACAATTCACACAAATAACAATCTCACTTAATCAAAGTTAAGTCTCAAATGCTCCTTTGTATTCACTTTCTTTTAAAATAGTGCTACACAAACAAAGTTCTGCTGGCACAATTTCTCCAGAGCTCTCTTGCATAAAGATAATGATGATTTTACAATGAGGGGGTACTCCTTTATATAGGCAAAGAAGTTGAGAAAAAGTGGGAGCAACTCAACCAACTTTGACCAAGTCTAACTACAGAAACTAATGGATTACATGCAACTGCACATGCAACTTGCATTACATCTTTTACATACATGCAATTCGCATTACATGCAATTACACTTTATCATGTAATGCATCTTAAATAACTATGAACATGAAAGAAGAAGAAAGAAAATGGAAGAGAAAAGAACAATTTTGAAAGGCCTTGTACTTGACGATGCAATCCTAGATGATAACAGGATTGGAAGTTCCTGTACCTTGTACTGCTGCATTCATGTTGATAACCATAGTGTTGCGTCTTTTGACAACCTCTAGCTCTCTTTAATGAATTGTCCATTATCATGTGGAAACTTGATGTGATCCATCTTTTCTCGCTCAAGTTGTCGTGAATTCTCCTTTGTAGATCAGCACAAACTGGAGTCTTTGACACTTTGAAAACCTTCTTGACGATGTTCGGATGTACACTCAGAACAACTTTCCATCAGCACCTTTAACTCTTTTTTTTTTTTTTTGAAGTGCTTGGCGCATGGGAATGCATGTAAATGGAAATTGCTGATTTTCAAAAAGGGACTTGGGCTTTCAAGATGTCATTGCACGGAAAATGGATTACATGTAAATGCAACATGTAAAGGAAGGTGGAGGGTGAAATGAGATGCAAGTGTGAGTGAAAGATACACTTTAAATGCATATGCGGATGAAGGCTAAGATGAAAAGCATGGAAAGATACAGAAACATTTATTTGCTCATGAAGGTGCGAATGCATATGGAAAGGAGAAAATGACATCTTTTTTACTTTTCAAAAAGTGACTTCTAGTCAAAATTGGACCTTTTAGATGCAATTACACTTAAGACATTTCATGTAATCGTGTCGTGTGAATGGAAATGAAAGATGAGATGGATGAAAATGGAAATGGAAAATGGGATTACATGCATGTGCAGATGGCGAGTGAGATGATAAACATGTAATCGCATTTTTCGGATGAGATGTGAGATGTAATGACATGGAAATAGAATGTAAAAAATGATAACGCTTTCGCCTGTAATGAAGGAAAAACAAGTTTTTGGAAAAAAACTTGCAACTTCTCCAAAATGGAGAAAAATCAGCAACAAGCACACAAAATGAAAACAAAAGAAAAACATACTTTTGAAAACAACTCAAAATGCCAAGATGTAATGCACTCCAAAGATGAAATTTGAATTTCGAATTCTTGACCAGTTCCTTTAGGGGATTGAAGAATTTTTTGAGGGCTTCATAGTTAGACGTCTTACTTGTTTTTTTCCATTTTCTCCTCCCCATGGCCAAGCTCGTGGCCTTAGAGATGACCTATTTGTTCATCTCAAATGTTAGGCCTCTCACCGTAACCTTCCTATCATTCCAAGACACCAGAAATTGCTTCGATATACTTTCGTCATGCCCACCGGTCATAAATTCCATGAACTGTAACAGATCTCCTTCCTCACACACAAACATAGCCTTCACATTGTTCCTGAACTCAATGCCAATCTTGTTAGGATCAATGTAGAGCATATTGCCACCCATGGTTTCTAGTTTGAAATACTTGGAGAGATGCAAAGAATGCTTTTCTTGTAGAGCATATAGAGTGAAATTCAAAAGGCCCTTTTTAATGTGGTCGTAGCCTTTCTTTTTATTGCCATAATGGCAACGATGTGAGTATGGGATGATTGGGTAATCCAACTGTCTGTACACATACGAAGCCATGGTTTCGCATAAATACTTAGTGCCCAACTTGCCTTTGTAATTAAAATTATTTAAGTTTGCGTTGTAAATATAAATTCCCAAAATCTTTCCGTAGTGATGTGAAATCATTAAAAGTTTCTGCCTAAACCTCTTTGAATTGAGCCCAAAATTGCCTTTCCAGCTCATAATTAATATGTGCCAAGCGTCTTTCGGAGAACGAGAAATCTTGAAATAAGGAAAGGGTAACCCTTAGTACCCTTAAACCTCAGCCACATAGCCAATCTATGGTGCTAATTATGGTTACCTATTCCCAAATGTCCCTCCCTCCTGACAGGTTCCTTGTATCTTGTGAAGCAGATTTACCTCCCTCCAGCATCTTAACCCTTCCATTTGCAGCCAGCTGGCAACCATGGAGTCCGCAACAACGTTTCCCTCCCTGTATATATGCCTACATTTATTGTTCTGGAATAAATTTTAATCAAAGTTGTGTGCTTAATGTCAACTTAATTCTGCGCTTGTAGGTTGCTCAAAGATGTTGTTTCTTGGATCAAAGATGTGGTTGATGATTAAAGATCACAATAGAAATAGTTTGTCTTCACCATACTTTGAAATGGATGGACAAATGCAAGAAATTATACTAGATCATCATTTTTTTGGTTTCTTCGAAGGATCAAGTGGCCTTTTTGAAATCCTTGGATGCCTCAAATAAGATAAAGACAACTAAAACTTTGGCTCTTATGGTAGAGAAAGTTGTGATGGGGCTGAGGATTGCTAATGTGGTGCAATAATAACTGACAATGCAGCAGCATACGTAGCAATGGGTAGGATCCTTTAAGATAAGTATATCACACTTTATTGGTTTCCTTGTGCAACGTGTGTCCTTGATCTTCTTTCAAAGGAAATGGGAAAATTGGATTAGGTGAGATCGGTTGTAGACGATCCAAGAAAGATAACAAAATACATCTACAATCATCTTGGCTCCTCCTCTTGATGAGAGAATTCACCCATGGGAAGGAGTTTGTTAGACCTGCTACCACAAGGTTTGTAACAATTTTCTTAACATTGCAAAGTGTTATCAATTCTTTGAATCCTTTGGAGCAATTGTTTGTGAATCCAAAATGGCTAAACTCAAGCTATTTAAAGAAGCTCGATAGCTAGAGTGTTGCATGCATTGTCTTCAACAAACACTTTCTTGATGGTGCTACGAAAATTGTGAAGGTAACTTAGATGCTTCAAAAGTTGACTATTCATTTTTGTTGAATTCAATAATCGTCTTCCATTATTAATTTCTAACTCTAGTCTCTAACTAATGATAATCATTTTCTAGTTTTCAATTGTAGGTGATGGAGTCCTTGGTTAAAGTTATCTTCTCGGTAGATAGGGAGAAAACCTCATTGTGGTATCTTTATGAGGGCATGGATAGGGCCAAAGAGTTTGTAAAAAATTACTACAAGGGCAACAATCTCAAATTTGATCCCATATGGGAAACTATTGATAGGAGGTGGAACAATTGGCTCCACCAACTCATCTATATAGTTGGGTACTCCCTCAAGCCTTCTTTTCACTTCTCTCCTTTGTGAACCCACAAAATGGTTTTGAATTTTTGTCATGAAAAAACTCAGGGTATTAAGAAAATTCCATTTTAGGGGTCTTTGAGCGAAGAGGGCTCTTTGCTCAAAGGCACCTAGAGGCTTTGCTCGAAGGCACTAGAGAGATGTCACTAGCTAAGGGGGGATCAAGGGGGAAACCCTACTTGGCTAGGGGCTAGTCAAAGAGAAAGAATGTCTAGGTGGGGGGGGCGAAGAGGGTTTGGGGGGTCCTCCCCCAAGACCTAATTGAGGCACAAAACCAACCTGACCAAGGAGGGATGGTATTGAGTAGGCCTCTATAATCTACTTTTAGGCTTGGTCCAAGTGGTCTATAGTCTATAGGGAAGAGGTCGTTTGGCCCCTGACCAGAAGACAAAATGACACAAAGACAGTCCTTAGCACTTGCCAATAAGGTATTCGAGGGCATGACTGGGGGAACCCCCCCATTACACACTGTCTCTGAAATTGATTGGCCTAAAGTTTGTAGGGAAGGGGTCATTAGGCCCTTGACCAGAGGACGGAAGGATAGGAAGTTTGAGAGGTTGGCTAATTTTAGACAGGCCAATGGCAAGGTAGGCTTACCCTATAGTTAGAGCGTCTTCACTCAAAGGTGCCTACGGGCTTCGAGCTAAGGTCCCCAAGGCAAAATCCATTAGTTTTTTCCAAGTGGCTTCGCTTGAAGCCCCCTTTGAGTGAAGGCTACAAGACTCCTTCGAGCAAAGGGAGTTTTCACTCGAAGGTGACCTAAATGACATTTTTGCACAAGTCCCTAGAATTTTTGGCAAATTATGCCCCTCAGAGGTCTTGAACAATGGCTAAATAGGATTATATTATAAAACTAAGAATACAATATTGTAGTACTCTGAACAAGCTTTCCAATGACTATATTTTTAGTATATATTGAATTCAATGCAACGTTCTATTTGAGTTACATTCAATATAGGTTGTCTATCCATTTCACAAAGTCTCTTTTTGAAGCTTCGAGAAAAATAGAAAATGAGAGATTTTTTTCTTAAAAAAATATGTATTACAGAGGTATTTGTGTCTTTCAATAAAATATGCAAAGTTGAGTCAAACTGAACGAAACCAACTAAAATTTCTAGGTATTGATGTTACAATTCTAGCCTTGAAAGAATTTTGTTATTATCATATTCAAAAAAGAAACTTATGTTGATCAAAAGAGCCATCACTCTTTAAAAATGTCATTTTTCATATAAACAACTTTTTGAGTGTGAAGGAAAAATGAATTCCAATCAATTCAAATAATTTAAAAAAAAATATTGTTAGAAACTAGAAAGATATAGACTATTTTGATATTGTACTTGACACTTGTACTTTCTTATAGTTTTACAAAGGCATTTTGCTATTTTTAGGTTTCTTTAGAGTTCAAAGTTCAAACTATCACACTATAGCTACAAGCCATTAACATTCCACTTGAGGATTGTCATCGGAAGGAAATTGTGTATCGGCCGATGGGTAAACAGTTTGTAGCGGGCATAATGTATCTGGCCGACGGACTCCTTTGGGAAAGTTCTTCGGAAAGTATTTATAACCCCTTCGGAAAGCATTGTAAGGAGATCTGGTATCATATCTTATCATCGGAGCATAATGTACTGTTGGTATATGCGAATAATAATAAGAGTTCTGCAATTTGTTATTCGGTGTTCGTGTCTATTTCCTGTGTGCGTTTCTTAATTAATCCATACGGTAAACATTTGGCGCCGTTGCCCGATGGATCTGGCACGTAGGTAGGCGGATATGAATTAAATGCTGAATCAGTTGAACAAAGATAAGAGTAAGCTGAAGGAAAAAGATGACATACGCGTTGCGCAGGAAAATTTAATTTTGGCTCAGCAGATAGAGCGTCGAAGGAGGTTTCAGAAGATTTCCAACGGAAACAAGAGTGCGAAAGGATTGTTGAAGGAGACTCGACAACGGCTTGATTTGGTGAAAGAAGCGAGGGAGGAGTTTCTGAACCTGCATACGCCACGGGAAGAGAATCCTGACAGAAGGAGATCGACTCGCACGGCTCGGAGTGCCGAAGGAGCACGAGCGTGGAGTGACCTCTTCGTCCGAGATATATTTCCAGAACGGACAGCTTCGGTTGACGAACCCTCTTCTTCACCAAATAGCGCGGAAGCAGAAAACAGCGCGGGTGTGCAGAACAGCGCGGGTGTTCAAAACAGCGCGGGAGCTCAAAACAGTGCGGGTGTTCAAAACAGCGCGGGAGTGCAAATCAGCGCAGGTACACAACAAAACCCTCGACATACAGTGATAATGGCAAGTCCGAAGGAAAAATTGCCTAAATTTGATGGTGATGAAGCCGCTGATCCCATTCGACATTGTAAAACATGTGAAACGATCTGGAGGGCGAATGGCATAACAGATACAAACAAATGGATCCGACAATTTCCTGCTACCCTACGGGGTGTTGCCATTGATTGGTTTACTGATGCCGATCCATAGAAATTAAATAGTTGGGATAACATTAAGAAGGAGTTCATCGCAGAATTTCAACTTTTGCGTGATGATAATGAAATTGTCGCAGAGATATTCAATACCAAGCAAAAGAAGAATGAAACTGTACGGGTCTTTGCCAGGAGGTTGAAGGACTTAATCAGTAAAATGGAGAATAAACCGGCAAATGGGCTCCGGAAAAGATGGTTCATTGAAGGCCTTCACCCGAAGCTGTGGAGGAAGATGATCGTGCCACCATCGACATACATTGAAGCGTACAATCGGGCAATGAACCTCGAAAGTGACCAGAAGACAAAGAAAAAGAAGAAGACCAGCTCATCGGATTCAGATAACGATGAGTCTTCAGGAGAAGATAGCAGTGACGATGACGAGGGAAGCAACAAGAAAGTCCGTGCTCTACAGAAGGACATGATGTGAATGATGAAAGAATTCAAAAACATGAACAAGGAAGCTAAGGGCAATGATCTATGGTGCACGAAATGTAAGAAAGAAGGCCATACGAAAGGATCCTGCCCCAAAGATCAATTTTGTGAAATCTGTCAGATCCTGGGACACTCAGTCAAGGAATGCCCTTTCAATTTAAAAACAAGGACACCACAACAAGTGTTCCTATCACAGGAGGCATCCCCGTCAGGAGGAAACGGGAACACCAATACGGAAGGTGCCACATCAGGCGGATATAGAAACAACCGGCGCGGTCCAAACAACAACAGCAATAACAACAATGGTGGCAACAACAACAATGGAGGAAGGAGTCGAATTCAGTACGATGCGAATGGTCAGCCAATTGTTCAATGCCGCGCATGCAATCTGTGGGGTCACTTCGCCCGAGAGTGCACAATGACGAACACACCGAAGTTGCTATGCCGATGGTGTGGACCTGGAGATCATGATGATACTAAGTGTCTGAAGTCCGGAGTAAACTTGATTACCGTAGGGACAGACGAAGAAGTTCTGGCAATCACTCGGAAATAGGTGAAGCTATACCCTGACCCAGCGGAAGAAAAGAAGAGACTGGAGGAAGCAAGGGCAGAGATCCAGAAAGTAACACAGGCAGAAACAACACATCTAAAGGACATGTCGAGTACTTCCGTCCGGAACTGTGCAGAACAGAACATTGTACGGCAAATATTGCAAGCTGAGATACCCGTCAGGATAAATGATTTGTTGCTCATGATGCCTCAACTCCGTACAACCCTCACAAATATAGTCCCAAGTGCTAAGCAACCCGTAGAGCAAGACAACGACAAACAGGGGGGTACAAGTGTTGAAGATCCAATGTTGTTAGCTCTTTCCTCTGGACACTATCCGACGGTTGTTGAAATGGGCATTCTCGGGACTGTGCTAACGGACACGATCGTTGACGGAGGATCCGGTGTCAATGTGCTACCAGAGGATACTTGGAAAAAGTTGGGACGGCCGACATTATGGCCACCTACCTTCCAGCTGCTAACGGCCGATCAACATGGAATCAAGCCATTGGGAATATTCACAGCGCAACCAATGACAATCGGAACACAACCATTCTTGTTGGACTTCGTTGTGATTCCTCTCAGGCGGAAGGGGTACGATGCTATTTTGGGTCGGGGGTGGCTGATACAAGCAAAAAGCAAAGCATGATTGGAAGAAAAATACTTTATCACTCGAAAGCAAAGGCCAGAAGTATGTCATTGACCTGCACACTCAGATGGTCAGGGACGAAGCCCTCTCGTCAGATTCTGAGGGAGAAGAGGATGAAAAGGGGCAAATTATGGAACCGGATCAAGAGGGAGTTTTACGACTGGAAGGAGATGACGATTTGGATTCAGTAAATGGTCTTTACCACTGGCAGATAGAGGACTACGAGCTCTTTCCAAGTTGTAATATGCTAAGGATCGACGAAGGTAAGAAAGAAGGAAATGAATGTCCGAAGGAACACAGAGAAGCCGAAGGAGGAAATGAATGTCCGAAGGAATACAGAGAAGCCGAAGGAGGAAATGAATGTCCGAAGGAACACAGAAAAGCCGACGGAGGAAATGAATGTCTAAAGCAACATAGAGAAGCCGAAGAAGAAAACGTGGATATGACTGAAGCTAAAAGACAGAACATACAGTACGAACCCAAAAGAAGGAAAGTTTCTACTGTACGACTGCACAGGAAGAAAGTATTACGTCGAACCATAGATATAGCAGAAAGGTACCGACGGCAAGGAAAACACACGATACGCTCTGCACAGGCAAGAAAGAGGAAGGGTTTAATAAAAGTTGCAGTAGTACGGAGTGGACGTGTTATTCACAGCCAGAAGGGGCAACTGATGGAGTCCATGCTACGGAGCTTCGGGAACAAACTGGGCGGTATGGAGATGACACAGAACAGGCGTAGCAGGTTTCAACTCAGACAGTGGGTGTTGAAGTACGATGATTGGAATGAGATCAACCCAAGCAAGTTCAAGGTTAAGTGGGTCGGGCCGTATCAGATTCGGGAAGTAGGGGACAATGGAGCAATCAAATTATGGACTTTGGATGGACACGAAGTGCCTCAGGTGGTGAATGGGTCGAAGTTGAAAATATATCACGAGCGGAAGACTTTTGCGTCAGGAAATGGCCTTCGGGAGACCCCTTCGTCACTGCAGACCAACGGTGACGACGGTTGAAGAGAAAACTGACTATTTTTTTTTAAATTAAAAAAAAAAAAAAAAAAAAAACGATGACAGAATCAAGTTGCTCAGAATGAGTATCAGATGATGCCATAGGGAAGGGAAAGCATCAGCGATTGCCAGAAAGAGTGTAGAATCAGCAGAAAATGACAGAAATGGTGTGTTCCGTGCAGTTTTGTGTGGGTTTCAGAGTGCTAATTTGGTCTTGGCGGCGAGGGGCGTTGCCCCAGGACCCTGCGGGAGGGCACCCGGGGCGCTGCCCCTCGACCCCGTCGGGGGCGTTGCCCCCTGGACCCCCAGTCGTTGCGGATATCAGTCGTGGGAGTCTGACCAGTTGAGAAGAGTTGAAGTTGCTGCAGGCATGGAGTGTCTGTCTACCAAAGGCAGTGGGAGCAGGTGTTGGCTGTGAGGCTGTCTTGGTGGATGCATAGAGAGCTTGGGAGGAGCTGATCATCCAGTTGGAGGCAGTGCAGCAACACTTGGCTCAGGGTACCGAGGAGTTGGAAGCAGAGAAAGCAGCACAGGTGGCTATCAAGGTCAGCTTGAGGAGTTAGTATTGTGTTAGCCAAGGCTATAGATGCAACGGGATGAATGTGAAAGTGATGTGGCAAATCAATATTGTTGTATTTGTTGTTTGAGTTTTGTTTTGTTGTCGTCAGGAGACGACTTTTCTTTTTGGGGGGGATGATGTTGTCGGAAGGAAATTGTGTATCGGCCGATAGGTCCCTTCGGTAAAAGTCTTGTTATGTAGCTGACGAGTAAACAGTTTGTAGCGGGCATAATGTATTTGGCCGACAGACTCCTTCGGGAAAGTTCTTCGGAAAGTATTTATAACCCCTTCGGAAAGCATTGTAAGGAGATCTGATATCATATCTTATCATCGGAGCATAATGTACTGTTGGTATATGCGAATAATAATAAGAGTTCTGCAATTTGCTGTTCGGTGTTCGTGTCTATTTCCTGTGTGCATTTCTTAATTAATCCATACGGTAAACAAGGATGCAATTTTGTATCCTATTTGCATTTACATGTACCTAGATCAGCTTGTTTGGATTGTTTACTCATTTACCGACTCATTTTTATTTTGGATTTGTAAGAGGCCGAAGCCAAGGTTAATTATTATTATTTGTTGTAATTAATTATTTCAATTATTGGTTAAGCTTGATTAGATTCAAACTCAAGACCTACCGATTAAGAGGCTCACAATTTACTAGTTGTGTTGTAGGCTCTTGCCTTCATTTACCGACTCATTAGATGCATCTCCTTGTTGAATTTTGCATAAGAATGTATTTCCAATTAAATTAAAGCAATTCTTTAAGTTCTCAACTTATCTCCAATATTTGCCTGACATTTTTTTGAGCCCTCGGCGATAAGTTGCTGATAGCTATAAATTGAACTATGCATAAATTAATAGTAAATAATGCCATATATTGTTGTGCTGAAATATGCAACTGCTGCTGTTACTAATCTTGAGCAACTTGTTTTAAATATACTCACAGTTTTCTGAGAGAACTATAAGCCTTTTGTAGATGTATTGCGGAGGCTGTGCTCTTACAAAGTTCTCTTCTGTTAGATTTTATATATATATCAGATTTTTAAACTCTGCCTCAGAGGTTAAGACAATACTGCACAGAATACAAATCAGGCCTTAGTATCATAAGATCGTGTATAAACATCACTGTGTCTGAGTCTTTACCTTCCGTGCTGTGCTCTTAGATTATTTATAAATGTGATGACTGTTGTACACATGATAGATGTTCTTCCATGCTAATGACAAATTATAAAATAGAAGTGGATGCTTATTTAATTAATAGACTTTCTTTCTTGTTATGCTGCCCCAAAAAGGGCTTTATTCTTACCATGCTGTTCAAAATTCTGGATGGTTCTATGCCTATTTTGCTGCTCAATATCTGAACGGTTCCATTCATAGTTTTCATTTTGTTTCCCAAACTATGAATGGCTCCATTCATATTGGCTGTCCAAAATCAGATTAGTCCCATTCAGATTTTGCTGCCCAAATCTAGGTTGTTTTCTTCTTATAATACTCCCCAAAAATGGAAAATGTTCATCCTAATTACTTTTGATCGAAATCAAAATAGTTTCATTCTTATGTGGTTGTTTTGAAAACTTGACAGTAACTCACACTAAGTAGTTAGGATATACTTGTTAAGAACTATCTTACTGGTAGTTTAACCTTCATGTTGTAAGGGGATTGAATGTACATGCTATGATTAAAGTTCAGTAAGTGAAGCCCATGCGATTTAATTCTTAGGAAAGGTTGTTTTTTACATGTAATCTTTAAGGGTATGACTTTGGACTAAATCCTTATAAACCCAATTTGCAAGAAACTTCCTTTTATCTATATTTTGCACATAATTCTCTCTTTTTTGTCGCAAACATATGATTTGCAGATGTAAATAACAACAATATCCTTATTTTAATGAGTTAGATTATTTTAATGAGTTAGATCATAGAGAGGTTGATCAATGCAAATGTATATTTTGGATATTGAAGAAGGTTAATCCACAGAAATTTATCTATTAGACGGTACTGATTATATAGTCCTTTGATTTGACCTTGGATGTAGAAGTTAATGACATAATAGATGTTTGAAGGAGATTGTCTTAAATCAAAATTATGTTTATATGAGTTTAAGCTATTATCTACCCGCACAAAATAGAAGTAAGGGGTATCATTCTGCAAGTTTATTCCTTCTTTAATCAACTATCATAAATATATATATAAGATCTTATTGTGACTCCTTTGATGTAAATCCTTTATTGCTATCTCTAACCGATGCCTTTAAAATCATGCAATAACTTTGTTTAAATTTTCCTACTATAGGCATAATCAGTTATAACTTATCTACTGTCTGATTGAAAGCATCTATAAGTATGAAATTTGATGTGAAGCTCTTCCTGATCCACATTTTATAATGACATGCTTATTTAATTTGATATTCATCTGCTCAACTGAGCTTTCTGAAGTTAAGGTAAGAATAAATTATCAAATCTTCACTGCCTTACAAACACGACGCTCAATTGAGATTTATAATGATGAATGTGGTGCACTAGAGGTATCCATCACCACTCCAATCTGGGATGTTTATCCTCCAACCTTATACGCAAAGCTTCCATTTGCCTCTTCATTTGGTAAAATTGGATTGTCTTATGGTTTATTTTTTAATAGAGGAATATATATTTCTTTGTTTTTGTCAGCTACATAGATTTGGTCATTTATTTATAAATGTTTCTTTTGTTTAGTCGGCTAGGTTAGATTAGCCATGTTTGATAAAATTATAATATTTTATAGTTTATTTAAAAAATATTTATTACTAATTTTTTTATTTATATCATTATTATATATATCTCATTTAATTATTAATGATTGTATTATTTATTTATTTTAAGGTGTATTTAATTAGATACAATGTCTAACAATTATATTAGTAATTATTATTTCTATGTGTAGTCCAATTTTAGAATTATTCAATTTTCCAAATGACTCGACCACCATTGTCTAAACTAGTGTTCCATAACACTTGGCAAATCATGCGAGTTTAGGTTGGTCACAGGCCGTGGAGTCGTTGGCAGCTTTTCATGACCCATCACGATGACTCAACGGGTCACGGGCCACGACCCGCATGACTCGGCCAAGTCATGCAAGTGATGCCATGGCTTGTTGAAACAGATGATCATGACTTGTGCATATTGTAGAAAAGGGTTTCTTTATCTTAAAGTTATAATAGTTCAATATAGCATTATAGTTACTCTAATATGCCATAGGAAGAAGTTGCAATGCTCATTTATGAGTCCCCAACTTCAGAAGTATATAATCAATGCAATAAATTTGCATCAATCACTAAGCTATGGCTCGTGCAAGATGTAAGGCATAGTTTAGAAAACTGTGCATTACAAGTTTGATCAACTACAATATAATAGAGATTGTCTTAGTGTTATTTTGTTAACTAATGTCAATAATATTTTCACATGATTTTCTACACTTCAATGGGGATCTTGGATTTGCTGAGGACATATGTACAAGCAAGGAAAATATATATATGTCATGTAATAGTTACAATGTCTTTTAAAAGATTTATTCAATGATGGGTGCATGAAACAAGTTTTCTTTTTGTTTTGTCGAATCCTAGTCAAGGTATTGCCTAGTCATTAGCGAGTCAGGAGTCGAGTCGGCATTGCCAACTCATAAGCCAATCTGAGTCATGGAACTTTGATCTAAGCATCACATTCACACACTAGTACATAATAAAAGGTTGTGGCATCTATGAATATTTATTTTATTTATATTATTTTAACAATTCTATTATTATTTTTATTGTTTAATAATTGTATTCAATAATATTTTTGAAATGTCTAGTCTAACTTTATAATGTAATTATACATATTATTTAGTGGATAATTAAAATTGAGTAAAGTTAATATTCTAATTAACACTATAGACTAGAAGATAGTTCAACTCAAATTACTTCACCAAACATCATCTAAATAATTTAAAATAAATCAAACTAAACCAAAATAATATATAATGACAAAAGGCAACACATTAATGCACTCTTCGAATAACATCTTAATTTATCACAATTGCAAAGGTTAACTCCTCCCCCCCCCCTTAAATTGCATCATCCCTATACATAAGAATTGCAAAATAACAAAATCATAATGTGCATATCGGAATTGTAACATATAAAATCGTTGCCAAATACAGGGGGTTCCAAATCCTTAAAAGTAAACATTTACAACATCATGTAAAAATCAAACTCCATACTAACTTATTTTCAATCTTTGTTAAGTTTATCACAATAGGATTCATCAAAATTATCGGAGTCCAAAATTTAATCATTCGAAAGGTTGGTCAAAATGATATTTGTTTGAATTGATAGAGTTCTTAACTAGATCAGATTTTCAAAATAACTATAGATAAAGTTCTTTTATCTTTATAGTGTCGTGCAATTCTCTAAACTTCCTCCACATTATGTTTTTTTAAATGCTACTAAATTTAAATCTTCACCACCAAATGAAATGATGCATCTCTCAATTAGAGAATTCATGTCCCAAATGACATGAACTTTCGTTATAAAATAATTTATTATCCCAAGTGCATATATTTTTTTCCTACGTTTTATTCAGTGTAACACAGAGACTTGTCACCCCCCCCAAATAATTGGGATGGACCCAAGACGGGGGGACGGTGTTTCGGGCGGGGCCACTCAGAGTGCCACCTCCACCTAAGATGGTGAGACGACAAGACATCTTTGTGTCCCTTGTGGGTGCGGGGGACACGAAGGGGAATGCTGAGACATCTCTTGTAGCAACAAGATGGGGGACATTAAAAAATTTTAAAAATAAGGCATTATTTTAATATTTTTTTGGTTCTGTTTTTGTTATAATGGGATGTGGGGCCCATTCCTTCCTCCTTTGTTCAAAAGCCTTCTATTCTTTATTTTTATTCACATTTGCATTTCTATATCTAAAGACTGATATATATTATAAATTTAAAATTATATAATTTGACACTCTTTCATTTGTTGATGTTCAATGTTCGTTGTTTGTCATTTAATCGTGAATCATGATGTTCTAGTTCAAAACTTCAATGCAATGTTCAATGTTTAAGTTTGCTATATTTTTATATCTTATGTTGTATAATTGTAGTAAATCTTTTCATAAGTAGCAGTTTAAGTACCATATGTATAATATATACACCCTTGCTCCCCTCGCCACCCCCGTGTCCCCCCGCCATCCCCAAATCAAGGCCCCTCTGTCCCCCCGTCTCGGATACTTGTCCTCCCGCCATCCCCCCGTCTCACAGGGTGGTGTAACTATGGTTTTATTCTCCTCAACAATTTTGCACATTATTCACATTTTTTTAAATTCATAGTATGTTTGTGTTCACATCTTTTCTATATCTGTGTTAACACCTCTTTCAATATCCAGATCTGATATAGCTTTATTTCCCACACCATCTACTCCTTGCTTGCTAGAGTATATACATTTTTCCTTGTATTCTTAACACATTTATCAGTTAAATATTTTCCTTTCACTTCATATTCTCTTCTATAGAATTTCTTTATATTGCTACTTACAATTTTTCTCTAATTTTTGATACAATTTTGGACATACTATTTAAAGTAAGTCATTTGGGCATGGTCAATGTCTTCAATGGCAGTTCATGTCAATGGTAATTGATTAATATTGATAGAAGGTTTTAATAAAGTTAGTTTGTAAAAGTTAAATATAAATATAAGTATTTAACCTTATTAATGTGGGACTATAGTTAAGTGAGAAATCTTTATAGTCCCTTTATTTAATTAAACATTGAAGAAAAAAATGTAAATGAGGACTTAAGTTGAAAGGGAAAGTTATTTTAAGTGACAAAAGTGTGAAAATAGGGGTAAAACAATCATGAGAAAATAGGATAAGAAAGAAAAATCCCCAAAAAATAGGAAAGGGCAAAAGTGATTTTGTTTATCCCACATTGGTAAGATGAGTGAAGGAGCTCCTATGAGTGTTATAAAAGATTTCCAACAACTCACTTTCATGCACATTGGATTGATTTTTTTCCTTGTAAAATTAAGTGGAGAGTTTATCTTCAAGGGCTTGGATGGCAAAAACCCTCTTTGCTAGTGATCTCTATGTTGTTGGAAGACAGTCTGAGAATTTGATTGAGTGCCATGGCAAAATCTGATTGCTTTGTTCAATCTGTTCATTTCCATTAAAAAGTTTCAGACATATAAGGTGATTGATTTGAGCTGTTGGAGGATGTGTTTGAACAGCTAGTGCTGCATATCAACTAGTGTATGCTGACCGAACATATTAAGGGGTTATAACCAGAGTATGTTGGTCATACAAGTCTAGTTCGCAGCCATACAGGTTGGTAAAATCATCTGCAGGAAAGTTGTGCAGGTCTACAAACTCTTGTATGTGCCATACAGCTCTGAAAGCGCTGCAAGGGGGCTATACAGGACTGAGGCTTATAGAAAGAAGGTTGTGCATGTCTTCTATTATCCGTAATCATCAAGGGAATGATGTCATGGGTTTGGCATTGCTATTATGTATAATTATTGAGAAAACGTTATCATGATCTACTATTAATGTACTTCAGAATCATTGGAATTAGAAATAAGAACACACATATATTTGAGTTGTTCTCAATACGGCCGTTGTAAGTTGCATTTTGAATATCTCTATTTCTGTCAATTTCTATATCTATTTGAAATTTTCTATATAGAAAACTCAGAAATTACAAAAAAGAAAAGAAAAGTAAATCATTTGGTCACAAGGGCCGCCCATGACATTGCATAGAAGTGTCTTGGTTACATGAAGTTCAGAAGAACAAAATATAATGGCATTATCAAGTACAAAAAAACATATGGTGTATTAACATTAGCTTGGAGATAAGCAGTTTGGTTAAGAAGACTTCTCAAATATCAGTGAGAACAGATAATTTATTTTGTGACAATGGTGTAAAAACAAATTGAACTGAAGGGGCATGTTGCAAGAGAGTTGGTACAAGGAAAAAATGTTGATATTCAGTATTGCAGGTGAAAAAGGGCAATTGGTAGATATTATGACAGAAGGACTTGGAAAGATAATACATTTAAGTTTGAGAGGTTGCAGACATAGGGATTTGACAACAAGGGGACAACAAAGACTTGATATTAAATAACAAAATGCAAACAAGTTAGGAGAAGCCGACCTAAGTCAAACTACTGATGTTGAAGTCAAGCTTTTGCTATTGAAGATGTCAAGTGGTATCTCTGAAGATAATAGATAGGTGTTATGAAGATGGCAGGTAGTTGTTGTTGAAGATGTGTTTATATGCATTATACTCATTAGAATGATGCAGCTGATATTAACAATATTTGTTTAGTTGTCATTTTCTGCTGTCCTAGTCTCCGCATTGGAAACTAAAAATAGGTTTTTATTTATAAATAAGTTTTCTTAGTACTGATCATTACTATTTTAAACATGATATTTTGTGTAGTTATATTGACTATCTTTAGAGAGCTCAGACTATATTTTGGATAACCTGTGTAGTAATTTTGACGCCTACTTTTATTGTTTTATTGATCAGTTTTAGACTCTAGCATGTTAACGTAAGGAGTCTTTTTTAATATTGTTTTAGTAGCATATTGGTCATGTATTTTTACACGAACAAATTCTATATTAGATGTATTGCTTCATTGGTTTTTTAATAAGTTCTGAAAGGGAAAAACAGATTTTGATTTAGACTCAAGGAAGTCAATTTCAATAAGTAAAAAAAGATTTCTCAGTGTGCAGTTTTTGAGCAGTCCCTGTCCCATACAAAAATCTACAAGACAAAGAAACTGCCCATAAAAGATTACATGTTATTCCAAAGGTTTTAATAGAAGATTTTGTATGATCACATGCTTATCTTTCTTTGCAAATAAAGATCTTCATTTGTATCGTGCTTCTCTAGGAATCCTAAAGATCGCGCACAGTATTTTACAACTTGGAATGATAGATAAGCTTTGGACTTGTGAATGCCGTTACAAACTATGAAACATGTATTTGGATCTATTACAGATGAAGATCAGTTATTGAAAGATTAATGCATTTTTTGTGAAGCAAATGGCTTATGATGCTAAAGCATTGTCAGCACCAGAAATTCGTTGGCTTGGAGTTTTCCCATCAGATTGTGACACCTACCAGATTCCAGACAGATGCCTACTACCATTCACAACGGCAGGTAATATGTAGTACTTTACTAGTGCATCATTTGCATGTTTGCGTATTCCTTTTACAGCTATATTTCAAAAGTTCAAAACCTATTCTGGATTTTACAGGAGTTTTTAATCAGTGACCTTTCTTTTGCTTGATCGTATTTGTTGTTATGCCCAGATAAGAAGAAAGTCCAAACCATGCTTCGAAGATGCTATTTAAAACAACATGCACCAGAATGGAGGTATACAAATTGATGAGTACAAGCAATATTTGAATTGGGGGCACTTTATCTGATAAATTGAATTTGAGCTTTAAGGAATGCTAGACATCCATGGATCTTTAAGTCATATGATCATAATTATGCTTTTTAACAGATCGCAACTGGTCATAATGTGCGCCAAAGGTGTCAAGTTTGAGATTGAGGCAATATCGGCCTCATCATTTTCTCTACTATCAGAGGAATATATTCCAACAAAGATTAAAAATGGTTTGTACATTTGAATCTATTTGCATTGGTTTGTAACAAAAGTCATTTTACAGCCGTTTATGTAATTTGAACTGGTTTAGTTCTTTTCCTGACTTCTGAAATAGAGTCAAACACAGATACATTGAGTTACATTTATTTACAGGAATGGCATTGCTTAAGTCACGAGATGAATTTCCGTCTTTGATTTTATGGAAGGATATTTAGTGGTTACAATATATCCCGTAGAATCGCGAAGGTTCTGGAAAAAGAATGATACGAGAGTATGCCCAAAATTTCGTTACATTTAGATATGTAACTGAATGGTGTAAGAAAATTCTTTTTAAGCAATATTAATATTGACAAGTATTAGTCACAGATAATTGAAAAACGGGTGTGGTTGTTCTCTTTTATTTATTTTTTGGTTTTATTAGGGTGTGAGGTTTGTTAATAAAACAATGGAATAGTTTCGTAATGATGGTTCATAAAATTTAATGGCTAGGCTTTCAAATGTGATATAATATAATTGTTTATTAAGTAACTTGTGTTAAATACTAGATCTAATTATATATCTAGATTGTGAGTAGTTTTATTTTTGGGATGTTTAATCTGGTCATCTGTTATGGAATAGAAAGTACAGTGTACAAAATATTTCATTCAATCTAGTTCTTTGTTATGTTCACATATTTTCTTACTTGTCTATCATAGATTTGATAATTGATCTAATATCTTGTTTGTGTTTGATTTGGTGGTTTGTTGATTTTGTATTTCATTTATAATTTGCATTAGATTTATAAATTAAATATAAAATATTGGAGACAATTTGATTATTCTTTGCTCTCTTGGGCTCGATTGGTATTAGTTTGGATCGTCTTCCCCCCTTCCAATTTTCTCTGGACGCTCTAGCCCATCTTCCACCTCAACAGGAGTTGCATGAGCATGTTAGACTTGGCATCTATAGACAACATGTTATCACGACTTGGAGGAAGGTGGTCTCTGTCCGTGCATGGCCTTCTATGTTGAGTACTTTCTTGATATCCAAGACAGGATCATCTTATGTCCCTAGTACCTCACTCATCGTTGGACTCACACTCTTCACATGTCCTTGGGATCTTTTAGTGTGGGTTCTCATCAGCTGCGTATTCAGACTGATCACCAGATTGGTAGGGAGGACAAGACCAGCACTGTCTTGCACTCTATCTTCAGGAGACCATGCAACTTCACGAGCACAGTATACAACTCTAGCTTTGCTCAACATTGACCCTTATATAGCTCATCACCTCTTTCTTCAGTCTTACAGTTCCTGCCTGAGGATCGAAGCAGTCTCTCTGCACTATCTTGGTTCACACCAGATTTGTGAGACCCCACAAAGATTACACTCAGCAATGTCCTTCTAGTAGACCTCAGAGGCGACCTTCCAGAGTACCTAATTGCCTTAAGTCCACCTTTCCATTCTAAACTACTTCTCGCGTGTGAGGAGTTTTTAGCTATTGTTATTCCTTTTTCTTGGTTCTTTTGTTGTTTAGCTTTTACGTTCTTTTTGCGCATGTTATTTGGTGTTCCCTCTGCTAGCGTTTGCCCTTTGTACTGTTTCCAATCCCTTAGACCCTCGTTGGTCTCTTATTGGACATTAATAAATGTATCTCATCTTATTAGTGTTGAGAATTGATTATTCAATGTGAATTTCCAAATATTAAGTAGAAATGGTCTATATTAATGGAACTATGCATATTTGTGTCCCGCCCACATATGAAGTTCTTACAATCTCTCTCGCCTAAAATAATTTTAAAAATATTGATTTCAAAATCTGCAGATCACATTTGAAGTTGCTTCAAATGCACTTGTGAAATTTGATGGAGGAGTGCAACATCTAGCCAAATGCCTATGCAGAAAATATGGATGTCCTTTTCGTCATTTTGCTTATAAAGCTTGCCTTGATTCTCCATTTCTTTTTTATTTTCAAGGATTTCAAATGACTTTGACTCAGATGTGGTAGCTTTGAATTTTTGAAGAACATGGTCACTCTTTAGAAGGTTAGATCACAATCTGTATATCCACAAATATTGCATTCAGAATTTGCATTGGTTTTTTCTTATTTTTCTTTGTTTTTATTTTGATCCCTTAGAGTTATGTTCTATTGTTTGTGGGATTGAATGCCTTCAATACAAAATAGGTAGCAAAGAGTGAAGCAAAAGGCTAGAGCTTTATTCCTATCCAATTGGCTTGATGCTCTCTAATGGGTGTTTCATTCTTTGGTCGCCTTAAAATTTGTAAGGCCTCTTATGTCATGTCTCAAGTGGCTCAATGTCTAGTCTAATTAGTGCCCAATCTGTCCATTTTTGCTAAACCTTGACACATACCAAAGTGATTGCAAGCTTAAGCAAAAGTCGAAGGGTGTCCATTTGGTGTAGAGCTCCTAGCTTACAAATCACAATGGATAGATATGTTGTCACCTCTAACCTTTGAGTCCACTCTATTTCATATGGCTCTAGTGCAAATCACAAAAATAGTGCAATGCATGGCAAAAAAGACAAAAATATATCATTGTATTATTTTTCAAGAAAATGCAGTTATTATGATATATGTCACTAAAGTAGTCATTTCTTTGAATTACCCAAATTGATATAAAATTGTTGTTATAGGCTTGAGAGACTTAAAAAATAATTAGTGTGGGCTATGTTTTTTCAATAAGACCTCACTAATGATGTGGGCTTTAAGTCGTAATGGTTTTCATCCCTATTTACCTTCGTTCACAGTTTGTATCCCGAAAATCGCATCACAAGCATTCGTGTTCTTGTCAGTGGTATGGTGCTGGCATTGGGAAGAAGAGTATTTGAAAAGATGCACCAAATAAATTTGGTGTTGATGAATCTCGTGATTCTAGGATATCCATAGTGTATTTGTTTAAAGCCAAACTCCAAACTCCAAATGGAACGAGGTTTGGACATCCATGTAGAACTCTAATGATTCTACTTTTGATTCACGATGATTGGCATGTTTAGTTTTTGCAAGTTTTATGATTTTTTGGACTTTTTAAAACCATAAATGGAGTAGAAATAGAATGCTTGAAATTAAGTTGCAAATTACCAAGCACTTGCATTCTTATTTCACTATTAAATTGTGTGCAACTGTTTACATTCAAAGGAATATACAACAATAATTATTTTTTACAATAATTGAACTTGGATTTTGCACTTTTAGAAACTATGAAGTTTTTCCCCAAGGAATTTACAATCTTCAACATTGTTACTAGTTATGAATTTGTTGGCATATTTAGATAAAAAATCAGTCCTCAACAACAAATGCAAGCTCTCCAAAGATATTGAAAGTCTAACATTGCCTTCAAAATATAGCTCACAACCCTATATAAATGGTCGATGCCAACAGATGTAGTGTGACTGCTTGGAACTACAAACAATGACCACTAATGGTAGCAATTTTGCACTAATATTTTCCTCTAAACTTTGCAAATTATTATTAATATGAAATGCTAGATCTTGATCACAATTTGATCATCAAATTAAAGCCAAAGTCCAAACTCTTTGCTAGTGTTCTTGCCTGTGCCAAAATGGAACAACTAACAAGTAGAGATCAACCAATTCAAAGTGCAAAATACTTAGAAGAATTCCCAATTTTTTTAGCTTCCAATTGCTCAAACCCTAGCTGCCACCAAATCAAAATGCACAATACAATGCTTGATCCTTGAATTTGGATGCCTTTATAACCTCGAATGCAAATTTACCATAACACTGTTTCACTTAAGCATTTAAAATATTGGCTTTTTTTTTTAATTAAGCAAAATAGGTTTTGCAGGGTGCTTGAAACCTTTTACACATCAAAATATTATCAATGGAGCCTAAACAAAAGATACAAGAGACCAGAGGTGAAACAAGTCACCAACCAAAATAAGGTGACCAGGGTAGCCTCACAGATAACAATACACATCTGCTATCAAATAAAACTTAATAAAACCATTTAGCACCCTTTAGTCCCAAAAGAGTGAGATCTAAGAAGTCGATCAGAGGATTGTTGGGAACATTTTTATTTTTTTCTTTAACCTTTGTCCAACCTTCCTCCATAGAGAAGCCTCCTTCTTCCAAACTAAAGCATTGACATCTGACCCAACTGGAAAAACAGGCAAAACCACACTAGAAAAATCGCCCATAGGAACTCGACCCATAGAGGGAGGGGCTATTGTGACATCAACATCCAACAATGGATCAATAGCCTAGTAAGACGAGGCAGAGCTACAGGCACCCACAACAACTATTGTCACGAGGGAATCCATAGGAATAGAGTCTTTAAAGACAGAGTAATGCTAAACCAAAGCCCCAAGTCACCAAGAAGGTCTTTTCTTTGGTTTCCTCAATTTTGCAGGACAATGTGTCACAATATGTCCAGTCCCGAAGCAGACCCTACAATGGAAAGGAATTCCTTCATAGTCTAGAGTATGGATCCAGGAACCATTAGGGACCTCAAGTTTGATCTTCTCAGGGAGGCCCTTCGAAGTATTAACCACCATGAGGATGCGAGCATAAGTAGTATACAGAATATCATAAGATTTAGAATCCATTGTTTGGAAGTCATCAATCGCATCTCCCACAGCTTCAAGAATTGAATCAAGCCACAGGTGAAGGGGAAGATTTGGGAGCCTGACCCAAAGAAGCATATGAGAAAAAGATTCAAATGCAAGGTCACAACTCTTGTGCCAAGGTTTGGCCAACAAAGGGTAACGATCCTCCCAGTTGAAGCGACTACACATAAAAGCCCTCTTGTCATCAACAACATCAAATTTTACTATGAAAAAACCCCTAGCCATAGGGTAAATGAGGACAAATTTAGAAATCAACGGGTCCCAGTGCTTAGAATTCCAAGCATGAAGAGCTTGAAGGGAAGGCTAGAAGCCTCAAGATTTAAAAATAGTTGCTCGCTCATAGAAGTCCTCAATTTTATGAGCAATTTCTTCAACAGCATCATCCTCCAACTCCAACCAGATAGGATTGCAAACTGTGACAAGAGCCACAACCAAGGAAAAAACTGGACGATCCAGAGCCAAAACCCCCCAATCATGGTCATTAGCTTTGAAAGTTGCCACATCAGCAAAAGAGGCAGCATTGTCGCCAATAGTAGAAGCAGAAAACCTAACCCTTGATTGAGCGCCGGAAGAAATAGGCTGAGCAGACACAGCCGCAACAACCATACTTGGCCCAAGCAATGGTGGGAGCAGCTAGTGGGAGCGGGAGCAGGAGTTAAATATTGGCTTTTGTTGCAATGTGTGAAATATAATAGTTCATTATATTTTCCTCCAAATATAAACACCACATCACTATATAATTAAATAAACATTTAATGCACTTGATCAGACTTAATAATATGAACATTGTATTTATCATTAGTTAGATGGAATTAAATTAATGATTATTAATGGACTCTAATAGCTCATTAAATCCTCTGAAAGACTCACTCCAAGTCTAGTTGCTTGTTGTGTAACTTGATGATGGCAAGGTACACTTCTAAAATAACACTACCTATAAATTGACTTCCTATAAATTGTAACTCCCAAACTAGAAGTTTTGTTGATGTACCCACAACTCCATGCTACTACCAATAGTTTAGGTTCCCTACTTAGAATAGTAACCCCAACTTTCTCAAAATAGTAAGTGTGTCAATTTGACTTAAATGAAGAGCAATCTGAAACATCCTTGCCCAATAGAGTGAGAAAATAACATCTAGCTTAACCAATTAAGACCATCCAACTAATTGATCAGCCCACGAAGGTCACTAATAAGCTAATCTTTAGTGCAACTCAAGGTGAGCTAAAATGAGGACATTAGAATCTACTATGAGACGGTGGAATGATTATCACCAACTTCTTGTCCCAGTCCTTTCCATTGTTGTTGACTATTGCAATGTAAGTTGGAAAAAACAAACATTTGGGCTTATGCAAGTATACCAACTAATGTTTTTGGCTTTGATCACAAGCATATACAACAATGGTGTTCTAATGTGATTGAGTCACTAAATTACAACATTGATAGGGATCTAAATGACAAGTAATTATTTTTTTGTGCAAGGGAATTATGGAGTTAAAGAAAAGTCTTCTAAAGGTGGTGCTATTGACATTGTTGACATTCTACTCTGGTCATTGCAAATGTCGCTCACATGATGAAGACATAGACTAAATGTGAATGTGAGTGTTGAGATGCCCAATTTTCTTCCATAACCATTATCTTAACTTGCATTATACTCTTTAAAGTTTTAAATTAATTTAACATAAAGGTATTAATGCATAAATTTGCATCAAGTTACCAAACAATGTCAAAAAAAAAAAATTTGGAGGGACAAAATCTCTTAAATTACTTAGGAGATGTCAGTGAATGTTCCAAAGTAGGAACTCACAAAAGAATCAGAAAACAAAGCTTTTGGAGACAACTATAGCATTTTTATTTTTTAAAGATTCTTTTGAAAGATTGTTTATTAGTGTTATCTTTTTAAAATATTCTTCAATATGTGAATTACATTATTTTATACTAATTATTATTTATTGGTTGGTAGGTATAAAGTTTTCAAACCCATAATCAGCTAATGTGTATTGTTTTACTTGTATTTAGTTTAACCTTGAATTGTTATTGTGGTAACATGGCTATTTACCATTGATTTTTTCAATCTAATAATTATTACAAACTAGTATAGATGTATTAAAAATTCTATCTAAATAAAATTTTGATAGATATCTATTATAAAATGATTAAAAATTAATTTACTACACCTAAAAATATTTATATTTTTGCTGTATTTTAATTTATTTATTTTGCACTCACTTAAGTTTTTAATTTCAATTTCTAAAAGAAAATTATTTATATCTCTAAAGTTTATAATTTTAGAAAATATTTGAAGTAGTTTTTGTTAAATTATTTTTAAAAATATACTTTATTTATAATATATATTAAGATTTTGACATGTAAGTGGTTTTTAAAGTTAACTTTAAATTACAAATGTTAATGTTAACACACTCACACCATCCCACTCCACCCTTTTTGCCATTGTAAAATGCCTATGAGCATTAATAAGAGATATTTTTATCTCATTATTATAGATAGTTTCAATTAGCTTTTTAAAAGAAATTATGTGTATTGTGTCATCCATACCAAGAATATTGACACCACAATCAAAGAAATTGAAAACTCAAGACAATGATAAGAAAACATGTGTTGGTCGCATTCATTGTAATCACTTGTAGGCTGCAAACTACAAATAAGTGATCCTTCTTCCTTTCCCTATTCTTGCACATTAAACTATTCACTTTTTCCTATGTATTATTTACTATTTTTAAATCTCATAATTAAAAATAAATAGCTTCCATTAGGTTTTAAAGAGAAATTATAAATAATATAAATATTTAATTTTATAGGGTTAGATATAAATTAAAATATAATTATCATTAAGTGATGAATTTTATATATTATTTATAATGTATATTTTATTTTAAAGTAATTTCAACAATTTTTTTTTAATATAGTTATATATTAGGAAAAAGTACAATCTTAAATGAAGTTGGGTTCATTCTCAGCCCCTCTCTCAATGCACGTCATTTCAACATATTTGATCCATATGTTATCTTTGTTCACATAGCGTAAAAACATCAATTATTTTCATGTAATAACAAACACTACCCTAGCTTTAAGGTCAAGTTCTATCAACTTTTTCAGAGGGACTGTGAAATGAAAATGATGGGTTTTTGTGAAATTGGGAATAAAAAGGAAAGAAAGGGATCTAGGTTTAACTCATTCTTTATTTTTGATATTCTCTCTCCCTCCTTCTTGGTGGTTTTAGTTTAGAAGGCAATGCTTCCTTGATTAAGGTAATATATTTATGGAGAAAGATCTTGAAAAATTTCTTAGTTTTATCATAAATCAAGAAGGATTTCTTGAAACTGTGTGAATTTGCATTGGAATAGGAAATATATTCCTTTTATTTAATTTTTGTTCTTTATATAATTATTTTACTAACCATTATTTTACTAGGTTGTTAGACGTGACATTGGATTCTTATGACTGTAGTAGAAAATTGGATATTAAAATGGATGCATGATGTTTATTTATTTTAAAATATTCATTTCAAAGTTTTAAAAACTTGTTTTGGTCCTATCATGATTAAATAAACTCTTTAAACTTGTAAGTGTTGGAAAAAGTGATGGGTACCATGTGGTAAGAAAAGAAAAGTATAATTCATTTTTTGAAATTATATTTTGAATAATGATGAATGTAAATAGTGTTTTGTGCATGAATTTATCGATTGCTATATTTTGTGAGATGAAATTCTCATGTTTGATACATAACCAAGTTTTTCATATAAGTATTACATGTTTTAATCTTATTTTTTGTGCCTTTTTTATATCTTTTGATAGACATTTGCATTTTTGGACTTAGGATTGGATACAAGTAGAGTTGACTCATGCTCATCCTTTGATATTTAGGATGTCCTGATAAAAAGTGTTATATGGAATGATGGTGTTGTTGAGAAAAATGAGAGGGAAATCAAACATTCATATCACTTAATCACAAAGTTTATCACTTAATGTCATCTTTTCCAATGTGAATCTTATGTGCTCAACAATTTACTCGTGGTTTGCCAACACCTTACTATATTTACATTATAATTACATTCTAGAACTTCACAATTGCACTTGATGCAACATTATTCAAATATGGTCCTCTAATCCCTTCAAACTTGTGCAAATTTAAGTTATGACCTTATTTTTAGGTGTACTTTATGTTCTCTCTAGTTATAACATTCATTCCATCCCCTAGGTCGAATGTCGCCTTTTTATGGTCTCATAATTCAATCTTGACATTGTAATCAATAGTCTATTTGGATCTAGCGCCTGTGAGCTAACTACAACCCACCAAACAAATTTTAGCCAATTCTAGGCTAGACAAGTTGACTAGTTAACTTGTTCTTGAGGTACAATTGAATAGGTTAATTTTCCCCTTGGATCTTGTGCCCAAACATGGGGTTGGCATTTATCATGAAATATTTGTGAGGTATTCAAATCTATAGCCAACCTACTTAATTATGTCTTCTAATTTGTTACAAAGGAAACAATCGTGCCTCATTTTGGTAACATGAAATCAATTGCAAGGTGAGTGGTCCAACTTGGTAAAATCAAGTGATTACAAGTTAGAAGCCCCAATTTTTTGACATCCTTTTGAAGTGAGAATTTGGCTAGATGCATATACATCAATTATCTATGTTTCTTTTGTCAAGTATTCAAGATCTCTAATTCATTATCTACATCATCATGGAGTTCAAAACAAATTACGTGGAAGGCTAGGAGTTCTCTTTCCACCTAGGATTGGGTATGATATCCTTGTTATTTTCAGATATATGCATTTCAACTTCATATTTACATGTTTATTTGCATGCATTCAATTAGACATTGATTACATTTACATGCTAAGGATTCACTCTATCACATATAGGGTTAGATCTAGGCATTTTCTTATCCATTTTAGTGCATTAGTAATTTAGACATACTCTAGATTCACAAGCACTATGCAATTTGTGTATCCTATCAACTACCTGTAGAGGTGGGAATCACCAAAACATAGGGTTGACCAAGACAAACCCTTGTAAAGCCACACACATCATTTCTTAGATTTGCAAGTTCAAACTATCTAAATTCAGCTATAAATTCAAAGATACTTTATAGGCATAGAAACATGGTCACACAAAAAGTTTAAGCAAAAAAGACCAAGAACGAGTTGAGAAATCAACTTGTCCCTAGGAATAAGTTGAGAAGCTATCTTGTCATCAGGGAGAAGTTGAGAAGTCAACTCACCCTCCTAATTTACTATAAAATTTCAAGAGCAAGAAGTTACATGCCTTAGAATTTAGATTGAAATTTCCATTTTTCTTATTCTATTTCCGAGTGCAGTTGTTCTTACTTTTATCCTTTTGCACTTACTTTCATAGATCAAACATGTCATTTACATTTACATTCCCTTTTAATTTTGATTAGGAATCTGAACCCTACATTGTGTAGATCTTGCATTGGCACCCTTACTCTCTTGGTTATGCTAATTGATTTCACTTTATGGCGGTTTCGTATTGCAATGTATGTAGGAACTAGTAAATAATCTATATCTTAACATTGCTTGCTAGTTTCTATTCTACATTTTGGTGAGCCTATCCCTTTCATGCATTATACCTTTTGTTGTGAATAGTTAGATTTAGTATTAGTGTGAATTTGAGTCTTTCTTTCTCTAGTTGGACTGCATTCATATTTTGAGAAAATACAAAGAGAAATTGCATTTGAAGATAATTTGCAACATGTATGATTTTTTTATTCAAGAGTATACAACTTTTGATGATTTGTTTACTTGTTGAAATACTGACACCCTTAATGAGTCCTATAATTGTGAATATTTTTTTTATGTTAGATGAAGCCTTTGGTGACATCATCTCTACTTAATTTCACTCTATATCCCAAATAGACCTTTTGGAAAATGTTTCTTAATTTTTATCCTTTGAGTAATTATATTTGAAATATTAAAAAACATAAGGTAGTTCATCTTTCTTAGGAAAAATCTACAAAAAATAACTTGGACCTATACAGCCACACACACGTGGTTTCTTAGATTTGTAAGTTCAAACTATCTAAATTCAGCTATAAATTAAAAGATACTTTCTAGGCATAGAAACATTGTCACACAAAAAGTTTGAGCAGAAAGGACCAAGAATGAGTTGAGAAGTCAACTTGTCCCAAGGAATAAGTTGAAAGGCTATCTCGTCATCGGGTAGAAGTTGAGAAGTCAACTCGTCCCTCCTAATTTACTATAAAATTTCAAGAGCAAGAAGCTACATGCCTCAGATCATCAAACCTAGAGTTACAACAAGATCTGAGGTTTTGGTCATAGTCAAATTCAGATTGAAATTTCTATTTTTCATATTCTATTTCCAAGTGCAGATATTTTTACTTTTATCCTTTTGTACTTACTTTCATAGTTTAGACATGTCATTTACATTCACATTCCCTTTTAATTTGGATTAGGAATCCAAACCTTGCATTGTGTAGATCTTGCATTGGCACCCTTACTCTCTTGGTTATGCTAATTGAATTCACTTTATGGCAATTTCATATTGCAATGAATGTAGGAACTAGTAAATAATCTACATCTTAGCATTGCTTTCTAGTTTCTATTGTACATTTTGGTGAGCCTATCCCTTTCATGCATAATACCTTTTGTTGTGAATAGTTAGATTTAGTATTAGCGTGAATTTTAAAATCATAAAAAGAACCAAAAAAAATCTCTCTTTCTGTAGTTGGATTGCATTCATATTTTGAGAAAATACAAAAAGGAATTGCATTCAAATATCATTTACAACATGTATGATTTTTTTATTCAAGAGCATACAACTTTTGATGATTTCTTTAGTTGTTGAAATACCAACACCCTTAATGAGTCTTATAATTGTGAATATTTTTTGTATATTAGATGAAGCCTTTGGTGACATCATCTCTACTTAATTTTACTCTATCTCCCAAATAAACCTTTTGGAAAAAGATTCTTAATTTTTATCCTTTGAGTGCTTATATTTGAAATATTAAAAAACACAAGGTAGTTCATCTTTCTTAAGACAAATCTACATCAACCAACAAACTTGTGATAACTGTTAGAGGATGTACGCAATCAAATTCTTCCCAAACCCTTAATATGCATATGATTTCTATTAAGGGATATAATCAACAAAGTTCTCAAACGTTCAACAAACCTGTGATTCTGGTTGAAGGATATAATCAATCAAGTTCTTTTCTAACTTTGAATAAGCTAATCACAACTATGAAGGGAAAACCTAAGAGTTCTTTGGAATTTATCAAAAAATATCATGTGGTGGCTTACACTTATAGCATAAGAAATAATCTTGAGCATGGTTAACTTTAGTGGTGAATATTCACCAATTAGTGAATTTTGTACATTGGCATGCTTGAATTTGATGAATTATTTCAACATATGGGGTAGGACATGTTGCCCAAACTTTATAAAAATTTGTCGCACTCCCAAGCTCATCGCCCAATGATTTATGCAACCAACTTCATTATTTATGTGATATAGCCAATCAAATTTATTTTTTGCACATGGAAATTTCAAAACGTTCACTTAAAATTTTTGAAGGGGAATTTTTCAGACGTTTGAAATTTTCCTATGGTTTTATAAGGTTTTCTTTAAAGGGAAATATGTGTGCCACATTTTATGGACATGTGTCACAAACTAATGTCATTTTTACCAACTTTATTATTCATGGAAATATATTGGATGCATGATAATTACCTCAAAAATGACAAAATTATGTGTTTTATTGTGCATGCTTTGCCAAATATTTTGGATATGCAATAAGGTTCCTATCAAATTCGCCAAAAAGAATTTCTATAAATGCATACATAGATCAATGTTAGTTTACACAATTGAGGTCAATTGGTTCTCTCAATTCTAATCAATAACAAAGTCTCAATTTCTCAAACTATTGAGAGCATTGGTGAGTGGTGACTACAATCGATGCAAAGGTGAGTAACTCAGACCTCTATCTATTTGTAATTTGTGGTTCATTATTATTTAGTAGGTACAAGTTAGATTGTTGGTGGTTAGTGATCACCTTGGAGACCTCAAACATGAACATCAGAGATGATGACATCTATATTTTTTGTTGTAGTTGTTGGAATTCCTTTTAGAATAACTGAGAGGGGTGGGGGGGTGAATTAGTTATTCAAGGTCTAGATATACAAAATAAAACTTTTCACAATTTAGTGAGCCCTTAAAACTTTCTCAATCATGCATGCATTCATTGTGTGTTAACTTAAACTGATATGTTACTATAACATCAACATGCAGAGGTATAAAACATAAAACATAACACATCCATCAGTACACTTGACACAATGATTTAACATGGAAACCCAATTTGGGAAAAACTGCCAGTAATATGCTACTCCTTTTTCACTCTTCTGAAGTGATGCCCTGTTAAAGGCCAACCTTGTTAAAGGTTACAACACAAACTGTTAAGTGTGACCCAGTTAAGGGATTTCAATCACCCTATTAAAAGTGAGCGTTGTTAGAGGACTTTAGGCCATTCACTTGGAATGCCACCTTGTTAAAGGATTTTCTAGTGACTATTAAGTCAACCTTTCTCCAAAGGATTTAACCTAATTTGATATAATTGTTAGAAAGTATGAGTAGAGTTTTGATCTAATACAACCTACAACCTTACTTGCAAATTACAAATCACTATTCAGTCCTTAACTTTTCTTGGCTTCCAATCTTTGCAGCCCTGATAGCTTGTTCACTCTTCAAGCATTCATCATTTTTAAGCCTTCTTGCTTAGTTTGTCATTGCAGACTTCTTATCTTGGGTTGCTTGATGAAGCAAACCCTCTTCCTTCTCCTTGTCAAATTTTTCACTTCCAAAACTCTCTAATCTCTATCCAACATTGCTTCATGACTAGACATTCTACATATAAAATATTAGAACTCTTTTCCTACTCATTATCCATCACCAAAATTTGCCTAGGATACAATGTATCTACCCCATATCTTGTCTTCTCTAGAAACTTCTCCTAGAATCCACTTGAATTCGCCTTCAAAATGGTTTACATAAGATTATGTGCCTCCAACTCGTCAATCTTATCTTCCTCCTGATTCACAAGTTCCAAGAAAACAAACTTGTCAACTTTTAATTGGTGAATCTCCGATCTTTTTCATAATGCAGTAGCTCGGCATTATCAATTTACTGATGCTTGACACATACAATGTTACTCAGCATATACTATAAAATCTCTCGGCATCAACTAGATTTTACTAGTGCTCGACATCAACTGAAAATCACTCAGCTTCTACTAACTTGCTTGGCACCCATTAGCTTGCTTGACATCCACTAGAAATTGCTTTCACTCGGCTCCAACTAACTTTTTTCTCAGTTTGCACTAAGTTTGCTTGACACCTTCTATCAACTTGGTCAAGCTTAGCAAATGAACTTTGTACAATCTTTTTCTTCTAAACTTTCTAAGTGTAGCCAACTTTTTTGCAAACTCAAAGTAGATCATCAATACATTATGTTATCACTATATTAACTAATTCTTGCACTTCAATACATAATCATAACTCAACCTTTCCTCTAGGTACTTTTGTTATATCTTGTTGATCAAATCTTCGTTATCAATCAACTAAGTGATAGTGCTTGAAACATATAAGCAATTATCTTACCAACATGTAGCAGGTTTGACATCAGTGACAAAACAATGCTTGAAAACACTTCTTCAACAGTTCTCTTACTCAAATGATCTTTTCAATCATATATCAACAATCTTCCTCTTTGGAAGTGATGTCAAACCAAACTGATCAACCAATCAAACAAATGATGAACATCTTGTTCTATCAAACTAACTAGGTTAAAATAGTAAGGCAATACCAAAAAGAAATCTTATGAATAACACTTCTCCCTCTATCAGTAACTTCTTCCATGGATCAATAGGATATATGAATATCTCCCTTTTTATTGCTTTTAGTCTTCTAATCTTATGATGATGAACTCTTCTTTCTCCCTTGATTATCTACTTTGATCATCTCCCTCTTGATCAATAAGCATTTGATCAATTTACTATACATTCTCCCTCTTTAACAACAATGCCAAAGACATATACTCAACACTTGACATCTTGATCATCTTGCTTGTGACAAATTTGAAATTCCATCTCTTGTGATTACTTTAGGCATTTTGCTAAAGTAAGATCCACTACATCAATTTGTATTAAATAAATATTAGCTTGTTTGATGTAGGGTATTCCCTCTATCTTTTACATAGCCTTTGATAGGGGCATCACTCCTAATTTACCTCTCAAATACTCATAAGCATCCTTAGGAAATGCTTTGGTGAAGATATCATCAATTTTCTCCTTTGCATTAATATATTCTATCTTCACCTCTTTGTCTTGAACTAACTCCCTTACATAATGATACTTTATTGCAATGTGCTTTGTCTTTGTATGCATTACATGATTCTTTGATATATTTATAACACTTGTATTATCACAATAAAGTGTCACTAGTTCAGTGATTTCTTTCTTCATTCCCTTTAGTAATTATTTGATCCATACAATATTTGTGCAATTGATAGCAACAACAACATACTCTGCTTCAGCAATAGATTGGGAAGTACAACTTTGCTTCTTTCTTGTCCATGTAACAAGTCTTCTTGCTTAAAAAAAATACTTCTCCACTAGTGCTTTTTTTGTCATCAATATTTCTAGTCCAATCAGAATTAGTGTAGGCTTTCAGTTCAAACTTTTCATTCTCCTTATAGTATAAACCATACTCTTTTGTTCCTTTCAAGTATCTCATTATTCTTTTTACAACCATCAAATGATTCTCTCTAGGATTAGCAGAGAATCTAGCAACTATCCCCACAGATAATGCAATATCAGGTCTGCTATGTACTACATATTGCAATTTTCCAATCATGAATCTATATAATGTTTGATTGACCTCAATTGAATCATCATTCTTTGATAGCTTGAGTGTTGTTACCATAGGTGTACTTACTAGTTTTGAATTCTCAAGTCCAAATGTCTTCAATATCTCCTTGACATACTTTGACTGAGCGATATATACACCATACTTCATTTGATAGACTTGTAATCTCACAAAGAATTTGATTTCACCAAACATTGACATTTCAAACTCCTGTTTCATTTGATTTGCAAAATCTTTACACAAAGCATCTTGTCCTGTAAATATTATGTCATCAACAAATATTTCAGATAAGAATATACCTCTTTCTTTGTCTATCTTCATGTACAAATTGTTGTTATCAATAGTCCTTTCAAATCCAATCTTAACAAGATAAGTATGAAGTCTCTCATACCATGCTCTTGTTGTTTGTTTTAATCCATATAGGGCTTTGTACAATTTACATACCATGTCTTTATTGTTTTTATGCACAAATCCTTCTAGCTATTCTATATAGACCTCTTCTTCTAATATACCATTTAGAAATGCAAACTTAGCATCCATCTGGTAAACTCTGAAACCTTTGTATGCAACATAAGAAAGCATAATTCTTTCTCCTTCCATTCTTGCAATAGGGGAAAATGTTTCACCATAGTCAATTCCTTCTTCTTGTGCATATCTTTTACAAACTAGTCTTGCTTTGTTTCTTGTCACTTCACCATTCTCATCTAGCTTGTTCCCGAATACCCATTTTGTGCCAATCACATTCTTGTCTTCTGGTCTAGGAACTAGGCTCCAAGTCTTGTTCTTTTCTATTTGCTAAATTTCTTCTTCCACAGCCTTGTACCAATCATCATCTTCCAATGCATCTCTCATTGTCTTAGGTTCCTTCATGCTTAGAAAACATGCTTCACCTCTCAACCTATTTCTTTTCATTGGCCTTGCATCTTTGTTTCTAATGATTCGATCTGCAGGATGGTGTCTTTTGTGATGCCTCACCTTGACCCATTCTAGCATAGTTGATACATTATTATTTTGATCCCCATGACTCAATATGTCGGGACACTATTTGATGCACTGAACATTATTATGTTATTTTATCATGTTTGATGCTTTACTTCCAAATATTTGATTTCATCATTTAATGCTTTACAAACATGTATAACGATGAAGTAAATGAATGCATAACTAACACTTTGATTATGCAATTTTAATGGTAAAAAATATGAATAGAATGAGATAAACAATTGATTATTGGAAGGATGGATGTTTTAAATTTATATGATTTTCTTGATACGTAATTTACATATATGCATGTGATTTCTTGAACTACTGATGTGTGCAATGAGTGTGCAGGATATTTAACCAGGAAACTTAATGGGAAGACAGAACTAAACCCCTTGCTAATTTGTGCTAATTTATATTATTTTTCTTTGAAGGTTGTTATATAGTCTTAAAATTATCCTAGCTTTTGATTGGTTCCTATTAAGTCTTTAAGGCCTAAAAACATTAAATTTAAGTGCCCTAGGGGTAAGCTTATGGGTTGAGAGTAGTTTCTACCCCCCCCAGCCTCTTTGGTTGACTTTTAGAGTCACTCAAAAACCCTACTTTTGGTTGATTGCGAAAATTGATTGTCTCCTTCATGAGTTAGTGACTTAAACACCACCTTGAGGTTTACCTAATGTCTAGTTGAGTTAGGATCATATTTAGATGCATTTTTGGAAAATTTTTGGTTGTTACCCAATCTCTAGTTTTAGAGAAAAGTTTTGAAGATTGAAGGAAAGGAAGGAAAAGCTCTTTTCAACTTGATCATTTTACCATAACCTTATTTTGAAGGTAGGATTTCTTCACTCTTTTGCTCATGTTCTTCATATTGTTCATGCTTTGATTCATGCATAAGGCATTGTGTTGTTCATTGCATTTCTTGTAGATGTGTTGAGTTTTCTTGGGAGGGATCTAAAATTGTTCTTGGATGTCTTTCTTATGTTTTGCTTTGAATTTTGAGGGGATTGTATGGGGTTGTTTTGGCATTACTCACCCTTGGATAGGGAAGAAGTGGCCATGTATGGGGGAAGGGCCTTAGTTGGACCTCAATAGTGTAGAGTCTTTCCTCATGATGAGAAGAGGGAAAGAGGGTAGGGTGTTATGGGCCCCTACTTGTCATCACATACCATGTTTTAAAAATTTGAATTCTTGAATAAGAGAAGGAATGAAAATCCTTGTTTTATCAGCCTCGAAAGGACATTCGTGGAAGAATGAAAGTTCTTGAGTTTTAGCCTTGAAAGGGCTATCTTATGGTATGGTGATCGATGTCTCCTATTGGAAAAATCCACCTCCCTCCTAGTCTGGCTCAATGTTGAACATATTGTACAAAACTGGGATGGGGGTGCATGCTTGAATTATTCTTCATATTATGTTTTTTACCTCAGGGTCAGTTCTCGTCTTCTCCATGATTCTCTTAATGCATTGAAGATATTGGAAAGGATCTCTTGTGAAGGACCTAGAAGACAATTCATTTGAATTGTAACATTATGTAAAAAAAAAAATTTAAATTTTGATGTATTGGCAAGGATGCCAGGTTTTCTTAATGATTTCTTTCTGATAGAGCCCTGAACCAAATTGATTGATAGAGAGAAAAGATTGAGAAAACCTCCTTGCATTGTATCTTATGTTGTTTCAATTTATGCATATGTGTGTGGAAAAATAGATTAAATGATGATGTTTTTGAATCATGCAATCTTCAAGTTTCAAATATATTAAAAGGAAAAGAAATTTGGTCATGTTGAAATTTTCAAACCAACTTCATATGTATTAGGAGAAAACAAACAATCCTTCATTGTGGATAAACAAATTCATCACTTTCCTTGTTAAACTATATAAGTGGCAAAATCAAATTAGATTAAAAGAAAAACATCTCCTTGTGCCAACTAAGTGATTGTAAAATCCAATTTGGGAGAAAGCATACATCTTGGTTATAAGATCAATTGAAAAACATATATATATATATATATATATATATATATATATATATATATATATATATATATATATATATATATATATACCTTGTATTAAAATGTATGACCAAAGAAAAACATGTCTCAAAACAAAAAGAGTCTATGCAAGTTTAAAGAAATCAATCAAACACAAGATAACACTTAGAAAGAAAAACATGACTTGAAAAAAAAAATGTTCACCTCTAGGAGCAAATTGCTCTCTGGAGTTTGTATGGGAATACAAAAAACTTAATCCCATTGTCAATAGAGCATATTCCCCTTTTGATTCTTTTTTAAAAAGCTATTATAAATTTTCTTATATGTGAAAATATATAAATTTGGATTTAAAGGAAATATTTATTCTTGAAAAAACCTTTTTTTTTTATGAACTCACCTAATAGACTTTTTATCTTTATTACCCTCCCTCTATCCTAAGCCAAAATTCTTACCAAATAAGCTTTATGAAATAACTTCACCTGCCCTCCCCCCACCCAATTTTTCCTAGGAGTTAGATTTGGACAGAGGGACAAGATGGAGTTTAAAGCAAGTCAAAAATCATCTATGGTGACTTAACCCATGTACATTCTCCATATTATTTCCCAGCCATTAAGTAGCCTCATGACTAATGCAAGTTGTTTAAAAATTTAAAACTTTTACTTACCTTTTTACCTTTTGCCCCCTACAATTGGTAGATCTTTTGGGGCTGCGTACACCTCCTTGGGCAGTGTGGGGAGCTTCATAATTATACCCACATAGGCTGTTTGAGCTAAAAAGTTTAAAGTTTTAAATGTATTCAAACATGGTATTAGTTTTAGAATTTTTTAATTTAAAGTTAAGAAGGGCTCACGAAGTAGGAAGTCTTTTTATTAGTTTAGGTTTGTATATTTTATGCTAGTTATTAATTTAAGCTTGTTTGTTTAAGATAGTTTATTAATTTAAGTTAGTTTGTGTTAAGTTAGTTGTTTTAATTTTTTTTAAAGAGTTTTAAATTAAGTTAGTTATAAATTAATGTTTAAGTTTTAAATTAGTTTAAGTTTAATTTAGTTTTAGTTTTAATTAAATTTGTTTTAGCATTTTTTTCATTAATAAGATTCAGTTAGTATTTGTTATTTTAGATCATATTTTTTTCTTAAAAAAAGAAGAAGATGTTTTATTAGTTAGTTTTAATTTGTTAACAATTAAATTTGTTTGTATTTAAATTTTTTAATCAGGATTATTTCATTTGGTGTATGTTTAGATTAATAAAAGTTGAAAATTAGAAGTTAGTAAATGTTAGATTAGAAGGTAAAAATATTAAGTTTTATTTTACTATTTAGTAGTAATTACTTTTGAGTTATAATGCTATAGTTGGGGATGTTTTAGCTTAAATAGATTATCGATTTGAATGTAATTATTTTAGATTAAAGTTGAAATTTATTATGTAATTATATTAAAGCTTAGAGTTAGATGATTAAAATTTGTTTTGTCGTTTAAGTTATTAAGATAAGGTTAGTAGGTAGTGAAACGATCACAATTCATGTCGAATTATTTTTAAAAGTAAATTAGTGATAATGTATCGAATCTTTTAATTAATTCAAAATTGGATTGTTCAATTTAATTAATCGATTTAATCACGAATGCTTATATTAAATGATCTATTCATACTTTTTGTTCTTAAACCTAAATGGAATATCAAGGCTCTTGATTGAAGAACCTGTTCGATACCCTCATTGTACCTTTTTTTCTAACTGAATTAAACTATTCAAATCTAGTGAATTATTTATTATAAAATAGATTTTTTTTTAAAATTGTGTTTTTGTCTTGTATTTTGGGCATGACATCTTTCGACATATTTGGATAATCTTGGCTTAGTTCTAGTGGTTGCTTTCTATCCCTCGGCTTCAGTATCACTATGTGCATCTATGTCAGGTATTTCAACATCTCTTTCATGTGTGCTAATCTCAGAGTTAGATTGGACATTCTCCTAATTCTGCAACTTGACATTCACAAGATGTGACTCAGCAGTTGTTGAAGCTTGCTGTTAACTTTCTGCATGATTTGTAGCATCTTCTTTAGTAGGCATTCCTTCATAATAGTATGCAAATATCTTGTGATCTTTTGATTATCTTGTAGTTTCATCTTTATGTGCTTCTATAAACTCATCAAAATTCACATTTGCACTTTCCACAATTTTGTTGGTGTTAGTAATTAAACACTTGTAAGCTTTACTTCTTGTGGAGTAACCAAGGAATATATCTTCTTCACTTTTTGCGTCAAACTTTCCTCTCCTAACATCTTTAAGAATATAGAATTTACTTCCAAATACTTAAAAATATTTCACATTAGGTGGATGACCATACCATAGTTTAAAAGGTGTTGAATGTGTACCTTTCTTTACTTACACATGGTTCAAAGTGTATACTGTAGTACTTACAAATTCTCTCTAGTATTTTAGAGAAACATTTTTCTCCATCATGAGTGTTTTGGCATAGTCCATTATTGACCTGTTTCTTCTCTCAGCAATTCCATTTTGTGGAGGGGTCCTAAGTTGATGTTTGTCTCTTAATTCCTCTGTCATTGTAGAACATCTCAAACTCGTGTGAAGTGAATTCACCTCCTCTGTCTGATCTCAAACATTTCAAGCTCTTACCTATTTCTTTCTCAATTCTTTCTAAGTACCATTTAAACATTTGTAAAGCATCTAATTTTTTTTTAGAAACATGATTGTCATCATCCTAGAGTAATAATCAACAAGTAGTATTACATACCTATCTCCTTTATAGCTTTGTACTTCAATAGGTCCACACAATTCAGTATGAACAATTTCAAGTATTTCCTTAGAGGTATATGCTTTACTTTTAAAGCTTGACTTTGTTATCTTGCCTAGCTGACATTGTTTGCACATTAAATTTTTTGGTTTCTTCAACTTAGGTAAACCTCTAACTCTTTTCATCTTATTGATACTAATTAGATTATCAAAGTTAACATGACATAATCTTTTGTGCCAAATCCAAACATCATCAAATTTTGCAATAAGACAAGTAGCATCTTCTATATCCAAATAGAACATATTACTTCTAGTTTGATCACCTTTCCCAATCAAGTTTTCATTTGTATCATATATCTTGGCAGATATTTTTTCAAACTCAACTTTGCACCCCAAATTATTCAATTGTGACACACTTAACAAGTTATAGTTCAATCCTTCAACATAATAAACATTATCACATGTATGTAATTTTGTCTATGAGTTTGATGGATCCTTTTCCTTTTATTAAACATGGTGCATCATTAGCAAATCTTACACTATTTCCATCATAACAAGTTAAGGTAATGAACTTACTCTTGTCTCTAGTCATGTAATGTGAGCATCCATTGTCAATAATCCATTTGTCATTCTTGTTCACACAAGTCATAAGTGCAGTAGCTTCATCCTCATCTGATTCATCCTTCATTGCAACATATACCACTTCATCATCATTTTCATCAAAGTCATCTTCATTAGCAATGTAGCATGACTAAAAGCCTTTATATCTATAGTCTCTTCCATCATCTTCTCTTCTATTTTTGTGCTTATTCTCTTCTCTAAAATTCTTCTTCTGTGTACATCTTACTACAATATGGCTAACTTCATTACCATTAAAACAAATGATAGGAAGCTTACCTTTGAATTTACCTTGTCCTTTGTGAAATATTTTGGCCAACAATGCTTCCAATTGTTCAATGTCTTCCTCATTTGTACTATTGTCACCGGATGCATACTTTATCTTTCTTTTCTTCTTCTTTGGCTTTACCTCCTTAGAATCTTTTAGTAACAATTTTGATTTGAAAGCTGATTCAATAATTTCTAGTCTATAGTTGTCAAAATTAGATAACTCAAAAGTAGTGAGTCTTCCTACCAAACCTTCAAGGGTTACATCATTTCCTAGCATACATCCTAACTCTTGGATTGCAAACATTCTAATGGCATACACAGGAAACAATGTTCTCAAGACTTTACTTAGCACAATATCATCATCTATTTTACTAGTAGCACCTTTTATTGCACTAACAACTTCTTTTATTCTAGCAACATATTGAGCAATGTTTTCACCTTCTTCCATTCTCATGTCATCAAACTTACCTCTTAGGCTCTCTGACTTGGCTTTTTGAACATTTTTGTCTCCTCCATAGATGTTGGCTAGGGCATCCCACACCTACTTTGCACTTTTAAGGTCTTTGATATCATCACACTCAACATAGCTTAGGGTAGAGGCAATCTCCAACATCGCCTGATTATGCTCTTTCCTTTTCTTCAAATCTTTAGTAGTTAGGGCTCCTTCTGGATCAACATGTTCTACTATAATGCAAGTTTGTGCATAATCTCCATGTCCTCCAAGGTGTAGCTTCATCAAACTTTTCCATGCAGAAAGGTTATCTTCGTTGAGCTTGGGTACTTCTCTTTTTGACATCTTGATTTCTATGCTTTTAGTACCTTGAAACTAATCCTCTTAAGCAAATATGCTCTAATAAAAATAGTTTGAATTCTTTTTAGAATAATTGTGGGTGGGGGGGGGAGGGTGAATCAGTTAATGAAGGTCTAGATGTACAAAATAAAACTTTTCACAATTTAGTGAACCCTTAAAAATTTCTCAATCATGCATTCATTCATTGTGTGTGTTACTAAACTGATATGTTACTATAACATCAACATGCAAAGATATAAAACATAAAACATAGCACATCCATCAGTACACTTGACATAATGATTTAACATGGAAATCCAATTTGAGAAAAAACCACCAGTAACATGCTACTCCTTTTTCACTCTTATGAAGTGATGCCCTGTGAAAGGTTATACAACACACACTATTAAGTGTGACCCAGTTAAGGGATTTCAATCAACCTATTAAAAGTGAGCCTTGTTAGAGGACTTTAGGCAATTCACTTGGAATGCCATCCTGTTAAAGGATTTTCCAATGACTATTAAGTCAACCTTTCTCCAAAGGATTTACCCTAATCTGATACAATTGTTAGAAAGTAACAGTAGAGTTTTGATCTGATACAACTTACAACCTTACTTGTAGCTTACAAATCACTATTCAGTCCTTAAATTTACTTGGCTTCCAATCTTTACAACTTTGACAGCTTGTTCACCCTTCAAGCATTCATCCTTTTTAAGCCTTCTTGCTTAGTTCACCATTGCCGAGAAAAAAGTTAGTTGGAGCCGAGTGAAAGCAATTTCTAGTGCATGTCAAGCAAGCTAATGGGTGTTAGCAAGTTAGTAGAAGCTGACTGATTTTCAGTTGATAGATGTTTTTTGCACACCTTATATTGTTGGCATTCACTACATGACCCACTAAATGAATCTATCTTTTGGAATTGTCAGAAACTACTCTCAAGTAAACAAATTCAAATTTTTAATCAAAGAGATATACCAACACTTCTATTGAAGTCTAAAATGATTTAAGGAATTTCAACATTTTCTTGAAGTGATAACTAATGGGAACAAGCTCCTTAAGGATAATGGTACCAGATGGATCTCTTTGGATGGATCAACACATTGAGTTTTTTTTTTTTGAATATCCATCATTGCTTGGTACAATAGAGTCAAGCCATAATAAGGATTGCATACGAAAATATCCTAAGCTACTTCAAAAGTTAAGTGATGTAGAGACACTCTTAACATTAGCAACTATTACCCACATGCTAGAGGAAGTGGGGAATATAATGAACAAACCCTACGAAGAGTGATGTGCATTGTAGAATATAATGCATTGCATAAAATTACATTTGTGGCCCTTGATAATCTCTATAAACATCCACTATCCTTTTATGATGATGCAAATTTTTTTGAGTGGATGAGACCCACAAATTTGGATAGTCCTAAAAAAAATTTATAGATCAATGCTAATAGCAAGTTATGTCAAAAATATTTTAAAGAGAAGCTACTAGTTTTGATAGATAATTTTTGCAAAACCAAAGTAATCAACAGGTTAATTGTAAATGGAATTTTAGACAAATCCCATTTGAGAAGGAAATTACATCATTTTGTAGATACAATGAAGGAACAATACATTCTTATGCGAAACCCTAGAGAAGAAGTATTGTTAACCAAGCTTTACAAAAATCTAGCTAAGAGAGATTTTTTGATGGACTCAATACAAGAATTGTTCAAGCTTGTTGATTTATGCTTGACCATGATATTGGGTTTGGTGGAGGATGAGAGAGTTTTAGTCTTTGGTGTTCCTAAAATCAAATATAAGAAACAAACTATACAATAATTTGGAAAATTTTCTAAGGCTACATACATCTAGGTATAAAGTCCATAATTTTCCTTATGAATGACGTTGATATTGTGGAGGAAGAAATTCCAAAGAAGAAGGTTTAGTAATATTTTAAATCAAATTAGGAGCTCCAAAACTAATGATATCACTATCAATAACTCAAGTAATGTTACTAGTATTGATAGAGTTGATGTTGAAGTTGAGAATCTTGAGATGTCGGTAAGCAAAGGTATGTAGACTAAATAAAACATAAAAAATAATGAAGGATAGTTTAAACTTGATGGTGAGGAATTGGAAGATTTAGATGATGAGATGATGTGGAAATTCTAATAGCTGTAGAAGCAATAGGTCATAGCCTCTAGGTGTTTATTGAACTTATTACTATAGTCTACTTTATTGATTCTAGACACTATTCTTTATATCTCATCATCCATCCTACATAATAAGTTATAACATATTCCAATGTCAAAAAAATATGTATGTTTGATCATTTCATTAGTCATTCAAATTTTATTGTAAAATTATTTTTATTTGAAGTATTAAGCTCAGACAATACATTATAATATTTTCATTATTTTTAAAAAAATATAGTGGTTCATATGATACAATTCATATTTATTCTCATTACTTTATTTAAACATGATAATTGATACAATTGAACAAATTTATTTTGAAAAAGTTAAATTTCAATACCCAATTTCAAAATCATAATCCTTAGAGTTAGCAAGTGACCCTAAATTATTTTTTATAGAAATAAGGAAGCAGCAAGAGCCCGACATGAATTTTCCTCATGGGAAGAGTAGAACCAAATTTAGTATCACAGATATTTTTGCATTTGACAAGCATGTTCAACAAATTAGCATCTAGATTCTAGTACAATTATCCTATTCAAGAAATAAAGCACAAAATTTAAACTCATTTTGAACCATTACAAATAGAAATAAAATATATAGACTATAGAGATGGTTAAAAACACTTTCAAAGTTTCACATACTATGATTGATCAATTATGAGATGATTCTAACAACTTTTTAAAGATTTTCAATTTTGCTTCAAATAGAAGTTCAATAATTGTTATATTATAGTAAATGACATGAAACTTCATCAAAGATCCATTTTGGAAGATTAATTGAAAGCAATGTTGCATCCAATAGTCCATTTGAATTTGGTAACGGTTTGATGCAATTTTCAATGTCTTTAGGAGTTGTGTCCTAAAGTCTAAGGCCTCACCCGACTGTTATAGCGTAGATGATATATTTACATTTTGATACTTTTAACTCAATTTTTTGATACACTTTTGATACTATATGGTTATGTTACTTCAATATATGCATTTTGATTATCTACACTTATGTCCTACATTAGGACCTAACTAACATGTTTTAATGATTTGTTATGTTTCAATATTTTGTTGTTTTAATAAAAACTAGATCGTAGAAATGCTTGAAATATTAAATTGCAATGTATAAGTGAGAATTAGTGTTTAAGGATAGATTATGATATTTCAATGTTACAGTATTTTGTGTGCTATTGTAGTAGGAAAAGTTAATTGGAAGTGATGGAATATGCAAACCTAATTTCAAATGTGAAAATGTTTTATTCCACTATTTATATTACTTATATGATTTTCTTAGACTACCAATGCATGAGTTTAATGTGTAGGAAATTTAACCATGGAAATAAATGGGGAATCAAGGCTCAAACCCATGTGAGCAAGACATAGCTAAGGTTGAATTAGTGGAAAAAATTTCAACCTTGTTGTATTGTGTTTTGTTTTGTAAATGTGAATTATATGTGTGTAATAATTTAAATTTATGTATGTGAATTAGAGACAAGTTACTATGATTGTAATGTGTTGATTTTACATGTCACTTGACACTTGTGTTGCCCATGTGGAGATGACTTGTCATTTAGGGTTTTGGGAAAAAGTAACCTAACCTGAACATAACCAAATGTAATACCTAGGTTAACCCCTCATGGTATAATGTTAGGAGAAGTCTCCATTAGGGAAAATTCGAATTCCAACTTCCCAATAACTTTTACGAATAAAAAAGGGGTCCAAGGGGCCTATTTTGGTGAAAACTAAGTGCCCACATGATAGTAGTATGGGTACCTCTAGTGGACCTAGATGAGTTTGAAGACACCCCTAGAAAGTCACTTTCATAGAGTTTCAAAATTGAAGAGTTCACATGTTTCTCCCACTTGGTCAAGATTACAATTTTAGAAAGGGGCAAGGGTGCTAGAAAAGGGAGGCTTCTTGTTAGGACCAGTTTTAGCTAAGTGATAAGTTAAAGGATTTTAGCGGGCTTGGGGAAAATTAGTGAGTTGTGTACCCACTCTTTAAGTTTCGAGACTCTTAGGGTTTGGAAGCTTGGAGGGAGCTCTTCTACAACCTTTAATTACCATTTTGCAAAAGGATTCAAGGTTGGCGTTTCTTGCCATGTAGTCATTTTCTTCCATTTTGAAGTTGAATCATGGTATTGCATTCATGAGCATGTAGTAAGTGACAATTCCATTGTAAGAAAAATGTGTGGTATCATCTTGTATCACGTTGTGTTGTGTTGTGATGATCATGAAGTTTGGAATTTCATTGTTTTCTTTCTTTTGTTTTTCCATAATTTTGTGCATGAGTGTTGTTATGAGTTTGAGGGCTTCACTCACCTTTTGGGAAGGGAAGAAAAGCCCAAGGTGAAGGGGTTAGTTGGGTTGAACAATGTAGTTGAGAGCCTCTTCCTTTAGAAGGAAGGAAGATTTCTTGGAGTATGGGCTCCATTGAAGCCATTGTCTTGTTATTGTGATATGGGGGAGATAAGTGGAAAATTGTGAAGAAAATAATGTCTTGTGAAAATCCTTGAAGAGGCATGATGAAATTTTCAATGTATGTGATGGTTATTGACATGGCATTTCACTTCTTGGAGAGCCCACCTTCACCCTATGTTCATGGTTCCACTGGTGAACCATTTTGAAATATATTTTGGATGGGATTGTTCAAGTGTTGTAATGTGATGAATTTTCTTTTATAAGATTGAATATGAACCTGGTTTGAGCCTTGTTTCCCTAGCTCGAGGTGGTCTCTTTAGAGACCTATGGTTGGGAGGAGAGTATCAATGGTCATTGTTGTTTTTTGTGTGGTGTTTGTAGATTTTGTGCTCAAGGGGGCAATAGAAAAAAGCTTTGAATGGTCATCTTGTAGATGTTTCTTAAAGGAGGAAACTTGTCATTGTGCATTGTATATGTATTGGAGAATCTCTCTCCATCTTATTCATGTTGTTGCACTGAATGAATGTATAGTAGAAAGGAAGGGATGTGTCATTATTTAATGCATTTGGAAGGATGAAATCCTCCTCCATGTCTTGAGAATTGTATTTACGATGTCAAAATCTCCATGGTTATATTGTGTTATGTATTTGAAAGGAGGAATCTTCCTCCATGTCATTGAACATTGTATTTTTAAGGACAAAGTTTCCATTTGTTTTTTTGTGTATTGTGCTACAAAAAGAAGCTCTCCATTTATATATCATTGTGAAGAATGGTTTCATGGAAGAAAGAAAGTAATTTGGATATTCTCATAACTATTTGCATTGTAAGATTTATTGTTATGCATCTAGTTCCATTGAAAATGAAGGATCAACTTGTCATAGTAGACACATATGAAATGTAAAAGAGATTCATTGCAATAACTATCTCTATTGAAACTTAAGTAGTGTATATGTCTTCTTTGTATGTATTCCTTTGATGCAAAAATCAATACAATAATTTTGTTTTTTCAAAAGATTGATCATGAAGGAGTTCTATTTTGCATTAATCAATAAGAAATGTCATTTAAGTCCCATTGTTAATATAAAAGATTTATCCATTAGTCAATTTTTCTTTTATTTTGTCCCCATGAAATTTATGTGTTAAATCTACTATTCTAATTAATTCAAGATAGATTAACTGATCTAGATAATTCCATTGAAACATTAGAAGTAGCATCAAAAGAATTAAACATTATAGTGAAAATAGAATATAGTGCAAAGGTGGTGCATGTGCACCTAGGTGGGCTAATGAAGACCTAGGGATCCCTTTGTTATTTGTCATGTAGTGGTGCTAGCCACACCACTAGGAGAATAGTAGACCTAACCTAGTCCTAGGTTGAGGTTAGCTAAGATGAGTAAGTGTCAAAAGGTATAAGTTGCTCCTAATTGCTCAATTAGGCTTTTAGGGAATTTTTGTGTTCTGAAGTGAAAAAATGTCAAATAGGGGTTTGAAGGTCCTTATTACATTTTTTCTAACCATGTAATTCCTTTTTCAAGGTTTAATATCATTTGGAGCAAGTTTGAGAGTCAAATGCTCAAGATTACAAAAATTGCTCAAAAATAGTCTCAATTGTCATTGATTGACAAAATCAACAAGTTTTTTGCAATCGAGAAACTTTTTAGTTGGAGTCTTGTAACTGTCTGAAGTAGTTGGGATAGGAGTTCAGATGTGTTTATAAGGCCATCCTTGACCTTTTTTCAGGGTTGGAAGTTTGGAGAAATTCTGGTGTTTATGAACTGACAGCAAGTTAATGGTTACAATTTTATGCTTTCAAGCTTTTTGGCACTTTGATGGATTAGATTAAGGACTATAGTTTCTTAAAGTGTTAGTAGAGATCAATGTGAGATTTTTTTCATTTCTATTTTGTGGTCTTTTGAAGTTCTAGTTGCTTGTAGAAATTGTTTTGGCTTTTGTGTGTCTACTGTTCTAAATCTAGTCTTGGAGCAAGATGGGGTCATAACTCCCTCTCCCACCATAGGATCTGTATGATCTCTTGGGATATGGGAGGTGAATCCTTGTACATATCATATAGAAAATTAGGTCCCTTGGAAAGAAAGGCAATGGTTTTTATGGTAATTCCCTAGGCAAGCCAGAGTTGCATGGCTAGGGATCATAGTCTATTGCAGAAGTGATAGGAGTGGTTGAATGTGTGTAGTACTTCAACCAAAGCATGGAAAGTGTTGAAGGAAGGAGTAGTGAAACCCCAACTTCAATTGGAGCCTTTCGTAAGAGTTATATGGAGGGAAAATCCTTCTTGTTTGTAGACAACTAGTAAAACCCTTGGTTTTAGGCTAAAATTATCATTGTGTTGTATGGACAAGTTGGGAACCCTAAACCATCAAAATCCTTATAGTCTTTAAAAAGGGTGTTAGGATTAATGATTTTTTTGGCCTCTTATTAAGAATTTTTTCAAGTTAATTTTTATTTTTACTTCATATGGAGGGCTAATTTCTTGTAGCTCTGTTTCAAGTAGTTTGAGGAAATCTTGCATGAACTTTGGAACTCATGTAGGATTTCAAGATTGTTAGTGTTTGTGGAATTTTTGAAGAATCCAAATGCCTTCTTAGCAGCCATCCATCTCTTTGTGGTACTTTTTGAGGATTTGGAGTTAGTTGAAATGAGGAGAGTAATTGATCTTACATTGGTATGTACCTAGTTGAATTTCCTAGGACCACATTGTTAGGTTCCTAAGGAAACTAGGGGAAGTTCACAACCCTACTAGGTCAAGTGAGAGACCTAAGGAGACCCTAGATGAAGTTAGGGAAGGAGAAAGACTGGGTGTCACATCAAAAGGGATAATATAGCATAAGTTCCATAAGAAAATAAGCTATAGATGAACATTTTAGCTCTCTATATTTTATATGGGGAATGAAAAAAAACCCTCCTCTATCACGATTCTATTTTAGAATAATAAAATATTAAAAGGAATATTCCTTGATACTCCCTTAGTAGGAAAACAATAAAATAAGATAAGATATATGTTATAGCATACCAAGTCAGAAGGGGAAGAGGATTATAACTCCTAAGCATCTTGTGGCTATACTTGGAAATTATGTCACCATCAAATCCATTACATAAATATGCCCCATTGATATCATTTTATGCAAAAGTAAAGGACCGAATAACAATAAAAACATTGAAAATAAAAAACACATGTATTAATAGTTGGGAGGGGACCCCTTTTGGTTAGTGGTCCCCCCCTACACTTCCTAATCTATGTGCTATCTTTTCCAAAGGAATGGGTGCTTTCTAGTCATTGTACCATACTCTTCATGCACACCCTTCCCATAGTGTGTGTTCCAAGGATGACCCCCATCAAATTTGTACATCACCTTTCTCTCCTACCTGGGCACCCATATCAAACCACCCAAGTACTTGGGTTAGGCCTCACGTAACCATCCTATGCATTGACCCAAGAAAGCACATTGAAGGTGCAAGGGGATTGGGAAAGGACCTGCATGGGGGTGCAATTAGTGGATCAAACTAGGTAAGAGTGAATGTAAGATAAGAAAGTTATTTAGTTGGTGTTGGTTTTGAAATGGATCGATAATGGTAAGTTGTTAAAGGTAGTGACTTAGGTTTAGGAAATAATTAACATGGTAGTTCATTTTTGGAGTTAGATGGTGATAAAGGGGTCATCTGAAGTGTAGAAAATAGGAATAATGTAGGAGATAATAGTAGTAAGTTTTAAGGAATTAATAGTGAGTTGGTAGGTTGACCACTATGATAGATTTTAGTGGATATTTAGTAAGAGTTACTACACTACCAAATCATAAAAGAGATAGTTAGTAGTGTTAGAAGTAGGTGAGAGCTTAAGATAATGGTAATAATTAGTAATTGACAATCATTTAAGTTAAGTAGATTATAGGGTGGGATAGATAGAATTTAGATTATTAGTATGTTGCCAAGTTTTAGTCTTATCCTTTAAAGCTTTAATTCATTAGTATGAAAGTGAGTATGATGTATAAGTGTCCATAGGTAACTCACTTCTCATCTTTCCCAAACTAGTCTACTTTCTTTGTTTTCTATCCCAAGGCAATGAATAAGGCTACTTCTCTAGAGGCCTTGAAAATAGAAAGTCAAGTTACTCTAAAGTGTCAATATTCCTCAAAGATACTCAAAAGATACTTCCGAAGAAGTTAGTGATGAAAACACAAACCCATATTGAAGGAGATATAGTATTTATGACTTTAGGTAGAAAGCGAAAGAACAAGATGCACAAGCTAATAAAGGATCACTCCCTATGCTATGATCCCAAATTGAAGGAGAATGGGTTTGCGAAAAAGCTAAGCTTCTCTTTCTCCTACTTATGTTCACTTTATCAAGTTTATCTACATTCCAAATTCTAGAGCAAAGTAAGACACTTCATGTAAAGCTAAAGAATTTATGTCGTTAAGTGATTCTTAGCCATATCACTTTACTCTAAGTAAAGTAAGAGAGTTTTTGGGAACTTAGTATTTTATATGCAAATGAACAAAAAGTTTAAATAGTCGTTACTCATGGAGTTAAATGCAAATCCTGTCGTTACAATTGTTGGCTGAACTTAATTTTTTTCGTTTGGTGCCAACATTCTAATTCTTAAAGATATTTCATTAGAACTGCATGAAATTGGTTTCTTGAAGTATATTTAAATGACTCTTTTTTGAGAACTACATCCTATGAAATCATAGCAAATGACAATTAGAGTTGTTGGTTATGATAAGTTAATTGGCCTAGAAAGTAAATTAAAAGAGCTTATAGAGAGATATTTCAAATTCTACAATTTGGGTGATCTTCATAGAAGACTTAACTCTCAACCCATTCACCAAATCACTCAGAAACCTAAAGAGAGTAGATTGGTTGAGGTAGCTAGTTTTCCTATAGTAGTGCATGCACCTAAGCTCATAAGGGAATGCATTGAAAGATGCAACCTGGAAACAAAGCAGATTTTGTTCCCTGACTAGTCTATTTTCATATCAATCAATAAGTTTCCATTTGGCATTCTTGTGAAGGAGTAGTATTGTGATGTTGACTTCAGGTCTTTCATGTCCTTGTTCAACTACAATAAGACCCTCAAATGAGAAGACATGCAGAGGACATGGTTCCAGACTACTCACTCAAAGAAGAGAAAAATGCCAAATACCCTTTTTAGCACAAATCTAAAATGAGAGATTGTGGATATCCTCACACTCCTCCTTAGATTGAAAGGAAAAGAGGAGATTTTGGAGTTCATCAAGCACCACTTCTTCCTAGTGCAAGCAATATGTGTTGAGGATATGTAGATTGGTTGGGCATAGATAATCTATGATGAGCTTGCCTCATGGTTGAATTTGGCCAGAGGATTCAAGCAATTCTACATGTCCTCTTATTTGATCTATGCTTTGGAAAATCATCATTTGTGGCCCGACCTCCCTAGCATCCCAAATTATGATGAGCACACCAAAATATACAAATTCTACCTACATCTATAGCTGCAAAGAAGCTATGAGGAGTATGTAGCTATCAATGATGCCTTCATAATGAGGCTATATCGAGAATTACAAGAATTCCCTGAAAGGAGAGACAATTTTGGCCATAAGCCAATTCAGATGCTCATTCATCCAATTTTCAAGTTTCTCCTATTTGTGAACAAGACCTTATGATGGATTTCCTAAGAGATTGTCAAGGTATCCAAAAGAAAAGGCAGTCCTAGTCAAACTATGCCGACAAATCCTTGAAGCGAATACCCTATGCTCTAATGTAAAGAAGATAGTCAAGATTCCCTTCCCTATAGTGGTTGGCCTATATTTGTGTGCCTCCAAATTAGATGCTCAAAATACAGTAAATTCATTTGAGAGAAAAACTAAGTTGTTAGACTATGAGGTGCTTGGGCCTCAATATGATTTAGTTAACTTCGTAAGGGATCATTTGAAGTTAGGATATGGCTACAGGAATGTTCCAAATATTGAAGACTTCTAGTCTAGGTGTCTCAATGAGTACCAAACTCAGGAGGGATTTTGGTCATGGATAACCATTGATGAAATTAAATTATATAAAAATTCTATTAATGTTTTTAACCTTGCAAATGATAGAGCCTACATGCACCCCATTTCTTATGAGAAGATCAAAGGCACCCCAATTTTTTCTACCCCACCTGTAGATCCAATCATTGATACCTTGGAGGTTCTTATGTTGGGGATAATCAAGAGAATAGAAAAATGGGTGGAGTGGACCCAAGTGAGGAGGAAGGAGACCATAAGTACTAGTTCTACGGGTGGAGTATCAGCTAGAGCCACTGAGTCAACCACAACAACAACCACCACATCTACTACACCAACATTTGTAGGGCTATTATAGTCCATTGGACAAGGTGGAGACCAAACTCCAGAAAAGAATGTTCCACTCACCACTACCTAGAGAGCTAGCCCTCTTGCAAACATTGGGAAAACTGGGGAGAAGCGAGATGACAAGGACAAGGGAAAAGAACAAGAAAAATTAGTGGCCAAGCCATCTTCCATTTTTCAAGTCATCAATTTGGATGGTGACATTAACCCCATGGATGGAAATGAATAGAATGTATCTTAGCAAGGGGATACCTTATCCCTTTTGATAACTAAGGTTATTGCCTTCCCTGTTGCTTCTCAAAGCAAGAAAACTCCATTAATCCTAAGGAAGTTGTTTGACCCCATTGCATTGCAATTTGCTATCAATGTGATCTCTATAGAGTCATGGATTGAAGAGACCATTGATAGGAAGAAGAGGAGATATGAGGATACAACCCCATCAAAGGACTTGATCACACGAGTCACCTCCTCTCGGCCATCCAAGAAGAAAAAGAAGCAAAAGACAATTATTGCATTGGCTACAGATTCAACAACTGGCCATATGCTAGTTGAGATTGTTGAGCCATGGAAAGAGAGTAGATTTCATGAGCTCTCAAAGGATGACTTCTAGATTAGGATAGTAGATGTTGGCATTCTAGTTCATGACTCCATGGTGAACATGTGGAAGTCCACCAATGAGAAAATTGAGGATAAGCTTGAAAATCTTAGAGCAGAGAAAGAAATATTAAAGGCCTTGAATAAAAAGTTAGTGGAATACATAAGGTCCACACTTGAGAGTATTTCTTCGAGTCAATTTGACCCAAATGTAGAGGAGAATAAAAATCTACTCCTAAAGCTGCAACAATAAAGGTAATTTAGGTAGGTTGGATGAGCATGGGTAGATCAGATCAAGGCTCAAGGTCTCCCACTAGTTAAAAACTTGGGAAGCCTAGTATTGGATGCTCAAAAGCATAGGGAAGTGGCTTCAAGCCATCAGACAACCATATAAAAGGCATCAAATAAGCTAACTGAGCTATTGACCCTTCTACAAGAAGTAATTGACATGAAGACAAATGTGGCCATTACTTATGGGAGATGGGCAAGGAGTCACTATTTCACTAGAAATAGTCCTTGAAGTTTGTTATAGAAAGCTCCATGAGATCTAAAAATGAGCTCAAGGATGTATATGAGCTTTTTTAAAAGGTCATTGAAAAGTTGTTTCAATATTTGAAGACCTTGCACATAGAGTCCTTCATGTCCACTAATGGAAAGCTCATGGATATTGATAGAATGAAATCAAAGTTCTTGGCATTTTTCAATGAAGCCATTGACCCTCTCCAACTTTCAAGTTTCCAAGATCAAGGAACTCTCAACATCAGATGTGATATAAGGAGAGAAATGGAGAAATTCTAGTCAAGAGTGGCCAAAATATATGAACTAACAAAGATGCATGACTACTGGATGGTCCAAGCTAACAATATCATCATTCTAGATGTCAAAGAGATAGACAAAGTAATTGAAGCCATGAAAGACTATAGAGCCAATTCAATTACTTCTAAAAAGGCAAGATGTTCTAATGCTTTTTTAGACATCTACCATTCCCCTTCTTCTCTTTCCTAAATTTAGTCATTCTTGGTATTTTGTTAATCTCTATAATGGACAATGATGCAAGCTTGTCCTATTTTTAGTCTTTCTATTCAAAGATGCTTTACGAAGCAACCATCCATGTAACTGAGCATTTTGAGAAGGCCTATAAATGTAAACTTTTATGAAGTTAATAAGATTGACAAAATTTACTTTGGGGAAACCCCTATAGCTGGTACTATTGTGTGTGACTCTAAGTTCATTCTAAGTTTTGTTGTTCATTTTCTTTCAATATAGTGTGTGGAATGAATGTGTTAATGTTGAAATTTGAATGAGTGTGAATGAACTTGGTTTTGTTTCCCTCATTCAATAGATTGTATGTCTTACTTTCCTCATCATAAACGTGTCTTTTGTTCTCTCTTCTGTATGCCATAGTTTGTGGGTTTAGAGTAGTTAGTCGCATGAGGAAGCCAGAAACTAGTGTATGGACAAGCTGAGAGATAGAAAATCTAGTTATTGTCAAAAAATTAGTTAACTATGTAATCCATGAATTACTTACTTCACTATCTCTTCCTTTCCTCCTGTTGTCATAGCTAGTTATGCATTTTTACATTTATTGCATTGTAGGTTAGAATAGATTGCATGTTGTGAGCTAGTCCCCCTTTTAATTTCCTAAGTTTTTTAAAGTGTTGAGCAACTTGGTTTTCTATCTTTTGTTCTCTGGTTAAGAGCATACAACCCCCCCCCCCCCCCCCCCACACCAAAAAAAAAAGAAAAAAGAAAAAAAAGACAAAAAATGAAAGACAAATTCATTGCATATCTTGCATTCATATAAGCGAGTTGTACCTTTCAATCCAAGGATCCTTGATAGATTACTATAGCAATCCATTTTGTTGTTAGCTTTTTTGTTTTCCATAAGCCATTATGCAGTCTAAGACTAAAGGTATAAACTAAAATACCAAGAAAGACAAACTATTAATCAACATAGTAATGTTAACTAATGTGGTTTGATTTGTAAATCAAATTTCAAATAACGTGTTTTTTAATAGTAGATAGTAAATGGTTGATTTAAAAATTGTCACCAATTAGATTTATATAATAAAGTAAGAAATGGTTGGGAAGTATGTAAATTTAGGGTTGGAAAGGTATCATAATAATAAAATTAGGAAGTGGGTTTTGGGTCTTGGAAAGTAGAAGAGCTTGTGCCATTTGGAAATAAACTCAATGCTAAATCATTAGGAAAAAAATGTAATTGATTGTAACTCATTGGTATGCACTTTAGCATGAAATAAATAAGCAACTATGGATGGAATATCAAATTCATTATCGAGATATGGATTTTGGGCTTCATGAAAATTGTTGCATTATGAATGATAGTTCAGTATGGGGTAAATTCACATTAATTATTAGGTGGAGTTACACATATTTTCCAAAAAATGTAATTGTGGCTAAGTTATACCATGTATTATAATTAAGAAAAGTAATAAGTCACAAAAATCCCTTGATTATAGAAATGATGGGTAAACCAATGGTAGCATACTAGTCCATCCATCTAGACATGGTAGATTGACTAACCCACATTGACCCTAGTGAAATTTCTTTTTTTCATGACTTAAAGGCCAACTAACATATTTGACAATTCAACATGAGAAACATTTGAAATGAGTAATATAAGCATATATGTTAAGGACATCATACATCATATCTTGACCCTAGATGTAGAATTCAAAACTATTTGAGTTTGTTAAGTTAATTTTGTACAACTAGGTCATGATCACCCTAAGTCCATTAAGTTCACACCTAGATATATGACATAACTTTTAAACCCCTGAACCCTAATAAATGCTATTATTAAAGGTCATTAGAATTTGGTTTTCTTCCACCTCATCATGGATGTTGTATCATCAAATTGTCTCTTTTGATTCATGATGATGACTTGAATTGAATATTTAACCCACCTATTAGGGATTACTTTGGTTAGTATGTTGTAACCTTATAAACCTAATTGGAAGGTATTATGAAACCCTAGTCATTCATTAACAAAGTTGATAATGTATAGTTCTTGATGTGAGATTCTAAAGGTTACCTTCGAAAAAAATTGTACGTGTGTTTTTTCCCTGTAATGTTTTTGCATGATGTTCTGGTATCAGAGCTCTGTTTCAACACTAGGAGCCTAACCCATTACATTTCAACTTATTCAAAAAATGACAACCTTGTGTAAGATGCATTAGTGTACCTATTTGAACCATGATATCGGATTGAAGTAGTTAGAGACATAAGGGATGGGAAGTTTCCTTTCTAAACTAGTAATTTCTATAAGACAACATCTCCTCTTTGCTCATCAGGGAACCCTGGAATGACCACATCATTCTTGTGATATTTTTATTCAATGTGAATTCTTGTTAGTTCTTTGCTAAAAACTTTTGTATTTTAAATGTTTTTCCAACAATGTGACATTTATTATTTTGCTACTTAGCTAGATTTCTTAATTATGGTTCCCTTGTGCCTCAAGGACATGTCTTGTTTTAATTGGATTTACTAAAGTGGCCACATTTGCATTTTTTTCCTATAAAATTGTTCTTCTATTTTGGTTTTAAGTCATTTATGAGGCTTTTTCTTGTGAATAATCTTGGTAAGTATATTATACTAAGATGTATGAAGTGGCCATACCAAGGAGAATCCTTGAAAAACTATCTAAAAAATTAGTGCACTATTAAACCTTCTTGTTATGTGTTGTGAAGCTACTAGACAAGATCCCTAAGACATAACCCTTTCGTATGTCATAAATATGAAAAATAGTCAAATTCCTTAAACCTCTATTAGCACAGATATAGATTATATCTTAAACTAGTTAAGACTATAGGTGGACACAATGTTAAGTACCTTAAGTAAGGATGTATCAAGGTAATAATAAAATTCTATGAACACTTCATTAGTTAGACTTTGGTAGGGTAAAGAGTTGTTTGATTATTGACACTAATGAAGAAGATTTGAGTCGGGTTGGTAAGGATAGAATAATAGGACAACCTTGGTAAATGAAACATATATGAGATCTTAGTACTCACACCTTTTGATGAACTCCAAGAGAAGGTTCATGCCTAGGGGCCAAGATGTGAGGCCTCACCAACCATTATAGCATAGATGATATATTTACATTCTGATACTTTAGACTCAATGTTTTGATACACTTTTGATACTGTATGGTTATGTTATTTTAGTACCTTCATTTTGATTATTTACACTTATGTTGTACATTAGGACCTAACTAATATGTTTTAATTATTTTGTTATGTTTTAGTGTTTCATTGTTTTAATAAAAACTAGATCCTAGAAATGCTTGAAATGTCAAATTGAAATTTATAAGTGATAATTAGTGTTAAAGAATAGATTATGATATTTCAATGTTACAGTATGTCATGTGCCATTGTACTAGGAAAATATAATTGGAAGTGATGGAATATGCAAACCTAATGTTGAATGTAAAAATGTATTATTGCTTTATTTATATAGCTTATATGATTTTCTTGGACTATTGATGCTCGACTTTAGTATCTAGGAAATTTAACTATGGAATTAAATGGGGAATAAAGGCTAAAACTCATGTGAACAAGACATAGCCAAGGTTGAATTGGTGGAAAATATTTGAACTTCATTGTATTGTGTTTTGTTTCATAAATGTGAATTATATGCATCTAATATTTTTAATTCATGTATAATTAGAGACAAGTCACTATGAATGTAATGTGTTGTTTTTATGTGTCACTTGACACTTGTGTTTCCCATGTGGAGATGACTTGTCATTTACAGTTTTGGGAAAAAGTAACCTAACCTAAACCTAACCAAATGTAATACCCAGGTTAAATCCTCATGGTAGAATATTAGGAGAAGTCTCCATCAGGGGAAATTCGAATTCCAACTTCCCAATAACTTTTAGGGATAAAAAATAGGTCCAAGGGGGTTATTTTGGTGAAAACTAAGTGCCCACATGATATTAGTATGGGTTGGGAGTCTAAATTTAACCTTTAGTGGACCTAGATGACTTTGGAGATCCCCTAACAAGTCACTTTCATAGAATTTCGAAATTGAAGAGTGCACATGTTTCTCCCACTTGGTCAAGATTACAATTTTAGAAAGGGTCAAGGGTGCTAGAAAAGGGAGGCTTCTTGTTAGGACCAATTTTAGCTAAGTGAGAAGTTACAGGTTTCTTAGGGGGCTTGGGGAAAATTAGTGAGTTGTGTACCCACTCTCTAAATTTAGAGACTCTTAGGGTTCAAAAGCTTAGAGGAAACTCTTCTACAACCTTTCATTACCATTTCAAAACAGGATTCAAGGTTGGTGTTTCTTTCCATGTAGTTATTTTCTTCTATTTTGAAGTTGAATCATGGTATTGAATTCAGGAGCATGTAGAAAGTGAGAATTCCATTGTAAGAAAAATGTGTGGTATCATCTTCTATCACATTGTGTTGTGTTGTGATGAGCATGAAGTTTAGATTTTCATTGTTTTCTTGCTTTTGTTTTTCCATAATTTTTTTCATGCGTGTTGTTATGGGTGTGAGAGCTTCACTCACCCTTTGGAAAGGGAAAATAATTCTAGGGTGAAGGAGTTAGTTGGGATCAAAAATGTAGTTTAGAGCCTCTTCCTTTGTCAGGAAGAGAGATTTTTTGGAGTATGGGCCCCATTGAAGCCATTGTCTTAATATTGTGATATAGAGGAGATAAGTGAAAAATTGTGAAGAAAAGAATGTGTTGTGAAAATCCATGAAGAAGCATGATGAAATTTTCAACATATGTGATGGTTATTAACATGACATTTCTCCTCTTGGAGAGCTCACTTTCACCCTATTCTCATGGTTCCATTCGTGAACCATTGTGAAATATACTTTGGATGGGATTTTTAAAGTGTTGTAATGTGATGAATTTTATTTTGTAAGATTGAATATGAACCCAATTTGAGGCTTGTTCCCCTATTTTAGGGGTGGTATCTTTGGAGGCCTATGGTTGGGAGGAGAGTATCCATGGCATTGTTATTTTTTGTGTGGCATTTGTAGATTTTGTGCTCAAGGGAGTAATGGAAAAAAACTTGGAATGATCATCTTGTAGATGTTGCTTGAATGAGGAAACTTATCATTGTGCATTGTACATGTACTGGAGAATCTCTCTCCATTTTATTCATGTTGTTGCAATGAATGATTGCATAATAGCAAGGAAGGGATGTGTCATTATGTAATACATTTGGAAGAATTAAATCCTCCTATGTATCTTGAGAATTGTGTTTTCAAAGTCAAAATCTCCATGGTTTTATTGTGTGATGTATTTGAAAGGAGGATTCTTCCTCCATGCCATTGAAAATTTTATTTGTAAGGACAAATTTTATAGTTGTTATTTTTTGTATTGTGCTACAAAAAGAAGCTCACCATTTTATGTATATCATTGTGAAGAATGGATTCATGAAAGAAAGAAAGTAATTTGGATATTCTCATAACTATTTGCATAGTAAGATTTATTGTTATGCATCTAGTTGCATTGAAAAGGAAGGATCAACTTGTCATAGTAGACACATATGAAATGTAAAAGAGATTCATTTCAATAGCTATCTCTATTGAAACTTAAGTAGTGTATATGTCTTTGCATGTATTCCTTTGAAGCAAGAATCAATACAAGAAAACTATTTTTTCAAAAGATTGATCATGAAGGAGTTCTATTTTGCATTAATCATTAAGAAATATCATTTTGGTCACATTGTTAGTAGAAAAGATTTATCCATTAGTTAATTTTTCTTTGATTTTATCCCCATGCATTTTATATGTTAAATCTACTATTCTAATGAATCCCAGATAGATTCATTGATCTAGAAAATTACATTGAAATGTTAGAAATAACATCAAAAGAATTAAACATTATAATGAAAAGAGAAGATAGTTCAAAGAGATAATATATAATAAGTTCCATAAGAAAAATTGTTGATCTTAGATTAGTTTTGACAAGTGAGTGTCAACACACTTAAGACATTTACTTAGTTCATGTCAAACTAGTAATGCATGCCGAGTACAACATGTAAATATTAGGCCATGCCAAGTTGCAATGAGTGTTGAGTCACTCAAGTGGCAAGCATATAGACCATGTTGAGTGATTTAAGTGTCAAGTAAATTGTAGATGCCAAGCAGTTTAGGTGTTGAGTCAGAGTAGTGTATGTTGAGCATCAGAGACTACATATGTCGAATAACATAGATTGGACATATTTATTTGTTATGGCACAAACAACTATGTAAATTATTTTTTAGCTAACCTAAGGATAGATTTTGATCTTTTAGAGATAAGGAAAAATCTATATGTAGATTCCCTATGCAACTACATGCAACCAATAAAAAATGCAAATTTAAGTGACAAAATGGATGAATCTCAATTATTGATTCATACCTAACCCTAAGCCACCTCAATCTTCTTAAGGAGGATGAAACCCTACATTTTTAATGATGTTGAGAGTATTGTAAAGGGGTGAATGATCTAATTGGAGGAGCAAACAAGATAGTTTGCAGAGCATTCAAGGTGACTTATTAGTAAGAGTGAATTGCAGAATCAGTTAAGTGAAGAATAGAGGATAGAGGATACAACATTGATACATTAGATCATGAAGGATTAATTAGAGATTTGATAGAGGTGATCTATTATCAGACAAGAAAGTTCCAACTATAGGATCTATGTTGAGACATTTTGACAAGTGATTTTATTTAAATCTTCTAGGTGAAGTAGCCTTAACAGGCTTTACCAAATCCTTTAACAGGGTGGCATTCCAAGAGAATGACCTAAAGTCCTTTAACCAGACACACTTCTAACAGGGTGTTGAAATCATCTAGCAAGGTGGGACTTAACCATCTTTGTAAGCCTTTAATAGGGCATGCCTTTCATAGGGTAGACCATGATTCAAGGACAAACCATTGTAACCTTAATTGGCTACACTTTATTGCTGCAGTAGTGAAGATTTGTGGGTGTCATCCCCACCCTAGTTTTACCTTCTCATTTGGAGGGTTTCTGGGTAATCATATCTAGTGTTAAGTGTGTATATTTGATTACATGTTTACATGATTGATGCATAAGCTTTATATGTTATTTGAGTTTATTATGCATGTGATGTATGAAAGGTAAAAGTTTTATGGGTCCAAGTTTAAACTCCTGATTCACTCCCCTCTCAGAAGTTTACTTCTTTCCTACTTGTGATTCCAACAAAAACAAGTTGTAGATGCACATTTTTAGCTCTCTTGATTTTGTATGGGGAATGAAAAAAAAACCCTTCTCTATTCCAATTCTATTATAGACCAATAAAATATTAAAAGAAATATTCCTTGATTGTCCCTTAGTAGGAAAAATAAAATGATTATATATAAGATATAGCATACCAAGTCAAAAGGGTAAGAGTATTATAATTCATAAGCATCCTACGGCTATACTTAGAAATTAAGTCACCATCAAATCCATTAAATAAATATGCCCCATCGATATCATTTTATGAAAAAGTAAAGGATCATATAACAATAAAAATATTGAAATGAAAACACACACATATTAAAATTTGTGAGGGGTGTTAGAAATGCTTTAGAATAACTAAGATGAGGGGTGAATTAGTCATTCAAGGTCCAAATGTCCTATTCAAACCTCTTCATTCATCCAAGCTTTAACTTTCCTATTCAACAAGTTACTATAAATCAACATGCAAACATAACAAATAAAAAGATTAACATGTAATATAGTGATTTACGTGGAAATCCAATTTGGGAAAAACCACTAGTAACATGCTACTCAATTCTCACTCTTCTGAAGTGATGCCCTGTGAAAGGCCTACCTTGTTAAAGGCTACAACACACTATTAAATGTGACCTAGTTAAAGGATTTAACCACCTTGTTAGAAGTGGGCCTCGTTAGAGGACTTTAGGAAATTCACTTGGAATGCCACCCTATTAAAGGATTTACAAATGCCTATTAAAAAACCTAAGTCCATAGGATTTTCTTTTACCCTAACTGATAAAATTTTTAGAGAGTAACAATAAGGGGTTTTTACCTAATTATAGAATACAATTTAACTTGTAGATTTCAAATCACTTCACAACTCATAACATTGCCTAGCTTTCAGTCTTTGCAACTCTAACAGCTTTCCCTCCTTTCAAGCTTTATCTCCTTGGGTCTCCATGCTCAATGTACTAGTGCAATCTTCTCTTTCTGACCACTTGTCGAAGTAGAGTCTCTGTGCTCTGTTCTTCCTTCTCCTAGATGCCTTCTCCTTGACACCCTTCAACCTGTAATCATCTAAAAATGGTCATCTAGACTATTAGCCCCCTTCTCAGCATTTTGGCTAAATTAATTTAATCATTTACCTAGACCAAATTGCTAATAATCAATTTATTTGATTATAACCTATAGTTTGACTATGCTATCCTAAGTTCATTATTTGATTAAAAGAACATGTCCCCTTTTAATTAAATAAAAGACCCCATTCTTCTAACCCACTTAAAGTGCACACATAAAGTCCTTTTTCTATTTTGCAATTAAAAGAAAAGGCTTTGTGACTTTTGTCTTATATGACAAGTCAACTTATATTCTATTGGTTGATTTGTGTGTGCACATGGATCACTCCTCTTTTCAAATTCCACCGTTGATCATCCACCATCTTCATCTTGATCTCTACCGTCCATACATCTTTAAAAGGGAGAGAGCTTTCCCCCTCAATCAATCCATATTTTGAATATTGTTATGCTGCAGGTTTTCTAACAGGTTTCTTTGGAGCTTTGTGGAGAACTTCTATTTCTTGTCTACATTCTCTCATACCATAGCATCTTAGCTTAGCTTTCATTTTTACATGTAGCTTAACTTCACATAGCTTAATAATGGTATTGTAACACTCTCATACATGTTTTAGCATAGCTGCATTTGACATTCTCATTCTAGCTTAATCTTCATTTGCATTGCATCCTTGAGGAATTCCTTGAAGATATTTGCATTCTTGCATCTTGTCTTTGGAACCTCCCATTGCATGGTTTACTAGCAAGAAGAGTATCTCTAAGGCTCATTTGAGAGCCCTTGAACTTGAAATACACTCTTTTGCACTCCGTGGATAGGGAGCTCTAAGCCGGCATTTGAACATTCCAACTCATGGAATCGTTTGGATAGAATGGTTTAGAGTGGGACACTTTCGAGTGTACATTTTTGGCGCCCACCGTGGGGCTTGAATCAAATTTTCAGCTCCATTTGCTTTCATTTCTTATCTCTGGTTTTTTTACAGCAGCATATTGGGTTTAATCAAATGCTTTTGTAGAATTATCACTTTGGTTTTAAGGCCAAGCCATAAGTAAATTGGTTTGAAGGCCAAAAACTTAGTTGGTTTAAAGATTTGATCATATCTTTTAAACCGCTTAGAGTTTGGTTCTGAAATTTTTTTTGCAGGTTGGATATATGCTCAAAATGTTTCAGTCCGATTTGTAGAACATTTTGACATGATTTTCGAGAGTTATGAGTTTTTCTTTTTTTTTTCATAAAAAGTCGTTTTTGATCGCAAATCAGCGCATTTTTTGGAAAAACTTACATTTTCAGAAAGATTTTTGAATTCTAATGGGGGTTCTTTCTTTGTGTTTTGAATTTTGAGATCGTATTAAGGATCAAAAATTCGATTTGATAAATTTGGCCTGTTTTGACAAAATCAATCTCTAAGGAGCAAATGAAGAGATTTTTTAAAATTTCTTGCATTTTTGGAAAGCTCTCTAATTTTTAATAGGGGTCTTTTCTTTTCATTTTTATTTTTGGATATGAAATCATAGCAAAAAAGTCCAATCTTGTTGACTAGGTCAAAACCAAAGAGTAAAAATGAAAGCATTTGTGATTAACTTGCACTTTCTTTGCATGTACTTGGTTGGAGGATAAATTAGATTTTTGAAGAAACTCACCACTTTTTATTGCATATTTTTATGTTATTTCACACTAACTTTTGTTTCTAACAAGTTGTGATTTCAGGTTGCCATCCTTGTGAAAAAAATTGAAACATTGCATAAAAAGAACGCATGTCAAAGCTTCAAATGCACAAGGGCTACTAACGATTGTTTGCAGGGCTGCCCAAAGCATAAAAACCCAAATTTTTTACTTTTTTGTTTTCATGTGTGGTATTGAATAATTGTTCATTTTTCATAGGCACATAAAACTTGTGATTGGAGTCTTTTGGTAATAGGAGAGTATGCTCTTCACCCTTGTGGTGAATCAGAAATCTTGACTTGCCATTTGGTTTCAAAAGCAAGGGGTAACTGAATCTTCTTGGCATGTTTGGGAGAAAATGATTGGAATAGGAGAGTATGCTCTTCACCCTTGTGGTGAACCAGAAATCTTGACTTCCAAAATTTGATCCACTTTGTGTAGTTAGAATCCTTTAGAGGGCCTGCTCTCGGACAACCTGAGAGGAACGACCCAAGTGGGGACAAGCAGATTACCCGGCTCTTCCAACCCACTATAAACTCAAGGCTACCAAGGACACAAAACTTTGGTAGACGTAGTGTTTTTCTTCACCTAGTGTGATTGCTTATGGGATTTCGACCATAGGGAGATCACTAGGAAAGAATGCTTAAGGTACTCTTGTGATCGCAAGATCGGTTACTCATCACAAGGTGAGGTGTCCCGTAATTGGGAGCAAGAGGAACACTATGAACGAAAGCCCTATCTAAAAACCCTAAGTTAGTAACTACATTTTTTAGCCGCTCAACTTCTTGGTGCAAGGATTGATCCTAGTGGACTACCCGGATCACCCCAAGATTTACACTCACCATATGTGTTCCCTTGGTTATGCTTATGGCATTTCCATGACAAAGCCAATATCTCTTGTGGGAAACCACTTGGTGTGAGGCAAAGGAGCATCAAGCGTGGGCCAAGTTGTTGAGTAATGAACCATGACTTCTAGGTAGGTATTGCTTGATGTGTTCTCGAATGTGGTATACTTGTGAAAATCTTTTGAACATACACATGACGATAATTCTAGGGAATTCTTTTGAGACGTCACATATGATTGTATCATGCAAGGTTGCTTTTTCCCTTGCTTGATTGTTTGAAGACTACTCCATGTGTCACTATCTTGCTTGGAAAGAAATTGCTTTTGAACATCAAACTTGCTATGCTATCAACTATTGTCAAACTTTGTCAACCAAGTCAAAACATCAAATGCAAACATTTTCTTGTGTTGCTTGCTAAGAGGAGTCTCATCATTTGACTTTTCTTTTATATGTCTCTAGTGCTTGAACATGCTTAAAGTGAATCTTTGGTCTTAGTGCTCATGGTCTTCCTATCTTCATGGTCTATGTTTGCTTGCTAGTTATCCTTTTGTTAAAATGGTTACCTTGATTTCTTGACTAAACTCTTGGGTTGGAGAGTTGTTCACTTGTCACCTTGCTTGCTCTATCTATTTCGCTATTTGGGCACCTTGCCTAGCTATTGACTTGAGTCATTCATGTCGTAAGTTTCTTGGACATATTGTTTGATAAGTCACTTTAATCTCTCTCTACTATCTTGGCAAGTGAACACTCTACCTCCTATAGTTTCAACATCAAGTTATCTTCTAGGCTCTTTTATGCTTGGCTTTGCATCTAAAACTATGGGATCTAAACCTTGTGCTAGCAAACCTCAACCAAATCTAGATGATCATGATATCCTCCATGTCACTAAAGAGTTTCAAGATCTATATGTGCAATACAAAGAACTAGAAGAGACAAATGATCTTTCTTACCTTCATTTCTCTAAGCGCATGACAAAAATGAAGTCTAAACTTGAGAAAAGGTTAGAGGAGAAGATTGCTTCATTACATGAATCTTCCTTAAGGTCTTTACATGCATGTGATTCACCTTCTTTGAGGTCATCCTCTTCTTCTAGGTCTACATGCTCTACTTCAAGACATCAAATGTCTTCATCTTCTAGACCTAAAGACCTCTTTAGAGAACAAGCAAGTGATACCTCCTTTGAGCCTATGCTAAAATTTCATGATGAACCTATCTTTGACCAAGATAATGATGAAGACATGGATGTATACCATTCACTTGAGAAAAAAAAAGAAGATCCTAGACATACTTCTAATAGGACTTTTACTCCCTTGGAACATTCTTATGATGACATTTTGCAAACACTTCTTGAAACTAAGCTCATCATGTTGCCTAAGTCTAGCTCCTATGGAAATCCTTTCTTGGATGCTTATTGTGCTTATCATCAATCTAATGACCATGCTACTTTTGATTGTATAGAGTTGAAACATAAAATCCAAGATCTCATTGATGATGAGATTTTTGATCTTGGAACCTCTAGTGAATCATGTGTTGAGGATACTTCTCTTGAGCAAGATTACATTAATGAACCTATGTCTAGTAGCAGCTCTATTACATCTTCCACTTCTTCCAACACTCATGCATCTCCCAGCACTTCAAAGCTTTCCAACATGCCTCCATCAAATAAAAAACCTAATGCTTTCCACATTGACTATGTGTATCCTCAAGGGCTACCTCTAAAAGAAACTCAAGCTAACCTTCACTTGGCTACAAAACTTTTCCATGCTACTAATCCTAAACATCCTCAACCTTCATGCACTACTATGCCTAGTCCAAGCACTACTCCATTCACTCTTCATTCTCCCTTGTCCTTAGAAGTGGCTCCATGTCAAGAGGACTCTCAAAAAGAAAAATCTATAAATGTTAAGAAATATCAAGATCAAGCACCCTTTCATCTCTTTCAAGATTTTTCCCCTCCATATCCTATATCTTATCCACCTCCTAAGTATGATGAAGACACAACTTCTATTATCTCCCTTGAGCTTACTGAAAATTATGAGAAAAGTTCTCTTCATATGCTATCCAAAGCTACTTGTCAAGATCAAAGCATCCCCTCATGTTCTACTTCTCCACATCCACTTCAAAATTGTGCTCAAGCTTCAAGTGCTTCTATTAAAAATGTTGTTCCTATGAAAGGTACTCATGAGTCTATTGATGGCTTTGACCATGTTGCTCACTCTAAAGATGTTGATATCCCTTCCCACTATCCCTTTGCATCTCCTAAATCTATCCTTGGTCCTTATCCATCTAAGCTAAAGCATTCAAACCTTCCATCCATTTTGGGGCCTTATGTTCCTCCATCTCCTACATTCACTCCTAGCTCATTCCCTAGCTCTCCCATCATACCTCAAGATCAACAAAGACACTCATCCTTGATGACTTTTCACCCATCTATACATCTAAACCAGTCATATCATCCTTATTCATCCACAAATCCCAAGTCCTTTGGAAGTGAGAATAAACATAAGAATCCATTAAAAAATAAAGATCACTATGTCCCATCTAATCGACATGTGAATGCTAAGAAGGAGAATTCACAAAGGAGACTGCAAAGGTCCACTATTAAAAAAGCTAAAACAAAGAAAATATGGGTTCCTAAACCCATTATTGAAGAAATGTGTTTTGAAGTATCTGAAGGAAAATCTAAAGCTATATGGATTCCCAAGTCTCTTTTAAAAGACTTGAATATTGAAAATACTTCAAAGTTGACATTCAAGCTTCCAAAGGCTTCCATTCCATCTTCTTCCAAAAATCTTTCTAAAAATATTCCAAAGCCTTCCACTCCACTTTTTTCCAAATCTTTTCTGCCTTCTCATAGATCTAAATCTCAAGCTATTTCATCCATGATTCCTCCATCATTCCAATACCCTTCAAAATGTGTGTCAATGTTGATCTTGTACAATATTTCAACTACCCTCATGAAATCCTCTAAAGCTTACACTAACTTTCTATACATGAACTCTTATCCTCCATATACTCTTCCTACTACCATTTCTTTTTCATCACCCTATCAACATCTTTGAGCATACCTTTATATGGTCTTGGCTTATCATGACTTGTCTTTCCTATAGGAGCACTATCTACATTCAAAAAGCTTGAGCTCTTTCTAAAAATTCAAAAAAAAAGAAAAAAAGGAAAAAAAAGAAAATGTGCCTTGGTGAAAACCACTTCTTGTGGCACCTTGGTAGCAAAATTAAAGAGAAATAAATGCATCCTATGGTGAAACCTACATCTTGTGGTACCTTGGATAAGTACCATGATGAAAACCTAGCAAACAGGCATCATGCGTAATTCTTCCATCATCCATCTATTCCCTCTTCTCTCTTTGATCTTGACAATGTTGAGCTATCCTTGTGTATTGGCTATCTTATCTATCGCTCACCCCATCCTTCTCATTCTCTCATATTGTTCACATCCTGAGCTTTATTTTTATTGCTCTATCCCATTGCTATCCTATCTAGTTGACCCCTTGGTCTTGATCAAAATAAATCAAACATGGTTCTCATAGGTCTCTTGACATGGCTACTCTTTTGGACTACATGCTTTCATGCTATCTTACTCATTAGCTTCCATCGCTTATCTTATATGCTATCACACTTGTTGGCTTCACTGCTTATTCTACATGTTATCTTTCTCATTACTTCCATTGCTTATCCAAAACATGCTTCATATGACTATTTCACCTCTTTCCCTAGCTTGGGTACTCTTGAGGAGTCAATCCTTGAGGATCACTTTCACTTGCTTCACATTCCTTTCTTATGCATCTTTGCTTATCCATCGGCTTGTTTCTCCATCGTGTCCTATACCTTGCTAGACATTGGGAGAAAATGATGTGATCTTGCTTGAGAACTAGTGATCTCTAAAACCTTCTAAAAAATCCAAAAAATCATATATGATGCTGAAAAAATCCTAAAAATTAAAAAATGTCCTGAAAAAATGATCATCTTAGTGAAAACCTAGCAATAGGCACTTTGATGTATCACCAAAAAAATATTAAAAAGTCCTGAAAAAAATCTGTCAAGTGGTAAAAATCTGAAAATAGGCGCTACTTGAGACCCTTGCACCTATGTCTATCAATCTCAATCACCTATTTTGCTACACATTTCCTAGCTTGGAATTGTTTCTTGTCCTCGTCTTGGGGGCACAACTACTTAGCCTTTTTGAGGTATTCTTATGCATTTGGGTTTCTTTGACAACTCACAAAATAGTGTTTCTCAACACTACCCCCACCCACTTTGACATCAAGTGTTTCTCAACACTTTTTAGATAGTTTACCTATAGTCTCTGATGTTGCAATATTTCTCACTATCAGAATCAAGTCTTGAAGAAATGGCCAAGTGACTTACACACATGCACTTTAACACTTAAACAACTGAGCTATGCTGACATTTATCTACTTTGTGTGCTGTCTATGATGATTTCTTTGCCATGTATTCCCTCCCTAATAGTCTTTCAAGGATGTCATTGACTAGAAGACTGGGGGCATGGGGCATGTCTTCTTGATTTCTGCTTGTGGGTATACTTTGTTTGTCTATAGTGTTGTAAGCATTTATGTTGGTCCTATTCAACACGTTGACTTACAATTGTATCATCCTTGACTATTTTGCAAGACCGCACTCAGGGTTTATCTTGGCGCTTATGCCTTGATACAGGTGTAATCTTGCTAAATTAAACTTAGGGAATCTAATCGTGTAGTTATCTTAACTTACATGTCTCTGATGCTTAGATTGGATTTCCACATACCTATCTAATATCGATCATATTCATATCCTCATAGTTATACTAGTGATGGTTGTATGATCTCATGATGTCCCTAATAAATGCTCAATGATGAAATTAAGAGTCTAAATGTTATGCACTTCTTGCTGGTAAACCACTTTTCATATTAGCTTGCATTTTAGGTTCATTTTCTAGCTTAGTCTTGCATTCTTGCATATGGGGAGAGCTCTCTCTTCATCTTTTCATAGACATATTGGCTAACTCCTTTCATATATTTCTTTACTTTCTTCTTGTTCATGTCTTTTCACCTTAATCTTTCGCTTCATCTCTTTTCTATCTTATCATCACATTATATAAAGTTTTGACCTCTTAAATAATTTCAATGTCCTAGATTCATTTTCAGGATCGAAATCAAAATTCGAGTTCATCTTGATGGTCAAAATTGTCTTTAAAATTTTACTTTCTTTTGAGCAGTTAGCTGACCGTTTGAGGTCTAATCTTTGAATTATCGCTGGGGCATCTTCATTTCTTCATGTCTTCATCGTTTCTATGCTTCATATCTACTTCTAGTCACCTTTTTCACATCTAAATCATCTCTCTACTAGATTTGACCTAATTTTTATGTTATATCCTTCAAGGTCAACTCTAGTCAAACTGGGGCATTTTATCAATTTTATATAGTCATTCTTGGGTTCTAATCATTTATCTATCATATCAGACATTGCTATATCTCAATTTTCTCATGTCTAGCTAGTTTCTACTTCCCCTTACCTCATTTCAATTTCGATCCCGAGGGGGCAGAAATACTCTATCATTGATTGCTACAGCTATCTATTTCTTAGGAGCATTTGTTTGACCTTATCACTTGCTCTCGATCTATTTGCTTTACTAGGTGTTAGAATTCTTTTCAGATCCTAACATCATCTCTTCCTAGTGTTCAGTACTACTGCTATCAGGCTATGCATTCAGGACTTGCTATCTATTTCTGCATTTCACTCTTCGGAATTAGACATCTATATCTATCACCGCCTACTTGGCTTTCTATTTTCTTTGACATAATGTGTTCTCAGATCGATCACGCATTAGTCAAAGAGGGGCAAATGTAATCATCTAAAAATGGTCATCTAGACTATTAGCCCCCTTCTCAACATTTTGGCTAAATTAATTTAATCATTTACCTAGACCAAATTGCTAATAATCAATTTATTTGATTATAACCTATAGTTTGACTATGCTATCCTAAGTTCATTATTTGATTAAAAGAACATGTCCCCTTTTAATTAAATAAAAGACCCCATTCTTCTAACCCACTTAAAGTGCACACATAAAGTCCTTTTTCTATTTTGCAATTAAAAGAAAAGGCTTTGTGACTTTTGTCTTATATGACAAGTCAACTTATATTCTATTGGTTGATTTGTGTGTGCACATGGATCACTCCTCTTTTCAAATTCCACCGTTGATCATCCACCATCTTCATCTTGATCTCTACCGTCCATACATCTTTAAAAGGGAGAGAGCTTTCCCCCTCAATCAATCCATATTTTGAATATTGTTATGCTGCAGGTTTTCTAACAGGTTTCTTTGGAGCTTTGTGGAGAACTTCTATTTCTTGTCTACATTCTCTCATACCATAGCATCTTAGCTTAGCTTTCATTTTTACATGTAGCTTAACTTCACATAGCTTAATAATGGTATTGTAACACTCTCATACATGTTTTAGCATAGCTGCATTTGACATTCTCATTCTAGCTTAATCTTCATTTGCATTGCATCCTTGAGGAATTCCTTGAAGATATTTGCATTCTTGCATCTTGTCTTTGGAACCTCCCATTGCATGGTTTACTAGCAAGAAGAGTATCTCTAAGGCTCATTTGAGAGCCCTTGAACTTGAAATACACTCTCTTGCACTCCGTGGATAGGGAGCTCTAAGCCGGCATTTGAACATTCCAACTCATGGAATCGTTTGGATAGAATGGTTTAGAGTGGGACACTTTCGAGTGTACACAACCACTTCGCAATTTGGCACACCAATAGCTCTTACTTCTTGGTTTGTGACTCCTTAAATAGAAGTTTGGAACTTCCTTTCCTACTTGATTCTTCCCTCTTTTAATTTTAATTTGTATGGATTAGGTAGGATTCATTAAATCTAACCCATATTATGTTCCTTTTAGAAACATCATGAAGAATCCTCTTGAATTTGCTCAAAAATGGTTTACATAGAATTTTGTGCCACCAGCTCATCATCCTTATCCTCCAACTGGTTCAAAAAATTCAAGGTAACAATTTTTTTGGCTCATATTCAGTCAATCTTTGACTTTTCTAATAATGTAGTAGCTTGACACTATTGAAATTCTGGTGCTTGGCACATATTGAGTTACTCAGTATCAACTATGTTTTAACTGATGCTCAGTAACTGAAGTTCACTCAGCACCTACTAAGATTGTTTGACACTCGGCTCCTTCTATATCACTTGGCACTTGAACTTCACTTGGCTCCTTCTATATCACTCGGCACTTGAACTTCACTCGGCACACACTAGATTTTGCATTTGCTTGACTCCAATTGAAAATTTTCTTAGCTTAAACTAGCTTGCTCAACACCCACTGATGAACTTAATTTAAGCTTTATAGTCAACCTTATTACAACTTATTCCTCCAATGTTTCTAAGCATGGCTAGCCTCTATATCTTCAAGTATGTTATCAATACATCATTTAACCATTGTCTTAACTAATCCTTGCACCTCATTACAAAACTATAACTCAACCTTTCCCTTAGGTACTCTTGTTACATCTTGTTGATTAAATCCTCTTCATCAATCAACAAAGTGACAATACTTAGATATTATAAGAAAATGTCATTCCTACAAATAGCAAGTTTGACATCAATGACAAAACACTGATTGAAAACATTCTTTTAACAACAATCTCCCTCTTTCAATCAATCTTCTTCATCACTGATCTTTTCAATCAAATTTCCAACAAGGGGACCCCTTTTGGTCAGTGGTTCCTACCCCACACCTCCTTTTGAATCCATGCACTCTCTTTTCCAAAGGAATGGGCACTTTCTAATTGCTACACCATACTCTTCATGTGCCCCCTTCCCATAGTGTGTGTTCCAAGAATGGGCCCCACCAAATCTATGCATCACCTTTCTCTCCTAACTAGGTGCCCATATCAGACCACCCAAGTACTTGGTTTAGGTCTCACCTTACCCTCATATGCATTGAAGGTGCATATGGGATTAGGAAAGAAATTGCATGGGATACAGTTAGTGGATCAAACTAGGTAAGAGTGAATGTAAAATAAGAAAGTTATTTAGTTGGTGTTGGTTGGGATATGGATGGATAATGGTAAGTTGTTAAAGGTAGTGATTTAGGTTGTTTAGGAAGTAATTAGCATGGTAGTTCATGTTTGGAGTTAGATGATGATAAGGGGGTCACATTAAGTGTAGGAAATAGGAATATTGTGGGAGATAATAGTAGTAAGTGTTAAGGAATCAATAGTGAGTTGGTAGGTTGGCCACTATGAAGATGGACAATTGCAATATTGCAATACATTTTGATGTTCTTATTTTTCTTCTAGCTCTTTGGTTCTAGGCAATTGCAATATATGTGAGATTGTGGTTGTGAGAACACTGAACATACATATATGGTTTGTTGGAATATGTTGAATAAGCACAATAAGCAATATTCAAATCCTTCAAGGGCACTTGTAGAATATATTGCAATTTGGTGACTGCTTATTTGACATAATATATGTGTCGCTTCATTGCCAATACACATTCATTGAGCTTTGCAATGAACTCGTAAACTATTTCTTGTACTCTCCAAACACTGGTTGTGTTATTTCTCTAAGATGCTTACAACATTTCCTACACCCATTAATACTATATGATTTTCATACCTTCCATGACCCAACCACTTATTTATGTAGAATGATAATCTCAGTAGTAAGTACAATTCTAGACGATGAAACAAGACTTTGGGTTGATAGATTTTGTGTCCATTGGTTAACACGATGGCTTAATATCCCTATATGGATATGGTCATCATCACATAGGATACTATATCTCTACTTTAATAGAAATACATCCTATCCTCTAATATCCATTCTTTTTCATGAAAAAATCCAATAATATGGCACTATGAGCATGTTTTTTCAAGAAAAAGTGCACATAGTGCCCAACAAAATCTTTGACTAGACATGACTACTAGACAATACATTATAGAGGATACTTGGAGCATGATTGGTGAAGCTTTTAACAAAATTAGCCTTACTCAACTTAAGACATCCATTGCTCCATGTGATGAGAGCATGTTTGCTGCTATAGCCTTATTAGCCAACAATTGGTTCGACATAATAACTTTATGATTATTTACAGCTCAATCATTGGCTAATGCACTAAAGTGCAAGATACCATTTCATTTTCATGCTTAAGATCATCACAATTCCCTTCTACAATGAATAGTTCTCTTCAACAAATAAAAATAATGATATTTAAGATTGGGATTCCATATTTTGCAAGTTCCCTTTAAGGATCTGAATATTACTTATTATACTTATCCAACATATACCAACAAACCATATATGTATGGTCAGTGTCCTCACAACCACAATCTCACATATATTTCAATTGCCTAGAAACAAAGAGCTAGAAGAAACATAAGTACATCAAAGTATATTACAATTGCCCAATCTAATTCTAAAATAAAAAAAATAAAAAATCTTTCCCTTCTTGTAATTACATGTAAATAAATTAGAACAAGAAGAAAAATAAGTACATCAAAATAATGATTGAATAAACTAACTTTTCCTATTGCTTTCAAGCCAAAAAATGAATGCTTTTATATTACAATTTGTTCGCTACTTGCTGATCTTGATTTTAGTACTTGTATGAATGAATTCATTTTTAAAACTCCTTAGCTCTCTTTCATTCTAATAACAAAATAATTCTTTAGAAAATTAAATTCAAAAACTATTCAACATTGTAACACATTTTCAAACCAATTGAAACATTAGCAAATGCAAATGAAAAAAAAAATAGAGTTTAAGAAGAAATGTGAATCATACCCATTAGGAGATTAAAAAGTTGATAAAATGTGAAGCCTAGCAACACAAAGAGAAAAATGTCTTGTGCCAAAAAAACACTAAGATGGTATGATATGCTTGTTTCAATGCAAAAAAATCTTGTAATCAAATTGAGGGGTTTAAATTAAAGAGAAGGTGACACATGTACATTCGTGCAGATGATTAGTTGAAGTGTGGGAAATTAATTGATAGGACATGAGTCATGATGAGATCTTGGTTTAAATTAACAAGCAACCATTTTTTGTTGTCAATGTTAGATTTGACAAGACATTAACAAATATTTAAGAACTTATTTAAGAGTGACTTTAATATGCATACTGGAATTTTCTTTCTCTCCATAATTTATTATTATTATCTATATAATGTTTGAATATAGTAATGATCACATTCATTAAATTTCTACATCTATATGAATCTTGTAATAACTATTAGGTTAAAAAAAAAAAGAATAATTATTTTGGTTGTAATTAAAAAATAATGTTTCTATACTTCTATCAATTTCCTCATTTTAATTATTGTCCCTTGCCATCCTCCCCATCCCGAAAACTTGGGTAATAAAAGGAAATATTGGACGAAGGTTTGTGTGAGATCAAAGATGCAATTGTTTTTACAATGGAAACAACACAAGGAGTTATTTCTTATTCTTGCAAACATATTAATCCATAAAATAAAAATCCTTTTTCTAACAAATGATTTCACCCTATGCCAAAAGGATGCATTCGAGATGAGAACAAATAGACAATTGGGTAGAAACAAAGAAAGGATGATGTGAAAACACTAGAAGAAAATTGGAATATATAATGGTGAACAATCAATAGAAAACTAAAAATAAGTCCCAATGAGAATGTAAATACAAGATCTATTCATATTAGTAGTTAATGGAAGTTTGACCAAATTATAAGTATATCAGTAACACTTCTCTAATAACACTTCTCCTTATGCCATACAACATAATATAAAGGTTTTTACCAACAATGAAAACATATAAAAATCATACCATCAAGGGTATAGGATTTTTTCCTTAGTAACAGAGATGTCCAATGAATATTTTCAATAGTAACTTATAGAGTGAATTGGTCCTATATCTACAAATTAGGCCTAATCTTCCTCAATTTAGGTGAACTAGGGAGTTAGCAGAAAAAAACAAAATTCCCATTCTTTGGTACTTTTTCATATCTTGAAAAGAGTTTCTAAATATGAAATTTAATCTGGGGGTCATTTAGGATTTGTAGGAGAAAAAACTCAAATACCTCATTAGGAGGGCTAATTTTATCATGTCTCTTTTAGCTCTTACTACAAAAAATTGGATTGTGGGTTTCTTCGTGGATAAGAACCAAAGTATCTATGGTTACATGTTGGGTCTAAGTAACATATAAACACATTCATTCTCTATGAGAAATTTTAATTTTATTATATCCTAGTTGGTAAAGTAGTTGTGGAAAGGTAGTCCTTGGGAAGGAATAGAATTCAAGGTTTGTTTCGTTGGAGAGTTTGTAACTCTATGAAGAATTGTTGGATTGTCTTGTTAGATACCTTAAGAAGGCCACTGATGAGTAGACTATTGGATGGTCAGTAAGACCTTGTTAAGAAAAATGTGTTTGGTTAGTTAAAACACAATCCCCTCTACATCATATTGGTATCAAATCCATTATTGTTGTGATTGGTTTGGTATATGTTAATCACCAAAGAAGCATTATTTATAGAAATATTATAGGCCAACAAAATAACTAAATATCATAATGCAGTGCTCTTATTTTAGTACTTAGCCAATGGAGAAAGTGGTATCCCAAGGATTGAAAATGTCTAAATTATCATATGGAAAGGGCACAAGTACAATGTTGGGCATCTCTTCTTCAAGCTTATACATATATGTTGTATGACAAAGTAGAAGGAAAATCACCACTCTTTGTTTAGTGTTTAGTTTTTGGTGATTTCAAACTTGATGAATAATTAGAACTTTGATCTTAAATGGGATTTTTAACATGGTATTAGAGCCTAGTTAGAAGAAAGATCATATTTATTCAAAGAGATACCTCTTCTATGATGACATGTTCTGTGGAGTTTGAAATAATGTCTATTGATGTTTGTTGATACAAGCTTGACTATCTCAAGAGTTTTTTTCTCTTTCTTGAGAAAATGACTATACTTTAGGATCGTCTTCTTCCTCCCTATAATATTATTCAACCTATCACCACACTCAAAAGAAATAATGAGAATAGTTCATGAATCAATGTATACTTTAGAATGATCTAATATCATTTGTTTCCACTATTCAAATTCTTCTTCATGTCTCCCATTTTACAAAAAAAGTTATCAAATGAAATTAAACATTATTGTAGATAAATAGAAATAATATAATACCTTAGAGAGGAATAATTTGATGTAATTCCAAAGTAAGCCATTCTTTCGAATACTTCATACACTGCAACTAAATTTTTAAATAAATGAGTTTAATTATGGCATCCTTCTACATTTCCTAGAACCAAGAGATTTAAATAGTTAGTTGTCATACAATCATAGGTTAATGTTGAGCTTCACTTGGTTTTGATAATAGTTTAATATTCTATACTAATCAGGGCCAACCATGTGAAGGCGGAAGCTCATTTGGCCTCACGCCCGCCCCCCAACATCTAAATTCCCCTTTAACATCTAAAATTTATTCATTCTATTAATAAAATTTAGCATTCATGAATTGCCACATGATAACATTCAATAACACATTAGTTTCATTAGAACATTCACATTAACATTGAAACATAAGATTCATTAGAAAATTCACATGAACATTCAATAGAACATAATAGAACATATATACATAGACATCAATCATTATCAAATAAGTTAAATAAGTTACATAAGTTACATGAATCGTTTCTTTTTTCTTTTTTTCTTTTTTTGTCCTTCCCTATATTGCTGTAGAGGCATATCCATGTCATAATTGATATTTCTTTGCACCTATGAACGTGCACTTGCTATCCTTTACAAAGGAAAGTCATCTTCAATAAAAAATAAAAAGGTTAAATAAAAATAAATTGAGACTTTAAAGATTTTAAATAACATTGTAGTGCTCTTTACCTTGTTCAACCACATCATCTTGCCTGCTAGTTTGGACCTCAACATGCTCATCAGAAACAACCTTTGCATCCCCTACAACTACAATACAAGATGTTTCTTTAATTAATTCCAACACATGTTATAGTTAAATTTTTATTACTACACCAAATTAAATTTAAAATTTTTACTTGTATTAATAATTTAGAAACCAAAAATATACTAGGATCCAATTTCGAATCACTACTTCTGCAGTGCTTGGTTGAAGTATTAGGATTGGCAAGTTGTAATCCAATGTAAATAATTAGTTCATTTATCAGCAATATATACATATCAATACAAGAAAAATACTAAGAAATATTAATTATTCATTTTAATACGTATATCAAATATATCATCATTGTTTCCTTACTTTAAGAAACAATAACAACTGATATTTTTGGAACTTAATATCAAATATAGTAATTCGTAGAGTATTCAATCTGAGATAAAAATCAATTCAATTATTTACCTCATCAATTGATCCAATAGAAGAACCTTGCACACTCATTGCTTGGAGTTGTTTAGCCATGACTATAAAGCCTTTTGTGTAGCCTAATTTCTTGTCCCCTTTAGAGATTATTTTTTAAAACTCCACAGCCTACATTTTTTCTTGGTATCATGAATTTTTTTTATATCAATTTCATCAAGACCAAGTTGTTTACAATTTATACATATTTGCATATAATTTTTCATTTACTTATTCTTACAACTCATGCAACAAGTTTTGCATATCCACCCGAGCCAAGCTTGTGCTACCTATGCTTCTATTTTCTTGCTTCAATTGCCTTTGATGTGCTAGGAAACCTATGTGAAGTTAGAAATATGTTAGATCACATAAGTATTAATAGTAATGATTACATAATTTCATTCTTAATATTATGACATACCTTCTTTCCTTGGGTGGTACCAGTTGTCCATCATCTCTTGCTTTTATCTTAGTGGCATCCTTTATAAGATTATCCCACTCAATAATGTGAATATAGGGGGCCACTGGTAACAAGAGTTTTTTTTCATTTGGGTCTATAGTTGAACCTAATATACTTCAAATATTGGCTCACTTTCACAAGAAGCCTAAGTCTTTGAAAGATGTTGGGTCAAAAAAGTGATGTCATGGTGTCAATGAGTTGATTCTTTAACTCTTTTGCTTGCAAATTCCACCTTTTAAGAAAAGAAAAAACTATTAGATTCATAAATGAACTAAAGCTACCTTTTAATTTACTTGAAGAAATTTATCAAATTAAGGAAACATGATCTAAAAATGAAATCAAAACATGATACCCTATGCATATGGTTGGCCCAAATATACATAAACATTCATCATTAAGTTTTTCATAAAATATATTATTTCGTACAAAATAATAATGTGATTAGTAGTTATTGTAAGGGATTGCATGGGAGATTAGTGCATTTGATTATGAGTATACGATTATATAGTAAAAGAAAGGATCAATCTTTAAAGTACCTGGAAGATGGGATACTTTTAGGGGAAGACCATCTTCATTGTTAATGAGCAACTAATCACAATTCTTTAATGTTCTCATACATCTAACACAGGAACACCCAGGAAAGTCCTCATCACCTTGTGCATAAAATGAATCCAATATTACAAAATGCCCCCTAAGAAATAATAGTTCAAGTGAAATAAACAAATGAAAAATGAGAGAGAAAAAGAGGACTCGATTTACCAATAGGCAGTGCCACTGTATTCATTGCCAAACTATGTATTGTCAAATTTGTAGTTAGTAGTGCCTCTTCAATGATATTCCTTGTATCATGAGGCATAGTGAACAGAGTATCAATGGTAGGAGCTAGAAAATGAGATTGTTAGAGCACAATAAAACAAGATTGTTAGAGCTATTAAAAAAGATATTGTTCGAGAAAAACACAAGTGTAGGATAGAACATGCAATATACTTGAACTACCTAAAGTATCATCCTCTAGGGGATCGCCCCTTAACATCCTTACCATCCTTTGAAAAAATAACACACATTTTATTTTATTTAATAACACACTTTTGTTATAATTAAAAAATTACATTAATACTTACTAAATATGTGTGAACTAGGGTCAACAACCTATTGATCTTATCTTATGTTGCAGGAGTCTGAGGTTGATTTAATGCTAGTTCTGATAAATTTTTTTCCTATATCATTAATACACTTCTTCAATGCAAAAATTGGATGAGGGGCTAAATCAAAATCAATAGTAAATTCAGCCAGTGCATCATAGTGCAACTCCTCACCCTCGTGGACTACTTTTTCATTATCAACACTCATTTGTGAGCTCAATATTATTATCTCTATATTTAAAATCAATCCAAAATAGTAGTGAAGAATAAAACATAATAAAAAAATATGCATTAACATATTTCTTGTATCTAATTTGTACAACAATAATGAGTTTTACCTATCAAGGAGAAGAACCATCACCATCATGTAGGTCTTATCGCTATTGATCCATACTGTAGCCCTGCATTTCAAAAAAAATCATTGAGACATGTTAATACACCTATTATTATTCAAAGTTAGCAAAAAAAATATACAAATTTAATGGTGTGTTTATCTTCATTGCTTGGAGTTGATTTAAAATGTGCATAATATGTACCACCTCACCCATGATAAAACATAATATGCATAAGAAGTGACACAGGTCATGTACTATTAATATGTGCCACCTCACCCATGATAAAACATAATATGATAGTACATAATATGCAATTGGGTCACTTCTTAGTTGACACAGGTCATGTACTATTAATAAAACCTACAATATTCCCTGATGCTTTCGGCCTTCTATCACTAACTTTTTTTTGTATATAATTTCTCACGAGTGCATACATACACATACTTTTTTTTTAATATCTAACAATCTACATCCAACTATTGTAATTATAGCAAGGTCCAAAATACCCCCCCATCAATTCAACAACCTTTTTGTAAGAGAGATTTATGCCATCTATGGAAAATAGGCCCAAACCATGTAATGAGGATGGTGCTATGTGATATATCCTCTCTCCAACACAAAATCAATGTTTATTCGAGGAAGTTCATTGGGGACCCATTATTTCTATAGATGTTTGTACCTAAAGGACACATCAAAGTCACATTTACTCTCATCATCATAAGAACATGACCCCCCTTGAGCAAGGAAAATTTTTATGCACTTATTGAATTTCTTTCTGATATTTTTACCTTGAGTTGATCTCCTTGATTTAGACATACTAAATGTCTCACTTTCTTCTTCCACTCCTACATTTTCCCCATTCAAGGAAGACAAATCTAAAAAATACCTATTTGTTGGTACCTGGACTCTACAAAATAAGAGAGATAGGTGGCAATGAGAGAGATATTTTACAAATGGTAAAAGACATTAATCTCTATGGGGTGTACTAACTTATACCTGATGATCCATGAAATTGTGTGGGATATTTGTGAAAGGGCTTCACATTTATGCAATAGTAAATCAATTTTCTTATTTTAGCTAAAAAATTCATGGTACATATACTCAAAATTACATCGAATATTAGCATCACATATGAATTATAAATAGTAAAAGGTTATAATCATCATCATCATCCTCTCCTTGTCATCATGATCAATAGAATCATCATCATCATAATTAGCAACAACATCATTTTCATCATCTGCTTAATGTTTATATCTACACATACAGTTTTGAAAGAAAAATTTGTTATAATTAATGTGTCTATCTACAAAAATATTGGACATGTTGTACTAATGTTTATATCTTCACATATGATTTTGAAAGAAAAATTTGGTCTAATTAATGTGTATATCTACAAAAATATTGGACATGTTGTACTTAATGTTTATATCTACACATATGGTTTTGAAAGAAAAATTTGGTGTAATTAATGTATATATCTATAAAAATATTGGACATGTTGTAATTAATGTTTATATCTGCACATATGATTTTGAAAGAAAAATTTGGTGTATTTATGCCTCTTCATTTTGATTTTGTTAAAGGGAAGCCCATCAATGGTAATAGAAAATAAGAATGTATTTTCTAAGAGTTTACACTTGTTTAACAAAATTAATGTTTTACAAGAAAATGCACCTGAAAATTATTAGCTTAGAAGTAAGAACATGGTGTTGATATTAGATGCTAACTCCTAATGGGTTGGGCTATTATTATTTATCCCTATCACATTCACTTTGATAGCCATGTCAGGGAGGTGATCTCACCTAGTTCATCCTCATGACTTTGAAGTCCTTAATCATGATCTTGGGTGCTCAAATTAATGTCCAAGAAATTTTGTGTCCTAGGGCCCTATTTGATCATCATTTGAAAGGCCCTCAATGTCAACCACAAAATGTCTCTTAATATGTTTAGAGGTTTTGAGGTAATGTCACTCAACTCTTCACTAAAGTTATTCTTAAACATCCATGGCTTCCATTGTTGAGCCATCGTATGGAGCTTTTATATCCAACCATTCATTATAAGTTGGGGAATGCACTTCATGCCTGACATGAAAGTGATGTAGATATACAATATTATCACCTTGAAAAACTATATTTGATCCTGCTAGTTGGGAACAACTGATTGTTCAAATTATTTTCACTTGAAAAATTATTTCTCCATCTTCAACTAACCTAAATCCTCTCTTCTCCCAACTATATTGTTTCTCTATTGTTATATATTGTAGAATAGATTTTCAATTTCTTTCTCCATGTTTTTATGATGCATAGAAAAACACATATCATCCTAGGATAACACTAAGGAAAGTGGTTGCATATATATGAATAAAAAACTCAAAAATGAGTTCAACTAAATAAATAATTTATGGGTCTAATTCTATTTAATGAAATACTAAACTAGCTAATCATCATAGACTTACAACAATCAAAGTATGCACAAAGTAAGATCTTGGTACATAAAATTTCAAGAAAAAATAGAGGGAACAAAATTCAAATAGGTAGTCATATTCCTTAAAAAAAGGATCATAATATGCAATATGAATTATAATGAAGAGATAACTCAAACTAAATTTGTAGTATAATAGAGCTAGATATACAAGTTAGAAGTGCATGATATGCATAATGTATAAAATAGAGCCCAACTAGACTAGAATATTATAAATTTAGGCTCAATTAAGTGAACTTAAGTTAGAGAATAAATGTACAAACATGCTATTGATTATCTATAAAAATGTCTATGATGATATTCTTGAACATGTAGGAAACTAGTTAATATAAGATTACAAACTATCTCAGCATGAAATGCATGAACAGGTCCTAACAACAAAATACCTTATTAAGTACCCTTGCACAATGAAAGCCTCTCAAAGTGAAGAAAAAGGAGCAAAACAACATGGTCAAAAAACCCTCTCCAAAAGTGAGAGATGTAACTACATGAAATGTAAAATAAAGGGAGGCCTCAAGAGGACCCCTCAAAGACAAATTCCTTCATTGAAATGCCAAATGTTTTACAAAGATTGCACAAAATGTGAATAGCACTCTAATTATCACACAAAAGAATAATTAGACCATTAGGAGGAAACAAAAACTCTGTCATCAACTAATTAAGCCATAAAACCTTTTGACTATTAAGAATTATTTCTTTGTACTTAGCCTTTGTAGATGATAATGCAATTACATATTAGTTCTTGCAAAATAAAATAATAAGGCCTAAACCAAGAAAAATAAAGTTATGAAGTAATGTAATTCCTCTTTAAAAATGATGTGGTCAAACTTTTCCAAACATGCTCTATCTAAAACTCTTTTTAAATCATCAAAAATGCTATCCAATTGTGTAATTCGAGTGATGAATAGTTTGTAGCAACAATGGGTGATTCAACTGACAAGCTCTTTTTAGCACTAGATCACACCTCAGGAGGACTAGCTATACTTCTTCTAGCATTTTTTCTAAAAAAATTACAATCTTATCTTTGTAGAATGGGTAGTGTGGCCTACATGGAACCTAATGAATTTGACTCTAAATATAATCTTGCAATTATTCCCACCATGGGCTTGAATGAAGAAAGTCTAGATGCTCTGCCTATATCTAAGTAAAAATCAAAGAGTTGCAATCAAGGACAAGATTGTGCAGTCTATCTCTCTATATTCCAAGAGAATGAGAAATGTAAATTTTTGTCAAGCTATAACCACAACTTCTATACAGAATATATTGATATGTGGTTTTACTCCCACTCTACTTGTCCTCTTTGTAGAACCATGGTGCAACCCTATTCATCTTCAAAGGTTAAAACAAAGGAGGAGGCATCAATTTTCCTAAGTAATATTGGAAGAATGAATGGAAGTGTTTAATACCCATTTGATGAGAGGTTAGGTGAGTTCTATTGCAATGCATTATGAGAACCCACCAATTTTTTTTTTGTGGGTAAGAAAGAATGAGTTGGGTCAAGGACTACCCATCAAAAGACCATGACCAATAATTGATCTTCTTAGCCCTATCATTCGAGCAGGGATTTCTCTATTTCTCTATTTTTTCAAGCACTCTTAAATTTTTTGACAAGTTTTCCCTAAAAATTTCCATTAGTGGAGGATTTTATAACCCCATTAGAACAATGAGGACATCAAATTGCTTCATGTAAATAGTAAAACCTCAAAATTCATAAAGAAAGTCTAGTACCTCAAAATGCATTTGATAGTCTTCCACTGACTCATCTGGATCATGAAAAAAGTGATCACATAAAGGTCAACCATAAAATAAATATTAGGAAAAGTATGTGTTAGGTATAAAATATTTCCAAACAAATATCAACTGATAAATAAGTTCTATTGGTATTTAAAATAATAACTAGTTGAATGAGTGTGACGGTAGGCTTGGAATCAAGCATGCCAAACCTTTGAAAGCATGTCACTTTTGTTGACAAATGAAAATCACATGGAAATATTGAACAACCTCAATCCCAAGGAAATAGTGTAGATGCCCAAGATCTCTCATGTCAAAAATCTCCATCAATGTTCACTAAACACTTTAAATCATAGAGTGAGATCTATTTGTAAGGACCAAATCATCTACATATAATACCAAGATAAAATTATACCCCTTTCTTTGTTTCCCTCTTGCTATTGAGTGTAAACTATGGGATTGGAATGATAATGAGTAAAACTAGAAGAGAGAGAAAAAGAGTTCATCTTCTCCTACCAAGCCCCACAGACTTTCTTGAGGCCATATAATGAATGTTGGATACTATAATAAACATAGAATTCCTAAAAAAATCCTTACAGTTGATCCATATAGATCTCCTCATGAATATTTCTATGCAACAATGCACTCTCTACATCTATTTTAAAAATTCACCATCCCTATGATGTTATTGTACAATAAGTAAAATGATGTGGAGGCCAATGTTATGGAGTATGTATGTAGCTAGATCATTTTTGGTAAAGTTGATTGTTTTTTTATTGTATCTAATTTGATGATAGTTCTACATGAATTTGTAATCAACCCAACCAATCAGTAACTAGACCAATTTAATTGGGTTATGACTTGTTTCTTTCTAAAAATATCTGCTATGATATATTTTTGTAAAATTTCTTCCAAACTCTACCCATTTTTTGTGGTCTGCATTATTTTTATGCAAGATCTTGAGGTAAGTCACTTTGCATAGGTTGAGTGATTTTTATAGTTTTATTATTTGGATTATGGAATATGTATGCTACTAGATCATTTTTGTAAAGTTGATTATTCATTTTATTGTACATAATCTAATGACGATTCTATATGAATTTGTAACCAACCTAGCTAATCAACAACTAGACCGATTTAACTAGGGTATGGCTTGTTTCTTTCTAAAAATATCTATTATGATATGTTTTTGTAAAATTTCTTGTGAACTCTACACCTTTTTTGTGGTCTACATTATTTTTGTACAGGATCTTGAGGTAAATCACTTAGCATGGGTTGAGTGAGTTTTATTATTTTATTATTTGGATTCTGTAATATGTATGCAGCTAGATCATTTTTGGTAAATTTGATTGTTCATTTCATTGTACCTAATCTGATGATAGTTCTACATGAATTTGCAATCAACCTAGCTAATTAGCAACTAGACCAATTTAACTAGGTTATGGCTTGTTTCTTTCTAAAAATATCTGCTATGATATGTTTTTGTAAAATTTCTTGTGGACTCTACCCATTTTTCATGGTTTGCATTATTTTTGTGTAGGATCTTGAGGTAAGTCACTTAGCATGGGTTGAGTGAGTCTTGTTGTTTTATTCTAGAATATATATGTAGCTAGATCATATATGTAATAAGCACCTTAAAAAAGATCTTTCCGAATATATAAAGAGATACATTTTTAGAAGGAAATATCAAGACATACATGTTTACACGGAGAAAGAAACATTTACATACATACCTCTTCTCACCCTTCAAGAAAATCACAGAGAAAGGGCACGTAGATCACAAGGGCACAACACAACAATGAAATCATAGAGCAAGGATAGGATATGACAATCAAATCATAGAGCAAGGGCATAGAAATGAAATGCAGAGATCACAAAGGAACAACAACCAAATACACCAATCACAAGGGCCATGAAAATGGTCATAGCTCTCCACCCTTGTAATTCAAAGCTCTCCACCTCTTTTGTACTTAGCTCTACAAAATCGAAACAAATAAAAAATGATTGTCATGTTTTCTTTTTTCTTTTTATGATTGGAGGGCATCACAATTGCAACACTGATGTGGGTATTTTAATGACGTTAGGGACAATTGCAAAAAAGAAGAAGTAAATGACCATAAATTACACTATCATCACAAATTTTCATCATAATTTGATCCCAAATTTTGTAGTGTAAGATAAAATTCTAATGGATCCATCCGACTCTTTGTGGATTATTGTCTTTCTATGGGAGCACACCAAACATTAACTGTATCATTTATTTATTTTGGCCATAAGTGGGAAATACTTTATTTGATGTAGATTTTGCATCACATGTAGCAAATTCATCCCTCTTCAATGCATTATTATTTTGACTATTACTATTTTGAGTTTGTTCAAAACATGTTACAAAATTATTGTGATATAATTCTGGGTTTGCTAACATAATATGATGTTGGGAAGGAGAAAAGGAGCTTGCAGTGATATAGTTACGTCCACCTATTTCTAAGGTTCCAATAATTGTAAGTGGATTTTTTGGACTATCCAAAGGGATTTGTCTTGAAGGAATTGTATTAGTGGCAATAGAAAGTGAAGTTTTTAGACTGTTCTAAGGGCTTTATCCTAAAGGAGTTGTACTAGTGGAAATTTTTATGCTCACCATTGGATTAGTACTTTCAATTGTTGCAATTGCACTCGCCATTGTAATTGGATTAATAGTGGAGATTTTTGGAATTGTTTCCATAACCTTTTTCTTATTTGTATTCTTGAAGTTTGGTTGTAATGTCCTTTTTTACCACTAAAACTACCCATACCATCCCTAAGTAATAGTGACACTTGGTTTAGATTGAATACGAGTGTTTGGAATAGTTAGAGTTGGAATTAAAGATGAGACAAATTAAGGTAAAACATCAACAACTCTAGATCTACCTTGTTTTTATGAACCTGATGATTCATCTCCAAGGACTCATTTACCATCACATTTTTTGTGGATTTGGTGTGTGAAGTGCAAACCACATTCCTTCACCTGTTGGACCCAACCTACCGTAACCTAAATAACTTAATTTAGTCATAGTGAATATAGAAAATGATGAACGTACTATAGTAGTTTGGGGATCTGCATAAGCCACATACTAATTTTATTCACCCTCATTGTCAACATGATGTGCTACTCCTTCATCTAAATGCTCATTGCCCCACAATTGGCTAAATTTTTATCCTCAACCACAACATAAAGATCTACAAAAGTCTTTGGCTCACCAAGATTCTTCCTCATTTTCCATACATTAGTATTTTTTTGTGAAGTCTAATAATCATCTTCATGATCTTCATATAAGTCATCTAGAATAGATTTTTTAGGTGGATGACCCACTTTCTAGTAGAAATTGTAGGTTGTCTTAAGCTACAGTTGCACTTTTACTTTTTGCTTATGCAAACCTATAATTTAAGTTGATAATTCCCATATTCAAATATTGTTTTTAGTGGTGCATTTCTCCATCTCTTTGTTGAGCACTTACTAAGAGTTTGTATTTTTAAAAATTTCAATCAATGGCATGCTCTCATGTTGACATTTGGTTTTAGAGTTCCTATTATGTGTAAGATTTGTACCAATTATGCTTAGAGGATTATTTTTCTAGTGTCTATCAACATAAAATTTAAACATTGTAAAATATATTGTGCCATTTTAAATCCTTATTTGTCAAATGTGAACCCTCTGCATTAGAAAGACAAGGAAGAAAATATGGTTTTCTTTTTTTGCCCATGAAAGAGTACATTTGTGCTCTCTATCAGTCATAAGTATTCCATGCAAAAACCATCTCTATCATATGTATTACAAGTTTCTAGGATTCCACTTTTGAACTATAAAACCTTGATACAATGTACTCTTCCATGATGTACCAGTTGATCAATTATATTTTACTTCTAAGTTGAATGCAATCTTTACAAGGCATATGCAATCTAGTCATTGAAGTTCTTGTAATTTTATGATACATGGGTTCCAAAAAGAAGTCTATAGAGGGTTGTATTTCATCATAACTCATCCTTATCAAAAATGCCCATTCATATATTGGATTTTGAACTTTAATCTGAAGCTTGTATGTTTTAAATATTTGATGATGCTTTGATAATAGAGGATAACACAAGTAGTTTGTGAATCTAAACCTCTTTTATGAACCTCTTCTAATTAAAAACCATTTATATTAAATGAAATGAACAATATGCTCAATAAAATTATATCTTTCTAGTTTTGATTTACAATGAATATTGCAAATCATTTCTAGGGTTTGGCACCTACTTCTTGGCTACTTTAAAATATATAAAAAATGCTAGCAAGGATGTACTATACTAAACCCATTGTCCAAAAATATCAAAATTACAAAGAGGCTTATGATCATGATCTAGATTGCAATTGCCTACTAGTACTCTAATATATGAATCTTTTCTATTTGTTGTTAAGTTCTCATATGTCTCTACTAGGTTTCCTAGTTTAATGTGCATATAATAGTTGAGTTTTGTGTTTCAAAACCTAGGTCCAATAAACTAGAAAATTCACTCTCTATTATTGAAAAATTACCTCCTAAGTATTTTTATTGACAATTGCCTTTCTATTTTCATCATAGTTATCAGCACAAACCACAAAAATTTATGGAAAAAGGAATACTTGATCTGATGCGATGTAGGTCAATTTAGGAACCTATAATGCAATTTCATTTCTGTGACCCTAACATGTTTCTATATGGATAAATTTTTATCTTCTTAAGTGGATCTTTCAACTTATTTTCAACTACAAATATAATGTCCATGATACTCTTTTTCCCATATATAATAGGATCATAAATATCATGAAATTTATTAGTCAAACCTAGTGTTTTAACTAGTTTCATGAAGTCTATTATCTCTTTCATGTATATTTGTGTTAACTCCTCTTGTATATTTTTGTCATTTTGATATGTATTCATTGAAAAATCTAGATAACTATACAATCACAAATTATAATCTACAATAATAATTTTAAAAAAACCCGATTTTTAAGTCATATAGAATTGCACTAGCTTAAAAATTAAAACTAATTCTATTATTTTACTTAGCATGTTAGATAGTATGTAACAATTTAGGCTTACATGTGTGATTCAAAATTAAACCCTAAATTATACAATCTATATTATAGTAAACCATGTGGTAAGAACTAAAAAATTAAAAAGATGCATATCAGTGTTCAAGATGTTATCCAAAAACTAAATTTGAGATATAGAAGACCAAGATTGGGCAAAGGGATAAGAGACTATCTTGCATTCCTCAACCAAAAAGTCATAAATTGTAAACCCTTTCCTAATCTCCAATACTTTTTCTTGATACAAGTAAAACACTTAGATTGAACAATGAGAACACAACCATATCTTTACACAAAGGGTAAATTTTAATTTTTGTTACTAAATACAACTTGTAAAAATGTAAGACATATTCGCTATTATCTTTTGTTAGTAAGTACAAATTGTAAAGAGTAACCTACAATGCATTAAATATTAAATATTATTCAATATTGCTTCCTTTTGAAGAATTATGTTTTAAGGCATGTCTATGAAACATGTCTTCTTTCTTTGGGTATTTGAAAAAAATATTTGAGTATTCCCCAAATTGGCTTGAAATGCATCTTGGGTCAACAATCTATGTTGATAGCATGATGATCAAATTATTGCCTCATTTGTAGATGGTACTTTATGTAGATGTCATGTGTCCCTCTAACTTTTTCTACATCATCATCATTAGTGATTAGTTGCATTGGAGACATGTCACAATTTTGGGAGTATTTTGTAAATGTTTGATTTTTATTTCCTCTATGACCTAAAATACATCATACATCATTTATCTATTTTTTTCTAATGGTTGTTCGACCCTGGTATAAACTTGGTTGTTAGAAAATAGGTCCCACAATTATAATTATTATAAATTAAATATGATATGTGTCATGTTTTCAAAGGAGTATGAAAATATAATATGGTAGGAATCAAATCAAATACATAACATGAAAACTATTGTGTATGTTAAAATTAAGGACAATCAAATCATTTTTCATTAATCGTTAATTTAAAAAAAGAAGTTCTATGTAGTGGAAAATATTTTCTTTAGCTCTAATTAAGTTATAACTGTAATACCCCAAAATTGGCACATTGTCATGTAAACCAATTTTGGTCTATTTTGTTCAACCCCAAGTCCTATTTTACTAGGTAATTCTTATTCTGGTTATCACTACTTGACCTAATTGTCAGATATAGAAAACCCTAATTTGCATTAATCGCATTCTCTATTTAATTCCTATGTATCGACTCAAATTAGCTACATTAAAAACCTATTGATTAAATTTAATTGTAAGTGTTCATAGTTTAATTAAATTAAATTACTTCTTTAAGATAATGTGCAAAGGAATTAAACATATTTAATTTAATGAGATAATATCTTGATTTCAATTATTGTGTTTAACTACTTAATTAATTAGAAATATACATTTATGAAGTCATCTCTCATTTTATTAAATTAAATAATCTTTCAAATATTATCTTTAGTTTAGGAATGGGAATTCTAAGTGATATATCTCTCGAACTAGAATTGAATTATTCAACTTATTCTCACACTTAGGTGAATTTCAGTTAAATCTTAATTATAATAAGGATTTGAGTTAGTTAACCTCACCTACACTGGGAATCTTCCATCCTGACTAAATCTCAGCTTCAATCTTGACCATCCAATCCAATTGATCTCAACCATTGGTTGATTTCAAGAATTCTATTTAAGAGGCTTCTAATTCCTCATTACAGGGTGGGAATTGAATTTCATTGAAAAACTGTCGAAATAGATACTCAATTGCTTAATACCTTCATAGCTTTTATAAATTTTTAGTATTAATATCATCTAGATTAAAATAAACTCTTATAGTTCAATTTTCTTTTCTTGTTATTAGATTAGAATTGCACTTCATTTAGATTAATTGCACTATCATATAGCTACATAAATCTTTCATACTAAAAGGTCTAGTTACCCACTTCTTGGTCTGAGAGCAAAGGAAAAATCCTTCTAGTTAGAAGACAACATGTCGCTCTATTAGATTACTTAGATGAATAATTTAATGTTCATTCTGAGATGATCTCTCACATAATGACTATGTTGGAGTGTGTGTGAGGGTCCAAGGTCCACAATTCACATATACATTTCTGTCACCCATTGTAGGGCCGAGAAATCAAAATTTTCAGCCTCATCTACTCTGTTGTCTATTCTTTTAATGGTTCTATCACATTCATCTCTACAAATTTCTAGATTTTTGCATGAGAAATATCATTTTTGTGTGGAGATTTGAAGATTTTGCCCCTTTTATTGCACTTCCTCATGCAAAATGGTACATAATTGCATGGTTTCTCGTGTGGTGTATAACATTTTCTCATGCAGGTTTATGGAGAATTTCACACAAAATTTTTCCACAACATGCAAAATATAGTTTTCTAGAATTTAGTTTATCTTTATGTTTGACTAATGAGTTTTCTCTAAAGCATTTTCTTTTGGATTTCTAGTTTTTTGTAGCATAACAATAGTTTGTAGGATGCTTGACAAAGATGCCTTTATCAAAACAACTTGAAACACATATTGACTATGTGATTGTAGGATGATTGCCAAAGAAACACATGTTGAAGACCAATTTTAAACCTACTCAAAGTGTCATTTTTAATTTTTTTTTCACACATAGTATAATTAGGGCTTGTGAACTTCATAGGGTACAAGATAGGGGAATAGGGGAGTATGCTCTTTACCACTTGGAATTTATGCTCAAGGATAAATTAGAAATCTAGAAGCCTTTGAAAGATGACATTTGAGGGAGGAAAGAAAGTTAGTGATTCTCTTGTACGAGTCCTCTTCTATGAAGGAATGATGATTTCCTTTTATAGAATCAAAATCTTGAGAAAGGACAAGTCTAGATCGATTAAGCTAACTCAGTGATTAACATTTCTTGTATGTTTGAGTGAGGTGACAAGGTAGAGGTGTATGCTCTTTCCCCTAGAGGGAAATTTGAAAATTGTACCCTTAGATCCAAACCACTAGTCCAAGTCAACCCTTAAAGGGCCTGCTAGAGTGATCCAACCTCTGAGAATGACCCAAGTGAACACACTCCTTTCACTGGAGATTCCAACTCACTATAATAAAGAAGCTTTGTAGAGTGAAAGACTCCAAAGCCATGTTAATTTCTTCCTCTTGATTCCTAAAATTGCATATCAAGAGGAGGCTCTATCTATTGCATTGGCCAGCACTAGCCCCAGTCATGCTAGTCAAGTGTGTGCACTCTCAGATGTTGGTGTGGGATGCTAGTCTTAACTTCACTTGCAAAGCCACTAGGGATTAATATGAATGGAATCTTAGTAAAAAATTCTTAGTTAGTTGCTACTCGGTTCACCTTTGAAAGGGGGCATAATCTTTGTGCAAGGACGGGGAAGAATCTCTCCTATAGAAGTCCCCATAGGCATGTACCTGGGCATTGGAAGGTGGTATATGTGCTTGAACCCTACCGCAATGGTGTTCATTTAGTATATATGCTATTGAGCCCTTAGAATAAACCAAAAAAATGAGCACCCTCTAGTGGGGTGACACAGCTGTGTGAGGTGAATGCATGCACATAAGTTGTGGGACAAAGGTTTTGCTTCCTCTACCATTTTTGGTTATAGGGAAAAAGCATGCTTTTTATTGAGTCTTAAACTTGTCTAAACCTATCAAAAAGAATTGAAAGTCAATAATCCCCCATCCCTCCAAGTTACTTTATCCTTGATTGAATTGTTTGTGACTATTGCTTGCTTCTCATGTCTTTCTGAAAGCAAACTGTCTTGTTCAAAACCAAAATATTGTTCAACAACTTGAAAACCATCTTGCTATCTATGTAAAATCTATCAAAAAAACCAAAAATCTATCCAAAACTATTTGAACCTTGTAAATCTCTTTCAAATTTTGTCTCAGTCAATAGTTTGGTCCCTTTTTTCACGCCCATTTTTGCAAAATTTCATGCAAGAACCTTTTAGTCCAAACTTCTTCATTTGACCTAGTCCAAGTCCTCATGTAGTCCTGTGCAAATATCTATGTGAGATCTTGCAAGCCTATCCTTATATGTCAGATTATTTGTCCTTTTCTCAAGCTAGCACATCCTCACATAGCTTTGATCAATTCCTCATATAGGAAGAGTATCCAAAAATTGTTCTTCTAAGTCTTCACCTAGTTCTTTGTACTTTTTCATGGAATTCCCTAAGAATCTTTGTGTGGGATCTTGCCTTAAAACTATCAAAATATTTTGGTAGAGCTATTTGCACTCTAAGTATAGTCTATTACCTACAATAGTTTGCCTCTTTTCTATTTGCAAACAATTTCAAACAATGGCATCTTGCTTAGCTAACAACTTGTGACCTACACTCAACCTACTCTCATCTTTTAGTTGTCTTGTTCTTGTCCATTAGTGCTTGTCATATTCTATATCATGATAGTCATAATATTTGGCTATTCTAGCCATTACTTAGACTACTCATACCTTAGTATACATCACTCTCATCTTGCCTTTCTTGAGGCTACATTCTAGTGTGGTCCTTGTCTAGGTTTTTCTTTTTGTCCTTGTCTATAACTGTGGCAATAAGAAGTAGATTCATGTTTTATCCCCTTAGACTTAGATGAGGTAGAGCTAGGGGTCATAATCATGTCAAAGGTTTCTTTCTAGTTCATACACAATCTATGTTTGATTCATCTAGTGAGGAGTCTTCACGATCTCCTTCACCCATCAGATCACCTCACGTTTAGAGAATGTTATCTATAAACTTACAACAAACCAAGAAACCCTTATATCAAGAGGATCCTAAAACTATAAAAGGTCATACATCTCTAAAAAACACAATGAAATTCTTATTTAGAGGACCTTTTAAACCAAAACATACTAAAGCCATTCACATTCCTAGAATGGTTGATCAAGGACCTGAATAGGGAGAACATAGTAGAGACAAAGATCAAAATAGAAGTGAAAAATGTAAGGAACCTCTTCTTACTAATGAGAATGAGGAAAAGGTGGAAACACTCCTTGAACACATCGAAAAGTGTTGTAAGGATGAAAACTTATAGAAAGTCATGGAAATACTGCTTAATGAAGAGAAAACGAAATGCATTCTCAAACTTTCCCAAGAGGGAGCTAAGTTACCTCATCACCTTAACATTGAAACTATTATTACACCTGAAAAGGAAACTAAAACATCCATATTGCAAAAATAGTTGAAGATCATGGAAGACCAACTAGCCCAAATGATGCATGATAAAGACAAACCTACAAAAACATACACCTTAGGAACTCTTTGTCCATTCCCATTTGACAAGAGTATAGACATACCTCCTTTTCCAAGAGGAGTTGAATTACCTAAGTATGATAAATAATTTGGAACTACCAATCCCCAAGATCATTTATAGGGATTTGGGGCCTTATGTATGGAATTTATGCATAATCACACATATCTCATGTGTTTATTCCCAAGAAGTCTAGGTGGTTAGGCTATGGATTGGTTTCTACACTTGCCTTCTGGTATCAAAATGTTTAATGAGATTACTAACCTATTTGTCCAACACTACTCTCACAAATTTACACAAAATATTCACAAAAGATTTTGAAAATAGAAAAGCTTGATAGCTTCATTGATAACCTCCTACCTGATTTTGAGTATAGAGTTCAACTTCAAGGTCCATGCACCTTCAAAGACATGGTCACACAAGCTATCTATACAGAGGAATTCATGATCAAAAAGGGTGAAATAACCCTTCAAGAGGACACAAAACAAGGATCCACCTTTAACAAGGAAAAATCCAAGTACATGAATAAAAATTGAAAGGTTGTGCATGATAGAGTTGTTGACAACATTACTCCTAAACCTGCTAAGGCAACCTTCAATCTTACAGACAATCTCAAAGCATCCAAGAATTTTGAGAAACCTCCTTTTGACAATAAGATGTCTGGGAACAAACCAAAGAACACATCTTGGGTTTCACACCCAAAAATAGAATATACATCTCTTGGTGAACCTTTGGATGTGGTCTACAGAATGTGCTACAAAACAAGCTCATTTCTCCATTGGATAACTCTCATCCTTATGATCCACAATCATGACCACCACTATGGAATGAAATTTCATTTTGTGAATATCACTAAAACAAAGGTCACAAAACCAACAATTGCATCAACTTGCGTCATAAGGTCCAAGACCTAATTGACAATGGTGACATTGTTATGGATGGACATAACAAGAATGCAGATCACAATGATTTCAAGGAGCCATTCCTATCTTATGAAAAGGAAGAAACCTTAAAATAGAAATCTCATAACAAGATCAACTATACATACTCTAATGATGATGATATAGTCCACATGGTTGAGCTTGTGGATGTTGAGTACTATGATGTCATCACCATCAAGGTAAAATAAGACAAAAATAAAACTAAGATACCATTTGTCTTAAGGGGCCCTTCTTCTAATACATCTAAAAATGAACCATTGCAATCTTTTGCCAACACTGTCACACATTCTCATGCTAAGTTAGTACTCAAAGCCCCTGCGCCTTCTACTCCTGATCTCAAACAACATAAAGACCCAATTCTTGTTGGTCCTTTTGGAAAAGGAAAAAAACTTGCAACAACTTCTATGGCTACTAGATATAGATTAGTTACAGTGAACTAATGCTCACATCACAATCTTTGAGCTACTTAAAATCTCACCTGCTCATAGGTTGATTATCGACAAAGCCCTTGTTGAGGAAAATGTACCTCAAGATCTTGATCTTGAGAGGTTCCAATCTATGGTAGGTCATCTAATCTCACCTTACTATATGTCTTTCTTTGAGGAGGATGACAATTTACTAAGTCATCTACATAATCAACCTCTACACATTGAGGTCATGATACACTAGAAACGTGCTCGTCATGTGCTCATCGATAATGGAGCTGGTTTAAATATTGTCTCTACTACTCTAGTTAGATAATTGGACTATTCTAAAGAGTCCATTGAACCTTGCTGGAAGATAATTATCAAAGTGCATGATGAAGTCAAACAAAAATCTTTAGGTCTAGTGGTGTTGCCTCTCTACATTGGTCCTATAGAAAAGGATGTCACTTTTCAAGTCCTCGACATTCCCTCAACTTACAATATTCTGTTAGAAAGACCATGGATACATGAGATGCATGTGGTGCCATCCACTTACCATTAATGTGTAAAATTCCCATTTCATGTCTCTAAAGTCACCATACCTGCAAGTATTAGCTATACCTCTAACATGCTAAAATTTATTGAAAACTTTGTGCCTGTTAATAGGGAATCTACAAAATATCATGATAATAAGTTGAATCAAATTGAGTAGTCACTCAAGCTAAAAGAAACTAGAATGGGTAAATATCACATAGAACTAGTTTTGTCTCTAACATCTCTTCCTGAGTCTCCTCATCATTATGGGAGACCATCTAAAGCAAAGAGACCTTTTGTGTTGACACCTCAAACTAAGTATGATGGTATTTTTGTCAAAGCTACTATTCCTCTCAAGGAGGAAGCTAAAAAAAAAGCCATTGTTGCATGGATATACAAAGAGGAAACTCCAGTTGACCTCACCAAACAGTCTCATGAAATTACTCCTAAGAAGTATGGTCCTGGTACTAGACTCATGAAACACTTTGGCTACAAGGGAATTGGTCCTATTGGATACAACAAAAATGGTTTGATTGATCCTATCAAAACAATATCTAGAAGGAATTGAGACACATCTGGTCTAGGCTTCAAGAAAATTGCCTTCTATCTAGGGAGTAACAAATTCATACTTGAACCTGAGAGTTAATCTAAACATGAGTCACAAGCTAAGTCTAATGACCATGAAGACAATGTTGACAATGAGGATCCTTAGCCTTATCCAATTCCTAGTGATTTGGCTAAATTCTTTGTGAAACCAGATAACTTTGTACCATGTGTCAATGTCATGGATAATGATAGTGATTCTTTTAAGGATACTACTAGTGGTCTACCTCACAATAGGTGTATCATAGTCATGCTTTGGGCCATGCTTAGGAATAGTGTATTCAATCTAAGGATATTTTTCCCACTATGAGGTGCACTTAATCTTGTCAACCTAGGGACATATACTTGAAATGGTCGACACAGTATGTGCACTAGGTCTCTTAATGAGTCACTATGCTTATGCTTCAAGAAAGTAAAATGCAAGGAAAAGAACTTATACTGTTGCTATAGGAAACTAACACACTTAACTCTATGAATACTGGAAATACAATTAAAGGTTAACAAATATTCCAACTTAGTTCATCCACTATAACTATTATCACATATGATGTAGGAACATTCATGAAGTGTAATGCTACAGGAAGGAACTTACAACTTCTACTTACAATACTAAAAATGCTTGGAAATAAATCTATACTATCCTAATCTAATCCACCTTCCAAGTGGACCCCCTTGGTTTCCTTCACCTAAACTACTAACATGGGATAGAAGCCAAAAAAACTATTTCATTACATTTCATAAATTCATTACATGGAAACAACACATAGAACTGTAAAAACACAACTCACTGTAAAAGTTAACAGTTTGTTCCCATAAGCTTTTTCCTTCTAACCAAACTAAAACACTTGGTCTAATTCCTATATATAGGAGATTTACGCTTGTTTCAAAATAGAAAAGTAAAAAACATAGCTATAAATTTTTAGGAGAGAAAGAAGGAAAATAACAACTCAAGGCAGGAAGAAGAGATAATGGCTTAAGGCAGAAATAATAAAGTCTAAACATTCACTTGCCATAGGAATAAATGTAGAGAATGCAGTAAGTCTTCATAGCTCCTCCATACTCACTATCGTGTCCTTTGGAACGATTAAGAATTTCCTCCACTATGGCTACACCTTAGTGTTCTTTTCTCCTTGAATGCTATTGGCTATCTTCACACTCATCTTTGAATTCTTCAAATCATATTTTAGCTTCATTGCTAATAGGTTACTTATAATGCAAAGATAATTGCAAATAAGAATTTTCAAATTAAATTCAAATACAAGAATACACATTTTGATAATTATATGAAATACTACATGATATATATGATATTGGAAAAAAATGACATACTATCTACCCATAGGTTAATCATTGGTTTAGGTAAACATAGATCCACAAATGTCTTGATGAAAATGAAACAAATTATTAACAAAGTGTTTAAAAACTATCATGAAATAGAGGCAATAATTAGCCTCATCATCTGCCCCCTAGTAAACTGATGCTTGTCCTCAAGCATGGTATTTCCTAGTCAGTGACCTAAATTCCCCCACTTCCACCCTTCCTTTCCTGGTACTCTTGAAGGTGTAATAGAATCCTTGTGTTCTTTCCCAAACCTCCCTTGTGTTGTCCTCCTACAACTTGTCAAGTCTATCAATGTTAATGTCATATAAAGGCCACATGAGCATTGGAGGTTGCATAGTGAGTGGGCACCATAATTTGGGTCTAGCCTATTTTCCTAGCTTTATATAGTTTGGTGCTCGATTAAGGGTAGCTTCTAGGTTGATGGGACTATGTGGCTCTGATCTTTTAAGTAACTCAGGTAATTTTCCCATCTACTTCTAGCACCAACCATAGCTCTCTAGAAATAAAAGTAGGGCAAGTTCTCATAATTAGCATAGGCCTTGGCTCTGGCAGTGAAGATTCTATCCCTTACTCCCTTATTCTTATTCCCATAAGTTAACTTGAACCAGTCCCTAAGAACTTCTTCTAGTTTGTTACTTTTGGCTCTTAATGGTTGAGGTTCTATCCTTTCCTTGTCTCTATAATTATTTAGTTTCCTATCAGAGTTTGCTTCATTAGACATCTAGGACATCAATGCTCTTAAATGTATATCCCTTATATAAAGTAAAGGGTTCCATTGGGTTTCTGAAGGGATAACAAAATTATGCATATATAATTCATAAAGAAAATTCTACTACTAGGATGGCAGAGTCTAATATAAATCATAAAATTCTTGGGCTAATTTAAACTCTACATTTATATTTTTAAGGGTTAGCATGAGTTGGAATAAGAGAAATTGTTCTTTTAAACAGAAAGCATAAATTCATGGTGGCGATCTATAGGAAAGTGCTTGATCAGCCAATTTGAGGGCATGATCCATCCTTTGTTTTTGATTTGCCAATTGCTCTTTCAAATCTATAATTTTTGCATTCAGAGGCACTATGTCTTTCTTCATTCTTTTCCTCTCCTCTTCCCATAAGGCCTTAGCAAACATATGTTGTCCAAACAAATAAAAAAGGAGTTTCTACAGGGTAATAGAACCGCTGTCTTCCTCATGATTTATTTTCCTCTTTCTTTATTCCCTTCATAATTGTTCTACAATATCAATAAACCATGTTTATTTATAAGGAACTAGGGCAATGTTTGGATAAACTTGCTAGGAACCGGTTCATCCCTACCGCTCAAAGTACTTGTTGGTCTACTGGGGTATCATTTGGATTTTCATTAACCTCAACCCTGCATTCCTCCTTAGGATTTTTAAGAATGTTTTTAGTTTCAGGGTGAGGAGGAGAGTGACCAAGAACAATTTGTAAAGGGGATTCTTTAGTAGATGGCTTGGATGAGGGGGATTCTTTGGAAATTTGTCCTCTCATTCTGGGACTTCTTCTTATAGGGGTTTCTTCTAATATTATAGCCTTCTATGCTATAGGAGTAACTACTACAGGACCTTTCTTAGTTCTCTTTTGCCTCATGACTATAGGGTTTGGTTCTTCTTTTACTAGAACAAATATTTCTTCTTACAATCTTTGTTTTCTCTTTGTTTGGCTAGAGGTAGGTTTCTGGGTTTCTTGAATAGGTGAAAGCACAGTATCTTGCATATTTTCTTGCACATTTTCTTGCACATTTTCTTGTACATTTCTTTGCACATTTTTAGTTTTAGCCTCTTGAATGCTTTGTTTAGCAGGTTCATTAGTGGGAACTACATTCTCCTCACTAGGCTGTTCATGAAGGGTAGCTTGGGGTTGTAAAGTTTTGGCTTGGAAAAATTCCACCCATGACAAGGGAGAAACATCCCTATGTGACCTTTCCATGAGTAATTTAATTAGGGCATGATGGGTGATAGAATTATCTTTTCCTTTTTGATTTTCTTTGACACTAATACACGACATATTGTACAAGAAATTGGGAACATTAACTGGATGATTATGCCTTATACAACTGAGCAATTTGAAATGATGTACATGTATATATGAAAATTTTCCTTCACATGTGAGGTACCTAATAATGTGCATGGCTAGTTTGTTGTATGGTGGCAGAAGAGACATTCTTTTACAAACTTGCTTGGTAATGTCCATCTGAGGGTCGGTTGGTATGACAAATTGAGCTCTGGCTGATCTTGCATCATGAGTGTTGGGATAATGTTCTCCTATCACTAGTAACCCAATAATTTCTACTATATGTTCCTTTGTAACAACCATTGTTAATCCCCATAAAGAAGCTTCCCCTTCATCAAATGTCCTTGTGAATTATGTGGCTTCTTCTTCATCATATGCAGTCAAACTTAAAAAGTACCCTAACTAGTTGCATGCATTAAACATCCTCACAAATTCTACATCTGAGAGAAAAATAGTATGCTCCACTGGTTCTCACCTTTGCAATTGTGCACCCATTTTTCTTTAACACTTTCACTATCTGCACTACTTCACTATTTCCCCATTACAAATTCAAGCTTCTTTTATTGTTTTATAGACCATTTAACATTTCATTTGATAGGTAATTAATTTCATAGTGATTCATTATGAGCAATAATATGGCTTTAATGAGAGTAAATCATGGAAGTGTGTGAATATCATCCAAAAATGCGGTTCAAATCACTTAAAATTTAAACACAAGTCACATCACAACTTGACAATAAGATCATTAAAAAATAAGGGGTACAACACCTAGCCACTTGTGTACTTAAGGAAATATGAAGATTTGTAAAAATCTTTATGAATAAATGTAGTCATTGGGTTTTAGTAACCTTCCCTACCCCCTATGAAATAAGGAAAAGTGTCCACACTTGTCAGACTTAGTACAGGGTAGAAAACTAACATAACACTGCCATATATAATTGATGAAATATGTGGATTATAAATGAATTATAATCTAAAAACCTTATACCTATTAATTGATCATCGCACATACCAAAAGTTGGTGGAAGTGATATCAATAGTGACAACATCCATCAGCATCTCATGGGATTTATTGAAAGCATTAGAAATTGATGACGTGGAAAGTGGGTGGATGGAAGGTAATGAAATGAGATGAGGTGTATGGGTGGAAGGTAAAGAGATGAGATGGAATGAGAAAGTGAATGGATAAATTTGGAACTTTATGTGGGCATAAAGTTTTTATTATGAGCATGCACAATGAAATTAGTGTTGAATACTGGTAGGCAGAAGGTTGACACCTTTGGCTACAGGAAGAGTTACCTTTTTTGTATTTGAATTTAGCTGTTGGAATTGCTACAAGAATTCCTCTTTTGTTTGGGACCATTTATATAACTTGAGTCTGTGACCATTGACTAATAATTTGAAAGGTACTAGATCAATGGTAGTTAATTCAACAGCTCCATTATCAAAGACATGACTAATTTCATATGGACCCAACCATCTTGTCTGTAGCTTGCTTGACATATATTTAAATCTGGAATCATATAGTAGTGCCCAGTCACCAACTTGAAATTGTTTACTGATAATATGAGAGTCATGCCATTGTTTCCTTTGTTTTTGTATAATTTTAGTATGTTCCAAAGTAGCTTTTCACATTTCATCCAAAGAGTTAAGGTGTAGAAGATGTTCTCTTTGTGCTATAGGAAGTTCAATGTCTAGCTCTAGAGTAGTTCTCAAAGTTTTATGTTCAAATTCAATGGGGAGCATTATTACCTTTCCATATAGAAGCTCAAATGGTGTAAATCCTATAGTAGTCTTCCATGTTGATGTGTAAGCCCAAAAAACTTCTTATAATCTACTAGTCTAATCCCTATGATGTAGATGAATCATTTTTGTTAGGATGTTCTCCAGTTCATGGTTTATAACCTCTGCTTGTTCATTAGCTTGAGCGTGGTAAGAATTGGATTTTTAGTGCCTAATGTTATACTATTTCATCAGTTCTGATATCAGATTAGAGGTGAATTGTGCACCTTGGTTAGTGACTAACTCTTTGGGTACACCATAGCAGGTAAACAAAATTTCATACGTAAATTCTGCAACTTTTTCATCATGAGCACGCTTCATGGCTTTGACTTCAACGCATTTTTTTGGGTAATCAACACACACGAGAATATAGGATTTCCCATTAGATGGAGGATCAATTGGACCAATGAAGTCCATGCCCCATTTTTCAAATGGTGTTAATGCCATCAGAGGGTTAAGAGGGATTTCATCTATTTTTATTGGTCAGCCCATCCTTTGACACTTATCACACTTTTGTGTATAGTTAGTTGCATCTTTGTGAAGTGTAGGCCAATAATAACCAATTGTCAATATTTTCAAGGCAGTTCTTTTTGCTACAAAGTGTCCTCCACATGGTTCATTATGACATGCATGTAGAATTTCATATGTCTCATCCTTTCTCACACATCTTCTAATAACTTGATAAGGTCTAGTATAAAACAAGAGATTATCTATCCAAGAAAAATGGAAACTTTTCTCTACAAAAAACTTCTTTTCCTTGAAAGAAAAATGTTTTGGTATTTTATTAACTGTAATGTAATTAGCAATGTTTACATACCATGGAGTTTGAACAACAATATGAAATAAATGCTCATCTGGAAATGCATCATCTACCAAATTAGTGTCAGTATCATCATGATAGATTCTTGATAAATAATTAGCTACAACATTGGCTTTTCCAGGCTTATCAACAATAGTTATATCAAATTCTTGGAACAACAATAACCATCTTGCTAACCTACTAGTTATAGAAGGTTTATTCATGATATATTTAATTGCTGCATGATAAGTATGAAAAAATATGGAATAGCCAGTTATGTAATGCTGAAATTTGTTCAGGGCATAAACTACTGCTAACAATTCTTTTTTTGTTGCTATGTAGTTTAATTCTAGTCCATGAAGGCTCTTGCTAATATAATAGATTTCATTTTCAAGATTTTTGGATTACTATGCTAGAACTACACCTATGGCATAATCAAAGGCATCTGTATATATATGAAAAGGTAAATTCCAATTAGGGCCTTGTAAAATTGGGGTTGTAGTTAGAAGTTTCTTAAGCTGTAGGAAGGCTATCACATTTGGATGTCCAACTAAATTCATATTCTTTTGTGAGTAACTTATACAAGGGACTAGCTATTTTGCTGAAATCTCTTATAAAATGTTTTTAATATCTAGCATGCCCTAGAAAAGATCTTACATCTTTTGATTTTTCAGGTATGGGCAATGTTTGAATTACCTCTATCTTAGTTGGATCCACTTGTATTCCTATAGCTGATATGAAATGACCAAGTACTGCACCTTCTTGCATGAGCATGAATTTTTTTTCACTATTAAGTGCCAATTTATGTTCATGACACCTTACCAAAACATTTTTAAGATTCATCATTGTTTCCTCAAAAGTGACTCCAAATGTTGTGAAGTCATCCATATATATTTCTATACAATCATGTGATATATTAGCAAAGATGCTAATAATGGCTCATTGGAACATTGCAAGAGCATTACATAGACCAAATGGTAAAACAAAGTATGCAAAAGTACCCCATGGGCATGTAAATATGGTTTTGTCTTGATCTTTAGGAGAAATACTGATTTGATTATAACTACTATACCCATTTATAAAAGAGAAATACTTCTTTCCAGCTAGAGTGTCTAGAACTTGGTCTATAAATAGTAAAGGAAAGTAATCCTTTTTGGTGTCCTTGTTCAATTCTCTGTAATCTACACAAATTCTCCATTTTCCTTCCTTTTAGGCACTATGACCAAGAGTGACACCCATCTACTATTAGATATAGGATAAATAAAAGGTATTTTTTGAAATTCAATTTTAACTATCTCTCTAAGGCTTGGATTTATTGTTCTCTAGGGTTGATAGAGTGGTAGACAACTTTCATTGATATTCCTATGGGTGCACAATGTAGGACTCAACCCTTTCATATCACTATAGTCCCATGCAAAGGCCTTTTTATGCCTTTGAAGTAACTTTTTTAACTGTTCCATCTATGTGGGTGTTAATTTGGGATTAACATGGAGATTATGACCTTTAGTCAGTTCAACAGCAGTGGTGGACTCTATCGTAGAAACTTCAAATATTGGAGTTGCTTCTAATTCACATGGTGAGAGTGGATGAAGAATGTCAGGTTCTTTGAGAAAATTAGAATTCTTATCACATTCTTCAAATGTGATTAATTCCAACACAAAACTTTCATATACATCTTTTTCTACCACACAACTGTTAGTAAGGATACTCAAAAGTACTGAATCTTCCTCTTGTAGCTTTAGAAAGGATTGTCTATGCAACATCATGAGTTTTACTATAGAATTTAACTCTTCTTCTTCATCCCCTAAATTTGGCCAAATAAATGTGCTCAAATCTGGTAATGGTTGTGTTGGAGGATATAAATCAAATTTCTTTGTTTCTTGGCCATTTGATATGGTCATATTCCCTGATCTACAAATTATATTTGCATCAGCTATGGCTAACCATGGTTGACCTAGGATGATAGGGTAACTAGATAGATTAACTTTGGGGGATAAAATCATGAAGTCTTTATGATACTCTAGAGAATCTAGGGTTACCACTATGTTCTCTATCATCCCATCAAGTGTGACAATAGAACTACTTGCAAGTTGCAAAGTTTTTAGAGTAGACCTTAGTCCTTCTATTTTCAACTTCTTCACAGTGTCCCTGGTGATGACATTTATAACAGTGCCAAGATCTATTAAAGCATTTTTAACAAACTGACCATTTATATTGACATTCACTACTGGATTTCCTAGATCAAAATATTTTGGTGTGATCAATTTTCCTAACATAATGTCAGCCAATTGCCCCACAACATGGACTATGGTGGGGTCCTTTTTCTTCATTCCAGGCTTCTTTAGGCAAGCATCTCTAATGGCTTTTCCATAGACTAGAACATTTTTAATGGCTTGGAAAAGGGGTATTTGGACATGTATTTTTTTCAACTAATCAACAACATTAAAAGATTGTTCCTCTGCTTGTATAGGTTTGCTTTATATAAAAAATTTTGCAAAAGGAGGTTCCACTACTAGTTGAGCTTGGGTTGACATGGTGACATTGGTTGGGTCAACTATTTCAATAATTGAGGGTTCTGGTGCTACAGAAGGATCTAGTATTTTAGTTATAAGAGGCAGTTTCAGCACTGGTAAAGTTGTACCAGATCTCAGATGTATATCTGCAACACTCAAAGCATAAGTAGGATATTGCTGAGCATCAAAACTATACATGGGTTGTTCTGGCTATTGGATATTTGGATTTGGCTAAGGTTGTGTAGGTAACTATGTTTTCTTTTGAGGTCTAAGATTTGTAGGTGGTGGCATTAGAGTAGGTTGTTCAATTGGAGGTGGTAATTATGGAGTACTAGTATTTTGGTTAGGTCACTATTGAGATCCCCTCCATTGGTTCATAGACTACCGATTCCCTTGGGGTGGTTGCTATTGGTTCTATTGGTTTTATCAGTAGTTCTATTGGTTTTGCCATTGGTTACTTTATTGGTTAGGCTAGGGCAGTTGGGAATTCTAAGCCAATTGGGATTGTTGCAAGTTGTTTTGCCCAACATTATTCCAATTAGGTTGATATTGTGGAGGACCTTGGGGATTGTGGTTTCGCCATTGATTACCATATGAATTTGAATTTTGAAAAGGGTCCTAAGGCATACCTTGATGTTGGGCCCATGGTCAGCATTGAGCAAAAAAAAAACTTTCTCATCATCTTCATCTATCTTGAGGTACTCAGTTGGAAGATGATGGTTCTCCATGCTTGCAACTAGTTTACATTGGCAATCCTTCTTTTGTTTCTGGCAATAAGGGTAGTATTAAGCTAGTTGTGACTAAGCTTCTGCATACTTCTTCTTTGCACTTATTGTCTCAAGATGTGTAGCAACATCATTGATGATGTCTTGTTTGAAATTTGATAATAGGTTAGATATCTCAAGCTTTGGAATACCTTGACTGATTCCTTTAGTGACTGTAGAATGAGGTCCTCAAACTTTCTTCATGGTTGACCTTGAATAGTTCTAATAGATGTTCTTGAGGTCTTCCTAGGAAGCTTGATATACATCACCACTAGCCATTAGGTCTAGTCCTTCTAGACAACTATCATTCGCACCTCTTAGAAAGACTAGCTTTTGTGAATCCTCAAACAACACATGCTAACGGTTCTTCTGCAATGTCTATAAGAAATGTGAAACATATTCTTCTAATGTTTCTTCCTCCTTTTGTGATATCTTAAAGACATCATCTCCTCTTGAACCAGATGCTTTGCAATACTTTGTACTTATCCAAAAATAGAGTTTGCATTTCATCCCAAGTTCCTACTGCATTGGCTCCTAAGCCTATGAATCATCGTAGAGTTGATTCTTTCAATGTTGCTAGAAACAATTTGAGCTTATGGTCACCAATGTTGTAGCCAAACCTATGATAAAGTATGTCAAATTCAAAAAAGAAAGTATTAGGGTCTTTGGTTGCAAGGCCATAGAACTTTGGAAGGGCAACTATAGGTATATTCTTGAGATTATCAATATTTATAAGGCTTGGGAGAGGAAATGGAAAAGTAGGTTGTGCTATTACTAGAGGTATTAGATTATGATGTTGTTGCTAAAATGGGACATTGGGTACTGGATGATTAACAACTAGTGGATTCAAAGTAGTATTATGAAGAAAACTAGCCAAAACTTCAATAAAAGGTTGAAGACCACTTGTATCTATTGGTTTTTCTCTTGAAGATGATGTTGTAGGAAAAAGAGGGCTTGTGTCTTCAAAAGGCAACTCAACTTCTTCTTCTTTAATTTCTTCATTCAAACTAATAGAATCCCATGGAAGATATGTTCCATATTCATCTTGTTGTCTTCCTCTTTGATGCATGCAATTAAACTCTTCACACTAGTGAAGGAAGCTTCAAAACTAGAAATTTCTAAAAACAAAACTATGTCTAAGAACTATGACTCAAAAAAGCTCCTAGCTTGACACCATCCCTGGAAACGACACCAAAAATGGTCTGCCTCACAATAGGTGTATCATAGTCATGCTCTGGGCCATGCTTAGGAATAGTGTATTTAATCTAAGGACCATTTTTCCCACTATGAGGTGTATTTAATCTTGTCAACCCAGGGACGTATACTTGAAATGGTCGGCACAATATTTGCACTAGGTCTCTTAATGAGTCACTATGCTTATACTGCAAGAAAGTAAAATGCAAGGAAAAGAACTTACACTATTGCTATAGGAAACTAACACACTTAACTCTATGAAAATTGGAAATAAAATGAAAGATTAACAAATATTCAACTTAGTTCATCATCCACTATAACTATTCTCACATATGCTATAGGAACATTCATGAAGTGTGATGTCACAGGAACTTACAACTTCTACTTACAATACTAAAAATGCTTGAAAATAAATCTATACTATCCTAATCTAATCCACCTTCCAAGTGGCCCCCCTTGGTCAGCTTCAACTAAATTACTAACACATGATAGAAGCCAAAAAACTATTTCATTACATGGAAACAACACATAGAATTGTAAAAACACAACTCACTATAAAAGTTAATAGTTTGTTCCCATAAACTTTTTCCTTCTAACTAAACTAACACACTTGGTTTGATTCTTATATATAGGAGATTAACACTTATTCTGAAATAGAAAAGTAAACAACCTAGCTATAAATTTGTAGGAGAGAAAGAAGGAAAATAACAACTCAAGGCGGGAAGAAGGGATAACGGCTTAAGGTGGGAATAATAAAGTCTAAACATTTGCTTGCCATAGGAATAAATGCAAAGAATGCAATAAGTCTTCATAGCTCCTCCATACTTGCTGCCATGTCCTTTGGAACTATTATGAATTTCCTCCATCGTGGCTAAATGTTAGTGTTCTTTTCTCCTTGAATGCTATTGGTTGTCTTCATACTCATCTTCGAATTCTTCCAATAATCTTTTAGCTTCATTGCTAATAGGTTAGTTATAATGCAAAGATAATTGCAAATAAGGATTTTCAAATTAAATTCAAATATAAGAACACACATTTTGATAATTATATAAAATACTGTATCATATATATGATATTAGCAAAAGATGACATACTATCTACCCATAGGTTAATCATTGGTTTAGGTAAACATAGATCCACAAATGTCTTGATGAAAATGAAATAGAGTATTAATAAAGTGTTTAAAAAATATCATGAAATAGAGGCAATAATTAGCCTCATCAACCAGTTCACATCATACCCAATGAGAACAAGGAGAGTCTAGTCACACTTTATACATTAAGTACCTTTGTAAAAATATATATGATGAAGGAGCATTTGTTCCTATCATTGTTGGGGAATTCTACAATCTATCTCCATGCAGTATAGATTCTAGAGAGTATGAATTTGACTCTCTCAAAAGAAACTATAGACAAAGATATAGATCAAGTTCATGTCTTTGAAAACCTCCTTAAAGTAGGTGAATCATCTAGAGTTAGGTCAAATGAGTCCTATCCAACTAGTGTCCTTGATTCTTCATGTTAGTGCTCAAAGACATTCAAACACACTAGTGGATAAAGCTGCTCTAGGTCTCAAATTGCTCATCCAAATATTTAATGATTATACTATGAATGCAATCAAACCTAGCACATCCCTTTCAATCACCTATCCTAAGCTCATAGATTGGAATTTGAATGCATCTAGTGAAGTCCTCACATTCCAGAATGACTATGCTCTTTCCTGCTACTTAAATATTGTCAAACCAATAATGTCTTCCACCGGTGAAAAAAGCATCAACATGACTGAAGCTGACATCAAATATCTTAGTCATACAATAAAAAAGAAAAGAAATAAAAGGTCCAATGGTGAAAACCACATTGTGGCAGTGTTGGAACCTAAAATAGAAAATATAAAAGATGCTTCAAGGGTGAAAACCTCTCTAAGGTATCTACAAAATATTTGATGTACTTCCTAGTCATTTTCAAGAGAGATCATTAGTGCTAATAGAACCAACATAGCCAATCAACTTGGGAACAAAGTAAAAACCTCACATGATACATCTTGCATAGTCACTATCTCCAGAAGAAAAAGAGGAATTCATTGCTTTCTTCCAAGAGAAAAAGATAAACTTTGCATGGACATACTCAAACATGCCAAGATTATATCCTGATCTCATTATGCATCACTTGTCTATCACACCAAGAGTTAAATCAATCAAACAAAAACTTAGAAAAATGCATCCTCATGTTGCATTTCTTTTGAAAGATGAATTGGAAAAACTTCTAAAAGCTGGATTAATCTGCACTATTGATTATGATGAATGGATATCAAACATTGTTCTAGTCTCCAAGCATGATAAATATATTAGAGTCTATACAGATTTCCAAGATCTAAACTTAGCATGTCTAAAGGATGATTTTCCACTCCCTAACACTGATATGATAGTGGACATGATGGTAGGATATGAGATGTACTCACTCATAGATGGTTTTTCTGGTTATAATCATATCAAAATTACACCAAAAGATCAGGAAAAAGCTACTTTCACTTGTGCATGGGGAACTTGCTATTGGAATGTGATGTCATTTGGCTTGAAAAATGTTGGTTCTACATATCAGAGGGTAGTCACTACAATTTTTTATGACATGATGCATAAAATAATGGAAGAGACTATGTTGATGATACTCTGGTTAAGAGAACAAAATGCAACACTTGCCTTCAAGATTTGGGACCTATTCTCAATCGCATGGAGAATTTCAGTCTAAAACTTAATCCCAAAAAATATGCATTTGGTATAACATCTAGGAAATTACTTGGCTACATCATGTCTATAAAAGGAATCGAGTTCAATCTAAATAAATTTCAAGAAATCATGGACATGCCTCCACCTCATAATATCAATCATATGAGGGGACAAGGAGGACTCCAATCCAATTTTAGATTCATCTCACAACTAGTGGATATGTCACAACCTTTTACCAAGACTCTGCACAAAGGTGTGAAATATAACTAGAGCTAAGGTTGTGATTAGAGTCTAACATAGATAAAGCTATACCTTGCTAATCCACCAATCTTGATGCCTCCTATTCATGGGAAGCCTCTTATTATGTACATCTTAGCAATAGAGACATCTCTAGATATCTTGCTAGTTCAAGAGGACAATGATAACAAGGAAAGAGCTATTTACTATTTTTGTTGCACACTGATCTCCTATAAAAAGAATTGTAGTATCATCGAGAAGGCTTGCTTGGAAGTTATCTTTGCTTCCCAAAAGTTGAGACACTACATGCTTTCCCACACTACATGACTAGTTGCTAAAATTATTAAGTACTTACTCATCAATGCATCTCTAATAGGAAGATTGGCTAAGTGGGTCATGATACTAAGAGAGTTTGACATTTAGTATGTTGAATAGAAGGCTATCAAAGGAAAAGTGATTTCTAATTAGTTAGTAGAGGAGCCCATGTGGAGTCTTCTTCCACTAAACATTGACTTCCTTGGTGAATCAATTCTAATACTCACACATCAAACTTGGGTGATGTTCTTTGATAGTTCCTTCACACAACAAGGATATGGTGTTGGGTTAGTGTTCATAACACCATAAAGGTATTCACTACTTAAGGCATACAAAATTCTATTTCCTTGTACAAATATTGTAGAATATGAAGGTCCCATTAATGGCATGAAGATTGTAGTTGAATGGAGAGTAGGTCAATTGAAAATATTTAGTGATTCACAGCTCATAATCAACTAGGTCAATGATGTATATAAAACAAAAGATGAGAAATTGATCCCTTATAAATGCATGGTGGATGATCTAAAGAAATACTTTTCTTATATCACTTTTCAACATGTTTCTGAAGCAAACAACAAAGTGACTGATGTCATGGCTAATCTTGCTTCCTTGTTACAAATGCCAGAGAATGACCTCTGATATGAGTTCTTGGTGGAAACGTTTCTCTACCCTACCTATGATACCCTTGAATCTTGGATGATTTTTTCTATTTTAGGACACAATTCATCCCACTACCACCACATATACACCTTTTTGCATGACCAAATCATTCTAGATGGTCTAACCCGGAATGAAAATGTCACCTTATCTACAATGCTTCATGGTATGCCATTATTGCTGATGACTTATTTAGGAGAGGTCTCGACAGGACACTCCTTAGATGTCTAGAACTTGATGAGTCCAAACACACTTTAATCAATGTCCGCGAGGTCTTTTGTGGATCTCACTCAAATGTCTTGACACTAGCTTGTAAACTTATTAGAGTTGGTTACTATTGGTTGAATATGGAGCAAGAGGTAGTCAAATATGCCAAGTTCTGTAAACAATGCCAGCTCCATGGGAATTTGATTCATACTCTAGCTAGGGAGCTAATTCCATCTATCACACTGTGGCCATTCCAATTATTGGCCTTTGATCTTGTGGGTTAGATTCACCCATCTTCTTCAAATGGACATAAGTTCATTATTACAACAATAGACTACTTCACTAAGTGGGTGGAGGTAGTCCCTCTCTCTATAGCTAATGGAAAAACCGTAGCTCTATTCATTATGAATTACATCATATGCAGGTATGATGTACTTTCCTCCATTATTATTGACAATGGAGAATAATTTAAAAACAAGGATATTAAGGAGTTATGCAAAAAGTTTAGAATCATGCAACACTAGTCTTCTATCTATTACCCCAAGGGTAATGTTCAAGTAGAGACATCCAACAAGGTGATTCTTGCATCACACAGCTAGCAAATCTAGAAGGGACTAGCACTTTCATATTAATCTAGCTTTATGGGCATGCAGAATAAGTATCAGAACTCCAATGGGTACAATGCCCTTTGTTTTAGTCTATGGAGCATATGTTGTGCTTCCAATTGAGATTGAGATTCCTACTCTGATAATTTGTGCTCTAATTGATGTGAAAATCACTCCCCTAACTAATCTAACTGCTTTGAATCTATTTTCATGATCAAATTCAAAATTTGACACACTTAAGCAACTCAAAAATGTATTTTAAATGTTGGGACCAATGCAATCGAATTCTTGTGTAGTCTAATTTTTTTGATACTTTGTGAATCTTAGAATCTTTTCAACTCACAATTTCTTCAAATTTTCTAAAATTTTGGGAAAGAGTCAACTCAAGTCAACTCTAGTCAACTTTGGTCAAACTTGGTCTTTTGGACATTGAAATCACTTCAAAATTTTCTTCTAATCATTTTGATCCCTTCTCTATTCTTTGAAATCTAATTTTCTCCTATCTCTCTTGATATACTATTTTGCATCTCTATTTCTAATGTGTCATCTTTTTATTTTTCTCCTAAGGGGGCAGGATGATTACATCATTGAATCTAAATTTCAACTCAATCTAAAACTGATGTCCTCATCACTCGAGGCATCTTTTCCCCTTTCTATCTAGCATCATTTATCATCTACTGCATCTCTTGATCAGTTGATCACATCTTATAAGTAGTTCTTATTAGAGTTTGATGGACAAGTATTGGGACAGCCTAAATTTTGGAGATGATTCTATGACTCATGATGGAATCTCTCTATATTTTATGGCTAGGTATCTAGGTGTTTTATCTAGATCCCTTAAGGTTAAGCTCTATTCTGGAGATAATCTTTAAAAGCTTATCTATCTAAGTATCAAGATAATCTATTTGGATTCCTTAAGGTTAAGCTCTATTCTGGAGATAATCTTTAAAAGCTTATTGATCTAGGCATCTAGGTGTTCTATCTGAATCTCTTAAGGTTAAGCTCCATTCTAGAGATAATTTTTAAAAGCTTATCAATCTAGGTATCTAGATGTTCTATTTGGATCCCTTAAGGTTAAGCTTTGTTCTAGAGATAATCTTTAAAAGTTTATCAATCTTGGTATCTAGGCATTCTATCTAGATTCCCTAAGGTTAAGCTTCATTTTGGAGATAACCTTTAAAATTATTATCAATTGGTCTTTGTATCATCAATTTTGGAACCAATCTTCATTTCTTGATCTTCGATGTCATACTTCTAATTTCTTTGAATGGAACGTGCTGCTTGCACATTCATTCAAAGATGGGCAAATGTAATACCCCAAAATTTGCACATTGCCATGTAAGCCAATTTTGGTCTATTTTGACCAACCCTAAGTCCTATTTTACTAGGCAATTCTTATTCTAGTTATCGCTACTTGACCTAATTTTCATATGTAGAAAACCCTAATATGCATTAATCACATTCTCTATTTATTTCCTAAGTATCAACTCAAATTACCTACATTAAACCTATTGATTAAATTTGATTTAATTATAAGTGTTCATACCTTAATTAAATTAAATTACTTCTTTAAGCTAATGTGCAAAGGAATTAAACATATTTAATTTAATGAGTAATGTCTTGATTTCAATTATTGGGTTTGATTACTCAATTAATTAGAAATATACATTTATGAAGTCATATCTCATTTTATTAAATTAAATAATCTTCCAAATCTTATCTTTAGTTCAAGAATGAGAATTCTAAGTGATATATCTCTTGAATTGAAACTAACTTATTCAACTTATTCTCACACTTAGGTGAATTTCAGTTAACTCTTCATTATACTTAGGATCTGAGTTAGTTAACCTCACCTACACTTGGAATCTTCCATCTTGACTAAATCTTAGCTTGAATCTTGACCATCCTTTCCAATTGATCTCAACTATTGGTTGATTTTGGAAATTCTATTTAAGAAGGCTTCTAATTCCTCATTACAGGGGGGAATTGAATTGCATCGAATTACTGTTGAAATAGATACTCAATTGCTTCATACTTTCATAGCTTTTATAATTATTTAGCATTAATATCATCTAGATTATAAAAAAAATAAAATATAGCTTAATTTCCTTTTCCTATTATTAGATTAGAATTGTAGTTCATTTAGATTTATTGCACTATCATATAGCTACATAAATCCTCCATACTAAAACATCTAGTTGCCTGCTTCTCGGTTTGAGAACAAAGGCAAAATCCTTCTAGTTAGAAGGCAATAGGTCACTTTGTTAGATTACTCAGATGAACAATTCAATGTTCATTTTGGGATGATCTCTTAGGTAATGACCACATTGGAGTGTGTGTGAGGATCCAAGGCCCACAATTCACAGATATAGTAACTATAATATTAAACATTTTTTAATGATGTATAGTAGAGCATGATTTTTAAGGTAATAATTATATGGAAACAAATTTGGTTGATTGTGACTTTAATATTCTATTCTCATATTTTTAATTAGTCAGAGTCAGAATGATATTATTAGAAGGTAAACATTAAATAATTGAATTAAAAGTTAAACAAAATATCATTACAAATACTACAAAGTTAAATTGCAATAGTATAAAGTTAAATTTTAATATAAGTAAAACAAAAAAAATTATAAATTTTAGTATTGAAATTGTTAAATTTTACTTTTAAAAATGATTCCATATTGAATACTTATGTTTAGATTCAATAAAATAAAATAAAATATTAATCAACACATTTTGAGTCTATAAATTAGATTTATATTACAATTATATTGCACATGTATACTTTGGAAACCTTAAGAGAAATAATTTAAATTTAAAAATACTTGATTTTAGTTGGTCCAAATAAAACATTATTCATAACTCGTTAAGAAAAAGTGATTGCAATATTATGTAGCCTACAATAAATACTAATAATAATATGGATTAATTTTATTATGCATATTTTTACTATTTTTATCCATACAATAAATCTTATTATTATTTTAACTTGATGATATTCAATTATCATCAACATTTAATATATAATAGTGGACATGTGTCTTGGGGAAAATTTACAAAAAGGAGTAGGTGTTCCCCAAAATTGGCCTGAAGTACAACTCATAGGTCATTGATCCATGTTGATCAAATGGTTGTCAACACATTGCCTCATTCATAAACAACAGTTCATTTAGAAGTCATGTGTTCCTTTGGGATTCGCAATCATTTTGTACATGACATCATCCTTAGTGATCAGTGACACCAGACATGTGTAAATATTTGAAAGTGTTTTATGAATTTTGGATTTATTTTATTATGATATTTTTACTATTTTATCCATACAAAATATATTATTATTTTAAAGTGATGATAATAAATTATCATCAATATTTAATATATGATAGTGGACAATCTACTATCTTAAATTGGATGTACTTTAATTTAGGACCTTTTAGCTTCTCTTTAGTGTGTTTGCATTTCACGATCATACTTTGAGCACACACTTCTCTTCTTTCTTCTCCTTTGCCTAGGTGAAACTGAGGTAGGCCCTAACAAATCCTCCTCAATTTCCCTTATTTCTCACATATCCACTAAATTGGGACTTAGCTTGTGAGTGTCATTTCTTCTTAGAACCTTAAATCTTAGATTCAATCTTTGGTATAGTCTGGAACATCTATCTCATCTTTTACCCCTACTAGTCTGGAATCTATAACACATAGCCTAAGAAGACTGACCTTCTAGACTAGGTTGGCCTAGGTCAGCCTGAATGATGCAGAGATAAATTCAATGGAAACAAAATCAAAAGGAACCAACACCAACAAGAGATAGATAATAAAATTCTTCTAATTGATTTATCAAATGAACAATACATACACTTGCTTTCCTACATATTTCTTCTTCGTGTAACTTTCTATCCAAAAACTTGATCTAAACCTAAACCTAAAACTTTATTTATACTTGCTAAGATGGTCTACAGAACATTCTAGATTATTAAAAATAGGAAGAACAACTTACAGAATACTCTAGGTCAATATGGAATGGGGAAGAATGGCCCCACAATGATCTATACAAATTCCAAGAAAAGACCTTATCCTAATGAAAAAATCGAGATAAATTCCTCAAGTCAGTTCATGCAAAAATCATGCCCAAAATAACTTTATGTGGGTGCTCCTGCACCATACTCCAAGGGACAATAGAATCCAAGTCCCTTGGATTGGCCTTCCTCTTTTGTGCCTTCCAATTCTTTGGTATTTGTTGTTTGTACTCTTGACCAGTATCCAAATCAACTATCATATGTGCATAAACTTTTTCCATATTCAGATGGAATTGCTGCAAACCTACAATGAATGGATTAGATGGAACCTCATTAAATATGACTTCACCAATTTGGGTTACTATAGGAACTGTTGGATCCTTTTTTGTAATGTCTTTATGCTATAATATCTCCATGTTTGGAGACAAATTCATCACTATTGGAGCCTCCTCTATCCTCTTAGCTTCATCACAAGTCTTCATCCTTGCTGCTAGTATCCTTTTAATAGGCTAGACCACCTTCTTTCTTAACTCCAAATGCCATTTCTTGGTTACATGAAGGACCATCAAATCCAACTCTTTATGAACCATTTCATCACAATTCTTATCAACCATTTCAACCTCTTTTCTATCTTCAAGAACTTTTGTATCATAAGTTTCATCAAAAACATGTTGTTGCTCACCTTGTATATCTACTTCACTATGTTCATTTGGTATGTTAGCATCAATCTATCCATATGGTATATTAGGATCAATGTGATTAGGTTGTTCTTTCAATGGACAACTCTTCTCTTCCAATGTCTCAGTATAGGCTTTTGTCATTTGAATTGGTTGGTGCTCCAGATTTGTATTTTCTTTTTCCATATTTTTCTGCAATTCCTCTTTTAGTCACACTAAATTTTATTCATGCTTTCTTAGTACCTGCATTAGGAATTCAATTTTTTCATTTATCTCTTGATCTATTATGGATTCCTCTTCTGTTTTCTTCCTTTTCTTTTCCAATCTTTTCCTTGCTTCTTCCTTCTTCTTATTCTGAAAATTCCAATATGAAACCCATGCATCAAATAATATCTTCTGATCATGAGATAAATCTTCTCTTGTGACCATTTTCTCCTATCTAGGTTCTCTCCACTTAAGTCTTTTGACCATACTTACAGGTTCTTTCCCTAACTTGTCACAAAATCCAATTCACCTTAGAACCTAAAAGCTTTCCCCAAGATTTTCCCAAGCACCTTAGGAGCTTTCCCCAAGCTCTAATACCAAAAATGATGTAGAGATAAATTCAACAGAAGCAAAATCAAAAGGAACCAGCACTAGCAAGAGATAGATAATAAAATTCTTCTAATTGATTTATCAAATGAATAATGCATACACTTGCTTTTCTATAGCTCTCTTCTTCTTGTAACTTTCTATCCAAAAACTTGATCTAAACTTAAACCTAAAACTCTATTTGTACTTGCTAAGATGGTCTACGAAACATTCTAGATTATTAAAAAATAGGAAGAATAACTTACATAATACTCTAGATCAATATAAAATGGGGCAGAATGACCCCATAATGATTTGTACAAATTCCAAGAAAAGACCTTATTCTAATGATGAAATCAAGATAAATTCCTCAAGTCGGTTCATGCAGAAATCATGCCCAAAATAACTTTATGTGGGTGCTCTTGCACCACTGAACCAAATGAGGTTGACCCCAAGTTGACTTGGTCCAAATGAGGTTGACCTATTTGAGAAAAGGTTGACCCTGGTCAGCCTCATTTTGAAGCTTTATGTGATTTTGGGCCTAGTGTTGTTTTACCCCTATGGTGAAATTCCACTTGTGTGGTTGGCCCTTCTAGGGTAATTTTGCAAATATTCCAAAACATACTATAAAAAGGACATCAAAACCCTCATTTTCACATGAGAAGAGCAAGAGGCAAGGACATGTGGTCACCCTAATTTGATATAGGGTAATTTGCAAGGTGAAAGAAAGGGTTGGTTTCTTAATCTTCATCAAGAATTCAAAGGTGAATAGACAACCATATAGTTGTGAAGGGATGTCAAAGAGCATTACAATATTTTAGCCTTGGGGGCATGGTATGATTTCTACATCATACTTCAAATCTGGTTCTTTGCAACTTCATACATTTTACATACATTTGAATACATGCACACTTACATGCTATGCTTTTACTCATAGAGTAGATTCTTATCATTTTAGTATATTTACATTATAGATCTACACATCTAGGATACACACACACATACAACATTTTTCTTGAAAACTATTCGTGGACATGGAAATCACCAAAATGAGGGTTGACTAGGGAAAACCCCTTTATGGCAGCCCACACACACAAAATATTTGTTATAGACTTGTAAGATATCAATTTGGTGCATGTAGGTATGGAATCTACTCCCCATGGTCTTTCTGGAGAAGTTTAATACAATATCATCAAACTATGTCAACTCTATTGAAGGACGTCCTTCCTTCAAGACAACCTAGTCCATTATTTCTTCCTACTAAACAATTTCTCAATTTTTCTCCTTTCATTATTTTATTTTAGGATTTTTAATCATATATTCAGAAACATATTCATATTTGTGACTTTTTGGGCTAAAGTACATCTTCCACAAAGAAATGCAAGATGCGAACCTCATTCCTTATTTCCCCTTCTAGCATATGTCTTTTTTGTAGATATACATTGGGCTACTTTTGTACATTTTAGAACTACATTTATCATATCTATCTTGTTTATAATATCTCTTTAATCTCACAACATTTTTTGAAAGAGGCATTGCTTGTGCACTTCCTTGATAAGTCTCTAGATTTTGTATTGAATCCTTGTATTCTCTTTGAGTTTTTACTAATAAAATTTAGGGCTTGTTGAGAGTTATGCTTGGAAGCCCCTCTTTCTCTTGTATTAAATTGCTTAAGGAGAAAGTGTTGAACTTTATTAGTCTAGTTTGCATTACTATCATTGGTACCATTTTCCCCTGGAACATTTGGGTGAACCTGATGTGAACCCTCCATTTGGTTGATCTTGGTAGTTAGATCTTTATTTCATGCCTTATGTTTATAAATAAACACAATAATAAATAATATCTTACATTGCATTTTTATGTTACTCTTGAGTGATTTGTTTTGCTTCAAGATGTATGATTTCTTTCATGAGTACTTTGATTATGCATTTGTTACCTCTAAATGTGTCTAGTAGTGAAGGGTTGGATGAAAAGAATGAGATTTTCATTAAATCTATTCCTCCTATGACTTCCTCAAAATGTATTACAAATAACCTTTACAATAGGGTTCCATCATGGCTTCCTATGTGTGATATTATTTTTAGCATTGAGCCTATGCAATTTTCTCAACCACTTATCACTCTTAAAGGATTTCCACCCCAACAACTTGTTATCACTCTTAAGGGAGTTCCTTAGGATGATAATCGTATTAGAGTCCTTAAAGGGAAACTTATTTATAGTTTAATTTCTCACACTTATTTTACATAAAATAATCCTTAATTGACTATTCTAGTACCTCCTACACCTTTACTAGTGCTTCCCCAAGCACCTCATTCACCTATTCCTTGGGAAATGGGTATATTTTAGTTGAGCAACTATGTGCTAATCTCACTAAGATCTCCTTATGGGAAATTCTTCAAACATCCCCTACCTATTATGAAGCTTTACAAAAGGATTTATCTACTCTTCCTAAACCTCCACCTAATTTTGATAACATTAATTCTTGCTTAGAGTGTATGCATGCCACACTTGTTCCTCTTTAGATTGTGTTTACTAAAGATGATTTACCACTTTAGGAATTTCAAGATCAATATGATTCTCTTATGGTTTTAGTTGTTGTCAAAGGGAACCTTATTCAAAGAACTTTAATTGATAATAGATCATGATTGAATATTTTTAGTTTGGATATGTTGAAAGCTATCAATGTTGATATGTCCTCTATAAAACTAGACAACATTCCTATACATGGATTTGATAGCATTGCTAAGAAAACTTTTGGAGTCATAAATCTTCCTATTTAGGTTAGTCTTATTGTATTAGATACTCTAATTCATGTGATTCCAAGACCTCTCAACTATGAAATTCTCTTGGGAAGATCATGGTTACATAATATGCATTTATGTCCTCTATTCTTCATTATAAAGTTAAGTTTAGTTATTAAAATGTGATTTACACCCTTCATATGGATTATAGACCTAATAAATACTATAATGCTAAATATTTTAAGGTTCTTGGACCTAGGAAAGAAAAACAAAAGGATAAAATTTAAATCAAAGATCAATCAAGTGAAGAACCTTGCTCCTCTTTATTTGAAGATGAAAGAGGCACTTTAGAATTTAATCCTAAATTCATTAAATAATACAAGGTTTTTGGTCTCTTGTTCATGAAAATATCTAAAAAACTTAAGGAAGAAAATGTTTCTTTGACTCCTCTATCTAGAGAGTCAAGTATTAACTTTATCATTACTTCATCTAAGAGAACCATTGAATCTATTAAACCTCATTGTCATGATGTGGTTACTTATGAAGCTCCTTTGACTATCTCTAATATTGCTAATCCTTATGCTCTTGGGTACTATTTTCTCACTAAACATGAGTTTCATGGTCAATGATGTGGAAATTTTGAACAAGGAACACACGTTCCTCTATATAATGATGGTTGTGAGCATACTTATGGTTTATGATTTAATCCCTATAAGTAGCCTTCTTTCTTTCCAAATAATAATATTTGTAATGATGTTATGAAGTTATCTCTAAGGGTTAAAACAAGATAAGAATGTGTAAAATTTTTTGTGATTTCAACAAGGCTTCTTTGAAAGATGGTTTTTCTTTACCTATTATGTATATGATAGTAGACTCAACTACTATACATGCATTTTATCTTTTATGGATAGATTCTTTGGGTCTAATCAGATTTTTATTCCTCCTTATGATGAATATAAGATCACTTTTATTACTCCTTTTTGAACTTTATGGTGGATAATGATTCTTTTTGGATTAATAAATGCAAGCACTACTTATCAATGTGTTATGAAGTTGATCTTTCACAACTACATGCATAATATTTCTTGAAGATTATGTGGATGAAATTCTAGCAAAGTCTGTGAAACATGATGAGCATGTTCATACTCTTAGATAGATATTTAAAAGAACAAGGAAGTATAATATGCATTAGAATCCATGAAAATGCACCCTTTTGGTTGACAATGGAAAGATCCTAGGGATTATAATATGTAATAGAAGTATTGATGTTGATAGAGAGAAAATTGTTGATATTGCCAATATGCCTCCTCAAAATATCTCATAGCCTCACAACTTTCAAGGGAAGATATAGGCTATCTATAGGTTTGTCTCTCACCTAGTGGATCATACCATCTCTTTCATTTCCTCTCTTAATAAATATTCTACTTTGTCTTGGTATGAGGATTGTAAGATCTCATTTGAAGAATTTAAATCTTATCTTTCCAATCCTCCTATCTTGCAATAGGCTCAACAAAACAAGTCATTCCTTCTTCATACCTTTGGTTCTTCTAAATAATTAGGTAATGTCTTGGCTCAAAATGATCAAGATGATAAGGAATGTCCAATTTATTACGTAAGTCACACATTGATCAATTATGGAATGTTTTACACTACAATTGATAAAGAATATCTAGCTTTAGTTTTCTCTTGTCAAAAGCTCCAACATGATCTCCTCAATATAGAAGTTAATGTTTATGTGAAGTTCAATCCTTTAAAGAATCTTTTTTCAAAGATATATTTATTTGGGTGACTTGCTAAATGGGTCATGGTCTTGACAAAATCTGATTTGAAATTTATCTCACATAAATCTATGAAACAGAAAGCCTATACTAATTATTTGGATGAGATTCCCTCTCCTACTTCTACATCAGAATATGTGGAGTTTCCTAACAAATTTGTCTTACCTATTGATAGAGATGAGACATGGGCATTATTATTTGATGGATTTAGATGTCAAACAGGATCCAAAGTAGGTGTCATATTAATAACTCTATCTAGGAAACCCATTACTTTGTATTATAAAATCATCTTATCATGCACCAATAATATTGCTAAGTATGAAGCCCTTATTTATCATTTGAAGGAAGCTTTATCCTTACAAATTAAACACATTATGATCTTTGATGATTTTCAAGTTATTATACAATAGATTAATAACCCATATTAGGCTAAGAATGACAAATTGACCAAGTATCATGATCTAGCTATGAACTTGGGAGATTTTCTTATTTTTCTATTCAAAACCTACCCTAGAAAGACAACTGGAATGTTGATGCTATGGCAAGTGTGACATCCCTTAATACTTTAGAGGAAGGTGTTTTATATTTTCTATTCACAATTCATACCTTGTTAGAACCTACATTTTCACACAAAACCCTACTAGATGTGATTTGTCTTAATTTACATCTAGATGAGTAGTATTATCATATTTATCAATATCTAAATGATGGATCATTCCATGAGTCATCAACCAATAATTCTAGGAGTACAATTCAAATCCTTGTGACTTGTTATATCATTCTTGTCGATGTTCTCTACAAATAATTTTATGATAGTATTCTTCTTAGATGCCTTACTAAAGATGAGATTCTTGAGGCCTTGCAAGAAGTTCATGTTGGATCATGCGAGGGGAAGTTTGGTGGGAAGTAATTAATAAAAAAATCATTTGCATGGTATATTATTGTTAAACTATTGAACATGATTCATTCACCTTCGTTAAGAAGTGTTCATAATGTGAACACCATAATGACCTTATTCATGCTCATTTCTATGCTTTATGATCTCAATTTTCACCATGGATTTTTATTGTGTGTGGTTTTGATCTTATTGGTAAGATCTCTTCTCCTTCTTCTCAATGACATATTTATATCCTCATAGCTACATATCATATTTACTAACTCGATATATGATGAAGACAAAAACCACAACTAGAATGAATGCAATAGGGGAAAAGGGAAATAATATTATTATTAAAATATGCTACTACATTCAGTACATGTAAATACACCCAAATACATGCCCTATGGGCTTACAATGGTCAAATCCTAGAGAAAAAATCCTCACAATACCTTCTCTCAAACTCCACCAAGAACTACCTTTATAATGCCAAAAATGTTCTTAAATAAACCCTAATTAGGTTTAGGGTTAGGAATACATGATAGAATATGCCATTTGGAATCCACTAACAAAATAGAAGGTTCTAGAAATAACATTAGAAGCCAATGTAAAATTAGAATAATCTAGAAATGGTAGTCCAACTTCTGGGAGGCATAACTTTTGATCTGGGACTTACATTTTCAGAAAGCTCTTAAAGTTCTCTATAATCTTATGGACTAGCTTTTCTCATCCTCCATTTTTTAGGCTCGTACAAGGTTGCTTAATGCCTCAAATCTAACTTGGAAGCACTCTTAGGAGGTCTCCAGGCAACTCAAAACTATAATAGCTTTCAAACCATAAAGCCTTTTGACCTAATTCTTTTTTTGGAGTATTTTAAATTACAAATATAAACATCCCTCCAACTTACACCCTCTAACTCATCACAATTATGGCTCAATTACAAAATAACCCATTTTCTACATTGATACATATCCCAAGGTGCTCAAAAACTCTAACCTAGAAAACCAATAGTGGAACTATGAGAGTTGGATTCTTTATTTCATCCAAATGGGTATAAAGAAATGAATTTTTTTTTTAAATAGAAACTAACACTAAGCATATTTTTGGATGATATAGGATTACCCTTACACAACTAGATGCTCCTGCATCAGTAAAGGTTATTCCTCTTTGCTCTGCTACTATGAATGTTATTTGTAATTTTATCCTTCAAAACATTATCTCTAGATTTGGCATTTCCTATGGCTATGATTTTGGATAATAGAGCTCAATTTGAAAACAAGGAATTTAAGGACCTTTTTAAAGAAATATCACATTCATCATCATTTTTCATCTCCTTACTTTTCTCAATCTAATGGATAAGTTGAAGCTTCTAACAAGGTTATCAAATAGATCCTTTATAAGAAAATTTAAAAATATGTTAAGGATTGGGAATTCAATTGGTTTATGCTTTTTGGGATTATAGAACTAGTATTTGAACTGTGACTAGAAAATGTCCTTATAACTTGATTTATGAGGTAGATGTGGGGATGCCTTTAGAATAAGAAATTCCTTCTTTGAGATTTTCTTTCAAGGGAATAATTGACAAGGATATTTTTTGGGAACACCATTTACAAGAGCTTGATATGGATGATAAATGCTCTGGAACATTTCATGGCTTATCGTAAAATTATGAACAAAAGATATAATGGTAAAGTGATTGAACACTCCTTTTTAGTAGGTGATTTAATCCTTTACTAGAATCAAAGAAATGTAAATGTATTACCTACTAGAATAGGAAAGTTTAGTCCTAATTAGCAGGTCTTTATGTTAATACAAAAGTATATGGATACAATGCATATAAATTTTTTGATATGAATGGTGTACCTTTTAAGGATCCTATTAATATTATGCATTTATGTCATTATTATGTGTAATTATTCATTCTTGTATACTGTATTCTTATTACTCTCAATCAGCATTGCACCTATAGCAAGATGCAAAATCTATCTATTCTGTTGAAACATGGAAACTATCATAGGTGGTGGGTTGTCCTAAAATAAGAGATGAATCTCTAGATTTGACTAGTTCCTAAATAGTGATCACCTAAAATTTTAACTTGAATGTGGGAAAAGGGATGAGAAGTGAATGATAATAATGAATACTAAACCTAAATGGGGTGATACACCAATGATTTGTATGCATCTACAATTAAAACTATCACAAATTATCCATAATACAAATGATTCACAATACCCAATCAAGCATTCAATTATAAAAGTATTTCTATACAAGAACCTAGAATATTTTTCTTTGAAAGGAAAATGTAGGATTTACCAATTTTCTACAAAAATAATAAGGACACAAACAAAGACCTACAATTTTAAGTATCAAGATACAAACATGCAATAAGGAATATAGCTTCAATGAAGGATAAACACAACATAAAAGCAAAGAACCCATAATATTGCAAAAAAGAATCAATGTGAAGGAACTATCAAATCTAAATAATCAATATTGAAAAATGTCTTCTACAAAGTGTTTCCACAGTCAACTCAACAAACTTGCAATGTGCAAAAAATCTAAGTAAGAAAGAAGAGACCTCAAAATGAAGTGAAAATACAATAAATAGAGCTCAAATCCCTAACTTGAATTTGAGAAATATGCATGAAATGAAAGACTAAAAAATTCTCTAATATATGAAGAAACCAATCAGATCTTTCCTCAAGTACCTGTCCAACTGATAGCCAACTAATATATTTGCCTTGAAATGGTCATCTAGACTATTAGCTCTTTCTTAGCATTTTGCCTAAATTAATTAGTCATTTACCTAGACCAAATTGCTAGAAATCAATTAATTTGATTATAACCTATAGCTTTGACTATATTATCCTAAGTTCATTATTTGATTAAAAGAACATGTCCCCTTTTAATTAAATAAAAGTCCCCTTTCTTCTTACCCACTCAATGTGCATAGATAAAGCATTATTCTTATTTTAGAAATAAAAGAAAAGACATTTTTGTCTACACATGAATGCACAATTTTCTATGTGAGAGGAATCTTCTATTTTTTAAATAACTTTAATTCTCCTCCACACATTTCAAACCCTCTCAAAAGTTAACCATTAATAATTCTTGGTTGAGATGCTTGTGCAAACAGATCACTCAAGATGTATTCTCCTCCCTTGATTATGCCTCTTTTGCCTCTTAATCTCTACTGTCCATTTTTCTTTAAAAGGGAGAGATCCCTCCTCATTCAAAAATCTTTGTCTTTCATGCTATTGTTATGCTACAAGTTTTCTTGATGAGTTTGGAGACTTGGAGCATTCTTGCATTTTTGCATTTTAGCTTGGCTCTCATTCTGCTTACATTATGGTATACTTTTTAGCTTATTTTTCTTTATTCTTTAGCTTAGTTCTCTTTGTTAGATTGTATTTATTTAGAATAGCTTATAATTGCATTGCATTTTACTCTAGATTCTTGGATATTCGTACTCTTGCCTCTACTCTTTGAATTTTTCATTCTATGGTGCACCTTACAAGGGTTGCATAGCTTGGTTTATTTGAGAGCCACCATCTCATGGCCTTTGTACATCAGAGATAGAGAGCTATAAGCCACCTTTTGAGATGCCCTCTTTCACGGGTATTCTCAAAAATAATGATTTATAGAAGTGTGACATTTTTTGTACACACAATACATACATACATACATACATACATACATACATACATACATACATACATATATATATATATATATATATACACACATATGTATATATATATACACATATGTATATATATATACACATTTGTATATATATATACACACATATGTATATATATATACACATATGTATATATATATACACATTTGTATATATATATACACATATGTATATATATATATACATATACATATGTATATACATATACACATATGTATATGTATATGTATATGTATATGTATATACATATACATATCCGTATATGTATATACATATACAGATATGTATATGTGTATGTGTGTGTGTGTGTGTGTGTGTGTGTGTGTGTGTGTGTGTACATGTTAATACACACACTCACACACACACACATATACATATACATATACATATACATATACATACATATATATATATATATATATATATATATATATATATATATATATATATATGTATGTATGTATGTATGTATGTATGTATGTATGTATGTATGTATGTATGTATGTATGTATGTATGTATGTACATGTTAATACACACACACACACACACATATGCATATACATATACAAAGTTTTCTTGTAAGATAAAATAAGGAACATTCTTTTCATATCAGTATATCTAAAATGATTTTTTGTATTGGATTTAATAAAATATAGTGTTGTAGACATAAAGAAAATCCCTAACTTTTATATCAATTTGGCATTTTATCATTTTCTAGAAATTTTCCTCTCTACCTATTGGCTAGGATTTAAACTGGTGAATAATGGTGGAGAATTTAATGGTTTTGGAGCTAACATTCTATAACTTTTCTTCTATCTACAAAAAAATCCTCCCATCGAAGGGCAATCACTTAAGGATATGGAGAATGTAGGCATGGAAGCTATGAGACCTTTGAAATCACTGCTTATAAGCTTTGTCATTATTTCACCATTTTTACTAGCATGTTGTTATTTCTCTATACTATTCTTATCATGTATTCATGATTTAAATTTGTGACTTATTTTGGAAATAAGGATTTTAAATTTTCTCTTTTTTTTTTTTTTTGAAAATGATTGCCACCTATATATTTTGTAATGAATTAGTTTTAGATCTGTTGCTGAAAATACATGGTTCTTTTATTCTTTATCATATCACAAAACCAAATTGTAGTTTTATTCCTTTTGTTATGACACATGGCTTGGAGAATCATTGCAAAAATGATGTGAGCTTCTTCAATATTACCTCTCTCATTGGGTATTTGAATCCATCAATTTGTATTCATTACACATTGGATGCTCTATTATTTTTGACCTCCTGTTGATATTTCTACTTGTCTCTTTTATCCCAAGATCTCCCATCTATCTCATGAGGGATCCTTCACATTTTTTGTTGTTGTAGGCTGAAAAAAGCTTAAGGGTTTATATTTTCCTTGGCTTCAAACTTGATGCATTTTCCCTATAATCTATTTTGAATTGGAATTTTTTTTAAAGCTTCCATTGGAAAAACAATTGTATCTCCTTCCTTGTTTCTATTATGTAAATTCTTCCCGCTATAGACCTAAACAAACTTGCTATGGAGAAAACCTAGAATTCATTTTGCGAGATTCAATGTTATTTGCCCAAAATACACCATAGAAAATGATAGTTTAGTTTTAGTTTTTTGTAAATGCTTGTTGTAATTAACTAGGCATTTCTTAGTTATTGAATGAACTTTCATGGTATCTCATTTTGGCTATTCTATACTGAGATTCAAGGCACATATTCTTATAAATTCAATTATTCTTGTCACAAATTTAATTATAAAGTTGTAAAGTCTACAAGTATCGTTGTATTTTATTTCAATATTTGACACATTCTTTCTCATCATATCTGGAGTACATCCCTTGTCAATTTTCCTTGATTGTTCTTTAGTGACACCTCTTGATTTCATCATACTTTGTTTCTATAAATGTGTACCTCTCTTTAATTTTCTATGTTAATCCTGAGCATGTTGTGGAAGAACATGTACTCTATTTTAATCTTATTGTCATTGTTATGAAAAATTTAAGCTTTCCTTATATCCGATTGGCTCTTGGTATAATTTCCTTCTTGTGAGCATAATGTGAAACTTGAAACTTTCTATATATGTTGTATATGAGACCTCCTTTTTTACTTGCACACATTGATATCGTGTTATTTTATCTATTAAAATAATGCAACCTACTTTTATGTTGATTATGCCACTACTTTTTTTCTATTGTTCCTTCTATTTTTCAGACTTGATATAGCTATCAAACATGACATAAAATCATTAGAATTATGTTACTCATTCATGTGTAGCAACTTTCATAGCTATGAGAAAACTTGTGTTTCTTCCTTTTATATTGATTTTTCCATGGAATAATTTGTCATTATTTTGTAACTTTTTGTCATATCTTCTGATCACATGCCTATGAATATCACTACTTCTTTTTGGCTGATTGAAATAAAATATGCCTTTTGTTTTATGAAATTGCACACTCATTTTTATTTCTGCAATCACTTGTATTTGCACATTTAGAAAACATGTTAAATAAATGTTCCCTAATTGATGTTTTCATTCTCTCTCACATGTTTTTCTCTTTACTTTTAATGATTTTATCTTTTTCATAGCATGGATGGATATGTATAAATGATAGTTGATCATGCTTTGTATTATTGACATTAGATTTGTCATTTCTTAGTCCATGTGACTAACACCATTTCTATTATCTTCTAGGTACTATCTCATATTCCATGGATGTGGGGAACACACTTCTACAACACATCAAGTCATACTAGTATGCAATTGAATAGAAATGGCCAATCTATCCCTTTCTCTTCTATCTTGACTTCTCAAATTTGCAATTTAGATACATTATGAGTTTTCTTGTAGCAACCATGGCTTGTGTAGGATTTCAATTATTCTATACACTTTTCAATCTATAAATGCAATCATAAACATCAAATTGAAAAAGATGTGTTGTATAAATATGATTTTGTAATATCACTAAATGTAGATATATAAGGTTTTTCCTTTCATATATGAATTGTCAATTGCTTCTTTTTGAACTTTATGTACCTCAATTAATTTTTCTCTTGTATGACTCTAAATAAATCATAGCACTTGACAATTCAAAAGTTTTTGAATTGTATGAATATACCTTATTCACTTAAAATAATTTATATAGGCCTTCCAAATTTCAATAGGATGCTAAAATTTGGTAACACTTACATTTTTCCTTTTGCAGATTCAAAGGTGATTAAAAAAAAATACTAACTACATGTTATTCTTTTATATTACCACATTCTAATGTTATCTTATTTTTATGTAATTAGTTGTGAAAATTAATCATAAGAAGATATAGTAAAACATGTCCATCACACACACATACACAAATATAATTATTAAACTATTTTAGTATACATAGTAGGCACTGGATACAAAATGTGTCTTGTATCGAAATAGATACAATAAAATCTCATCAATAGGACAATGAGATCCTTATCTTTCTAGTCTATGATGTGATGATGTGCCTATCCTTTGGGTAGTCGATACATGTGTGCATGACTCCTAGAGGTACTCCTCTTTGATTAGATTTGAGATCTACATTGGTACTCACATAGCCCCTATAATGCATGACACTATTCGTCTAGCTTCTCTCATATAAATTGTAGCTCTACTACTACATGTGTAAAGATGTCTAGATGGTGTCTTCATTCTCATCTTCCCACATATAAGATCTAATATATGGAAGGAATCCTTGCCTCTCTAGCCATGTCCATTAGGATGTCCCTCACAAAGGATCTCCACTCCTCTATACTAGCTTCACAAATCACATTTTTGAAGTCATTTACTATATATAATTATCATTATATTAATTCTTTATAATTTTTCATATGTGGATTTCCTTCCTAGAACCCGTAGTCTATATCTCAGAGATGGATAGCTGGTGGTGGTTAGCTTGAATCTCTATGCTCTTCCTATCTAGTTCTGGGAGGAGGGATCTTGGTTTGACCTTGTGGCATATAGGATCATAGTAACCTTATCTATATAAAAGAAGTTCCCTATCATTTTCTCTCCCACTCACTCCTAGTATATCCTCCTCACCCTAAAACTCTATTGTCTCTCCCTCTGGTAGAGGTTTGTCACCATCATTATCATCATACTTTTTATCCTCATCAGTGCCATCCTCTCCTAGTGGAACTCTATAATATAGAACTTGGATCACCTGTAGGGTAGTCATTTAGGAATATGGTTCTCATACCTTAAACACCAAATTCCATAGACTCTCTCTAGGTACTTATGCATCTTCTATTGTTGGGGCACTTTTGTGTCATCGAGATTCTCATTATCTATGAACTCTACATTATCCACTGTCAATCAATGTCTGGTCCTAGTGATATCTCTATATCTCACTCTATACAAATATTAGGGCATAGATGGAGGAGGGTCTTGCTAGAGACTAAACTAGCATGGTACTTTATAATATTAGTATGACACCACTATGTACTTGTGCTTTCCCTCTAAAACCCTTTGCCTCTACATCCATCTTAGTTGTAATGCTAATACTATTCATGCTATCATGATATTTTAGGGTCTCCATGTAACATTTGTAGACCGTGGTTGAATCTAATCCTCCAATATAGTATATCTCCACACTGCTAGTCATGAATCAATGTATACACATATACTCTAAGAAACATAGTCGATATCTTATTCAAGAAGCCAAATGGTCGCATGCATGTTAAGTGCTCAAAGGTCCACATCTGTAAGAGTGTAAATGTTACAAGAATCTATTGTTAGTATCTCACAAACTTCCCTAGCTCATAGTATAGATGTGCTAACATTCTTGTCCCCACACATATATTGTCAACTTGATCTTTGTATGCCTAATTATATGTGCTAGAGGAGTTTGGAATATTGTACACTTTGTATCAGGTATGATTGTAGTGGTAGTAATACATAGCATAATCTTCCTAAGTAGAGGTATCCACCTATGGATGGTGCCCTTTAGGTGCACCTAGTTTGGTCTTTATCTTTGTCTATATGGCATACCCATTAGTACACTAAATTTATCATAATTTTTTAGCATGAACGGTGTTCTAGTGGTCTCATTTTTAGTCTACGGATTGGCAAGCATAAGATCCAATACACATCCCCTAAGATCACTACTGTGTCTCCCACTAGTAGATGGAATGAATATGTATCCTCATCTCCCCATTAAGGATAGTAGCATCCCTCTATGGAATCTCACATGTGGTTTTTTGGCTACCTAGTAGAGGCTTATATCCATGAGTAGTTGGATATTTGTTGCCCCTAAATCTTCAATGTGCTCTCAAATGTATATCATCACATTCAAAGAATAATTATTTCTTGACATTGGTAGATCCTACAAATCATCAAACAAGGATCTATCTAAACACCAAAATACCATAGATAGTCTTTAGATATTCCTATATATTCTATTTTAGGGGGCTCCTCTATGTCATCAAGACTCTTAGTATCTATAAACTTTACATCATCCATTATCAATCGATGTTTGGTCCCAAGGATATCTTTGTATATTTCTTTGTATGGATATTGGGGTACAGATGGGGAGGACCTTGTTTATGACCAAACTTCCATAGTATTCTATCATATTAGTAGGGCATCATTATGTATTCATGCCTACCCTCTAAAACCCTCTACCTCTAAACCATCTTAGTTGTACTACTAATTCTAGCCATGCTATTATGAGATGGTAGGCTCTACATGTAAGAATAGTAGACTTTAGTTAGTTGAATCTAATCCTCCATTATAGTATATATCAATACTTCTAGATATGACTCAAGTATATACATATACTCTTGATAACTTGGTATATCATTCAAGAACCAAAATGGTCTTGTGCATGTGAAATTCTCAAAGGTCCACATTGTAAGAGTGGACATGTCATAAGACTCTATCACCAATATCTCATAAACTTTCATATCTCATATTATAGATGTACTAGCATGCCTCATCTTGACTCATACACTATCAACTTTCTCTCTATATGCCTAATTATATGTACTAGAAGAGCTTGGAATATTTTACACTTTGTGTCAAGTATGACTAAAATGGTAGTAACACATAAAATAATCTTCCTAAGTAGAGGTATCCACCGATGGATTATTCCCTTTAGGTGACTTGGTATGGTCTTTGTCTCTCTTTGTATGGTATAGCCATGCCATACTAAAAATCTATCATAATCCCTGAGCATGATTGGCATTCTTATGGTCTCACTATCAATCCACAGACTAGTAAGAATAAGATCTGATACATGTCCTCTAAGATCATTATCATCTCTCCCATTGGTAAATAGAATGAATATGTAGTCTCATCCCATCTCTCCATCAAGGCTAGTATCATCCCTATGTGGAATCTCACATATGGTTGTTGGGCTACCCAATGGAATTTGGTTGCCTTGAGTATGTGGATATTTCTTACCATTAGAACTTTGGTGTGCTCTCATTTGTGCATTTACTAGTTAGAACAATATCCTAGTAACAAAAGGATTGGACATCCTTAAAAAATGATTTATTGCTGAATTCATCATGTTTCTACTTGGAACATCATGCTAAACTCATTTAATGTATCAATCTAGGAACATGAACTTGAGATAGTGACTGCAAAGTTTATGCTTTAGTTCTTCTCAATAGTCATCACTACAAAGGTAAAAACAATTTCTATAGGAAACTTATACTAGAAACTGAACTTATAGACTAATTCTCATCTAAGGAAAACATAACATTAAATAGATAATGCTTTGGAAATAATCCTATGCTGTAGGATATAGTCAATGGTTCTGCTACCAGTGACTATAGGAACAACAATACTTAACAAATCAAAGGAAACTTAACTAAATTCTACTTAAGCATGAATAGAGAATTCATCTTTCGCATGGGCCCCTAGAAGTATGAATAAATTATAAGTCAGAGATTGAAGTGAAAAACTATCATGTGTTCATTCAATAAAACATGGATACAATATAGAGTATCAAGATGCTTTACTCTACTTCTTGATTATAACGTGAACTTCTCAAAACATCTAACTCCCCTAGAAACATAAGTTCCAATTTATTTAAAGGAAACTAGGAAAAATAGAATACTGACAAAGTAGGTCTTCCATTACATAGCATAAAAAATTTTAGTTTAAGGAGTGACAACATTATTTATGAAAGAATATAAACTACATTTAATGCTTCAGCAATATAGGAATGCTTAGCAACTAAATTTTCTTGAACTAAATTAGAAATCACAAAGTGATGGAAGGAGTGGAGCTATAAATGAACTCTAAAACAATCACTCACCTTAAAAGACCCACTCATCCTTTAGTCCACACTCCTTGCTTGACTTATTCTTCTTGCAAAAGGTTAACACAAAAAAATCCAAACATGAATCCAAGGCATAGATTGTAATAAGTTTTTCATATTTTAATGCAGCCTTTTCACACAACTATAGGAGGTCTACCCATTAAAGCTAAAGAAGAAATATACCAGATTTACCATGACATTCATTAATTTAGAAATTTGTTTAGTATTTTTCTTTAAGTTCCATAAGAATCAAATCTACATATAGTTAACACTTATAAACATAAAAGATTCTATCATGCTTATGAAAAACTATAAGATATTCAAGTCTATACTTTGAAAATCATAAACAATAAATCCCCAAAAGTTGACTCATTGTTCCCCCTAGCTTAGCCATTTGCTAGTCCCATAGCAAATAGATTCTTTAACCTAGTTGTCATCATATAGCCAGAAACTATGCTCTATCTAGATCCTCCCTCTACAAAACTCTAGTAGAAACATTTTTCTTTCTTGTGTTTCTTCCACCTATCCTCTTCCTCATGCATGGTAAAATCGTCCAGTCTTTCTAAATTTGTAACTATTGGAGAAAGTAATAATGGAGGCTGAAAGGTTAATGGAATCCAAAAACTCTCTCTCTCTCTCTCTTCCCAAAGAAATGTACCAAGGAGCACACTAGGTTGACATAGAAAAATTGAGAGGTGAATGTGGTTCTCTCTTTCTCATCTCCTCAGATAAATTGTTCTAGCACCAATGTATGGCATTTCTCTTAGGTAGTTTAGTATTTACCATCTATTTATATGCATTAAATGTTTTCATCCTCATTGGATAGATGATATTGCTACTTGATTGAGAGGAGGCTATTGTTAACTAGTTATAAAAGAGAGTTTGAGGATCCTTGGCTTCATACCTTAGAAATAGGTGAATGTTTGATTCCAAATTTCTACACACTCTAGCTTGAGTGTTACAACTAATTTCATTCTATATTTAGGACATGAAGGCTCTAAGTTTAATATCCCCAACATAAAGTAAGGGATTCCAAACTCAGTCATCTAGAACTGCAAGATTGTGAAGATAAAGTTCACATAGAAAATTTTTGATGATTGCTAGAGAGTTACGAAAAGCTTGGAAAAACTAGTTAGGATCTTGTAATGGTGGATTCCTATCCTACATAATGTAGGTCATTTAATAGTTTAACAATTTTTCTTTAAGAAATAGAGCATAGATAGGTGATGGAGATCTACAACCCATTAATTCAAGGATTAAGGATATAATTTTTTCAAGCTTTACACTTAACTATTCTACTTTTTCCTCTTGAACAAGTTTTTCTTGATAATGACCATCTATGATTTTATTCAATTCTTTCCTTTTCTATTTTCACTTCTCCCTCAGAATTTAATTGCTTAGTCAATAGGAAAATAACATATAACAAAAATTTTGGACGAGATTGAGCTAATATTGAACTATGGTGAGAATTATGTACTACTTGAGGAACAAATGACTTACCCTTATTAGGACTTGTATTTTTTAAAGGATCTATCCAAATAATCGTAGCTTTCTTAGGATTAGAGCATTGTTGAACCACTAAAGCTAATGTTTCTAATCTTTCATTTGAAATTTTTTCAACCACATTTTTGATAAGGTCCATATCAATAGTTGGATTTTCTTCATAGGGATCCTTCTCTACCATAAGAAATTCTACTATAGGAGAAAATGTTGGTTCGTCTATTTCCTTGATATAACTATCAAAATCATCACTTCTTGAATCATTTCACTAAAAATTCCTAGAGGCTGGTCTTTGAAATACATAAGCCTACTCCTTTGAGTTAGAGTCATCTTTGATTGTAATGACTTTTTCATTCTTAGGCTTATCAGGAACCTTATCCATTTTGTCATCATGAAATTCCTCAAATGTGTCCTATTCCATAACTTCAATTCATTGCTCATCTTGCTGAGAAATTTTAGGCTATAAATAAGCCTCTTGCTAGATATTTTCATTTTCTTCTTCCTTTAGCTCAAAATATTGGGTTACTTGATGTTCATTATATGGAATCTCCTCAGTTGGTTTTGTTCTTCCCCTAGAACTTCTGCTTAATGGAGTTTCTTACTTTTTAGGGGCTTTCCTTTTTCTAGAAGTTCTCTTGGCTATAGGAGATGCCTTAGCCTATCAGCTAGTACTAGGTTTAATTTTTTGCTTCTTACACTTTGGGTAAATTGTTTCTATTGTAGAGGCAATTTCAAACTTCTTTGTAGAGTCTCCAATTCCTATTCATGAACTATTCTCAAAGTAGAGGAATTAGTAGAATTAGGGAAGTTAGAGTAATTAAGGCTTCTAACCTTAGCTTCCCTTTTCTTTTTGGACGAAGAATATTGTCCAATTTTGATAAAGAATTTTTTAATTCCTTTAGCAGTTTTAACTGTTTGACCTACTCTACACCCAACTAGTTTTGGGATAGGCTCCTTAAACCCTTGTAGAAGAAATTCCTCCCAAGAAATATCTGACTACTCCTTTAAAGCTTTTTCTACTATCAGCTTAATTGAGCAATGGTGAGAGACAAAGTTCCATCTACCCTCTTGCACTAGTATGGCTTGTTTTGACAAAAAGCCAAATACAAAACTAGGGACATTAATAGATCTGATATCATGCCTTAAAAAAATCAAGAATTTGAAATGAATGACATGCATAAATGAGTATCACCCTTCATAGGTGAAATACTTAATGATAAAAACCATACATTGTGGATATGCCTCAGAAAGAGATAGTCTAATAGTACCTTGTTTCTTATTAATATAGAGCTTTGGGTCTACATGTAGAGTGAACTGAGCTTGATCTTCTATAAATTCCTCTCATTCCAATAGTAGTCCCATAACTTCTAACAAAAATATTTGAGAAAATGACACCTTCAATCCTTTAACTGTTGTCACCTCATTCTTTAAGGAGTTCAGAAATTAAAATGCAATCTCGTCATCCTAGCTAGTTAGCTTCTTAACATAATCTGTCCATCCCCTTTCTTGAAAATATGGCCTACAAATTTGGTCTTTGATAACATATTATGCATAGTAGGCTCTATTCGAATCAGGTCTCCTCCCATAGTCTAATTTCCAAGGTACCCAAAACAAAGTTGTAGGAGAGAATAATAGATAACAACAAATTTGGACAAGAAAACTTGAAACAGTGGGTTACAAGATGAAATTTCTAGAGTAATAAAGCTCAAGAAATAAGAACTTATGAGTAAAATAAATGCAAATCTCCATGTTATCATTTCATAATCACTCATAAATATATCTCTTAGAACTTGTACACAATATTTATTTCCACTTTAGTTTTATACATATGAAAAATAACACACAACAAAAGGATTTATAATAATGTCAAACTAGTGGCATAAAAATAATGACAAAACTAATATAACTCCCGTAGCTAAAATAGTGCAAGTGGTCCCCCACTTGCAATGGCGATAAGGCACACAAATTTTTTTGGAATATAAATTAATATTGCATACCTTGGAATGTGTACTAACCAAAAGTGTTGGTGAGGTGGTAGTTGCTATCTATGAATAAAAGAAATGATGACATGGATGGGTGGTAGACTAGAAATGAAGCAAAAATTTATTATGGAGAATCAACTTTAGCAATGAAAATGTTTATTATGATAGTGACAAGACCAAATAGAGTGAGGTAGAAAAAAGAGAAAAAAGCTCATTAGGAGATGCTATAGGAACTACAACACCAACAATAGAAGAGAATTATTGTAGGAACTCCTCCTTACTCTTTGGTTTGTGATATAATTTTAAACTATGACCATTGACCAAAAATTTGAACCAAACCTAATCCATAGTGGATAGCTAGACCACTCCATTTGGAAAGACTACAATAATTTCATATAACCCTAACCATTTGGTTTTTAATTTTCCAAGATTATACTGATACTTGGAGTCATAAAAGAGTGCCCAATCACCAACATAAATTTATTTATCCTGAACATACTTTTCATGCCATTGCTTGTGCTAATTTTGTATCAATTCCATGTTAAGCTCACTATAGTCGACACATACTCTCCACTTCCCTCATTTCATAGGCACTAAAACAAGAGGGAAAACCCACTAACTATCTAGAATTGGAGAGATGAAGCTAACATTTAACAACTTCTACAACTCATTCTTGACTCCATCCCTAAGAGCTAGATTTACCCTCTATTGAGGTTGGTCAATAGGTTTATATTCAAAGCTAGTATAAATTTTGTAAGTGTAGAGCTTAGGGTCTAGGAATTTCATGTCAGTATAATCCCAAGCAAAGGTTGATTGATGTTTTGTAAGAAGCTACAGGACTTCTGATACTGAGAGGAAGTCAAGCACTACCTACAACCTCAATCTTGGTGACCTTTTTTTTGGTGGTTAGTTGAGAAATTGGGAAAGACTCCATTTCATGAGGTAGCAATGTGTGAAGAAATTTTGAAGTTTCTAAATACTGCAAAGCATCAATAGGTGGTAGCAAAGTGTTAAGAACATAGTTACCTTGGGAACACACTTGGGTTTCCACTACATATTCATTCAGAATAATGGAGGAAATGATCTCATCTTCCCCACTAGAAGTTATAAAAGGTTTCATGGATATCATCATTAATTGATGAATGAAATTGACCTTAGGTTCAATATCATCCAAGTCTAGCCAGATGATTTAATCATCTTGTAATAGAGGGTGAACTGGGGAATATAGAGTCAAATGTTTAGTATTAACTCCATTAGATATATAGACATCAACAGTAGCCAACCAAGGTCTACCTAGGATTATTGGGTATCCTCCCATGTTAGCCTTTGGGGAAAGGACAACAAAGTCAACCAAATATTCCCAAGAACTCAAGGTCACCATAACATCTTCTACCATCCTATTAGGTGTAATGGTGAAACTATCAACAAGCTAAAGGATGTTGGGTACTTTCCTAAGATTGATTATATGTAACTGAGACATTACCTCCGTGGTCATGAAATTTATGGTAGCACCTAAGTCAACTAGGGCATTCTAGAATTGAACTTCTTGAATATTGATTGTTAGCATAGGACTACTAAGATCATAATACCTTGGAATTGTTAATTTCTCCAACATGAGATCAGATAACTAACCTAGGACATGAATGGCTTTAGGATCTTTTCTCTTTCTTCTAGGTTTTTTTATGTAGGCTTCCTTGATAGCTTTGGTATATGAAAGTACTTATTTTGTGGCACCTAACAAGGAATCTTTACTATCATTTTCTTTAGTTGAGCAGGAAAATCCAACATTGCCAGATTTTCCATTGACTTAACATGTTCCTCCAACCTATGAAGAAATGGAGGTTCTTGTGCTATAGGAGCAGCAAGTTGGATTGGTATCTCAGTTGGTTCTACTAAAGTATTCCCCACTTTGGTAATAATAGGCTGCTTTGGAGGAGGAAGAGTTGTTCCAGATCTTAAATGGATGTCATTCAGGGAAATTGCATAGCTTTGCTACTGTGTTATTGGCTTAGCATTGTTTGGATTAGGAGTAGGCTAAGTAGGAAATTGATGAATCCATTTAGGTGAAGTAATATTGGTAGTAGGAGGAGGCATCAAAGCTTGTTACTGAAGTGGTGGCATCAAAGCTTGCTGGCTTGATTGGTTAAACCAATTGCGTGGTTTTTACCACCCCTGTTAGGGCTTTTACCAACTATTATATCCACTAGATCCACTATGTTATTGGTTTTTCCATGCATTATTACTATTAAAATTTTGAAGAGGATCTTGGGGATTATCTAGTCTTGGAGCCCATGGCCTTTTCTGGGAAATGTAGAGGACCTCTCCATTCTCATCAATGGCTTTGAACTTAGTAGGCATAGGTTGAGATTCTAGGCTTGCAACAAACTTGCAACAGTAATTCTTTTTCTTCTCCCTACAATGTGGACAATATATAGCCAACATTGCATCATATTCATCTTTCTTTCTCCTTACTTGCATTGTATCCAACTGAGTGTCAAATTTGTTAATGGTGTCTTATTTGAAATTTGACAACATATTAGATATCTCTATTTTGGACACACCTCTACTATTAGACTTGTGAGGGAGGGCTCTCAATCCTCTTCCTTTCTTGACAATAGCTCTAGAATAGTTAATATATATATTCTAAAGACAACGATGGTGAAGGCAAGTGGTCATCAACATCAGCAAACACATTCTCAAATGTTTCTTCTTCTTGTGGAATTTCTAAATGGGTTTCCTCAAGTGCTATATTGAGAACCTCATATGGTTCTTCCTAGTTAAGATTAGGTAAGAATCACCCAAGATGGTCTCTATATAGATTGATAACCTCAGATGGATCTTCCTAATTAAGATTAGGTCAAAATCACCCAAGATGGTCCCTATGCCTATGCATGCAAAATGAAGCAAAATGCAAACTAACTTAATGACTTCTAGGTCAAACTAAATTAACACCATCCCTAGAAAAAGTGCCAAAAATGACTAGTTAGAACAATATCCTAGTAACACAATGAGTGGACATCCTTAAACAATTATTCATTCCTGAAATTCATCATGTTTCTACTTAGAACATCATGCTAAACTCATTTAATGTATCAATCTAGGAGCATGAACTTGAGATAGTGAGTGCAAAGTTTGTGCTTTACTTCTTCTCAATAGTCATCAAAATATAGTTCTCTCTCATTGTTGGTGGATCTTAGAAACCATCAACCAAGGATCTATCAGTCAACCATATCAAATTAGTAAGTCATCTAGTTTACATCTAGACTAGGTTGACCTCTTGGGGACTAGGTCAACTTCCCTAGGACTAGGTCAACCTCCCTAGTGACTAGGTTGACTTCTAAGGGACTAGATTGACCTCCCTGAGGACTATGTCAATATCACCCTAAGAAACCCTAGATGCACTAAGGACCAGGTTGAGCTCACCCAGGACTAGGTTGAACTCCTACTAAGGACTATACATATCACCTATATGGAAATATTCTACATCCATGAAAATAAAAAATATAGAAAAGAAATAAATTGATATGAAGTATGAATCTGATGCCTACCTCCTCAAGCATAAATCTACTACATCTAGTTCAAGCACCTCCATTTGTATGGGCTTTAGTGGCTTTGTCTTTGACATCTTTCTCCTTTTTTCTTCTTCTCTCCTTAAAGTACAAGGAAAAAAATGAGTCTTCAAAAGGTAGCATGAACTTATATAACATTATTCTAGTTTACATTTTTAATATATTTCACAAAACCCTAATTTGCAAATAATAGCTCCCCTCACTATTTTTTAAATATCTTAAGTTTGGTAACTTTGATTTCTTCCATGTCATAGGCATTGAAATTATGGCTTGGTTATCTACTTTTCCAAGTCACTCCTAAGAGTATTTAAAGTTTTTCTAGAATTTTTTTGAGGGCTACTTGTCATAATCTTTTATTTATAGTTCACTACATTTAGCATGATACCTTGTTTTACCTTTCCTAAATGAGAAATCCAAAACAGGGGGGGGGGGCATGGATATTTGTGAGCTTCACCATCCTAGGTGATTTTTATTATCACTAACTTGTGGTTTTTTAGGATACAATAAATAATGTTTTCTTGCAAGATTTGTGCACTTGGACTATGCTATATCCTTTTTACAAGTTATGTTTATGTTGTCTTACTTTAGCTTGCATATACACATAGTATCATATCTCACTAAAGTGGGGGATAAATGTATTATCTTAAATTGGATTATCTTTAGTTTAGGACCTTTTAGCTCCTCTTTACTATGTTTCCATTTTATAATCACACTTTGAGCACACACTTCTCTTATTTCTTCTCCTCCTCAATTTCCCTTCTTTATTTAGGTGAAATTAAGGTAGGACCTAAAAAATCCTCTTCAATCCCCTTCTTTATCACATATCCACTAAATTATAACTTAACTCATGAGTATCCTTACTTCTTAGGACCTAAAATCCTAGATTGGATCTTAGATTGATATTCTAGAATATCTATCTCACCCCTAATCCCTTATAGTTTTGAATCTAGAATAGGTATCTTGGGAAGGTTGACCTTCTAGAATAGGTGGACCTAGGTCAACTTGGTATAGACTAGGTTGGCTTGTTCTTAAATCTTTTGGCAATTTTGGGCCCATTTTTCTTTTTACCCCTATGGTAAAATCTTGTGTGCGCAATTGACCCTAGTTGGGAAATTTCACAAATATTCCAAAAATATACTATAAAAGGACATCAAAATCTTTATTCACATGTTAGAGGAGCAAGAGGCAAGCATGTGTGGACACCCCAATCTGACATAGGACAATCACAAGGTGAAAAATGGTTAGTTTATTATTCTTCATTGCAAAGCAAGGTTATTATTTTTCATCAAGCATTCAAAGGTAAATACATCAACATGGAGTTGCAAAGGGATCTAAAAGATGGTTAGAGTACTTTAGCCTTGGGAGTTTGGTATGATTTCTACATCATATTTTTGATCTAATTCTTTTCACCTTCATACATTTATATAATGTATATTTATATGCTAGGGTTTTACTCACAAATTATATTCTTAACATTTTAGTATATTTACATTCTAGATCTACACATCTACGATGCACATATACACACAACATTTTTCCTACAAGCTATTCATAGAGGTGGAAATCACCAAAATGGGGAGTTGACTAAGGTAAAACACTTTATATCCAGCCACACACACACACACACACATACAAAATGTATCATATACATGTAGGATATCAATTTGGCACATACAAATCTTGAATCTACTCCTTGAGAATTTTTTGGGGAAGCTTTTTATAGTGTCATTAGACTATGCCAACTCTATGGAAGGACATTATTCCTTTAGGTCAACCTAGTCCTTTCTATCTTCTTGTTGGATGATTTTTTTGTTTGTCTCTTTTTTTCATTTCATTCCAAGATCCACAATTGGATATTTAGAAATAGGTTCATATCTGTGACTTTTTGGGCCAAAATAATCTTCTACTACAAATTTTAAAGTGAGTACTTCATTCCTTATTTCCCCTCCTAACATATATTTATTTTAAAATCTAGATTGGGCTACTTGTGTACATTTTAGATCTACATTTATCATATCTATCTTTTTTTAGATCTCTTTAGTCTCACAACATTGCATGAAAGAGACCTTTCTAGTGCACTTCCTTAACAAGTCTCTAGATTTTGTATTAGCATCCCTGTATCTTCTTTGGGTTTTTACTAATCAAATTTAGGGCTTGTTGAGAGTTATGCTTGGGATCCCCTCTTTCTCTTCTATTAAATGGGTTAGGAAAAAAGTGTTGAACTTTATTCATCTAGTTTACATTACAATGATTGGAATCATTTACCCCCCTAATAGACACTTGTCTTCTTTTTGAGGGATGTTAGCAAAAAGGGGAAAGTGTCTTGCAAATTGACCCAAAGTATATATGATATTTTTGATCTACATTGATCAAAAGTGCTTATCACATCACCTTATTCATATAATTTAGTTTATTCAAATGCCGTGTGTGCCTCTAACATTTGCCACATCATTTGTACACATCATATCATTAGTGATTAGTGACACTAGACATGTGTAAATATTCAAGAAGCTTTTTTAAAATTTTATATTAATTTTACTTTGAATAATTTTTTATTATTATTGATACAAAAATACTTATCATTATTTCACTTTGATGATATTAAATAACATTACTATTTAATATATGATAGTGGACACATATCTTCTTTCTAGGGGGATATTTGCAAAAATGGGTGAGTGATAACCAAATTGGACCAAAGTACATTTTGGGTTGTTGATCAAATGCTAGTTAGTGACACTTGGCATGTGTAAAAATTATAATGTATTTTACGAGTTGAATAGGATATGTGCCACATTTTAAAAAAATTATGAAAACCTAATTCTCATTCTCTACTTTAGCTTCAAATACACTTTGAACCTTTGATTTTGATCAAATAGATCTCTGATGAAGGTATCTTTTAGATATTGATGTTTATATGTGTAATATATGTAGGGTAATTTATTTTAATACTATTGTAAAATTTATCACAATCTTATTATGAGTCATCACAATCTTAACATTTTAATTAAATGATAAATTTTAATTTCTATGTTAGACTCATGTTTCTTACAACTTTTTAAAGAAAACCTGGAACCTTTAAAAACATTAAACTTTTAAAGAAAAAAATTTAAGAAGTCAACAAAATTGAAAATTCATAAAACATATTTTGAATGAAAATAAAAAAATTTCATTAATAAATTTCAAGAAATTATAATCTACAACTAGATGTTTGCACAATGATTATAATTTGTAATTAAAAAAAAAAAGAAAAAAAAAAGATGTCAACTAGGGGTGACAAGCCCTAAGAAACCCTAGTGATGTTCCCTTGAATCTAAGAAGAATCCTTGAGAGATTATTAACTCTAAGAATTCACAAAGCCTTCCATACTGGCCCTCCTCCACTCCATAAAATAAAACCATTTCTAGAGAAAATATTTGGCAATCCACACTCATTTCCTATGTCACTTCAATTGCCTAACATTTATGATGTGACAACTAATCTTGCTTCTCCCCTAAGCTCTCCCTTAGGGTCACCTTCAGTCATACACCTAACCAAATAGGGATTTTACTCATCCTACTCTCTTGATGACTCTAACCAAGTAGATCATAAACCTTTCAATTGGCACACATCAACCAAGTAGAAAAATCTTGCTTGCTAACTCTCCTTCAACACAAATAACCCCAAATGATCACTAGAATCTACAAATGGATGGTTAGTCATATAGGAATGTAATTGGGCTCCCCACAAGATCCACAACCAAAATCAACCAAGAAACTCTAATCGAGTACCAACTCTAAAGAAAAAATACATTCAAATGCTTGAAATAGGGTTGCAAAAATTAGCCCCCCAAATGTAGAAAAACTCAATTATCTTGCAAAAATTCTTAACAAGGAATCCAAAAAACCACCATTCCAAGTACCCTTTTTAGAGACTTTAATGATTTTGTGGGTCTAGGTCTCCCAAATTTTTTGTACTATACAGGCACAAATTTAGCCTTAAAATAAGGGTTTCAAGGGTTTGGCTTGTTGTTTAATGGAAAGAGTGTTTTTCCTTCCTTAGGACTGCCATCAAGGCTTCCCATTTGGTTTGGGGTTACTCCAAAACACATTCTAACATAATATAATCTTAAGTTGAAGTATCAACAATGTTCAACCACTCCCATTCCACTTGCTCTACTCTATGACCCCTAACCAAATTACCATTACTTGCCTAGGGCATCACTTCAAATATACCTCCTCAACTTTCCAAGGCCCATATCCACTATATAAAATGTACATGGATTCATCTTCCAAATCCAAAAATCCATATAAAACCTACGGTGGGAAGTGGCCCTATGACTCCATTTGCACAAACAACCTGACTTAGAACAACAAACTAGTAGAAGACAAAATAATTTAACTAAGCACACAAAACCTTATAAAATGACCAACTAAAATTTTATAAAACCTTTAATCAACCTAATCTAACACTTCCAATTCAAAAAGTTCCAAATCTAATCCGTATTTTGCAAAATAACTATAATGCATAAAACTGCTACTCAAAACTTGTTGTACAATCCATACAGTCCAATACCAAACTTCTCCAACCCCTTGAACAAGTTGATAATGGCCTCATATAAGCTTTCCATCCATGCTTGTAACTATTTCAAATAGTTATAACACATTCTAGAAAAAGTTTCTCGAAATGCAAGAAAAGTTGTCAATGTTGTCATTGACAATTTTGACAACGATTGAGTAACTTTTACATCTTATGGATTTAAGTCCTCAAACTTGCTCCAAATGTCATGAAACCTTGTATAATGTCAAAATAGGACTTTAAAATCCTAAATATGGCCATATAATCTTTATTTTACCATTCTAGTCTTCTACACCTCAAAACACCTATGTTGGCCTAGTAAGCAACTTTGACCTATCTGGGGTTGCCAAACCTAGCACCTTACCTTCTTAGGACTACATGGGTCCCTTTAACCTAGTTTTGTGGCTAAAAAAACTACAAGATAAAATAAAAAAGGGATCCCTAGGTCTTCCTTAGCCCACCTAGGTGCCCCTACACCATACTCCCCCATATAGAAAAGTTATGTCACTCCTATGGGTAGTAGGTCTTTACTGATGCCTAACTTGTTGAAATCTTCCTCAATAATCCATGTGGCTTCTGAGTCTAGTATGCCTTTCCACTTGAGAAGGTGCTCCATGTACACCTTGTTTCTAATGGCTTTCTTCACTTTGGATTCTAACACCTTTTTAGCATCCAACTTTTTGGTGGAAGGGACTATTGCAGGTTCCAAGTCATCCTAAAGTCCTTAGCTGCTGGTAGCATTGGTAGGAAATGTTCCTTTAAATTGAACCAAGCCTTCAACATTAACAATTAGAGATATGCCCAAATTTTATGGTAAATCCACCTAGTATGCATTTGCCCCATATTTTTCTATGACCTTGCAAGGAACTCTCTTCCTCTACAACTTGGTAGGTACACCTTTTTGCAATCTTTCCTTGTTTAAGTGCATCATGACATAATCTCCAATGGTGAACTAAGTGTCCTTTTTCCTTTCATCTACCTTGCCTTTTAGCTTTTGGGTATTTTCTTGAATAGTCCTTTGACTTCTTCTTGTATCTCTTTCATAGTTTGGGAAAAATCCTCAGCATGTCCACTCCAATGCTCCATTCCTCCAAGATCCCTCAAATCAAACACACCTCTAGGATGCATGCCATAGAAAATTTCAAAGGGGCTTCTAATATGGTTCTATTCCTATTATCATTGTAGGCATACTCTTCTTGGGGAATTATAACATCCCAAGTTTTTCCATACTCCTTAGTTAGCTATCTTACAAGATTACCTAGGGCCTTGTTGACCACATCAGTATGACCATCAATTTGAGGATGGTATGCTGATTGAAATGATAAATTTGTTCCAAGTCTACTCAAAAAAATCTTCCAAAAGTGACTCATTAATTTCACATCTCTATCTAAAACTATGCTTAAGGGAAGGCCATGAATCCTCACAACCTCTTTGAAGAATAGATGGGCAATGTGGCTTGCATCATTAGTAGTCTTGTATGGAACAAAGTGTCCCATCTTGCTAAACTTGTCAACAACTACATGGATACTATCATAGCCCTATTTTTTCTTTGGAATCCCCACAATGAAATCCATTCTCACATATTCTCATGGCCTATTTGGGACTAGTAAGGGCTGATAGAGACCTGCATTGCCCATCCCTCCTTTATCTTTCTTGCATATCATGCATTGTTCCACATACTTAATCACATATCTAACTATTTTTTTCCAATAATAGGATCTTTGGACCAATTTCAACATTTTATTTATCCCAAAGTGTCCACTTAGACTCCAACTATGTTTCTCATGCATTAGGTTCTCTCTTATTTATCCCCTTGGCACACACAACTAATTACCCTTAAAGAGCAACCCATTTTGTAAGGTAAACTCAAAAAATTTTCTATGAAAGTGATTCTCAAGATCTAAACATACCTTGTAGGCCTCTCCAAAGTATTCATCCTCCTTATAGAGACTCTTGAAGCTCTCTATTCCAATTCTATGTAGCTGAACTTCTTAACTATCAACACAATCCTACTCAATGCATTTGTTACTTTATTCATTAGTCCTTTCTTGTGATTGATTATGAAAGTGAATGCATGTAAGTAATCCATCCACTTCAAGTGCCTATTTCTCAAATTTTCTTGAGTGTTTATGTATCTTAGGTCCTAGTTATTAGTAAACATAACAAGTTGAGTAACTACTTGCTTCTTGAGCATTTTAAATGACTTTTAAGCTTCTAGTGTCTACCTAAACATGGACTTGACTCCACCATTTATGGTCTCTATCAAAGGTGCACATATGCTACTAAAGTTTTGAATAAAATTCCTATAGAATTAAGCAAGACCATGAAACATCCTTACCTTAGTTGAAGTAGTAGGTGGTTGCCATTTGAGGATTGCAACAACCTTCTCTTAGTCCATCTTCAAGGTTCTCTTAGACACCACAAAGCCTAGGTACACAAGCTCTTGCTTGAAGAAGTCACACTTCTCAACATATATGGCAAGCTTCTCTTCATTCAACCTCTAAAATATTGCTTCCACATGCTTGATGTGCTCCTCTTTAGTCTTGCTGAAGATGGGGATATCATTTAGATACACAACTAGAAACCTTCCTATGTAGTCTTTATGCACTTCATTCATAGGCCTCATGAATGTGCTAGGATCATTTGAGAGACCAAATGACATCACTAGACATTCATAGAGCTCATTTATGGTATTCAATGTTGTTTTCCATTCATCTCCCTCCTTAATCCTAATTTGGTTACCCACTTTTCAAATCCAACTTGGTGAAATACATAGCTCCTCCAAGACAATCCATGAGATCCTCACTCCTAGGTATAGGAAACTTATACTTGATTGTGATCCTATTTATGGACCTTGAGTCTATACATAGTCTCTATTTCCTTTCTTAATTGGATGCTAATACCATAGGGACTACACATGAGCTTATGCTCTTTTGAATCAAACCTTTTTCCACTTGCCTTACCACTTTAAAGTTTTGATCTAGAGTGAACTTGTATGCTGCCTTGTTAGGTAAGGATGCACTAGGGACACAGTCAATTTGGTGACTTATGACCCTTCTAGGTGGTAGTGTAGTAGGAGCACCATCACTTACTATATCCTTGTATTTCTCAAGCAGTGCTTATACCTCCCTTTGTAATGCCTCTTTGACTATATTCTCCTTTCCTTTGGACTTCAATACTATTGCATTACTTTGGTCCTCCTCATCCTTGAGGTTCTTGACAAATTCCTTATCACTACACAAAAAGACACTAGGTACCTTGGTTTATGGCTCTTCTTCCTCCAAAACAGATTGGATTTTGAATGTCTTGCATCCCTTCTTAAATGAGATGGAATTTTTCCTCCCATCATAAATTTCTTCTCTATCAAATTGCTAAGGTCTGCCCAACAAAAAATGGAAAGCATCTATGGGTAGAATGTCATACACTATTTTTTTCTTATAACCTATAATGGAGAAGTCCACCATTGTCTACTCATTGACCAGTATACTCTAGTGGCTTGTAGGAATTCACATGTAGCACCTTAGGTAGTTTAGGATTTTCCACTACTTCCTTTGATATTATTTTATCAGTAGATCCAGAGTCTACTACCACTTTGCATAACTTACCTAGAATCTTATATCTAATCTTAAATAGTGCCCTTCTATTCTTGGGCTCATCTAGAGTAGGTTTCTTAATCAACACCCTTCTAAACATAAGTTTCTCTCCCTTTTTTGATTCTATGTGGTCTACTTCAAAGTCCTTGCTATAGTTGTCTTCTTGGACATATAATATCCTCTTATCTTGGTTAGAAGAAGAGGGTTTGTCAGGGCATCTATATGTAGGGTGGCCTAATTAGCCATAGTTGTAAAATTTCATACTAGCAAAGTATGAATTGCATCTACATGATCCTTTGCCCCTATTAGAGCCTCCTTGGTTGCCTCTCCCTCTACTATAAGCTCCTCTAGAAGTTCCTTCATTGGTTTTCTTAGTGAACTTTTTCTCACATTGATTCCTATCCTCATTACCACTACCTTGGTAACCTCCTCTTTGTCCTCTTTCCTTTCTATCCTTACCTTTGTCCTTAAAGTTAGAATCCTCTTTTGTCCTATTCTTCTCATCCATCTTTAAGGCTAGCTAACGATACCTTTGATTAAATAATTTCCTCTTGGATGTTCCATTTCATACCTCCTAAGTATCTAGTCACCTTTATTGGCCCCTCTTCTTTCTTTTTTGATCTGAGACACAAAATTTAAAACTCCTTTGTATAAGAGGTCACATCTAGGTCTTTTTTCTTTAGTCCTTTCCTTCTTTTATGGAGATGGATTTCAAAGTCTTCTAGTAGGAAGTTCTCCTTTAACTTAGTAACCATTACATTCTAGTTGGCTATAGGATTCTTTCCCATGCTAATTCTCTCATCTTGTACAAACTTCCACCATGTCAATGTTGAGCCTCAAAGTCTTGACTTAGCTACTTTCACATATTGTGCCTCTGATACACCTTCACATTCAAAATGGTACTCCATCCCATCCAAACAATCCATTACTGGATCAATATCCATCATTCCACTAAAAGTCTCACACCTTCCAAATATTTTCCTCTTAGGGCTTTAATAACCTTCAAGAAGAGCTCTTCATTTAAGATAGGGTCAAGTTTAGGTATAACATCCTCTTTTGCTACCTCTTTACCCTTCTCACTATCTTCTTCTTCCTTCCTTTTTGTTGCATCATCAATTTCTTCCAATTTTGTCTTCACCTCTTCCAAGGCTACTTAAAGGAGTCTATTCTTCTCCTTTTTCTCATTAAATTCTTTGGCTAGTTTTAGAATAGTCACCATACTATACTCACCTATTGATTTTGTAGTATCTGTAAACATACACTACTTTTCCCATCTTCAACTTGCTTTGATACCATTCTAATGTGACAACCAATATTTCTTCTCTCCCAAGCTCTCCCTTAGGGTCTCCTTAGGTCATACACATGACCAAATAGAGATTTTACTAATCCTATGCTAGTAAGGATTGTAACCAAGTAGATTCTAAACCTTTCAATTGACACACATCAACCAAGTAGAACAATCTTGCTTGCTAACTCTCATTCAACACAAATAAACCCAAATGATCATTAGATTCCCCAAATTTATGGGTAGTAATCTAGGAATTTACTTGGAGTCCCCATAAGATCTACAACCAAAATCAACTAAGAAACCCTATTCCAGTTCCAACTCTTAAGAAAAAATACATTCAAATGCTTGAAATAGGGCTACAAGAATTAGCCCTCCAAATGTAGAAAAAACCATTTATCTTGCAAAAATTATTAATAAGGAATTAAAAAAACCACCATTCCAAGTGCTATTTTTAGATGCCTTAAGGATTTTTGGGGTTTAGGGTTCCCAAATTGTAAGTATTGTACAAGCACAAATTTAGCTTTAAAATAAGGGTTTCAAGGGTTTGGCTTATTGTCTGATGGAAAGAGTGTTTTTCCTTGCTTAGGACTCCCACCAAGGCTTCCCATTTGGTTTGGGGTTACTCCAAAACACCTTATAACATAATCCAATCTCAAGTTTAAGTATTAGTAATGTTCAACCACTCTCATTCTACTTGCTCTGCTCTATGATCCCTAACCAAGTTACCAAGACTTGCCTAGGGCATCACTTCAAATATACCTCCTCATCTTTCAAGGGAACCATCTCCATTGTAAAAAATTCACATGGATTCATTTTGCAAAACCCAAAATCCCATACAAAACCTAAGGTGGGAAGTGGCCTTATAACTCCATTTGCACAAACAACCTAACTCAGAACAACAAACTGGTAGAAATCAAAACAATTTAACTAATAACACAAAGCCTTATAAAATGACCAACTAAAACTATAAAAAACCTTGAATCAACCTACTCTAACACTTCCATTTCAAAAATTTCCAAATCTAATCCATATTTTGTCCAAAAGAGCTCAAATACATAAAACTGCTACTTAAAATTTATTGCACAATTCATATAGTCTAGTGCCAAACTTCTCCAACCCCTTGAATAGGGTGAGAATGAAATCATATAGGATTTCCACTCAGACTCCTAATTATTTCAGATAGTTATAAAACTTTCTAGACAAATTCTCTCAAAATGCAAGAAAAGTTGTCAATGTTGTCATTGACAACATTGACAACAATTGAGCAACTTTTACATCTTATGGAGTTAAGTCCTCAAACTTGCTCCAAAAGTAATGAAACCATGTATAATGTCCAAATAGGACTTAAAACACCTAAATATTCCCTTATAACCTCTATTTAACCATTTAGCCTTCTAGGACTCAAAATACCTATGTTGGCCTAGTGAATAACTTTGACCTATCTAGGGTTGCCAAACCTAACACCTTACCTTCTTAGAACTACATGGGTCCCTTTATTCACCTAGTAGTGTGGCTAGAACCACTACAATAAAAAATCCAAAAGGAGCCCTAGGTCTTCCTTAGCCCACCTAGGTGCCTAGCACCAATTTAGGTCCAACAAAATTGATTGTATTACCACATTCTACTTAAGTGATAGAAGCTCGAGGATTTGACTTGTGCAAGGTATTTCTACCATATTTATGAAAATATGGAAACCTCAATTTCATTTTCTAACTACTCTACTTTGAAGGTCTTCCTTAACAACATCATAATGTCAACCTTTTCTCTTTTGGAGTTGAAGAGAGATGCCAAAAAGTGGGATGTAATACCTATGTTCATACAATGCCTCTCATCATTTAGCACAAAATTATGGTCCAATACCATTATAATAGCCTAGAAGATGAATGGCCCTACCTCATTGTAAATTGATTGGAGGTTTTCATCAATGAAGGGCCTAAAAAAACCTTTTGGTCCTCTTCCAATTTGCATATCAAATGAAATTAAGTGTCCATCTTAATTTATTTAAGTAGGAAAAATAGTTAATTAGAGAGCAATGAGTTAAACCACACTAATTTTTTGCAAACTAATAGTAATGGACTTAACAAAATTTACTTATTAGACTAGTGACTACCAAAGATAAATGGAGGAATATAGAAGAAAGCTCAATTGGCTGTAAATAATCTTAGCAACCATATAAATTTCTTGAATCTCCCCTTTGTCCTTATAGTTCAATTTAATTAAATGAAGATATTTAAAAATATTTCCCATAAATATAGTATTACAATTTCTTTAGTACCAAAAAAGAAGTGATGCATACATTGTAGATAGAAGAGAGAATTTCATTAATAATAAAAAGACATCTATTTAATGTCCACTACAAGTCAAGCTGGGTGGAGGGAGATGTGTCACCATTCTAGATACTTAAAAAATATTGAGAAATCATTCAAGACATTCAACCTAAAATGAAATATCAATCATTGATACATAATAAAAAAAGATAGACAAACGTTAGATCCACATCATGCTAATGAACAACATCACCCACTATGATATCTTTGATCAATTACCATTCAAAATTTTCTAACATTACACATAAAAAGTATTTAAAAGGGGTTGTTCACTAGTATATTTTATTTATTTTACATTTATAGGCAATAGATTCACCAATATATTGTATATATTTTCCATAAAGACGAAAAGTTTACCTCATACATTATATTTTTTCCATTAGAAGGGAAAAAATTGGCTCATACATGGACACAAGGGTGGATGAAAAATTAGGGCCAAAGGCACAACAAATAGCCCAAAAACCCTCCAAAGTAAACATAGTGGAAGCAAATAAAAGAGAACAACACCAAGGAGGGGAGAAACACAAATATATTTATTGATTCATCATGATTTTGGAAAACATGCTTAGCTATAAGGCCATCTAGGTTATAACCAGTAGAAGATGATTACAACTTTGAGATCCATGATCTCTAAAAATTCTAACTTTAGACTTTCTCTTCTATGATTATTCACATTTATTTCCAAACTCTTTAACAACTCTGTCTTAACCTAAGTCTAGACACCTCTACTTATACTTTCCAAAATGACTTATAGAAGATTCTAGATCTTTACACATGAGAAGGTCAACCTCACAACAGTCTAAACACATCCCAATGTATGATTATAAAATTAAATTCATGATACTAATTAAATGAACAAGTTGAATCATACTAGGAACCAATCACAGAGAATGAATCAAGCATCAAAAAACCAACAAGCTCACTCTCAGCATATGAAGGAACTTGATAGTAATAGAATTCAGCCAAAGTAGGAAATCAACCATCATAAGGAACTCGACCAATCCCAAAGCTTGGAAACAACTATAACTTGACAACAACTAATAGAAAGCACAAAGATGATTAGGATAGAAAGACAACCTAGGATGCTCCCACATTAGACAATTAGTTGAAAGAAATGATTCTCCTGAATCATTGAGATGTCACAACCTAAGCTAAATCCAACTCAGATTGAGAAACATATGTGGCATCTTTCATTGGTTTTTTCTTCCATTTCACTTAATATTCATAGTAAAATTTTCCTCTTGTTCTTTTGCCAACTCTTTGATACAATATCTATTCAACCTCTTCAATCTGCTTCTTAGGATAATCATCTAGTACAACAACTTCATCAATTGACTGGTGATACTTATACAAATTAGAAACATTGAATATAGAAGATAATCCATGGCATTGAGTAACTCAACTTCATAAGAAATACCACTGTCAAACTTCCTCAAGATTCTAAAAGGAGCAAACTTCTTCATTTTTTAGCTTACTGTATGTACCAATAGGAAATGTACCCTTCTTCAAATGAATCATCACCTCATCACCAACTTCAAAAACATGATGGCTTCTAGACTTGACTACAGTCTTCTTATACCTTTGATTACTTTGTTTGAATGTCAACTTCACTTTCTCATGCAAATAATTCATAAAATCATAAATTAATTCTCCTTCAACACTTCTCTTCTCTTCACCAACAACATCCTTCAAATCTGATATACCTCTAGACTATATTCCAGTAACAACATAAAAAGGTGTTTTCCAAGTACTCCTATTCAAAGAATTATTATATGATAATACCTGAATAGAGGAAAAAATGTGTAAGTAGAAAATATGATATGAGGGGGAATATAGGATCTATCCTTAACCCAAATTTCAAAAAGGAATGATCCAAATTGATTAACCACAAGGAAGTGACCAATGCACAAATGAATCAAACATTGTGAATGGAGAATATGAAGAAAGGAGGAAATCCTATAATCTACTATATAAAGTAAGTACATGAAACCTTGAATGAATAAAAGATAAATACTAACCTCAAAATAGAGAAAATCTTTTAAAAAATTATTAAATTTTTTGATGTTTGTGTACAATTTTGAGGAATTCAACAACTTGCTATGGACAGGAAATGTCGAGATGGGGAAAACGCAAAAAATGATTTTCCTTTCAAGGGTAGGTTGACATTGATCCTAGATAGTGGAGCACAATCTTACCCCAGGGAACAATTGTGCCCCAAAAATTTGACCTTGACATGTATAGCTTTGACAAAAAAAATTCTTCTAGATCCTAGAAGTTTGATGAAAAGGGTATCCAAATTTGTACTTTAATTAATTGTCATGTACCTATACCTACAAAAAAATTGGTTTTTTTTGTTTGGATGGGGGGTTTGCCTTGGTCAAGCCCTAGTTTGGAATTTATCTTGAAATATAATTGAAATTGCAATATGAATAAACAAAGTAAATGGAACTATTTACCTTGCTCATATTGATCTTCGACACCAATCTTGAATGGATCTTTGCATAGAAAAAGGCTTGGATGAATATGGATGTGGATGGAGAAATCTTCAACAAGAGGGCTCCATAGAGATTGAATTCTTCAATGGATAACAATAGATCTCCTTGATGAGTTGAATGCTTGAATAATTGATGGATAGTAAATCTTCACTTCATAGAAAAATTGTCATCTAATATCTCTTGTGGGTGTCTAAAATGAGAGAGGAAGGCTTCCTTATATAGATATCTAGGGCATAAACTTCTAGAGAAGATCGACATTGAAGAATTAAATAATAGTTAACCTTAATCCCTAGAAATGGACCTAGATTAAATGAAAGTTAAGAGTTTACCATTCTAAAACCAAAAACAGTCAACCTCAAATGGGAAAATGAAATTTTTTGAAGCCTGATATCCTAAAATCTCTGGAAATTAACAATTGGACCTGGGGTCAAGGATGAGGTTGACCTTACCCTAGGTTAGTGTCAAGGTTATTCTTGACCTAGGTTAGGGTTGAAGTCAACCTTGACCCTTTAGGTCATCCTTGACCCAGAAAGTCAAAGTCTTTAGTTTCATAGAGAAAATTGTTAGAAAGAGGCTCAAAATAGGGAGAGAGAAGTAGAACATGGCAAAAATAACCATATCCTTGTAAAGACCCATTCAAGGTACTTGGTATGACCCTAGACCACTCACTCAGAGGGCTAAACAATCTTAACATGGAATTGCTTCAATTTTAAGATGATACAATACCATATCCCAATTATTTAGCTTATCTCCTACTAAAAATCTCAACAAATTACCAAAGATTCTATTCACAACCTTTGTCTATCCATCTGTCTATGGATGAAATGTATCACTAAAATTCAAATCAATATTCATTTTCTTCCATAAAGTCCTCTAGAAATAACTAATAAACTTGCTTTCTCTATCACAAATAATACTTCTGGGTAATCCATACAATCTAAAAATCTCTTTGAAGAAATGCTCTACAAAATGCATTGCATTAGATGTCTTCTTACATAGTATAAAATGTGTCATCTTAGAAAATCTATCCCCAACAACAAATATGGAATAAACTCTCTTGATGTCTTAGGTAATCCAAGAACAAAATCCATATTGATGTCACTCCAAGGTTTCTCAAGGACAAAAATAGACGTATACAATCCATTATTCTAACTTACTTCTTTTACAACTTAAAAAATTCTACAACTCTTCAAAAACTTATGAACATCCTTACACATTGTTGCCTAATAATACTTATCCTTAAGAAATCTAAATCTTTTATCAATACCAAAGTGTCTAGCCAATCCACCACAATGCTTTTTCTTAATCAAATTAACTCTCATGGAACTTCTTGGTATACACAATTGAATTTCTTTGAACAACATACCTTCTTGAATGAAATATTCATCATACTTATCAGTTGATCTGATATATTTGGTACTCTACCTTCTCTCCATGCCTCAGAAAAAATAGGGTCAATATCATACAACTCTTTCATTTCATCAAAACCAAGAACTTCAACCTTCATCTCAGTCAATAAATAATGTCTTCTACTCAATACATCTACAACTTGATTAGTAACTCCACTTGTATGCTCGATCACAAATGTGAAACTTTGCAAGTACTCAACCCACTTAACATATCTCTAGTTCAACTTATGTTGACTTCCCAAATATTGTAAAGCTTTATGACTAGTATACAACACACACTCCTTAGGAATCAAATAATGTCTTAATTTTTTCAAGGCTTGAACAATAGCATATAACTCTTGATCATACATAAAAAAATTCTTTTTAATGTCATTCAACATCTCACTAAAGAAAGCAACACATTTTCCTTCTTGACTCAACATGGCTCCTATTGCACTACCACTTGTATCACACTCAACCTGAAATACCTTATTGAAATTAGGAAAAGCTAAGCTCCATGTGTCAACTTGAAATCCTTTATGTCTCCTCTCATAGTTTTATTCATAGCATTACAAAAATAAATATAATTCTTTATAAACTTCCTTTAAAAACTAGCCAAATCATGAAATGATCTTATCTCTCCCACATTCTTAGGTGTAGGCCACTCAAAAATTGCTTTAACCTCCTTAGCGTCCATTCTCAAACCATCAGGTCAAATCAAAAATCCCAAGTACACAATCTCCTCTTGCATGAATGAACATTTCTTCAAATTAATCAACAACTTCTCCTCTTTTAGCCTCAACAAAACTTTCCTAATATGTTCAAGATGTTCTTCCTTAGTCTTAATAAATATTAGGATATCATCCAGATACATAATCGCAAACTTATACCCAACCACTCATACAAACCATCTTTTGTCTTGAAAGAAATATTTGTCTCACGACCTTCTTTGATTCTGATATGATAATGACTACTCTTCATATCAATCTTGGTAAAATACTTTGCTCCACTCAAATAATCTATTATGTCATGCTCTGTTGATATAGGAGACATATATTTCACTATTATTTTGTTAATAACTCTAAAATCAATACACATTCTCCATTCTCCATTCTTGTTAGATGCCAATATAGTAAGTACAAAACATTTACTTGAGATTTCTCTAATGAAACATTTCTACAACTCTTACACTTGTTTGTTAAGTTCTTTATTTTCAGTAGCTATTAATCTATATGGTGCTTTATTTGGAAAACTAGCTCTAGGAATTAGATCCATACAATGACATATACTCCTTATTGGTGGAAAAACATCAATGATATCTTCTTAAATAATCACCTTATACTCATTCAAAAAGTTTTTAATTTAATTTTTGGTAGCACTCAACTAACACTGTCAGCTTATTTTGTCACTCAGCCTCTAGTATCTTATGTCACTCAACCATTTCTATTACAATATGGCCCTCTAGGAATTAAAATAAAATAAACTTGGTTCATCCTCATCTCCTTACAAATTATTCTCCATTGATCATGCAAACTCTAGCAGTAGTACAATTTTACCTCATCTACAACTTGAATCAAAGGAAACATTTTTTTCTTCACTTCATTCACCCAATGAGTATGTTGATTCAATATACCATCATACATAACATGTATATCATACTAACAAGGTCTACCTAATAGATTATGACAATAATCCATTGGCATAATATCACAAAGAACTTTACTAAAGTAGTTTCTATTCTTAAATTTTACAACAAATTTTTCACTTACCAACAACTTATGCTCATCCTTAATCAATGAAACACGATAGGGTTTGGGGTGTCTCACCTTTACAACTACAACTTGGTAACTAACTCCTCTAATGCCAAATTTTTGGAACTACCATTGTCAATGATTAGTTTACAAAATGTCCCTTCTATCTTACATCTAACCTTGAAAAGACTTCTCAAGACAAATTCTTCATTAATACTTCTACTAGACAAAATTCTCCTTACCATCAGGTTTTCTCTAGCCTTGAGTATACTTGGTGAACCCTCAAGATCTCCTTGAATCACAAAATTTTGGTTACCATTATCACTCTCACCAGATTATCTATGCTCAAAGGATCTATGTCCTTCTTTTCCACATCTAAATCAATTACCACAAAAACCACCTCTAGGATAAGAATTACCTCTTCCTCAATAAGAACTAGTACCTCCTAGATAATAATTATGTTGGCCCACTTTTCACCCTATAACCATTTTGCAAAAGTGGAAAATTTTATGTCTTAGTTAAGCCTAGGCATGTCTGGGTCTAGTTTTAATTCTCCTTAGGTGAAAAAAGTCTGCATCAGATTTTCCATCTTTCCCTTCTCCCACATTTCGTGGTCGGGTGGTTTCCCTTGATTTTGTGAGTTTATTGGTAGCTTAGTACCTAATTCAATGGGGATTCTTGTAACATTTGAATGTTATTCAAAAATTTGGGCTTGTTTGTGGCTTATCATGTTTTCAATGAAAGAAGGAAGCTTGCAAAAAATTGAGCATCACCTTCTCTTCAGCAGGTGTTCTACCCATGAAGGCAATTTTTTATGAAGAGCAATAAATGATGTTTACAGGCCTATATAAGAAGATAATGAGCTATTTTATGGAAAATCCCTATTTTCATTACAATATTCTATCTTTGGAAACATTCAAGATTCATCATAGCACTCAGAATCATCTTGAGTGAAAAACTCAAAAATGACTTCTCCTTGGTGAGCTTTTAACCCATGAAGTCCATTTTCTAGCAAAGGCAATTGTAAAGAAAAGAAACAAGGAAGTGGGTCCTTTTTCAACTTTCATAGTACTTTCAAGATTTTTTGAACCCAAAGAAAATATAACTCAAAGGATAAAGTTTAAAGGAAAGCCTAGGCAGAAAAATGGGAATCATCTTCTCCTCGACAGATTTTCAAAATAGGAGGATGATTTTCCACATTCAAGAGAAAATCAACTTTGTAAGTGGATTGGACCCATAGATTACACACAAAACATCTTAAGATGATAACGGCAATAATCTAACCATTTCAAGAAAGGTATACTAAGCAGAATTCAATTAGGTGGATATTTCCTTATGGGGTACTCTATTCATAATTCTCCAAAACTTAATGAGAAATGGAAAAGTCAGTATGAAAGAAAGGAAAGTTACCGTTGGGACAATGGAAATAGTGAAAAGACACTAAAATATTCATTAGAAGCTCCCACATTTATTGTTTCAATGGATTTATCCTTTAATTCATTCATCTGTCATGAATCCTGAAGATCAATAGATGAATTGAGACTCCTATATAGATGGAAACATAACAATTATTCAAATTACCACTTTTTCTTGAACTATTATTCTGTTAAATTACACAATTTTTTCAAATAGTCTATATTTGTGAATTCAATATCTTTTTCTTCATCTAAATTCAAAATTTCAATTTACTTCATTCTTAGATAGAATAGCAACCAGATTTGCAAGGTTTGATGGTCTAAATGGAATCAAGTCCACATTGCAGAATTTCATGGATACTTCACTCCATTTTTTTGATATGCAAGATTTCCAAAGGAGGCTGAAGTCGGAGCTGATTCATCCCATAACTAAGAAACTCTAAGGAATTTGACTAGTAGAGGTAGTTGGTTTCTTGATGGCAGTCCAAGGTCTAGAATTGATTTATGAATGCACAAATCACTAGAATCCAGATACCAGACAAATTATGTTACCTGATCATATAGTATTAATCTCCATTGATAGGAAAACTATGGTGAATTACCTCCAAGTTCTAGAATAGAAGGAGTTTTTGGACTTGACAGTAGGAGGAGCAATCTCTAAGTTCTTCGCAAAGAAGATGGTGTGGAGGAAGGAAATTATGCAATCCTAGTTTCAAAAGCTGCAGAGTGCCAAGAGTAAGGTCCCCAAAATTCTATTTGGTCCTAATATCAAGCCTGAGATTATAGATATTTTGGTTCTCCTACATAGACTGAAAGGTGAGGTAGAAGCTATAAATGTTTTTGAACAATATCTCTTTCTTGTACAAGTTATTTGTTCAAATATGCAATATATTGATTGGGATCATGAGGTAAGTGAAAATCTTTCCAATACTCTTAGTGTCGTGAAGTTCTACAACACTTTCTATATGTCTTCCTTTTTGATTTACATGCTAGCATCTCTACAGTTATGGTTAGGCCTTCCAAGAATAGAAAACTTGCCTGATGATGTGAGGTGTTATGGGTTCTATCTATGTTTACAATTCACAATGAGAATTTTTAGGGAACTCCAAGGATGCCTGAAGAGGAGATTTAATCTAGAGGCAATGGTGGCTATTAGTTAGTTCAGAAGCTATTTTATCTAGTCCTCATATTTCTCATATTTGCATCTTGCAGCTTTCGATTGATTCCCCTTGAAGTTGCCCAGGTATCTAAGTGGCATGATAGTGCTGATAGAGATTATGAGATAGGTGCTCCAAGTGAATGTGCTAAGTAGAAGCTTGAATAAGAAGGGATGTGAGTTCCCTATGAAAGTAGTAGCTGATAGTTGTGAGTCCCACTCTAATGTAAAGAATATGCTCAAAGTGTTTGAGATGAAATAGAAGTTAGAGATGTATGAGGTCTTGAGACCTATGTTTGATTTGAATGGATATGCTAGGGATGTGTTGTATATTGGGAGTGTAATCAAACATATTACCATTGTTGAAGACTATTGGGTAGATTGTATAGATGGATTTGAAAGTTAAGATCACGCTTTCACCAAGCTCATAGTGGAGCAAATAAAAACATATAATATCAATCTTAATGTTGAAGGATTGGAGGATGATGGACAATATATGTATAGTAATACATATCTAACTAAGTTAAGAAATTCTTATTACTTTGAAGCCATATGAGGATGCTAAGGAATATTTAGACATATGATGGCCCAAATAATCAAAAGAACTGGGAAGTGGGTCGAATGGACAACCAAAAGAAGCTAGATTAAGGGCATAGCCACTCAAACTTCTCCCACAACTACAACTCCCTCTTCTTCCTAGAGTGCTACACTAGGCATAACACTAGCTATCACTCAAGGACCAGCTCAACCTTTAGGAGGTGGTGACCAACCTCCAAACAAAAGCATCCCCATAGCTAAGATTTGTCATGATGGCTCCCTCCTAGTTATTGGAACCTAAATTGATGCTAAAGAGGAGAAGATAGAAGAGTCAAAGGATAGTGTTGTTACCTCAATTCTCTCTCCTCATGTTACACCAGTCCCCTCTCCTTATGTCACCCCAATTTCCTCACCTCATCATAGCCCAATTATGCTAGTAAGTGCTACAGTTGTACAACCAATTGGCTTCCCATTGGAGATAGTAGATTTGGGAGATGGAAAGAGCAATACCAGTGAATTTGCTAAATTTGGTGAGGCAACAAAGAAAACCTTAGAGGTGGACAAAGGCCAAAGCTCTTCCAAGCTCATTTCTTAGGCCCCGAAGAATCCCTTCTCTTCAACTATGATGAAAATCACTCTAGTCAATAAGAAGATGTTTAGCATAGACTCACTTGGGATGGCCTCCAAGGTGATTGGTACTAATTCTTGGTTAGAGGATACTCTGGAGAGAAAGAGAAAAAGGAAAGATGAAAGCACCCTCGCCAAGGATACCACATATCCCTTGCAATTCATTCTTTATCTGAATTAACTAAGGTAAAGAAGTAGAAATTTTTTTCTATACTTGGGCAAGATCTAGAAATAAGGCACCTAACAATAGAGATAGCCAAGCCCAACAAAGAAGGAAGAATTGAAGATATGACTACTAGTGATTTTACTCTACACTTAGTGGACCTTGGAGAGGCTAGACATGACATCAAGGTTGGCCTGTGGAAGTCAACTAATAAAGTAATTGAGGGATAATTGAAAAACTTGAAGTTGTCAAAATTAGCTAGGATGAAGGTTGAGATAGAAGAGTTGAATAGATTCATCAGGCAATTGATCACTCCATTGGCAACTATCTCTAAAGTATTAGTAACAAGAAATCCTATAGCTGCCAAATTTAAAGCCCTTTTCTCCCAACTTTAGGAAGATAGGAACTTTGGCCAAATTGGAAAATACTAGATTGACAAGCTCAAATTAGAGGGAGTTGCTATTATAGAACAAATTGGCAATGTTGTCTTAAGATTAGAAATAGAGAAGGATAACATCTTAGCAAATAATAGTACTCTAGAAAGAGAAAGAGTGAAGAGCAATGATTGTATCTCTCTTTTGAAGATGATCATTCAAATGAAGACAAAGGAAGCTATTGAAGAAAAAATCATGCCAAAGGGAGGCAAACCTCTATTTGAATGGCTTCAGAGCATGCAGTTCAAGTTTAAAATGATCTTATTAGTAGAAAAGGGACTTAAGGAAATAGAGGATAAAGTGAAGAAGATCCAAGACAGAGGATTTGAACTCATGCGGGGATTACGTACAAATTCACAAACTAGTGGCTAGGGGAAACCACTCATTGGGATAAACATCATGAAGGAAAATTTCTCCAAATTTTTAGATAGTCTATCTAATGTATCTTCCAATAAAAAAAATATAGTGTTATGAAACTCTAGAAACTCAGTGGATGTATACACATGGCCATGAAGGAATTGCCAAATCAATTGAATGTTGTGAAAGATTTGGCCAAGGAGCATTCTAAGTGGCTCTTGAGATACACCAACATACACATGCCTAGGCATGAAGATCTAATCCCAATCATAGTTGCTACTAAGGCCTATAGAAAAAAAGTAGAAAAGGGGAAGAAGACAAAGTGATTAACATTTTTCCCTCTTTTCACTTTCTTATATAATTATTGCAATACAAAAAACTAGTTTCTTGCCATTTGTCATTCTTTGAGGAGATGAACCAATTGAACTTCTATTGTAACGGTCATCTCAGAATCCTATATGTATAAAATTGAAAGATTAATAAAAGGTCAATGAATTTTTGGTGTGAAGTACTTGATGTTGCAAAATCAATTGAATGATATTTTGTATCAACTATTTTCTATTCCATTTTTATTAGTTGTAGTTATATGTTTTCTCTTTTGTTTGGATTGAAACAAGGAAAGAATGGAGTTTCATTCCCCTATTTCAAGGCAACGAACTAATGTGATAAGTAGTGTCATTGCATTTTCAAAGAGGAATCCCTTAAACATTTTTTTCCCTTTTAGTTAACTTCTTCTTCTCTGTAGTTTAGATCCTAGTTAATTCAGTTCAGTATTATTTGTTATGCTATTAAGCTTTGTGAGCTCATAAGATGTGTGGGTTCATAAACTTAATCAATTCCTCAAAAATCTTTTTCTACCTGAGTTAGATCTTGTTTAGGTCTGGCTCAATTTTACCTCCTTTTTTCTCAAGTCAAGAACACACCCCTATATTAGTTTTAGGAATAAAACATAATTCACTACAAATCCACCATAGGAAGCTATACCTATTAATTAAAATAAAGGCCAATCTATCTAGAAGTGGCTTTTCAATGCTTGTAATCAGATATTGTTCATAATTTGGTCATTCAAGAGTCATAATTAAAAAAGAACAAATCTATTTACCAATAGATTTTTTGGCGACTTTTTTTGGGGATATGAATAGTCACTTGACTAATAAGCCTATATCATGAGGAAAAATGGTACTACCTCATGAGAACATTTTTCCACTGCTCCAAGCTAACCTCAATTTTCAAGACGACCAAGAAGACATAATTTCATTTCTTAAAACATTTTTTTGGAGACATAGGAGGAATGTTGAACATTATAGGAACACTAGCCAAGTATTGGAAGAGGAAGAAATAAGAGCCAAAGCTTTAGAAAGAGTTGTTCAAAGGAGTGACATATGAAGAGTAGAAAGACAATTGAGACGTGAAGCTCAAAGAAAAAATTAACCTAGCACCCTAGAACAAACAAGGTTCCTCAGAAGTACTAAAGAACAGGGTGGGAAAAACCCTATTTTTGATAAACTTAAAGAGCTTGGTTTTCCCATTCTAGACATTCTAAAATGGAAAGGTGAAAAGAAAAGCTGAAGTAGACTACCTTCCCCTATTAGGGATCAAAGTGCTTCACATACTATGTGCCAAGTATTGGCCCTACATGAAATCACTACTCTCCCAGTTGTTAATTTCCCACAATACCTCGCCAAAACAATGATGGTTGCTCCATGGGCTGCAACAATAGGACCATTAGCACTAACAAATTATCATCCACTCCCAACTAGTTCAAGGAAGAATTTCCCTAAATTTTCAAGTGATGGGATGGGAGGGTTACTATAGATGAATACATTAAGGCCTTCTTTGTAGCTACTCACATCTTAGGAGTTGGACATGAGGGTGTTTCCATAAGATTATTTGTGGAAACCTTGATAAAAAATGTAGTAGACTAGTTCTATCATCTAGATGATGGCTTGATCATTGGTTGGGATACAATGAGAATGACCTTTGAGACAAGATTTAAGATTGTGGAAGATGAACATGTCTTGTTAACATAGTTGACATCTATTAAAAAGAAACCTACCATGAGTATGAGGGATTTCATTACTAATTTCAATAAGATTATTAGTATAATTCCAACTATTGATAGGCCCATAGCCAGTAATCTAAAAACCTTATTCATAAGTGTGATGCCCCTAGATATCAATTATGACTTGAGAAGGGCATATCCCATAGATTTAACAGATGCACAAAAGAATGCAATTGAATTTGAAGATAACTTGATTTTTGTTGGAAAATGGAAGTGATAACTTCAAACTAAAGGAAGTTCTAGTAACACCACATCATCTGATGTAATGATTGAAAAATTGTCAAATAAGTTAGTAGTAGTAAAGAGGCAATTACCAGGATTCAATAATTCCTACAAGCAAAATTATCAAAATCTGCTAGGAAGGAACAATGATGGAAAATTTTTGTAGCTCATAGGCTCACAACCTAGGTTGCAAATTGAAGTAGCACCAAAGAAAGGAAATATGTGTGTCTTTCATTTGACAATAGATCATGATAGTGAAAGCTATCTAAAAACTACTCGTATGATGCATTTATTATCCACTAAGAAGTTGAACATTATAACTCCTTATTCAAAATCAGATTCGTACTCAAATGGAAACTCTAGAAATTTATTTTGGAATATGAGTCAGATTCTAAACCAAAGGGAAAATGTTATGTGACCATTGATGGAACTTCATATACAATGCTTACTCAAGGTCAAAGGCTAAATAATCAATCCTCCAGTTATCCCCATAGGAACAATCCTAGCCCCTTAATGAATAATATTCATGTTGATCAAGGAGCATCAACTTCTCAAATGGGTAAGGACAAAATGCCTTTTGATTTCATTCAATTCTATGAAGAATCAAAAATCCAAATTTCCCCTATAGATTATTTGAAGTCTCACCCCTCTGAGTTGAAAAGACTGGTAGATCAATGTAAAGGAAATACTTTTGATTTAAATCACAATGTAACTATTGAAGAAGGGGATGAAACCTTGACATCTAACCTATTTAATCAAGAGGATTCTACTATTTTAGCAACCTCTCCTGGGAAAAAACTTGACCTGTTCTATATTTTATTGTATATCAATGGATGCAAACTAAGCAATTGCATAATAGATTCAGGTGCATCAGACAACATTATGCCTTATTCTGTAGCTAATATCAACCTTACTAAGGTACATGGAAGATGTTATTCTATGGATGTGAAACAAGTTCCTTTGCTCTGAAAAATTTAAGATGCTCAAGTAGCCTTAGCTTGAACATCTAGAAAAGAAACTCTTATTGACCATTCTAGTTGTAGATATTCTAGCAACCTATGGACTTCTCTTAAGTAGGAGTTTTTTCCAAGACTTAGGAGGAGAAATAAAACTAGATTGGTCCCAAGTAGTCATACTTATAGGGAATAAGAAAGTCAAATTAGAACCTAAAGAAAAGGAAAAATTTACTGTCTTAAAATTAGATGTCCCTAAAGCTCAGATCCTCTACCAAGAGATGGAGTTTGGAAATTACATGTTATTTACTAAAGAGGCTTTGGATGAACAAAGAAATAAAACTCTGAGTTAAGGAAATTCCAATGAGGAAAAAGATTTAACAGGCATATGGACACTAGAATTTGATGGAAGTTTTTCCTCTTCAGGATCTAGTGTAGGTGTAGTGTTAATAACCCTTGAGGGAGAACTTGAACCCATGGCCTTCAAATTGGAGTTTGGGAATATGAATAACACTGCAGAGTATGAGGCCTTACTACTAGGGATAATGACAATGAAAGAAAAGGGAATAAAGATCTTGAAAGGTCGAGGTGATGCAGAGCTCATTATAAGACAAATTAAAGGGAAATACTCTATGAAGAGTCACAAGTTGAAGAATTACAGAAACAGAGTTTGGGATGAAATAGAGGGCCTAGATGTTTTTTTTGTTGAAGTAGTGCCAAGGGAGATGGACACCAAAGTTGATTCCTTAGCAATTTCTACTTCTCTATTGTTACCTCATCCGGAGTTCAAAGATAAGAAGTACCAAATTGAGATTGTATATCAAGCCTCTATTCCAGATAATATAGAATCTTGGCAAGTTTTTGAAGATAACAAGAGCTTGAAATTATTCTTAGAAAATGACAAGGCTACTTCCAAACATTAGTCTAATGAAGGTAATAATGAAGACTCTAATCATGAGCTAAAATAAAATCAGATGGGGGAAATCTAATTATGAGGTAATATCATTCCCCCATACTTTGTGTCTTTGGAAAAATTGTTTAATAGACATGATGCCTACATAAAGCAAAAGAGGGTGGAAAAAGGACCTACTACTAGTGAGTATGAAGGAGTAAATATTGGTGATGTCTATAATCCTAAAATGATTAATATTTGTAAGTGTTGTTCACTAGAAGAGAAAGAAGCTACTAAGTTTCTTTTTATAAAATACTAGGATGTATTCGCCTAGAGTTATGAAGATTTGAAAAGCTATAGAGGTGGGGAGATAAAACATTAGATTCCCCTCAAACCTGATGTAGTTCCTTTTTGATAGAAACAAAGGAATTATAATCCTAAGGTAGCAGGCACCATATTTTAGAAAGTAGATAAAATGTTGAAAGCAAGAATCATCTATCCCATCCATCACTCCACCTAGGTAGCTAATATAATACTAGTTAGAAAGAAGAATGGAGAAATAAGGATCTGTGCTAATTTTTGTAATTTGAACTAGGCATCTCTAAAGGATAATTTTGCTCTCCCCAATATGGATTACTTACTAAAAATAGTGGTTGGATTTGAAATGATGTCCATGCTTGATGAGTTCTTAGGTTACAATCAAGTTGAAGTGGAAGAGAAGGACTAGCATAAGACAACATTCACAACTCCTTGGGGTACATTTGCGTATCACAGAATGCCCTTTGTGCTCATCAATGCTAGCACCACATTTCAAAGGTGTATGAGTAAAATGTTTGCTGATCTAAAGGACTAGATTATAGTTATATATCTGGATGACCTCACCATGTTTTCAAAAAAGAGGAAAGATCACATAGAAGATTTGAAGAAAGTCTTACAAAGATGTTGAGAACATGGAATCTTGCTCAATCCAAAAAAATCTATTTTTTGTGTGATAGAGGGAAAACTCCTTGGTCATATAGTTTCTCAAAAGGGTATTAGAATTGATCCTAAATGAGTTGAAGCCATTCAAAGATTGATCTTGCCATCAAATAAAATAGGAATTAAATCATTCTTCAGGTAGGTGAATTTCCTTAGAAGATTTGTACCAAATTTTGCAGAAACCACAAAGTGTATTGTGGAAATGATTAAGGAAAATTCAAATTTCAAATGGAATGAGGTAGGAAAATAGGCCTTTCAAAATATAAAAACTACTATTGCTAATGCTCTAGTATTATGTCACCTGAATTATAAGAGAGATTTCATCATCTACTATTAGGATTTTGAACACACTTTATTGGCAATACTTATGCAAGATAATAACAAAGGGATACAAGCCCCAATAGATTTCATGAGCATACCTATGAAAATTCATGAATTGATATACTCACAATTTGAGAAACATGCATTTGCAGTAGTCAAAGCACTTATTTTTTTTTAATTTTACATCTTGCATTCACATTCTATCATTTATGTCCTAGATGTAGTTGTAAAATGTGTGTTAACACAATAGGATGTAGGGTGAAATGTCAGAGGAACATGGATAGAAAAGACACAAGAGTATGATATAAAAATTAAACCTACCAAGCTAGTAAGGTGTAATGCCTTGTACAAGGTGATTCTGAAAAACAAGATTGTTGAAGAATCAAAAGAATTAGGAGAAAAACAACTAGTTTTGGCTATAGGTCTTCATGATCCATGGTTTGAAAATATTACTTATCTACTAACATATGGAGAATGTCTAGAGGGCCTAAATACAAGACAAAGGAGGGATCTTAAATTGAAAGAAGCTAAGTATGTAATTTGGGATGGAAAATTGTTTAAAAAACCATAGATGGCACTTTCCTTAGATGTGTAGACAAACAACAACAAGAAAAGTTGTTGAAAAAATTTCGCGATGAAGCTTGTGGAGGGCATTTTTCATCCTTAGTCACAAATTTCAAAATATTAAGACAATGCTATTACTGGCCCAGAATGTTCAAGGATGCCCATTCCTGGGTGGTAAAATGCGAAAAATGTAAGATGTTCATTGGGCATCCTCAATTAGCTACTCTACCATTAAGACCTATCATCATCGAGGGGCCTTTTCAATAATGGGTTCTTGATTTCATTGGTCTAATTAACCCAACATCTATTGCTAGTCACTAGTATGTGATAATTGCAACTAATTACTTCACTAAGTGGGTGGAAGTTAAAGCAACTAAGAAAACTACTTCTGAAGTAGTATGCAAATTCATTAAGGAAAACATACTAGTTAGGTTTGGTGTTCCCATCAAATTAGTGATGGACAACATGACCTATTTCTCTTCAATTGAGATTACCAATTTTTTCTTTGAGCATGGAATCATAGTCAATCATTTGTCTAATTATTTCCCACAAGGAAATTGTCAAGCCGAGTCTAGCAACAAAAATTTGATAAATATTATCAAGACATTGGTGTTAGATAATCAAAAGACTTGGCACAAGAAAATTCATGACGCACTATGGGAAGATAGAGTAACACCTAAGAGGGTGATTGGCATATCTCCTTTTGAATTAGTCTATGGAACTGAGGCTAATCTCTCATTACCTTTGGAATTGGCTACGAACAAACTTAGAATAATGATTGAAGATGATATCTATAAAGATGATTTAGAAAAGAAGATTTTGTACTTGAGAAAGCTTGAAGAGGAAAGAGAAGAAATCGTGGATCACATCACACAACACTAGATGCGAGTAAAGAATCTATTTTGTAAGGAGGCAAGACCACAAAAATTCATGGTAGGAGATAGTGTGTTACTCTGGGATAAGCAAAGTGCTCCAAAGGGTATGCATAAAATTTTTTACACCTTGTGGAAAGGTCAATTCATAATTCACTAGGTATTCGATAACAATTCTTTCAAATTGGCTTACTAAGATGGAAAAGTGCTACCTTTGATCTATAATGGTTAGGATTTGAAGCTTTATCAAATTTCAAATTGAGAATAGGTAACCCCTATATTGTATTACAGTTACATTTAGTTCCTTTCTATGTTTTACTAGCTATTTTTCCTTCCTTGCCTTTGCTTCCCTATTTTTTCCTCTATTTTAGTTTTGTTGTGTTGCCACCTTTTATTTTTGTGAAACCAGAGATTTTGAGTTCCTTGCTTGGGTATAGTCTACCCAAGTCGCTAGTCAGAGCCAGCTATTGCCCCACTTTTCACCCTATAACCATTTTGCAAAAGTGGAAATTTTTTTGTCTTAGTTAAGCCTAGGTATGCCTAGGTCTAGTTTTAATTCCCCTTAGGTGAAAAGAGTCTCCATCAAATTTTCCATCTTTCCCTTCTCCCACATTTATTGGCTAGGTGGTTTTCCTTGATGTTGTGAGTTTATGGGTAGCTTAGTACCTAATTTGATGGGGATTCTTGTAACATGCAAAGGTTATTCACAAAGTTGTGCTTGTTTCTAGCTTATCATGTTTTCAATGAAAGAAGGAAGCTTGCAAAAAATTGAGCATCGTCTTCTCCTCTGCAAGTTTTCTACCCATGAAGGAAATTTTTAGCAAAGAGCAATAAATGATGTTTACAAGCCCATATAAGAAGATAATGAGCTATTTTATGGAAAATCCCTATTTTCATTACAATATTCTATGTTGGGAAACATTTAGGATTCATCATAGAACTCAAAATAATCTTAAGTGGAAAACTCAAAAATGACTTCTCCTCGGCGAGCTTTTAACCCATAAAGTCCATTTTCCACCAAAGGCAATTGTAAAAGAAAGAAATAAGGAAGTGGGCCCCTTTTCAACTTTCAGAGTCCTTTTAAGATTTTTTGAACCCAAAGGAAATATTAACTTAAAGGATAAAGTTTAAAGGAAAGCCTGGGCGAAAAAATGCGAATTATCTTCACCTCGGCAAGTTTTCAACCCATGAGGATGATTTTTTGCATTCAAGAGAAAATAAACTTTGTAAGTAGATTGGGCCCATGAATTATACACAAAACATCTTAAGATGATAATGGAAATAATCTAACCATTGTGGGAAAGGTATACTGAGTAGAATTCAATTAGGCAGATATTCCTTATGGTTTACTCTATTCATACTTCTCCAAAACTTAATGGGAAATGAAAAATAATAAAAGAAAGGAAAGTTACCATTGGGTCAATAGAAATAGTGAAAAGATACCAAAATATCCATTAGAAGCTCTCGCATTTACTATTTCAATGGATTTATTCTTTAATTCATTCATGTGGCATGAATCTTGAAGATCAACGGATGAATTGAGACTCCTATATAGATGGAAACATAACAGTTAGAAAAACTACCACTTTTTCTTGAACTGTTATTTTGTTAAATTGCAAAATGCTTTCAGATAGTCTATATTTGCAAATTCAATATCATGTTCTTCATCTAGATTCAAAATTTCAATTTACTTTATTCTCAAAGAGAATGGCAACCAAATTTGCAAGGTTTGATGGGCTAAATGGAATCAAGTCCACATTGCAAAATTTCATGGATACTTCACTTCATTTTTATGATAGGTAAGATTTCCAAAGGAGGCTGAAGTCAAAGCCAATTCATCTCATAATTGAGAAGCTGTGAGAAGTGGACTAGTAGAGGTAGCTAGTTTTCTAGTGGCAATTCAAGCTCTAGAATTGATTTATAAATGCATAAATCACTATAATCCTAATACTAGATAAATTTTGTTACCTGATCATATAGTATTAATATCCATTGATAGGAAAATTATGGTGAATTGCTTGCAAGTTCTAGAATGGGAGGAATTTTTGGACTTCACAGTAGGAGGAGCTGTCTCTGAGTTCTCTACAAAGAAGATGGTGTGGAGGAAGGAAATTATGAAATCCTAGTTTCAAAAGCCATAGAGTGCCAAGAGTAAGGTCCAAAAAACTCTATTTGGTAATAGTCTCAAGCCTGAGATTGTAGATATTTTGCTTCTCCTGCATAGACTGAAAGGTGATGTAGAAGCTCTAAATTTTGTTGAATAATATTTCTTTCTAGTACAATGTATTTGTTCATATACGCAATATATTGATTGGGCTCATGAGGTAAGTGAAAATCTTTCCAATGCTCTCAGCACTGTGAAGATCTACAACACTTTCTATATGTCTTTCTTTTTTATTTACATGCTAGCATCTTTATAGTTATGGGTGGGCCTTCTACGAATAGAAAACTTCCCTGATGAAGTGAAGTGTTATGAGTTCTATCCATGTTTGCAATTACAAAATAGTTATTTAGAGTATGTCAAAGTTAATGATGAATTCACAATGAGAATTTGTAGGGAACTCCAAGGATGCCCAAAGAGGAGATTTAGTCCAAAGGAAATGGTGGCTATTAGTCAGTTTGGAAGCTATTTTATCTAGTTCTAATCTTTCTCATATTTGCATCTTGTAGCTTTCAATGGATTCTCCTTGAAGTTGCCCAGGTATCTGAGTAACATGATCGTGCTGATAGAGATTGTGAGGTAGGTAGTCTAGGTGAATGTGTTAAGCAGAAGCTTGAAGATGAAGGGATATGAGTTCCCTATAAAAGTAGGAGCTTACAGTTGTGAGTCCCACTCTAATACAAAGAATATGCTCAAAGTGTTTGAGATGAAATACAAATTGAAGATATATGAGGTCTTGAGACCTATGTTTGATCTAAATGGATATGATAGGGATGTGTTGTAGATTGGGAGTGTGATCAAACACATTACCACTATTGAAGACTATTGGGTGAAATGTAAAGATGAATTTGAAAGTCAAGATTATGCTTTTTCTAGGCACATAGTGGAGTAGATAAAAACATATAATATCAATCTTAATGTTGAAGGATTGGAGAATGATGGGCAATATATGTACAGTAATACATATCTAACTAAGTTAAGAAACACTCATATTAGTTTGGAGCCTATAAGGATATCAAGGAAGATTTAGACACTATGATGGCTTGAATCATCAAAAGAACTGGGAAGTGGGTTGAATTGACAACCAAAAGAAGCCAAAGTAAGGGCACAACCACTAAAGCTTCTCCAGCAACTGCAACTCCCTCTTCCTCCTAAAGTTCTACACTAGATGTAACACAAGCTATCACTCAAGGACCAGCTCAATCTTTGAGAGGAGGTGAGCAACCTCTAGACAAGAGCATCCCCATAGCTAAGACTTGTCATGATGGCTCCCTCCCAATTATTGGAACCCAAACTAATGCTAAAGAGAAGAAGACAGAGGAGCCAAAGGATAGTGTTGTTACCTTAGTTCCATCTCCTCATGTTACACCAATCCCCTCTCCTCATGTCACCCCAGTTCCCTCACCTCATTATAGCCTAGTTCTATCAGTAAGTTCTACACTTCTACAACCAAGTGACTCCCCAATGTAGATAGTAGATTTTGGAGATCGAAAAAGAAGTAGTAGTGAATCTATTGAATATGATGAGGTAAGAAGAAAAAAACTTTTTCTATACTTGGGAAAGATCCAAAAATAGGGCACCTAACAATGGAGATAGCCAAGCCCAAAAAAGATGGAAGAATTGAAGATATGACTGCTGATGATTTTACATTGCACTTGGTGGGCCTTGGAGAGGCCATGCATGACACCAAGGTTGGCCTCTGGAAGTCAACCAATGAAGTAATTGAGGGACAATTGAAAAACTTGATGTTGTCAAAAGTTCGGATGAAGGGTAAGATAGAAGAGTTGAATAGATTCATTAGGAAATTAGTCACTTCATTGAAAATTATCTCTAGAGTATCAGTAACAAGAAATTCTATGGCTATGAAAGGTCAAGCCCTTATCTTCCAACTTTAGGAAGATCCAAGGTAATTTGGCCAAATTGGTAAAGACTAGATTGGGAAGCTCAAATTAGAGGGAGTTTCTATTATAGAAGAAATTGGCAATGTTATCTTAAGATTAGAAATAGAGAAGGATAACATCTTAGCAAATAGCAGTACTCTAGTCAGAGAAAGAGTGAAGAGTGATGATTGTATCTCTCTTTTGAAGATGATCATTCAAATGAAGACAAAGGAAGCTGTTGAAGAAAAAACCTTTCCAAAGGGAGATGAACCTCTATTTGAATGGCTTTAGAGCATGCAATTCAAGTTAGAAATGATCTTATTAGTAGAAAAAGGACTTAAGGAAATAGAGGATAAAGTGAAGAAGACCCAAGATAGAGGATTTGAACTCATGAGGGGACTACATATAGATTCATAGACTAGTGGCTAGGGAAAAGAACTCATTGGGATAAATGTCATGAAGGAGAATCTCTCCAAATTTTTAGATAGTCTGACTGATGTATCTTCAAATAATCAAAATTGCAAAACTTCAGAAACTCAATGGATGTATATACATGGCCATAGAGGAATTACCAAATCAATTGAGTATTGTGAAGGAGTAAGCTAGGGAACATTCTAAGTGGCTCTTAAGATATGCCAACATACATGTCTCTAGGCATGAAGAGCTAATCCCAATCATAGTTGCTGCTAAGGCCTATAAAACAAAAGTAGAAAAGGGGAAGAAGATGAAGTGATTCACATTCTATCCTCTCGTCACTTTATTATGTAATTATTGCAACAAAAAATTGGTTTCTTGTCATTTTTCATTCTTTGAGGAGATGAATTGATTGAACTTCTATCATAACATTCATCTCAGAATCCTATATGTACGAAATTGAAAGGTTAATAAAAGTTCAGTTAATTTTTTATGTGAAATACTTGATGTTGCAGAGTTAATTGAATGGTAATTTGTATCAACTATTTTCCATTCCATTTTGGTTAGTTGTATTATGTGTTTTCTCTTTTGTTTTGATTGAAGCAAGGAAAGAACAAAGTTTTATTCCCCTATTTCAAGGTAGAAAATGGATGTGATAAGTAGTGTCATTATATGTTCAAAGAGGAATCTCTTAAACATTTTTTTTTCCTTTTAGTTAACTTCTTCTTCTCTATAGTTCATATCCTAGTTGATTTAGTTTAGTATTAGTTGTTATGTTATTAAGCTTTGTGAGCTCATAAGATGTGTGGATTCATAAACTTAATCAATTCCTCATAAATCTTTTTCTACATGAGTTAGATCCTATATAGGTCTAGCTCAATTTTACTCCTTCTGTTCTTAGGTCAAGAACACACCCTTATATTAGTTTTAGGAATAAAACATAACTCATTGCAAATCCACCATAGGGAGTTGTACCTATTAATTTAGAGAAAGGCCAATCTATCTAGAAGTGGCTTTTCAACTACTTGTAATCAGATATTGTTCATAATTTTGGCATTCAAGATTCATAATTAAAAAAGAACAAATCTGTTTACCAACAAATTACTACCTTTTCACTTGGTCTTACTTTTCTCATCACTTTTCCATTCATATTTGCCTTTACCTTATGCATAATTTTTGGATTTTCCACATTCTCCATAAGATCTACCAATATTTCTCTAGAATCTACCACCTCTACCTCTTTGTCTTTGTTCATGCTTCTTGGTCAAGATATCCTCAACTTTCAATGGATATTGGTATGCTTTTCCCACACTATCCAATTTTACAAAACTTATCTCATCTTGAATCCTAGATCTCAATCCATTCAAGTACCTTGTACCTTTCTCAACCTCATCATCCACATGTCCAAATTTGATGTTTAATCTATAGAATTCATTAGTGAACTCCTTTATAGTCATGTCCTTTTCTCTCAAATTTTGCATCTTCCTCAACAAGATAACTTGGTATTTAGTAGTAAGGAACTTCTTCTTCACCTTGTTAACCATTTTCAACCATGTTATGACCTTCTCTTTTCCTCTTCTTTGTCTAGCAGTTTGCAAATGCTCCCACAATAGTGAGGCATGACCTTTTAGCCTCATGATTGCAATATTTACCTTCCTATTATCAAGAGTGTTTTCAAATTCAAAGAACTTCTCCATATCAAAGATCCAATCCAACACAAAATTGGTATCCAACTTTCTTTCATAAGGGACAACTTATAAAATAAGTTTTGAATATGTCCTAGAGAACACTCTCAATAATATTTCCTCATCTTGATCTTCCTTAGGTTTTGGATTAGGGTTTGGTGTCATTTCTTCATCATCACTAACATCATCAATATGTACTCCTCTCCTCTAAGATTTCTCCACAACATATAATCTAGCTAAAAACTATCTCAACATGTCAAATATGGAATTATCAACATTTACTCTACCTCAAACCATCTTGATAATAGTTCCTTCAAGATCACTACCGTTTGCAAGTTATAGATCAAGTACATAGATATATCGTCCTACAACCAAAATAAATTAGGGTTCTACATAATCCAATCTTCACAAGGATGAACCTTAAGCTCTAATACCAATTGACATGGAAATGGATGGAAAATTAGTGCCAAAGCCACACCTAACAATCTGAACACCTTGTAGAGTAGACACAATAGAAAAAAAAATAGAGAACAACACCAAGGATATAAGAAACACCAACATATTTATTAATTCATCATGATTTTGACAACATGCTCAACTTTAAAGTCTTTTGGGTTATGAGCAATTCAAGATGATTACAACTTTGAGATCTAAGATCTCTACAAATTCTAACCCTAGACTTTCTCCTCTATAATCACTCACATTTCTTTCCAAACTCTCTATTTACTCTCTTGTAACCTAATCCTAGATACCTATACTTATACTTGTCAAAATGACTTACATAATATTCTAGATCTTTACACAAGAGAAGGCCAACCTCATAACAACCTACATGCATCCCAATGCATGATCCTAATATTAAATTCATAATTCTAATTAAATGAACAAGTTGGCTAATACTAGGAACCAATCACAAACAAACTTCGCTAAAGAAGGAACTGAGAATCAACAAACCAATGAGCTCACTCAGCACAAGAAGGAACTTAGGAACAACATAATTTAGCCAAAGAAGGAACTCGACCAATACTATAGCTCAAAAAAAACTACAACTCAGCAATATCTGATAGAAAGCAAAAATATGAGTAGGATAGCAAGGTAACCCTGGATGCCCTTGCATCATACATTATATACTTTTCCCCATATTAATCCATCAATCACTTCAACTTTATGAAATTTAACTACATGGTTGGAATAAAATCATGAATATAAATATTTTTCTCTTTGAAAATAATTTTTTGATTTTCCATGACTTTATAATTCTTTTGGGGAGGGGGTTTCTTAAATTTATCCTTGATCTTAAACCTAGTATCCTATTGGTCCTACTTCTCATCCACCTTCTCAACCCATTCTTTCTCTAGCACCTCATCCACCTCTTAATCTTGTAAATTAGGAGTATGACTTAATAGAGAAATTACATACTACCCTTACCAAGATTTCTTTTTGGGAACTTGTTCACACTTATCCTACATATTAGGATTACAACAATATTTAACTACTCTTCAAAAGATCTCAATCACATTCACAAGAAAACATTAATTCCTTTTTGGAATCTGTGTATTTCACTCCTATCCCATATCAAATTGTTTTTACTCAAGATAAATTACCTTGTAAAGAAGTTCAAAATCAACATGATGCCCTTATAGTGGTTTCCCTTGTAAATGGATATCTCATTTATAGGATCTTAGTTTATAATAGGTCTAGATTTAATGTTTGTAGCATTGATATGTTGCATGAAATGAAAGGTTATGTTTCAACTATTAAAGTTGATTCTATTCATATCTATGGCTATGATAATGTTTTTAAGAAAACATTGGGCATCATCACGTCTTGTTAAGGTAGGTCTACTTATTTTATCCACTCCTATTTATGTAATGCTTGGGTCCCTTAACTATAATCTTTTTTTCATTGAACTTGGTTACACACTATGCATGTTGTTGATTCAAATCTCCATCATGAATTCAAGTTCATATGAAATAACCATATATATACATTATTTGGATATGATGGATTCAATGATGAACTTTAATTTGAATCTTGTATGTTTAAAATATTTGATGAGGCTTTGATAATAAAAGATAACACAAGTAGGTTGTGAATCTAAACCTCTTTTGTGAACCTCTTCTAATTTATAACAATTTCTCTTACATACAAAGCATACCATGCTCAATAAAATTATATCTTCCTATTTTTTATTTAAAAAGGAATATTTCAAATCATTTCCAGGATGTTGCTACCCACTTCTTGGTTACTTTACAATAAAAAAAAACATCCTAGCAAGGATCAACTATCTTGAACCCATTGTACAAAAATATCAAAATTACAAGGAGGCTTATGATCATGATCTAGATTGCAATTGTGTACTAGTATTCTAATATATGAATCTTTTCTATTTTTTGTTAAGTTCTCCTATGTCTCTACCAGGTTTTCTAGGTCAGTATGCATAATTAAGTTTTGTGTTTCAGACCCTAGTTCCAATAAATTAGAAAATTCACTCTCTATTATTGAAAAAATTAGCTCCCGAGTATTTTTATTAAAAAATTCCTTTCCATTTTCATCATAGTTAGTAGCACAGACCATGAAAATTTCTAGAAAATGAATTCTTGATCTAACACAATGTAGGTTGTTGATCCAACAATTTATAATGCAATTTTATTTGTGTGTGACCCTATCATGTTACTATATGGACAATATTTTATCTTCTTGAGTGGATGTTTCCATTTATTTTCAACCACAAATCTAATTTCCATGATACTCTTTTTACCATAGATAATAGCATCATAAATATCATGAAATTCATTAGTGAAACCTAGTGTTTTAACCAATTTCATGAAGTCTAATATTTCTTTCCCTTATTTTTGTTTTATAGTCCTCTTGTATATTTTCCTCACCATGATATGTACTCGTTGAAAAATTCAAATAAATATACATAGTCATTAATTATAATTTACAAGAATAATTAAAAATAAATGCAATTGTTTTATCCATTTTAAAATTACGCTTGCTTAAAAATTGAAATTAAGTCTTTTATTTTACTTAGCATGTTAGCTAGAATTGTAACAATTTAGGCTTATATGTGTGATTCAAAATTAAACTCTAAACTATATAATCTATAGTATAGTAAATCACGTGGTGATAACTAAAAAATTAAAAAAGGGCATAGTAGTGTTCAAGATTTTATCTAGAAACTCAATTTGAGAACTAAAAGATTGAGAATGGGCAAAGGGATAAGAGACAATCTTGCATTCCTCAACCAATAATTCATAAAGTATAAACCCTTTCTTAATCTCCACTACTTTTACTCACTAAAAGTAAAACACTTAGATTGAACAAGGAGAACACAACCATATCTTTACACAAAGGGTAAATTTTAATTTTTGTTACGAAACATAACTTGTAAAAATGTGAGACATGTTTGCTATTATCTTTTGTTAGTAAGTACAACTTGTAGATAGTAACCTACAATGCATTCAACATTAACCTTTATTCAATGTTGCTTCCATTTGAAGAAATATTTTTGAAGGTATGTCTATGACACACATCTTCTTTCTTGAGGCATTTGAAAAAATATTTGAGTATTCCCAAAATTCCAAATTGGCCTAAAATACATTTTGGGTCATCAATCTATGTTGACAAAATGATGATCTATGCATTACCCCATTTGTAAATTGTACTTCATGTAGATGCCTTGTTTCCCTCTAACAGATTCCACATTATCATTGATATTAGTGATTAGTGACATTGGAGACATGTCATGATTTTGGGAGTATCTTGCAAACTTTTGATTTTTATTTCTTCTATGACTATAATTTTATCTATTTTGATCTATGGTTTTTAGGCCTTGGTATAATTTTTTTGGACAGAAAATAGGTCCCACAATTATAATTATTCTAAATTAAATATAATACATGTCACATTTGCAAAGGAGTATGAAAACCTAATATGATACCTGCGAAATCAAATACATAATATGAAAACTATTATGTATGTTAAAATTAGGGACAATCAAATCATTATTCATTAATTGTCAATTTAAAAAATAAGTGCTATGTAGTGCATTGTTTTGGATAATAATTATACTAGAAAAAATTTGGTTTATTGTAATGATAATATTCTATTATTATATTTTTAATTAAGTAGGGTGGGAATGATATAATTAGAAGGTGAAAATTAAACAATTAAATTAAAAATTAAACAAAATATCATTAAAAATTTTACTACTACAAAGTTAAATTTTAATATAAGTAAAAAAATTATTACAAATTTTAGTACTAAAATTATTAAATATTATTTTAAAAATGACTCCATATTGAACATTTATGTTTAGATTTAATAAAATAAAATTAATCAATACTTAGCACATTTTAATTCTATAAATTAGATTTATATTACATTTATATTGCACATGTATACTTTGGAAAAATTAAGAGAAATAATTAAAATATAAAAATACTTGATTTTAATTAGTCTAGATAAAACATTTTTAATAACTCGTTAAGATAAAGTGATTGCAATATTATGTAGTCTACAGTAAATACTAATAATAATATGGATTATTTTTATTATGAATATGTTTACTATTTTTGTCCATACAAAAAATATAATTATAATTTTAACATGATGATATTCAATTATCATCATCATTTAATATATAATAGTGGATGTATCTTTTTTCTTGGGGAAATTTGAAAAATGGAGCAAGTGTTCCCTGAATTGGCCTGAGGTTCTACAACTCATAGGTCATTGATCTATGTTGATCAAATTGTGGTCAACACATAGCCACATTCATAGACAATACTTCATTTAGATATCATGTGTTCCTCTAGCATTTTCCGCATCATTTTGTCAATGTTATCATCATTAGTGATTAGTGACCCTGGACATGTGTAAATGGTTGAAAGTGTTTTATGAATTTTGAATTTCTTTTATTATGAATATTTTTACTATTCTATCCATAAAAAATATATTATTATTATTTTAACATGATGATATTTAATTATCATCAATATTTAATATATAATAGTGGACACTCTACTATCTTAAATTGTATGTACTTAAATCTTGGAGCTTTTAGCTCCTCTTTAGTATGTTTGCATTTCACAATCACACTTTCAACACACACTTCTCTTCTTTCTTCTCCCCATCTTAGGTGAAACTAAGATAGGACCTAAAAAATCCTCCTTGATTTCCCTTCTTTCTCACATATCCACTAAATTGGGACTTAACTCATGAGTATCCTTTCTTCTTAGGACCTAAAATCTTAGATTCAATCTTCGGTACAATCGAGAACTTTCATCTTACCCCTAATCCCTACTAGTCTTGAATATAGAACATGTAGTCTAAAAAGGTTGACCCAAGCCAACTTAGTCTAGGTGAGGTCAACCTAGTCTAGAAAAGGTTGACCCCATGTTGGTCTAGTTTTGAAGCTTCCAATGATTCTAGGCCTAGTATTTTTTACTCCTATGGTAAAATCCCACTTGCATAGTCGACTCTTGTAGGGTAATTTTGTGAATATTCCATAAATATACTATAAAATGAATCAAATCCCTCATTTACACATGAGAGGAGCAAGATCCAAGCATTTGTAGACACCCTAATCTAACATAGTGTAATTACAAGGTGATATAAAGGGTTGGTTTCTTAATCTTCATTTCAAAGCAAGGTTATTATTCTTCATCAAGAAATCAAAGGTGAATACATCAACATGGATTTATAAAGGGATCTCAAATATCATTACAATACTTTAGCCTTGGGGGCTTAATATGATTTATACATCATACTTCAGATCTGACTCTTTCCACCTTCATACATTTAAATGTATGCACACTTACATGCCACGATTTCACACACAGAGTCAATTCTTAGAATTTGGTATATTTACATTCTATATCTACATATCTAGGATACACACATACACATGCCATTTTTCTTGAAAACTATTCGTGGATGTGGAAATCACCAAAAAGAGGAGTGACTAAGGAAAACCCTTTTATAGCCACCCACACACAAATAATTTGTTTCATACTTGCAAGATATAAATTTGGTATATACATATCTAGAGTCTACTCCCCATGGGATTTTTGGAGATTTTTTTTTACAATGTCACCAGACTATGTCAACTCTATGGAACAAATTCCTTCCTTTAGAACAACCTAGTCCTTTCGTCCTTCTTGCAAAACAATTTCTCATTTTTTCTCCTTTCATCATTTTATTTTAGGATCCATAGTTGGATATTTAGAAATAGGTTCATATTTGTGACTTTTTGGGCTAAAATACATCTTCCATTATGAAATTCAAGGTGAGTACCTCATTCCTTGTTTCCCTTCCTAGCATATGTTTTTTTTTGCAGATCTACATTGGGGTACTTGTGTACATTTTAAGACTACATTTATCATATCAATCTTGTTTAGATCTCTTTAGTCACACAACATTGTATGAAAGAGGCCTAACTAGTGCACTTCCTTGATAAGTCTCTAGATTTTGTATTGAATCCCTATATCATCTTTGGATTTTTGCTAATCAAATTTAGGACTTATTGAGAGTTATGCTTGGAAGCTCCTCTTTCTTTTGTACTAAATGGATTAGGGAGAAAGTGCTGAACTTTCTTAGTTTAGTTTTATTTACTATCATTGGTACCATTTTCACCCTAAACATTTGGGTGAATGTAACATGAACCCTCCTTTTGTTTGATCTTTGTAGTTAGATATTTCTTTTAAGCCTTATGTTTATAAACACAAAAATAAAACAATATCTTGCATTGTATTTGTATGTTTTAGATTACGGTAAAAGCAAGTTTTGAAGGGACCTCAAAACCCTTCAAGAAAAAATAGAAAGATAAAGCAAGACAGCCCAACCAGGAAAAAACCTGCAACAAACTAAAGAACAGTATCAAAATCAAGTTTTATAGGGACCTCAAACCACTAGAAAAGTCCAAAAACAAACTAACCCAGGTTTTACAGGGACCTGGAACCACAAGCAGTCTAAACTATAAAAAACTAGAAACCAAGACCAGAGTCCCCAACCAACGACCAATACCAGATAGGCACCAAACTAGAGAACCCACCCCAATGCCACTATTGTAGCTCCAGGATAAATTTAGCTGCTTCCTTACCAATTGCAACAGTCTCTTGAATGGAAACAACATCCATAGTAGTAGCAGCTTTCATAGCACTCTTCCTCGAGCTTTGCCTTGTTCTTTTTTTTGGACCCTCAGCCGAAATGATATCTTCATTCGCCCTTTTTCCCAGGCTTGTAGCGGCTGCACAAATACTCAAGGTGACCTATTCCATCTTAGTGCTACTCTCCTTGATTAACATTGTGAGGATCTACTCATAGTTGTTAAGTTTGTTAGGGATGTCTCCCATCTGTCCTTCCATATGACTAAGTTTAGCATTGATAGTATCCAAGTTATGTTGCTCTTGATTGATTTAGCTTTGCTTCAATATGTATGATTTCTTTCAAGAGTACTTTAATTATGCATTTTTTAGTAACCCTATAAAGGTGTCTAGTAGTGAATGGTTGGATGAAAAGAATGGGATCTTCATTGAATCCATTCCTCCTATGACTTCCTCTACATCTATTATACCTAACCTTCACAATAGGGTTCCATCATGACTTCCTATGTGTGATACTATTTTTAATATTGAGCCTATGCAATTTTCTCAACCACTTATCACTCTTAAAGGTTGTCCACCTCAACAAATCATTATTGCTCTTGAAGGAGTTCCTCAAGATGATAAGCCTCTTATAGTCCTTTAAGGGAAACACATTTATAGTTCATTTTCTCACACTTATCAAGAAAAAAATAATTCTCAATTGATTATTTTGGTAACTTCTACACCTTTACTGTTGCTTCCCCAAGCACCCCATTTACCTAGTTCCTTGGAAAAGGAGTATGATTTAGTTGAGCAGTTACACACTATTCCTTTTAAGATGTCCTTATGGGAACTTCTTCAAACATCTCCTACTTATCATGAATATTTACAAAAGACTTTATCTACTCTTCCTTAGCCTCCACCTAATATGGATAACATTAATTCTTTCTTAGCATGTATGCATACCATGCCTATTCCTCTTTAGATTACATTTGCTAAAGATGATTTACCACCTAAGGAATTTCAAGATCAATATAATGCTCTTATGGTTGTGTTTCTTATCAATGAGAACATTATTTGAAGAACTTTAATTGATAATGGATTGGGATTGAATGTTTGTAGTTTGGATATGTTGAAAGATATCATTTCTAATATATTTATGATAAAACTAGTTAGTGTTCTTATTTGTGGCTAGTATACCATTGCTAGAAAAATTTGGTAGTCATAACTCTTCTTATTCAAGTTATCCTTGTTGTATTAGATACTCCAATTCATGTGATGTCTAGACCTCCCAACTATAACCTTCTTTTGGGAATACCATGCTTACATAATATGCATGTTATTCTATCTAATCTTCATTGTAAATTTTATTTTATTTATGAAAATGTGACATACACCCTTCATGCAGATGATAGACCTAATATTTGCTACAATGTTGAATGTTATAAGGTTATGAGACCTAGGAAATTAAAAAAAGGATGAAATTGAAATCAAAGATCAATTGAGAGAAGAACCTTCCTCCTCTTTATTTGAAGATGACTTGGGCACTTTGGACTTTAATCCTAGATTCATTTGATAATACAAGGTTTCTGGTCTCTCCTTCATGAAAACATCTGAACAACCTAAGGAAGAAAAATTTTCTTTGACTCCTCTATCTAGAGATTCAAGTATTAACTTTATCATTTCTTCCTCAAAGAAAACCATTGAAACCTTTAAACCTTATTATCATGATGTGGTGACTTATGAAGATTCTTTTGCTAGCTCAAAAATGGCTGATTGGTATGCTCTTGGGTACCATTTTCTTACTAAACATGAGTTTTATGGTCAAGGATGTGGAAAATTTGAACAAGAAATACAAGTCTCTCTATATAATGATGGTTGTGAGCATACTTATGGTTTTGGATTCAGTCCTTGTAAGAAACCTTCTTTATTTCCAATGTGAATCATATTTGTAGTGGTCCTTTGAAGTTATCAAACCTCTATCTTATGACATTTATCAAACACCTTCTTTGAATATTTTATCCTCTAATGATGCCTTAATAGATTTCTTGGGTGCATATGAGGATTTACATTATTTCTATCATAATAAGAGAAAACCTTATTGATTGTATATTAATGAATAATTTAGAGAAGAAACTAAATCAGATATTGACCCTCTTCCTCCTATGAAGCACAGAAGAGTAATCTCTTGATCAAAGAAACTATAGATGTGCCAATTGATCTTGATGATTCTGAAAAGGTTATTAATATTGGAAAATATTTGGATGAGATAGATTAGAAGTAGCTTACCTAACTTCTTCTAGAATTTTTTTGTATCTTTTCTTGGAAATACTTTGATATACTAGGAATTGATCCTAAGATTATCACCCGCAACATTACTGTGACATCTGATGATAAACCTATTAAATAGAATATTCATAAAATGAATCCTATTATCACTCTTCATGTTAATGATGAGATATAAAAATCTCTTGGACTATTATTTTATACATCCTATTTATTATTTTTCTTGGATTTCTAATAAAGTGATTATCTCTAAGGGTGAAAATAATATAAGGATGTGTAGTTATTTTTTGTGATTTAAAAAAAGGCTTGTTTGAAAGTTGATTTTCCATTACCTAACATTGAAATGATAGTGGACTCAACTAATAGAAATCCATTATTATCTATTATGGATGGATTCTTTGGGTGTAATCACATTTTTATTCCTCCTTGTGATCAATATAAAAGCACTTTTATTACTCCTTTGTGAACTTTATGTTGGGTAGTAATGCCTTTTGGATTAAGAAATGTGGGTTCTACTTATCAATGTGTTATGACATTGATATTTAATAGGTACATGCATAAGATTGTAGAAGATTATGTGGATGACAGTCTAGAAAAGTCTATGAAACATGATGAGCATGTTCATAATCTTAGACATATATTTGAAAGAATAAGGAAGTATAATATGCATTTAAATCCATGAAAATGCACCTTTGGGGTTGAAAGTGGAGAGATCCTAGGGATTATAACATGTAATAGATGTATTGATATTGTTAGAGATAAAATTTATGCTATTGTCAATATGCCTACTCAAAATATCTCACAAGTTTGTAGCTTATAAGGGAAGATATAGGCTATCTGTAGGTTTGTCTCTCAACTAGTGGATCATACCATTCCTTTCACTTACTTTCTTAAGAAGGATTCCACTTTGTCTTGGGATGAGGATTGTGAGATCTCATTTAAACAATTTAAATCTTATCTTTCCAATCATCCTATCTTGCAAAAGGCTCAACCAAACAAGTTGTTCTTTCTTTATACCTCTTCTTCTTCTAAAGCATTAAGTAATGTCTTGGCTCAACATGATCAAGATGATAAGGAATCTCATTTTTATTACATAAGTCACACATCGATCAATTATGAAATACATTTTGTAATAAGGTAAAAATAGGTTTTGAGGGGACTCAAAACCCCATACAAAAAAATTCTATGATATGGTATCCACCAAGTTTTATAAGGACCTAGAACCTACAATGATCATCATAAAAAAACTAGGTTTTACAAGGACCTGAAACCTATGTATAAACATAAACCATCTAGAAACAAAAAAACCATAGTAAAAGAAAGCCAACATAGAGATACAAACTAGAGACCCAAACTAATGACTAGGACTAGCAGAAGAAAAGAAGGAAAAACTCTTGTCACTAAAGGTCCTCTACAACCTTAGTGAAATCTTTGGTAGTATGAGCAACCCCTTGAAGGAGATCCTTAGTATTGGAAATAGGGGTAGCTTCAATGGCCCTTTTTGTGCTCTTCCTAGTCCTTCTACTAGGACCACCAGTCATTTGGGCATGCTTAGGAGAAATAATTTTCTCATTGCTCCTCCTATCCAAGCTATCCACCACTGTACATAAACTAGTAGTGATCATGTCCATATGTTGTCTTCTATCATTGACTAGTTACCATAGGCTAGCTTTATAGGCCATCAGTTTCTCAAGAATGTTCCCAATTTTTCCTTCAAGCTCAATTTTTTTCATTATCTAGATTCTTCTACAACTTTTTAACACTTTTCTTTAAGGTAATGATTTCATTATAGAGCCATTTATTAGCCTACATAGTCACATATGCCTTCATTTTAGCTTTGTCAAGAAACATAAGAATTCCACTTATATTCTTCATCCCAGTCGTCTCATCCACACTCTTCAACTTGTAGTGACCAGTGTCAATATTTTCCTCTTTCAGCATAGAATCTATGTCCCCAAGCTAAATACTTTTCCTCCTTATCAATCATATGGGTAGTTTCAGTAGTATTTGGCTCATGGGTAGTAAGCATCATATTATCATCCTTCTTGGTTTTCATCTAGTGCCCCTCTTCCCTAACAACTTCATTGGTAGGTATATTATCTATCAACTCATTTTCTTTGTCCTTTGAGGAGATAAGAGAACCATCAAAGTTCTTAACTCTAGGGTTTGGAGAGCCCACATTACTCCCCATACTACTAGACTTAGCCACAATATCATCTAGACTACCTAAGTATCCATCATTTTTTGAGCTAAAATATCCACTCTCTATTTCTCCTTCCTCTTCTTCCTCATTCTCTACTTCTGTGGTGCCCTTTTGTTCTTCTAAGATTCTACTCTAACCTTAGGTTTGTTCTTACTTTTTCCTTTAACCTTCCTATTTTTATTTTTCTTTGTACTTTCCTTCTCACTAGTCCATTCACTATTTGATTTAGTATACATGTCCTTTATCTCCTCAATTTTAACATTATGTGTTTTAACTTTTTTAGCACTAGATTTGTCCAAAATTTCCTTCCCATATTTCTTTATTTCTTTTTCTAGAAAAAGGAGAGAGCTTAATAATATTCTCTCTATGATATTCCTCAATAAGAAGAATTAGTCCTTCATGGAGAATAGGCCTAGAGTTTTTTTCCTATGTGCATTCACTTAGGTTGTTTAACAAGGAATATTTCAAGTAGAATGAAAAAGAAACCCTATCCTTGTATTTGAAGTGATTTAAAAAAATAAAATGAAAATTATGCACTCTTGTATACCTCCCATCAAGAATGAAATACTCACAAACTCAAGACCAAACATCTTGCCAGAAGACCTTAATCTAGTCAAGACCAAAGAAATCCCCTTCCTTAACTAGTTTTCTTTCTTCTTCATTGTTCTTCAAAAATAATTTCAAGGAAACATTAAAGATGTCTCTTTCTTGAATTTTATTCCCCCAATAGAGAGCCTAATGATTTCTATGATAGGCACAGAAACCCCATACAAAGTCACATTTTCCCTAGCCCGATTTCTAAAAATTTCTTTGGCAATATAGGGTTTTTAGCCATGCAATCCTTTTAGGTAATTAGTAATTTTACCTTTGTGAAGAACATTCTAGACCACCATTTTCTTCTTTCAATGCTTATAGTTCATAGGCTCTTACTTCCTTGGCTCACCACCCATTCTGTAACCCATACCATTCACCAAAATTTTGCAATGAGGAAAGATTTTGCTAGAGAGAAAAAACCATTCTTTCTCTTTACTTTCTGAAATCACCCACAAAATCTGCCAATCTAGGAAGCTAATAATTAAGAGGTACCTCCTCAAAAATAGAATACCACTATCATTAAAGTTACAACTTTCTTTGATATTTAAAAAAAAACTTAATTAGAGTTTACATTAAATTTAGCTTTGATTACATTTGTCCTATCAAGTTGAATGATTGTCTTTAAATCCTCTTCCTTGCTTAGGTCATCCATCAATGAAAGCAGTCTATTTGTACCCCTTTCTTTTTTGGAAATCTAATCAACAACCATATTACCCTCACAATAAATATGGGTGATAATAACTTTTTTAAAATTATTAAGAAGACTTTTGATTTCTTCAATAATCATTTCAATATTCCAAGTGACTAGATAATTATTATTAAGCATATTAACAATATTAATAGAGTCCCTTCCAACCATAATTTTTGAATACAAGCTTCCATAGCCCTACAAATAATAAAAAAAGTCACTATCACTTCTACCCTGTGACTAGTAGTAGTACCAATAGGAACAACCACAATATCTACCACTCTATACTTATGATCTCTGAGAACTCCACCACACCCTACTCTCCCTAGGTTACCTTTAGTAGATCCATCAAAATTATCTTTAATCCACCCACTTGGAGGGGATTTCCATATCACTCCCTCTCTGTTGGTATTTTCTTTAATCTCTTTGCATCTCATTGGGTGATTAATATTAAAGTTATCAACATTCTTGTTTTGATTAAGGAAATTTTCTTTAAGATCCCTAAGGATTTTGTGGCAAACTACCCAAGTAGGACATTATTTATCTCTAAATATTCTATTATTTATTTCTTACCAGAGCCCCCAAAAAAGGTGTGGAAGATAAAAATTAAAGTTCCAAAGGGATTGAACTAAAAAACCATTTGTAGGGAATTTTAAACATTGAAGATAATCCATAAGGCTACTAGGTTGAACCTATTAAAGATTCTAGTACTCCAGGATGATATTCTAGATGCTATGACTAAAATTGAAATGAAGAAAAAGGTGATCACTATCTTCATTTACCTTTTTATGTAGAATACATCTATTAACTAAATAGATACCCATTTTATGGAGATTGTTTATAGTTATGATTTTGTTTTGAAGAGAAATCCAAAAGAAAATTTATATCTTAGGGATTATACCCTTCCTCCAAGATTTGGACCAAGGAGGGTGAATGGAATTAGAATCAGATTTGAAAATAAAGTCCACTTTTTAATTTCCACTTGGGTCATTTTCCCAAACAAGGGAATCTTCCTTGTCCATATTAAGTCAAAATGTATTGAGAGAGGTCTAGATAACCAATAGGTCAAGACTAATCTCCACAAGATTCACCCATCCATTATTCCTCCAATAGTTAGAAACATAACACCCATAGGTTTTCTTGCTTCTTTCAATAGAAAATACATCAAATTAAAGCTTATTCAATGAAACATCTAGAATCTAGATATCATCCCAAAACATCACCTTTTTTCCATCTCCCAATTTCCATCTGCACCTGTTTTGAAGAATATCTTTTACTCCTTGAACAACATTCCATATAGGTTTGGATAACCAATAGGTCAAGACTAATCTCCATAAGATTCACCCATCCATTATTCCTCCAATAGTTAGAAACATAAAACCCATAGGTTTGCTTGCTTCTTTTAATGGAAAATACATCAAAGTAAACCCAATTCAATTGAACATCTAGAATCTCGATATCATCCCCAAACTTCACCTTTTTTCCATCTCCCAATTTCTATCTACAACCTTTTTTGAAGAATATCTTTTACTCCTTGAACAACATTCCATATAGCAGAAGAGTTAATAATCCCAAGATGATTCAAATACTCATAGAGTGAATGAGCATTTCAAAGATATTTATGCTTCCATATTGTACTCCATTCCTTTTCTTCATGATAAAGTCTCCACCCTTGCTTAGCTAATAGATTTTTATTCATACTTTTAATGCTCCTAATATCAATCCCTCCCTCACATTTAGGCTAACAAACATTATCCCACATAATTAATGGAATTAGTTTTCTTTCTTCAGATCTAGTCCATAAAAAATTCTTTTGGATCTTATCAATTGCCTCTGCATATTTACCTAGAATTTTAAAGAGGCTAAGGGTATAGGTAGGAAGGCTTTGGAGAGCCAACTTGAGAAGGGTAGCTTTACCAACTTGACTGATCCTATTTCCTTTCCAACTTGCCAATTTTTAATAAACTTCTCAACCAATTTCTCCCTAAAGGATTCAGGGGGTTTTTGGCCAAGAGAAAGCCCAAGATTGGTACCTGCAAAATCACCAATAGAACATCCCAATATATTAACAATCTTCCTCTTCCTAGGAATAGGAGTATTAAGGAAGAATAAACAACTTTTCAAATAATTAACCAATTGCACTAAAGCATCAAAGTATAGATTAAGGGCCCTTTGAAAGCATCTAGCCTCCTTAATAGTAGCCACATCTAGAAACATATTATCATCAAAAATTTGTTAATGAAAACATGTTAGATATTGGGATGAAGGATTTATACCATGAATATCTCCATTTTCTACAAGAGCTTTGATATACATTCCCAAACATTCAACCATAATAGTAAAAAAATTTAGAGATATAGGATATCCTTGGCTTAGCCCTCTAGTTTGAAAAAGTTGGTAGAGATCCCATTAACCAAAAAAAACCATAGATATTGTAGTCACCAATTGAGATATCAATTGCAAGAATCTATCACCAAAATGAAAAGTCTTCAAACATTTGAAAAGGAAGCTCCATTTGACTCAGCCATAAGATTTTTTAATATCCACTTTCACCAGAAAATCCTGAGTTTTAGAAGAAGCCATAGAGTGAATGTTTTCATGCACCACAATTATAGAGTTCAAAATTTTCCTTTTTGAGACAAAAACCATTTTTTTTTTTAGATATCGAATTCAGAAGAATCTTCAAAATACACAGTCAAAAATTTAGAGATAATTTTGTAAATCAATTTGCAAAGGCTAATGGTTCTAAAGAGCCCTAGATTATCCACTCCCACTTTTTTAGGAATCAAGCATAAAAAGATAGAGTTTATGTCTTTAAGCATTTTTCTAGCTCCATAGAACTCCTTAACAACATTACATACATCCTTTCCAACAATCTCCCATAACAACTAGAAGGAAAACATTGGAAATCCATTCGAGCTAGGGGATTTATCCCCTTCAAAAGATTGTATTTCCATGCAAATCTATTTCTTAGAAGGAATAGCAGTCAATCCAAAAAAATTCTCTTCATAAATAACTTAGGGATAGTTCTAAGAAATTCTTCCTACTTAATCCTATTTATATTTTGATCAGTGAGAGAAGAGAAGAGAAAATGGAAACTAGTTCATTAGAAATCTCCTTCTCTTTAGGTGGTTCATTTAGATCCACCTTTAGCCTAGTTAATTGATTAGAAGCCCTATGTTTTATAATAGTCAGGTGAAAAAAAATAGAATACAACCTGATAGCCCTAGACTTTACCTCCAAAAATTATCTTCCTTTCATACAATATTTTGGAAATTGACCAATTTTTCATTTTCTTTAGCAAGAATGAACTTAAAATAATCTTCCATCTAAATTCTATCCTAAACATCTTTTAGCTCCATAAACGCATTGGATTTTTCCTTACAGATATCTCCAAATTTTCTATTGTTCCATTCCTTGAATTTCCTTTTAACATGCCTAAGTTTATTGGCTAAATGATAGAGAGTTGTCCCTTCCAACTTTATATTCCACCAACTTTTGTAGCTTTTAAAAAAACCTGGGTGCTGAATCCACATTTTCTCAAATCTAAAAGGAAAGTTTTTTTCTTCATAACTGAATCTACCACAAAGACCAAGGGAAAATGATTAGAAGCCACCTTATAGATGTGAGACAGGGAGGAAGAAAAATCTTGGGCTCAATCAGGAGAGATAAGGACCCTATCAAAGCAAGATTGAACATAATTCTCTCCAACTCTCTTATTATTCTAGGGAAGTAGATACCCTGAAGATCCATATCCATCAACCCTTCTCCATTAATACAATCCATCAAATCCAATATTTTATCTCGCTGGCTAGGATTACCCATTATTTTTTCATGTTCAATGAAAGGAACAATGAAAACTCCTAGCACAACCCAACTTACATTATATTCTTTAACTTTAAAATTTGATAATCTATTCCAAATCTTTTTCCTCATATTTTTACTGTTAGGGGCATCAATATTAACTCGATTCCAGCTAACACTTAACTATTAAATTCTTATTTGAATCAATAAGAAATTAAGAAACAATAGCTTGATTCCACATAATTAGAGTTCCCTCCTGAAGCCCCTTTAGAGCTACTAGCTAACACCTCACAGTTTTTGAAAAACCTTAACTTTTTCACTTTTCCCTTATCCATTTTGATTTCTTGAATAAATAAAATATCAGGTTTATGATCTCTAACTAGATTTCTAACCACCTTCATCTTATGGAGATTGTTAATCCCCCTTATGTTCCATGAAATAATCTTCATTTTTTCTTAGGGGTAAATTATAGAATAGTATCTTTCTTTCCATTAGCTATATTCTACAAACTCTCTAGTTCCCTCATATTCTTAAGAGTTTTCCTTCCCTCTTTACTTGAAGATCCAACATTTGCCTTCACTTTAGGGGAGATCTTCTCCATAATACACTACATTGTAATTAAAAAATTATATCTAACTTTAGTTTTTTGTGTCAAAATTTCCAACATTATCTCCTTAATGTAGAAGTTAATGTTTATGTGAAGTTTGATCCTTTAAAGCATCTCTTTTTGAAAATAGATTTATTTAGTGTCTTTCTAAATAGATCATGCTCTTGATAGAATTTGATTTGAAATTTATCTCTCATAAATATATTAAAGGGAAAGCCTTGAGTGATTATCTAGATGAGGCACACTCTCCTTTTTCTACATCATAATGTATGGAGTTTCCTAACAGATTTGTCTTACCTATTGATAGAGATGAGACATGGGAGTTATACTTTGATGGATCTAGATATCTAATAGGGTATCAAGTAGGTGGCATATTAATACCTATGTCCAGGAAACCCATTCCTTTGTATTATAAACTCATCTTATCATGCACTAACAATATTGCTATTATGAGTCTCTTATTACTAGTTTTAAGGCATATTTATCCCTACAAATTAAACACATTAATATCTTTAGTGATTTACAACTTGTTATACAATAGATTAAAGACACATATCAAACTAAGAATAATAAATTAACCAAGTATCATGATCTAGCTATAGACTTACTTGAGATATTTTCTTCCTTTTTTATTCAGAACCTACCTTACAAAGATAACTAGCATGTTGATGGTATGACTAGTGTGGCCTGCCTTATTACTTTACAAGAACATGTTTTATATTTGTAGTTCATAATTCAAACCTTGTTGGAACCTAAAAATTTCATGCAATACCATTGCTAGATGTGATTTTTCTTAATTTACATCGAGATGAGTCCAATGCTCTCTTGCCAAGTTCCACATTCAAGGTGACAAGTCCAATGCTCTCCTCTTGTGTGTTGTCTATAAAATGAGCCACATTGCTCACATTTCTAGTCCTTCAAGTCCTTGGTCCTTGGTAATAATGTCTAAGTACATTATCTTTAAGCTTCAACTCATTCTTTTAGTGCTCTCATAGCATCATCACATCATAGGCTTTTTCTTTTCAATTGTGTGCATTATAGGCAATTGGAGCTACATCATATGAAGAAGAAAGAAGGACATGGTGTAGACACTCAAAAATGGTTCGCATCTATAGTTTAATCACATTTTCATAATAACTTCTCCCATTTTCTCATTTCACTAATAATGACCTTTTGGTCAACTTGATTATATCTCAACAATATTCTTCATCATTCATATCCATTTTCACATCATTTCTAAATCGTATTTGATCAACCCAAAACCATTCCAACATCATCAAAATCATATCAAATCAATCTGGAATCACCTAGAATAAATCATAATCAACCCAAAACATGTCAAATACCTTAAATGAATCATCATATGTCCAATCCTAGGCATTGTTGTGGCTTTCAATGCCTCAAAAACCTATCAAGCTATCAAACCTATCAATCTAACCATAGTATTGTCATGGTTCTTAGAACTAGGTCAAATTGTCATTCTTGTTATCCAATCTTTGACATTATTGAGCTCCTTAGTGTTAGATTGTGACATTATCAAATCAATTTGATAAAATTGATAGTGTTTATTGATGTTATCATGATTAACCTTGTCAATCAATATTGATCCTATAGAATTTACAATATTAGTTAAATGTTATGTGTCCTTAATCCATGTCATGTTTCCTTGGCATGTTATCAATTTGAATCAATCAATAAATTTGACCATGGCTTTGGTCTACCTATCATCATCCTAGTCAATTGGCATAATCACCATGTTTCATCAATGGATATTGTTGCACTTATCTAATCAAATTGGCCAATCATATGCTAATTTTCTCTATAGGATTAAATAACCCATAATTTAATCCTATGTCATTTCAATCATTTTTCATCTTGCATTATATTAGTTCAACTTGGAATCACCTGGAATAAACCATAATCAACCCAAAACATGTCAGATACCTTAAATCAATCATCACATGCCCAATCCTAGATATTGTTTTCACTTTCAATGCCTCAAAAACCTATCAAACTATCAATCCTATCAATCTAACCTTACCATTGTCATGGTTCTCAGTGCTAGGTCAAATCGTCATTCTTGTCATCTAATCTTTTACATTGTTTTTTATTAATTAAAATAGGTTTTATAGGAATCCTGAAACCCAAATTTTTTTCCATAATATTTGAAATAGAAATAATAAGTAAAGTCCAGCTACTATGTATCTTCTTATAAAAAGCCAAAACCAAAAGACAAGCCTGTGTCTAGGAAACAAAAGCCAGTAACCCTAGATAAGGATGAAACAAAAAATGAAAACTAAAACTATTAGTTCTACCTATCTAGAACTTGTAGAGTCTCTGCAGCTTCATTCACCCTCTAATTGTTTGTGCCCACTTGGTCCTAGTTATCATCTGTCAATCCCCGGGTCTCTTTCATTTCTCCCTTAGCTTGCCCAAAGTCCATATTGGCCTTATCTTCATTTTCCCTACCAAATCTAGCTTCCTTCAATCATTCACCCAAACTATTGATATTCTCATTCAGGGCGTTCAAAGTTGCAATCACCTAATTAGCTAGGTTTTGATTAGCAGTCTCCATCCTTAGAACTCTTTTTTCAACCATTGAGATTCAATCCTCCTGGTCAACATGGTGTCCCTGGTCACTACTTCTCATATGGTTGTCCTGCTGGTTCATTTTCTCCTTGAGCTCTTCTATCTAATAAAACAACCACTTGATAGAGAAAAGTTATCTATCATGTTGTTTTTAGCATTGTAGAGTAGATTGAACCCATATTCTCTCACATTATCAGAGATTGTAACTAGAGTCAGGTCAAGAAGTTCATCAAAATGGACTTTTCCATCTTTATCCTCCATCGCTTGGGGGTTCATCATCTCCCTAAAAATCTCCATCTTCGTCATTCTAGAGTTGAAATTTCTCCATGATCCCCTCCTATCTTTTAGAACTATCTTCGCATTGTCTTTCACCAGAGAAACGATCTTCCCCTAAGGTGAAGAAATTGAAGGGATAGGGGCCAAGATCATAGGACTCTAGTCTTTTTTTTCTTCCAGTAGTGAAGCCTCCTCAGTCTTCCTTTTCTTGGGGTTCCCTAGAATAATTGTCATATCCTCCTTAACCTTCTCACTGTCCTCCCCTTTCACCTCTTCCTCCAACTTTGTTTCCTCTTCCTCAGTCTTGGGGGCATTGGGGGTTAAGCCTTGAGGGCTCTTTTTGCTAGGAGCTATGCTGGTAGAGGGAGAACCTTTCTCCCCTTCCCTTGACTTCTTACCTTTAGAGGGGGAAGTATCCTCATCTTCTTAATTTATACTTTGAGCTTCCTCAAAATTAATCTTTGACATTGTTGATTCCCTTAGTGTTAGATTGTTACATCATCAAATCAATTTGATAACATTGATAGTGTCTATTGATGTTATTATGATTAACCCTATCAATCAATATTGATCCTATAGCATTTACAATATCAGTTAAATGTTACATGTCCTTAATCCATGTCATGTTTCCTTGGCATGTTATCAAATTGAATTAATTAATAAATTTGACCATGGCGTTGGTCTACCTATCATCATCTTAGCCAATCAACATAATCACCACATTTCATCAAAGGATATTGTCACAATTATCTAATCAAATTGGCCAATCATATACTAATTTTCTCATTAGGATTAAATAACCCATGATTTAATCCTATGCCATTTCAACAATTTTTCATCTTGCATTACTAATCATTCCTCCTAACTAACATTCTCAATTAATTCATATTCATTAATTAATTGATTCATCTTCACAAACCATAGAAATTATCAATTTCCTAATTCATATTTTACACCTCTAATCTCAAACCCTAAGTTTCATTTGTGTGGAATAATGAATTTTTAATTCAAATATTCCACATTATCTTGACATCATCATGACACATGGGAATGACACATCATAGATTATATCCTTACACTTGGCTAAGATATGTCATAATCCTTATATTCTTATTCCTTACACATATCTACATTTAGCCTTCATCATTATAGATTCTTGGCTATAAGTGGCTTTGAGGTGTCACATGACACTGTTGGAAATATAAGAGGAGTAACTAAGAAGGGAGAGGTGAATCAATTACCACAAAATTAAATCTTAGATCCCTTAGATGTCAATATAAATTAAAACTAAACTCTTTTGTAAGTTAGTAAACACACAAGAAAAATATTGTAACTTGGTAAACATTGAAATAGCTTGGCAAATGCTTAACATGAAACTATTAAGATATTATCTATGATTGATATTACTTTAACTTTGTTACAAACACATAAGAGAAATAGCATGAACACAATATTTTAGTGTGGGAACCCAATTTGGGAAAAACTACCAATTGCAACTAGTTACTAATTTTCACTCTTTTGAAGTGATCCTTGTTAGGAACAAACCCTGTTAAAGGTTACAAAATGCACTATTAGTTGTGACCCTTTTAGAGGATTTAATCACCCTATTAGGAGTGGCCTTGTTAGGGGTCTTTAGACAATTCAATAGAAATGCCACCTTATTAGAGGATTTACAAATAGCTATTAAGCCAACTCTATTAAGAGATTTAGATCACTACTACAATGGTTAGAGAGTGATAATGAGATGACATGATTGCTGATGCAACTAAATTGATAATTATAGATCTTAATTCTAGCTTGTATACTTGATCCTTCTTGATCAAATGTATCATTGTATCTCAACAAGGATATTCTTCTTCTAATTTTCTTCCTCTAAGAATCACCAAATCTTCAATTATTTTCTACACATTCAATCCTCAACTTGACCTTATATTTATATCTTACACATTTTTAAGTCAGCTTGAATACAACTTAGACTAATTAATATTGATCTTCTCAATCAACTAGAACCAACAGATAATTCAATTGAACTCAATATGCCAAAACAAGAAAATCCCTTGTTAGCCAACCCTGCTCAATAGATACTAACTCAAAGTGATTTTCTTGTGTTAACCAAGTGAACTTGGTTAACACTACATATTCAAAAAGTTCCTTTTGGTAACTGTGTGAGCTTGGTTAACACTGGTTCCATCCAACATTTCCTTCATTAGTTGAGTAAGCTCAGCTAACACTCAACTTCTACAAAATTTCCTTTGTTGCCCATGTGAACTCAGTAGACACTACCTTTTGAACTAAGAAAACTCTAGAATGCTCAGAAGAAACAAGAAATTGTCTGCAATGCCTAAGTGAGCTTGGCATACATTGAGTGGAAATGATATAAAATTTTGTGTAACATCAAAGACAATACACAATTAATCAATTGTTTCCAATAATCTTCCTATTTGGCATTGATGGCAACACAACATGTCATAATAAAATGAAATTAAGAGCTAAAATAAAGTAAAGAACATATCCTTAGTTTCATTCTAATTCTCATCCTTAAAAACTCCCTTTATCAGTGTGAACTCCCTCTACCTTTAGTTTCTCCCTCTATCAGAAAACTTATGCCTTTGATATCTCCCTCTTTGTCATCTCTTGAAGTGATAAAATTTCTTTGAGATATGACATCAAACTTCTCCCTCTTTGACATCTCATGCCAAAGAAAATATTCAATACATTAGTATACCTCATGTACTAATTCATTTACAATGTGCCTTTGTCAATACTACATCAACTAATTGCTCTTCAATATGCTTTGGTTGATGCATCACTAAAATTCATTTAGTGAGCTTTAGATAGTGGAATAACCCATAGCTTACCTCTTAGATACATAAATTCATCCTTAGGTAATGGATTAGTGAATATGTCTACAATTTGTTCTTTAGTATTCACATATTCCAATCTTAACTCTTTATCTTGTACTAATTCTCTCAAAAAATGTTATTTTATAGCAATGTGTTTCTTTTTGGTATGCATCACTAGATTATTGGATATATATTTATTGCACTGGTGTTATCATAGTATATAACCACTATATCCTTGATCTCTATCTTCATACCTACCAACATTTACTTGAACCAAACAATATTAGAACAATTAATTGTCACTGTCACATATTTTGCCTCTATTGTGGATTAAGAAATATAGTTCTATTTCTTACTTGTCCAAGACACTAGTGTTTTATCAGGAAAGAAAGCTCCACCACTGGTGCTCTTTCTATCATCAATACTTCCTACCCAATTAGCATCTTTGAAAATTTTTAAATCTAAATTGCCTCTATTTTTTATACTATAAACCATAGTCTTTAGTACCTTTCAGATATCTTATGATTCTTTTAATTTCCATCATGTGATTTTCTTTGGGATTCTCTAAGAATCTTGCCACTATACTGATTGCTAATGTAATATCAGGCCTTATATGCACTGCATACTGCAATTTTTCAATCATTGATCTATATGTGATATGATCACCTTCTTGGAATCATCATATTTGGATAGCTTATGTCCAATAGACATAGGAGTTCCTACTGGTCTTGAGTCTTCCATTCAAAATTTCTTTAATATCTCCTTGATATATTTAGATTGAGTAATGTAGATACCATCTTTCTTCTACTGGATCTACAATCTAACAAATAATTTTATCTCTTCAAACATGGACATTTAAAATTCTTTACTCATTTCTTTTGAAAATTTCTTGCACAAGTCATCATTTCCTATAAATAAAGTTTCATCCATGAATATTTCTGCCAACACAATCTTCTTCTCTAATCCTTCTTTGATATATATACTACTATTATCACTAGTTCTCTAAAAACCAATCTTTATCAATTAACTATGAAGTCTTTCATATGAAGCTTTGGGAGCTTTCTTGAGACCACAGTGTTTTGTGTAATTTGTAGACCATATCTCTTTTGCTAGGATCTTCAAAACCTTCAAGTTGTTCTATGTAGACTTCCTCATCAAGAATTCCATTCAAGAATGCATATTTTACATCCATTTAATAAATTCTAAATCCTTTGTGAGCTACATATGATAGTAAAGTTATAACACCTTCTGATCTTGTAATAAGAGCAAAAGTTTCACCATAATCAATACCTTCTTCTTGAGAATAACTTTTACATACTAGCCTTACTTTGTTTCTAAAAAATTCTTCATCCTCTTTTAGCTTATTTCTAAATACCCACTTTGTGTCAATTACATTTTTATCCTTGGGTCTAGGAACAATAGTCCAAGTTTTGTTCTTCTTTATCTGTTCTATTTCCTCATTCATTGCTTCAATCCAACTTTCATTATCCAAAACATCTTTAACATTTCTAGGTACAAATTTAGCAAGAAAACATGTACCTTTCAATATGTTTCTTGTCATTGTTCCATCTAACTTGTCTCCAAGGATTTGATCTATTGCATGATGCTTTATGACATATCTTGCTAACACAGGTACTTTAGATTTGGAGTTTTTTTCATAGATTTCTTCATGATGTGCTATATTAAGCTTGGGTCCCATTGTTTGTAACTTGGTTCCATCAAACTCCATTTCCTTTAGCAATAGCTTGGTAGCTTCTGACTATAACTTGGGTCCTTTAGACTGTAACTTAGGTTGCACTGATTAAAAATCAGTAGCTTTTGGATATTTTGGTGACTGGGGAGGTGACGCCTCCTAATTTCTAGAGAGATTTGGAAAAGTATTACGATCATAGTAAAAAAATCTTCTACAATCCTTAGGTTCTTTATTTCTTTCTTCTTCACTCTATTTTGCAAACTCATCAATTCTCACATGTGTGCTTTCTATGAAGTAGACAAATTCAAACATTTATACTTTACTTCGGCAAGAGTATCCTAGGAATATTCCTTCATCACGTTTAGTATCAAATTTACCTTTTCTAGATTCTTTCAAGATATAACATTTGTTTCCAAATACTTTCAAGTAACTTACATTAGGTTTGTAGCCATACCATAGTTCATAAGGAGATTGATTTGAGTCTTTCTTCAACTGTGCTTTGTTTAAGGTATGCACTACAATACTGATTCCTTCCTTCCAATATTTGATTATAACATTCTTTTCTATCATCAATGTTCTTGCATAATCAAATGATGGATATGTTCCTTCTTTTAGCTATACCATTATGCTAAGGTGTACCAGGGGCTACTACCTATCTCTTAATTCCTTTGTCAATACATAATTCATTGAACTCATTGGAAGTCAATTCACTACCTTTGTCTGATCTCAAACATTTTAGCTTCTTTCTAGTTTATTTTTCTACTCTTGCTAGATACCACTTAAATTTTTGAAAAGCTTTAGATATTTCTTTTAGATGCATTACAATCATCATTCTAGAATAATTGTCAACAAATAGAATGAAAAACTTATCTCCACTATAACTCTCTATTCCAATAGGTCCACATAAGTCTATATGTACAAGCTCTAAGACTTCTTCAGAATGATAGTTTTTGCTTTTGAAACTAGTTTTTCCCATCTTACCAATTTGACAATTTTTGCATAGACCCATATCAGGTTTCCTCAAGCTATGAATACGTCTTTCTCTTCTATTTTTTCTTATCTTGACCAGGTTATCAAAGTTTACATGACATTATCTTTTTTTCCATATCCAACTTTCTTCCACCTTAGGAATAAAACATGATCTTTCACTGAGATCTAGATAGAACAGATTACCTTTTGTTTATTTTCTAGATCCAATCGAATTTTCTTTTCTATCTAGTAGTTTGGCCTGCCCATTCATGAATTCTACCTTGAATCCAATGTTATTCAACTATGCCACACTTACTAGATTATGCTTTAGTCCTTCAATTCAATAAGCCTTGTCACATCTAAGTTCAATGGTTAATAAGGTACAACCTTTTCCCTTTATGGGACAAGGTTTATTGTTTCCAAATCTCATACTACCACCATCATAATGTTCCATGTGCTCAAATTTTTTTTGTCTCCAGTCATATGATGTGAGGAACCACTATCAATAATCCATGTATCATTTTTGATAAATGAGAGATAAGTGCCATTTTATCTTCTTCATCATTAGATTCATCTTTTACAACAATATATACCATTTCATCTTCATTGCTATCAGAATCTTTAGCCATAAAAAAAGATTTCTTACCTTCGTCCTTGTAGTCCTTGTAGTTTTTGAATTCCTTCTTTCCTATGAACTTATTTATTTTCTTTTCATCCTTGTCTTCTCTATTTGGGAACCTTGTAGCAATGTGACTAACTTCTTCACAAGAAAAAATAGATTAGAGGAAGCTTACCTTTATACTTTCCTCTACCTTTGGAATATTTCTTTGCAAGCAGGGCATCAACAACTTCAAGATCACTATCTAAACTTTCTTCTTCTTCTTCACTTTTTGATTGATTGTCATGCCCTAGATTTAACAAGGAAAAACGCAACCCAATTTTTTTTAAAAAAAATTATTTATTTTTTGAAAGGTGAACTAAAGATAATATGTATAGTAATATTTTTTTTATGAATGTTCTATCAAACTATGAGGTATTTAGATAATAATTCATAGTTCCTTGAGGATGTTAGAAAATTCTTAATTTGATCATTGAGTTTGGAGATAATAAAGTGTGTTGGTGTAACTAAGAGGGGAGGGGTGAATCATTTACTACAAAAATAAATCTCAAATCCCTTAGATGTCAATATAAATCAAAACTAAACCTTGTTGTAACTCGATAAACACCAAGAAAAATGTTGTAACTCATTAAACACTAAAATAGCTTAGCAAACAGTTAACATGAAAATTTTAAGATATTATCTAAGATTGATATTAATTTAACTTAGTTGCAAACACATAAGAGAAATAGCATGAACATAAGATTTTAATATGGAAACCCAATTTGGAAAAAACCACCAATTGCAACTAGTTATTGATTTTCACTCTTCTAAAGTGAGCCCTATTAGGAGCCAACCCTGTTAAAGGTTACAAAACACATTATTAGGTGTGACCCTATTAGAGGATTTAATCATCTTGTTAGTAGTGGCCTTGTTAGAGGTCTTTAGACAATTCAATAGAAATTCCACCTTATTAGAGGATTTATAAGTAACTATTAAGCCAACTTTATTAAGAGATCTAGATCACTTGTAGAAGGTTAGATAGTAACAATGAGACTATTTGATTCCTAATGTAATTGAATTGCTAATTATAGATCTCAACTCTAGCTTGTATACGTGATTCTTCTTGATTGAATGTATCTTTGCATCTCAACAAGGATATTTTTCTCATCCTTCTAATTCACTTCCTCTAATAATCATCAAATCTTCAATTCTTTTCTACACATTCAATCCTTAACTTTACCTTATATTTATATCTTACACATTATCAAGTTGGCTTGAATACAACATAGAATAATTAATATTCATCTTCTAAGTTGGCTAGAACCAACAGACAATTCAATTGAACTCAATATGCCAAAACAAGAAAATCCTTTGTTAGTCAACCCTACTTGGTAGATACTAACTCAAAATGATTTTTCTATGTTAACCAAGTGAACTCAGTTATACTACATATTCACAAAGTTCCTTTGGTAATTGAGTGAGCTCGGTTAACACTCAACTTCTGCAAACTTTCCTTTGTTTCCTAGTGAACTTAGTAGATACTATCTTCTAAACTAGGAAAACTTTCGAATGCTCAAAAGATACAGGAAACTATCTTCAATTTCTGAGTGAGCTTGGCATACACTAACTAAAAATGATAGGACATTTTGTGTACCATCAAAGACTATACATAATTAATCAATTATTTCCAATAGACACATCATAGATCATCTTCCATTTATAGGTGTGTTGACTTCCATTCATCATACAATCTTATGTTTGGCATCTTGTGTCATATGTGCCATGGATTTCCAAAAGGAATCTCTTGCCAAGTTGCATATCCAAGGTGACAAGTCTAATGCTCTCCTCTTGCATGATAGCTATAAATTGAGCCTTCTTCCTCTCATTTATGGTCCTAATGCCTAAGTCCATAATCATCAAGCTTCAAGTCACTTCTTCTAATATTATCATAGCATTATAATTTCATAGAATTTTTCTTTTCAATTGTGTGCATCATAGGCAATTTGAGCTACATCATATGGGGAAAAGAAGGACATGGGAGCTACAACTATAGAGGGAGTTTTACTTTGTGTTGCTTTCTTTATTTTGGTTAGCTTTCATGGTACACTAGATGGTTTTTAGTGTATGTTGATTGAATTTAGTGATTTCTCATAGTATTTTAGATTTTTAACCCATTTTTTGATCCTACAATTGGTGAACCCTATATGAAGATCATTCTTAACTAACTTGGGTTTCTTGTGTTTGTGCTTGTAGGTGCAAGGAAGGAGCTTGTTTGGAAGGGTATAATGCTCATTTTCTCTCCCTTATCACACCTCATCTAATTAGGGATCCCAATAATATGATTTTAAGCTCTAATTTATGCATTTTTTAATCTAGCTATCCTAGGGTGCACTTTGCTCTATCAGGGCACACTTGGGACATCTAGGAAGCAATTTTAGGGCCTAAGAGTCACCATAACATCCATCTAATGTTCACATATTACTAATTGTGCTTAGAACAACTAATTGCACCCTTCTAGGCCCCAAGTTTACAATGGGTGCACTCTACACTATCTAAGCATACTTAAAAACTAGGTTTCAAAATTTTTAGTTTTGGGTCTTGTTTAGGCACCATTTTCCCACAACCTACTCCCACTCTCCCAACTGCACCTATAAACTACCAATTGCACCCTTCTGGGACCCAAGTGCACCATGATAATAGTTAGCACTAGCTAAGCACACTTGGGTGCTTCTTGAGTCATTTTAGCCTTCTGGGGTGTAGTCTGCTTTGTTAGAGTGCATTTGGTTCATAGAAAGCACCTATTTTGATCAAAATCTATATCTAGGGTTTCAATTTCCATGTAGGACCTAAAGTAGATGATTTTGTGTTACTAATGATCTATTTGCATCATGTGGTGATCATTGGGAGAAGACATTCATTGAAAAACTATTAATTCTTGTTTGTATGACATTTTTGAAGACCCGTGTACTTGTCCAAACTCTATGTGTGGTTTTTCTAGAGTAGATAACACTTCATTTAGTGCACTAAAATGAAATAATACTTGGTGTCTATACATTATTTATAACCCTAGGAGTTGCATGGATGTATCCTCTCCCCTCACCATTCATGGATCATAGGTGCAAGAGAAATCTATGCAATTTCTATAGAGAGGCATGCCTTGGACCCAAGACTCACCACTTGGTGAGCACCAAGATCCCTAAGGGATAAACTCAAAGAATTAATGGTCCAAATATAGGTCAAAATTCTAGCTACTATAAAAAATTCAATATGGTTAATACCATGTTAGCAGTATTGTTATGTGATAGCTCTCCTCTAGTACCCTTGTGGTGCATCAAACCCTGGTTCTTAGGGCTGGGAGACCTTCTGAGGAAGTTTATCATTCACTTGCCAAACAAAATTCCTACACTAAATAACTTAATTTAGAGGCCAAAAAACCTTCTATCCACTAGCTCATGGGGTCACCCATGCCCATGAAGACATCCCACATTCTCATGGTCCTTAGTAGAGAGAACAGTCCCTTGGTAAGTCATGTCCCTTGGGAAGTAGATCTTGGTAACCCTAATGAGTGAGTGAACTATAAGGGGGAACATATGGTGCCAAGTTTCTAATTTATCTTCTCTAGATAAGCATTTATGAACTTCAGTTCAAGTGGCAAATCACCGGATATAATCTAAAACTCTAGGTTGTGGTGTGTGTTTTCACTTTAACAACAAGTATTGTTATTTATTTTATTTTGTGTGTGTGGAAAAAATTAATCAAGATAAAACCAAATTGGAAGATTTACACCTTGGATACTATCAAAAATTACCAAAACACTACACCTCTTGTCAAGACATTGCAAAAATTTAGTCCAAAAGATTCAAGACTTGGAGAACATGGCAACTTGTAACCTTAGAAGTTCTAGGCATGACTTAAATTCCATCTTTTCATGGCATCCACTTGCATTTATAATTATTTGAACCTCATACATGAATTCTCTAGGAATCATATTTCATCTTCTTAGTCCTCACTTTGCATCACTTATCATTCATAGTACATTCCTTAGGCTTCAATTTGCATCCCCCAGTCCTTGCATTTCAACCCTTAATCTGCATCTTACATCTTTCATACTTGCATCCTTGAATGCTCAACCTTCATTTTGTGTGTCCTAACCATCATTTTACACCTTCATTCTAGTCTTAGCACTATTCTCTGCCATTTGGCTCACTATAACATCAATCTAGAAACCATAGAACCCAAAATCACCTTAGTTTTAGCCTAGCTTACCAATTTCACTCTAACTAGCCCCAAGTGCACCATGCATGTAATTGGTTCTATTTGAGTTCACTTGGTAGTCTAAGAACCCAGTTTAGACTTCCAAGTAGTATTTTGTGACCTTAGGAGTGTCATTAGGTGCCTAAATAGGCCCCCCTTTCTCAACATATCCTAATCGACATTCTGCATGTCCTAACCATCATTGTCTTCACTTAGGGATTCATTCCTTAGGTCATAAACCTCATTATACATCTTCACTATTGTCCTAACATCATCCCACACAATCTATCTCTTTGGCATCATAATCTGACAATCACCTAATCCAGAATCAACATACATTCAACCCAGTCTCCCAACTATTCCATAAAACTATCAACTGTAGTCAAACTAGCCCCAAGTGTACCATAGGCACAATTGGTTATGTTGGAGTAATCTTGGTGACTAGCAAGGCAATTTTGGGCCTCCAAACTGCAGTTTGGGACCCTAAAACTGCATTTAGAAGCCTCTATAGGTCCTCATTCTGCATATGACCCAAAACTTCATCCTACACCCCAAACTTCATTTTGCATCTTAGGACCTTTGCATAGTGCACATATAATTAGCATAACCATCATTTTTATCACCCTAAACCTCATTTTGAACCCAAAAAATTTGAACTTAGTCAAAAATTAGAACAAAGTATGAGTCCTAAAGTATCTCCTAGTGTTGATGGATGATGGATCTTGACTAGTCCTTTTGTCATTTTTGTCATTTTCCTTTGGTCAAACTCTATCTATGTATTGATGGTTTTAACCTTGTCATTTTTATAAAATTTATCTTTTCATCTTTTATCTGTTTTGGTCAAGATCCAAAGTCCATCTTCACAAGGTTAAACTCTTAGACAAAATACTTTCCAGAGATTGGATCCTAATTTCAAAACCTTGCATGCATCCTTGTCATAGAATTATCACATTTCTATCTCTCTAAATGTTATTTTTACTTACCTTGGTTTCATATCCCCTTCATCTTGAATTTTTCAAAACCCTAGCATCATTTCCAATATGAAACCCTATCAACCTGTCCATCAATCGACTTGTCTTCTTGATTTCATACCCTCATGTTGCATCTCCTAAACATCACTATCAATCTTAGCATACCATCCTTTGCATAATCCTACTTGAATATATCAACCTGTAACATCATTATCAAGTCCAAGATCCAAACCTAATATTCATTTTTCATATTATAGTCATTTTTACCTCCTTTAGTCAAAATCCAAAATTTTATTTACATTTGCATTTGCATAATTTCTGTAAGACATTTGCACATTGAATTTCAAAACCCTAGTTCATTTGGCACTTTCTCACATTGCATAACACTCCTAAACACCTAAAAATCCAAAAAATACTCATATCTTGCATACCTAATTCCATATTTCCAAATTTTTCCCTATTTTACCAACTACACCCCTATTTTACCAATTGCACACTTTAGGTGCACAGTTGGTAGTTTTAGTGCATAGTTGCTAGTTTCATAGTGCACCTTGTAATTAGGGATTTCATTTTAGGTTATAAAACCCTAATCTTCATCTCCATATCTTTGATTTCACCCCTAAACCCTAGAAAATATCCAAAAACACTCAAATCATTCACATTCTGCATATTGGTCACCCTAACACCTCTTTTTACCAATTGCATACCTTCTACTGACAAACTACTTACCTTCGGGTCCCCAAGTGCATGAAGGTTCACTTGGTACTATCTGAGCATAGTTAGTAGTTTAGACCCACACTTAGGAGGTAGAATATCCATTTAGGGTTTTTGCCATTGCACCCACATCCTTGGGTATCATGCCAACACTTACAAGGACACAATCAACTTAAAGACCTGAAGCACTTTATCAACCCTTATTTTTTGATGTACAAACACAACCCAAAGTGCAACCAAAAACTAATCCAAGGTAAAAGAAGAATAAGAAACCCCAACAAACATTTGACAAAGACCAAATTGAAGCATCACAACCCTTACTTTTGGACCCCTTAAGCATGTATTTGCAAGATCACAACCATCAAGGAATGATACAACCAACCCTAAACACTTACTATGAGATTCCCTTGAAGCACTTCCCCTACACATAGAATGATTCAACAGAGTTGTAATTTTGAACCCATATTTGTACCTATACCACCTAGATGTGGAAGTGTACCTACAACTCCCGAGGATGAAGAAACTCACCCGTTTGAATTTAGTAAACCTAACAAAAGTACCTTCAATCTGTTGGAATTTTTTTTAGAATAATTGAGAGGGGGTGGGGGGGTGAATCATTTATTTGAGGTCTAGATGTACAAAATAAAACTTCTCACAATTTAGTGAACCGTTAAAACTTTCTCAATCATGAATGCATTCATTTTGTGTTAACATAAATTGATATGTTACTATAACATCAACATGTAGAGGTATAAAACATAAAACATAGCATATCCATTAGTACACTTGACACAGTAATTTAATGTGGAAACCCAATTTGGGAAAAACTACCAGTAACATGCTACTCCTTTTTTCACTCTTCTAAAGTAATGCCCTATTAAAGTTTGCAACACACACTATTAAGTGTAACTCAATTAAGGGATTTCAATCACCCCATTAAAAGTGAGCCTTGTTAGAGGACTTTAGGCCATTCACTTGGAATGCCACCCTATTAAATGATTTTCCAATTAATGTTAAGTCAACCTTTCTCCAAAGTATTTACCCTAATCTAATAAAATTGTTAGAAAGTAACAGTAGAGTTTTGATTTGATACAACTTACAACCTTACTTGTAAATTACAAATCACTGTTTAGTCCTTAACTTTGCTTGGCTTCCAATATTTGTAGCTCTAACTACTTGTTCACCCTTCAAGCATTCATCCTTTTTAAGCCTTCTTGCTTAGTTCATCATTTCAAGCTTCTTCTCTTGGGTCACTTGATGAAGCAAACCCTTCTCCTTCTCATTGTCAGATTTTTTGCTTCCAAAACTCTCTAACCTCTATTCGACATTGCTTCATGACAAAAAATTCCTACATATAGGAAATTATAACTATTTTCCCACTCATTACCCATCACCAAAATTAGGGTTTTTGATAGATTAGGTAGGATAAAATGTATTTACCCCATATCTTGTCTTCTCTAGAAACTTCTCCTAGAATCCATTTGAATTCACCTTCAAAATAGTTTACATAAGATTTTGTACCTCCAGCTCATCAATCTTATCTTCCTCCTGATTCACAAGTTCCAAGAAAACAAACTCGTTGGCTTTTAATTGGCAAATCTTTGATCTTTTTCATAATGCAGTAGCTCGGCATTATCAATTTACTAATGCTCAACACACACTGTGTTACTCAACATCTACTATAAAATCACTTGACATTAACTAGATTTTACTGGTGCTCTACATCATCTAAAAATCACTTGGCTTCCACTAACTTGCTCAAAACCCATTAGCTTGCTCAGCATCCACTAGAAATTCCTTTCACTCAGCTCCAACTGACTTTTTGCTTAGCTTGCACTAAGTTTTCCCAGCACCTTCTATCAACTTGGTCAAGCTTCAAAAATGAACTTTGTCCAATCTTTTTCTTCTAAAATTTCTAAGTGTAGCTGACCATTTTGTAACCTTGAAGTAGATCATCAATACATTATGTTATCACTATCTTAACTAATTCTTGCACTTCAATACATAATCATAACTCAAACTTTCCTCTAGGTGCTTTCATTACATATTGTTGATTAAATCCTCCTCATCAATCAACTAAGTGATAGTGCTTGAAACATATAAGCAATTGTCTTATGAACATGTAGCAGGTTTGACATCAATGATAAAACAATGATTGAAAACACTTCTTTAACAATTATCTTACTCAAATGATCTTTTCAATCATATATCAACACAATCCTCTAAACATAAAAGGACTTTACACCTAAGTGATGATTCTGACATAGATTATGACATCAATAACAAAGAAATGCTAGGGCTTTCCATGACAAGGCTTTTCACAAAAACTTCAAACTTTTGGCAGCCCAAGAAGTTGTCAAATTTGATCCACACTTGGAGGGGCCTAAGTCCAAATATCAAAATAGACCAACACTTGAAAATATACAACCCATGATCAATTTGGACTTGGACAAGGGAAAACAACCTTTAGAGTTTTCAAACACAATGGTGAGACCTATAAGATCCCATCAAGAATCAACCATTGAAATCCTCCAAAGTACTTTTGAACACATCAACATCAATCCCTTGTTTGATGAACCTCCATCAATAAATGGCAACAAGAATCTTCCTAAATATCCCAAAAGGATGTTAAGACTTGATCTCAATCACATAATGCAACAATAGAATGTTCCTAAAGGGACTTGTACTCCAGGGATGCCAAACATACCTCCTTTGGAGGAAAGTCAACAAAGCACAACCTTTCTCCTAACTTTACCAAATATTATAACATCAAATTTTATGGAGCTTCCCATGAGTATACCATGTGAAATATCAATTGGAACAACCCCTATTGATATATAAAGGAAGATTCTTATTGACATTTCACCCATTCCCAAAAGGAACACATTTCATTTCAAAATCAATATGATGTCCCAAGGAGAAACATCTAACAAAAAGGAATCAAAACAACGACCCAAACATGATGTTCAATTCTCAAGGGAATGACCAACTTCCAAAACAATGACAACCTATAGTGGTACAAGGACTTAATGTTTCTAATACACAACCAACTCAAAATCCACTTAAGATGCATACAACATATCAACAACAACATCAACCACAAAAACAACCTCAAATGGTGCAAGGTTCCAACATCCCTAACACACAACACCATATAAATCCACTTGACTTACACACAATGTACCAAAAATAGTTCCAATAAGAAAAAGCCATGTTTTCTAAACAACAAGAGAAACTAAAATAATAGTTGGAATACCAAAGATTCCTAGAGAAAGGAATTGCCTATAAATGACATATAACTTGACAAACTCAATAGATGGCCCTACAAAAATAGTCACATACATGGTCTCACATGCAACTAATAGAGGTATCTCAACAAAAACCACAACAAATGGTACAACAACAACCACAACAAGTGATGCAATAACAACACATGGTACAATAATTGTAATCAATACCACAAGTACCACAACATGTATCACAACAAGGACCTTTTTTTCTTCGAGGTACTAACATACCTCCACCACCTAGAAAAACATCACTCAAATCTTTAGACATAGAAATGTTAGAACCGAGTAGGCATAGTCCTTGTCATAGCAATTGATCTACTCACATACACAAAAGACTCAAAGAGAAGACTTTCATGCAAAACCCTAATGAAGAGTTACTACAAAAATTGAAACAACTTTCCAAACAAGTCAAGGCATTAGGAGTCCAAAAGAAATAGGCTCTATACATAGATAGAGACTTACATCCTAATCTGTTTTATAAAAATTTGTATATGCCTCCATTTCAAAAATATTTTGAGGCACTAAGATTCAAAAAGTATCAAGGAAATGACAACCCTATTGATCACATCAAAAAAATTTGTACCTTTTGTACTAAACTCGATCATAAGCCCACCTACATCATGTGACCGTTCCCTTGTTCTCTAGGTGAGCCTACACTCAAATGGTACTCTAAACTTACTAGTACTATTACCAATTTAACATACCCCCTAAGTTGTTATGTCATATAATGAGCTAAGTGTATTTTAGTTGCTCAGAATACATATTACAAAATGGAAAGAATGCAGAAAGTAAAGTACAAGAATTAGTAAACAATAAAAATGATCACTTTTATTCAAAAAACAAGTACCAAAATAGTACATTTTTTATAGAAATATTCAAAACTATTTTGACAAGGTACAAAGTGTTAAAGTTTTACACAGTACTTAAATACAATGCATTCATATATCACAAGTATCCTCAAATCCTAACATAATATCTGAGTAAACACATTGTATAAGCAGAAAAGTATTGAAGAAAGATAAGAGGAAAGGCATCTATTGTCCGAATAGAAGATTTATTGTGTTGAATGTTGAAGGGTTGAACTCACATCTCCATTTGGGAATAAACCTGCAAAAAATAAAAGAAGAGATGGGTCAGTTCATATGAACTGAGCAATGGAAATCTTTCCAGTCATCTATACTCTACTATTCCTACAACATGGTTATTTAGATGACTATGTTAAAAGACAAGAAGGAAAGAGAGAAATTTGAAAAATAAAACATGTTTATGCTAATGAGTTTAATGCTTAAACAAAAGAAGGAGTTGCACTTCATGTATATGATAATGTCAAAGAAATCAGCAAGTCAAGTACAATCTACAATTATTCAAATTTTTTTTCACTCACAAGTGTAAGTACATCTGAACGAGCAATGTGAAATTCTCTAACCATGAGCATTTATTAGCAAGGAGAATGCATTAGGGGTTTATGCAAGGAAAATAACTCCAAACAGAATAAGTACATGTCAACTTGTAGAAATAAAGATTTAGCTATGGAGCAAAGTCAGCCGACAATATAAACTTATTTAGTTTTAGATTTTTGATGTTGCAACTCTAGCTATGAGTTACATGGAAATGTTAGATCAAAGAGTACTAGCAAGTTGATTTTTACATTAGAGAGTATCAACAAGTTGAGTTTTACATCAGAGAGTATCATCAAGTTGAGTTTTACATTAGAGAGTTACAAGAGTGTTGTTCAGTTCTTCAGAAGCACTTGATTAATTTTGAGCAAAGAGACAATGAATTACAATAGAAAAGTGTTGTAAAAATTGATGCTCTTGATGACAGCTATAGACTTGATGCTTATGAGGGGGACTTACTCATCAAAGATATTTATGATCTAAAGTTTCAAAATGAATATTTGAAATTGCATCTTGAACACTTCCATGCTGACATCACTCAATCTAGTAGTACAAAAGATGTCATTGTGCATTTAAAAGAAAATTTTTAAGGTAATCATTAAAACACTTTAAGTCAATTGCCTAGATAGATGATGGACCTGAATAAGCAACTTGAAGAAAGTAGATCATCATTGGTTGTAAGAGAGGATAACATCAAACAATATTATATGGCAATATCTCAATCTAACCAAAGGGTTCAAGAATTTTCAATGCAACATGTTGAAGATCACACAAAAATATGGAAAATCAAATAAAGGAACGTGATTGTATGCTAGCACATGAAACAACTGCCAATCTGATATAAAGGTCACATTCAAACATATACAACAATAATTCAAATTTTTAAAGAAGTATGGTATTTATAGTAACTATTTTTTTTAATACTAAAAACTAATAAAGAAATTTGAGAGGAACCTATTCATTTATTTCCAAATAGCAAGGAAAGAGAAGGAAAATGGTGTTTAAATAGCATAAAATGCAGATCCAAACCACAAGAATCTATAGTATGGAAAATAAAATCCGCTACCAAAGAGGATGCCATCCAAATAAAGACTATGAACTAGACCAATAGCCATTTACCAAGCACAAAAATCCATAGCACCCTCTCAAGATATGGTGTCTTCACCAAAGAAACATCTTATGACATCCAATACTAGCAAAGAAATCCATATTTTTTCTCAACTTCAAGCCATAGAAAGCCAAATACCCCAACAAATAATAGAGCTGGCCATGAATCAAGTACAAATCTGAACTAACAAGTCATCCAAAGAAAATGGCAACTCACATATACAGTAAAAAATGGTGTCCAAGGAGTATAACAAGTCATCCAAAAGAAACCTACATGGCAGATCAAAGTATAGCGTCTAGACAAACTAGATAATACCATCAAATGGCATCCAATGCAAAGAATAAAATAGTGCCAGCAAGAAATAACTCACGCAAAAATAAATAGAGGCCTTACAATAGGAAAAATGTCCATCCAAAATAAAACCTACAGACAAGAAGCCATCCAATAACCAACAAGAATACATGGTGTCTAAGTAAGGCAAGAAATTTGCAGGAGAAGGCATGGCCATAGCTAGGGTTTGAAAACCCTCTATTCCTCGTTCATACCTGAATGAGATATACAACAATGGACAAAACAAAATCCTTTTACCTTTGATATTTTTCTTGCCCTTTGCCATATTTTGTGGGATTTTCGAGTCCATGTATGGAGTCGTGCATTTTTATATTTTGAAACTCTATTTTTATTTACTTAAGTCTTAATATGTATTAAATGAATAAATGTCTATTTTTTATTCAATACATATTAAAATTTAAATAAATAAATAAAATAATTAAATATATGTTATAAGTGCTATATATATTAAATAAATTATTTAATACATATAACACTTATAAAAAATGTATGATTAACAATATTCCCTTTTATTATACTTATTAATACTAATGTGTTTACAATTAGTAAAATATAATGATAAAACATGTTAATATTAATAAATATAATAAAAAGAAGATATCACTATAAAATTAATATATCAAATGGTTACAATTATAAAAACCTTTGATTTGATTAATTAAATAAAGGGAATTAAGTGGAGTTAATATTTTAATGCCTAAATGCAAGGAGGGCTTTCAGTGGATATCTTTAGAGACGTTCAGTTAACTCTTTCATGCAAAAATGGATTGTTTGAGTTAACTAAATGTTACTTACAATATGAAGAGTTGAGTATGGAGCTATTTTTGGAGGTTAAGGGCAGTTCAAGTTTCTCATGCAATGATAGGGTAGAATAGTGCTATTTTTAGTAATTTATGGAGCAGTTAAGGGCAGTTATGCATGTAGTTTAGGATGAGAGCTTATTTTATGCATATTTTGCATAATTATGAAGAGTTTTACATGCTATATTTTTTGGTTATTTGAGGGATATGAGTTTATGTTTTATGCATGATTTTGAGGAGCTGGAGGTAGTTTTCCAGTTATTTATTAGTTGGGCAGGTGGTTGAGAGTAATTTTTAGAGGCTTCTTCATAGTTTTTATCATTTTTGACTGATTTTTCTTAGGCACAATTTTGGAATCTGAATTAGGGTTATGAGTTCTATATATTGTACATTCACCTCATTATGAGGGATCTTCTTTCTAATTCAGATTTTTGTGCATTACAAACTCTGAGTTGATTGTAAGAACAAATTTGTAGCAAAGATTTTTTTACCATTGGTTATAGAGATTCAATGGTTACTTCTCATTGATTCTCGTGCAATATTATGGATTTTTTTACTTTAATGTTGTGTTCACCTTCATTTAAGTTACATTTCTTATTGTAGATTTGAATCTTGATACTTGTGATTATAGGTCTTTGTTTGCAATCATTGTTCTTTTTGTAGAAAATTGGTGAAACCTAGGTTTCCCTTTCAAAGTAGAAGATCCTGGTCCTTGTGTAGAAACACTTTTGTGGTTGCATGTTTGTTTGAGTATTTTGAATCAATTATGTCTTTCATAATTCATGTTGATTTGATTAAAGTTGCATTCAAAGCCATTGATGTATCACCTCATTTAGGTTAGTACTCATTATTTTTCATTCACCTCTCAACCTTTATCTCATGTATAATTTAGGATTAGATGATCACTATTTAGGAATTGGCCTAGCTTCTAGAGATTCATCTCTCATTTTAGGACAACCCACCACCTGAGAGAGTTTTCATGTTTCAATAGGATGGCTACATTTTGCATCTTGCTATAAGCACAATCCTGATTGACAAGTACCATAAAATCTTGGTCAAAACTAGTAGAAAAATTCATCCCCCACTTTGCCTTCAACATTACAAATGATGTAATACTTTTTTATTTATGATCAACTAAAAAAAAGAGAGTGTCATTTATCACATTCTTATTATGCTGGAGAAACTTAGTCAGTCAATTCTCACTAAAAATTCTTGAAGAACAACAAGTTAATCTATGCATTGAAAACCTAGTCCCTAACTTAATGTATGAATTCAAGATCAAAAGTCCAACCTTCATTTCCAAGTTGATGAAAAAAGGGGCTAGTATTGAAGATGCCCTCATTTGTAAGGGTATCCTTAAAACTAATAAGGAAAACAACAGCAACTCATCTAATGACAAGGAAAAAAAAATCTCCAAAAACAAAAATGTAACCAGTAATGGCATTGTGAGTGCAATACAACCCCAAGTGACTTTAAAAGGTGTAAACCCTACAAATTCACAAAATCCCAATCAAATGCCACCTCAACAATAGAAAATTGAAACTTCCACATATGATAGACCTTGGAAACATCCTTGAACCAAAGATAGGAAATTCACACCCTTGAGGATACCTCTTGAGACTACACTACATCAATTACTTAGTAATAAATTCCTACAATTACCCTTGATTATAGATGAACCATTAACTAAAGCTTCTTTGTGGGATGAGAAAAAATTGTGTGACTACCATCACACCAAAGGTCACAAGACCTCATTATTCTTTGAACTAAAACATGAAATACAAGACCTTATCAATGATGGTATAATTACTTTTGGTCCTTCCTTACTAGTAATCGATGCTCATCATACCATCTTTAAAGATATTTTGGTAATCATGACAAAGAAAAAGCATCCAGTTTAAACTCAAACTCAAAAGCTAATGTGAACTACATGTGCACTAGATATGACTACACCATCAACTATTTTCATAAGTCTAACTCTCGCATATCTACACTCACCCTAAAGGTTGAGGATCCTTGTTGGACTATCACTATGCATCATACCAAGATCACTCTACCTAGGGCTCCTTCTATACCTACTACCTCTACTAGACTTACACCCCCTAATAGACCTAATGCTCCTACTTCATCTAATTATAGCATTGTTGACCAACTCGACAAGACCCCTACACAAATATTCATCTTGGACCTACTACGTGTGTCCCCCCAACATCAAAAGATCTTGGATCAAGCCCTCAATGAGTTAGTAGTACCAGATAACATTGATGTTTCCCATTTCCAAGCCATGGTTGGGAACTTATCCAAATCACAACATATCACCTTTTCCCCTCAAGATATCAAACCCAACCATAATGACCTCCTTCACCTTGAAGTCTTTATCCATAATGCCAAGGTCAAATACATCTTGATAGATGGTGAAGCAGGATTGAATATTTGTACCCTTAAAGTTGTCAAGGGTTTGGGTTACTCTAAAGATGATGTAGATCCCTCTTGTAGAATCACAAAAAAGGCCTATGATGATGGTGGATGCTTCTCCAAGGGAGTCATCAAATTACCCATAAGAGTTGGTCAAGCTACTAAAAATACATTATTCCAAGTCCTAGATATTAAAATGAATTATAACATGATACCAAGATGCCCTTAGATCCATGCTATGAAAGTAGTGCCCTCTACATGTCACCAATGCTTAAAATTTTCCTATAACAATATAGAGGTTACCATCCCTGGTGATCTAGACCCATTCTAATTCTCTGCCAATCATAGAGGAACTATTGCATACCAAGTCCTAACAAACCATGCGAAAAATCCACTTGAGCCCTCCAAATATGTTGACCCTTCCAAACTCTCATCCACAATCAAAGAAAAGCTTAAAATTGAAGACCAAGGTTGTGGTGAGTATTCCATGTCATAGGCCTTTGATATTAGGAAACTCTCTCTTTTTCCCAAGTCATATGGTAAATCAAAACTTATGTAGATCAAACCTAAATTCACATTTCAAAGGAAACCTTCTATGACTTTCACTAGTAGAGGTGGCCTACATGAAGAACATGTTTATCAAAATACATCTACATGGATTGAAAAGGCTAAAGCAAAGCAAGAGCCTATTCCTATATCCCCAAATAAGTATGGACCTAGATTCACCATCATGTAGAAAAAGGGATATGATAGATGTTGTGGCCTAGGACCTCAAAAACAAGGTTTTATTCAGCCCATCATTGTAGAAGGATGACCTTGTAGCCTAGGACTTGGATTCAAACCATCTTTTTTGGGTCTCCCTAATACTGAGTCATCCTCATCTAATAATGTGAACCCTTTGACTGATGAATAGGCATCTAAGAACACCCCACTTGAACCCATAGAACCTACATCCAACATTGATGACCTTGATAACTCCTTTAGCCTTGGCCACATCTTTGATCTTGATGAATTACCCATACATGATAAGAAAATCATTGGCAATTCCACTAGCCCCTCAATTTTTCTAGAATCTTATGATGAAATAAGTTGGGACCCAAGCACTCCCACCTCTGAACATGGCACTTATGATCCATTTGATAGAAACACCCATATCCTTGCCTTCAACCAAAGATTATTCAATACCAATGATGGAATTTTCATAGTTTACCCTGAACTTATTGATTGGGACCAACAAGGACCACAAACATTTGACTAGTTTGAAAATGATGATGCCATTGTAGAATTCTTTGAGCTCCATGAAGATACCACAAGTTAGGATTTTCTACTGACCTAAACATCATGGCATGCTTTGGGGAGCCAACTCCATCTTCTAGTCACAAAATTGGAAAAATAGCAAAAAAAGACAAAAGTAAGCCTCTTGGTGAAAACCAAAAGGCACCATTAGATCATAGAAAAGTAAAAATAAAGGATGTATCCAAGGGTGAAAACCTCTTTGGGGAACCCAAGATGAAAGATTGGACTTACCCCCATTGAAGGAAAGATCAATGTTACTTGTGGAAATAATAGAAGGGATAAATTTGGGAACATGTAACAACCCTAAGATCATAAATTTTGCAACCTCATTATCACCAGAGGAAAGAGATGAATTTGTCATATTATTTCTAGAGAAGCAAATCAACTTCACCTAGTCTTCTGCAAACATGCCTAGATTAGATCTCGAGCTAGTCCTTGATCACTTGCCATTAAAAATAGGAGTGAAACTAGTAAAGAAAAAGTTGAGAAAGATCCATCCTCAAGTTGATCTCCTTGTCAATGCTGAATTGAAGACATTTTTGGGTGTCAAATTTTTTAGACCCATTGACTATGTAGAGTGGGTATCTAATCTTGTACCAGTAAGAAAACACTCTGGGGCCATCCAGATATCCACCAACTTCCATGATCTTAACAAGGCATGTCCTAAAGATGATTTCCCATTACCAAATATAGACATCATCATAGACATGATAGTTGGATATGAGATTTTGTCACTAATGGATGGATTCTCTAGTTACAGTTAGATAAGAATAGCTTCTGAAGCCTGAAGATCAACACAAAAAAACTCTCACATGCCCTTGGGGAACATACTACTGGAATTTCATGCCTTTTGGCCTTAAAAATGTCAGGGCATCATATCAAAGAGAAATGACTACAATCTTCCATGGTTTCATGCACATCCTCATGGAAAACTATGTATATGACTTACTTTGCAAATCCCCCAAAAAAAATTATCATTACTGGGTATCCTAAATCAAATATTCAATAGAATGGAAAGCTATAAGCTCTGTCTAAATCCAAAAAAGTGTGTATCTAGAGTTGTTTATGGAAATATCCTAGGGTATATTATTTCTCAATAAGGCATCAAAGTTGATCCTAAGAAAGTAAAAGCAATATGCCTCCTCCACAAAATCTGAGGACATTAAGAAGTCCACAATGGAGATTAAAGTCTATCTATAGGTTTATTGCACAACTAGAAAAAAAGTGCCACTCCTGTCAACACCTATTATGTAAGGGATTATCTTTTCAATGGAACAACTAGTGTGATGAATATTTTCAACAGCTCAAAGACTATCTTCTACATCCACCAATTTTAATGGCTCCCATTCCAAGAAAACCATTCATTACATATATGTTATGGAGACAAAATTAGGAGCTCTCATAGAACAAAATAATGAACAAGGAAGAGAGTGAGCCATTTACTAAATCAACAAAATAGTTGTGGGATATTAACTAAATCATTCACTCATTGAATGAGCATTCCTTGCCATCATCTTTGTAGCCTAAAAGCTTAGAAATTACATGCTCCATCAAAAAATAATGCTTGTCACTAAGATTGATCCATTAAAGTATCTCCTAAGCAAGGCCCCTCTCATAGGGCACTTAGCCAAATGGGTTATGATCCTTAGTGAATTCAACATAGAATATATAGACAAAAAGGAAATCAAGGGGAAAGTGATAGCTAATCAGTTAGTAGAAGCACCTATGATAGATGATCATCCCATGTTGATATAATTTCTAGAAGAAGCCATATTTAACATGAATATAGCTAATGAATGGAAGATTTACTTTGATGGCTCACATACAAGAACTAGTTCAGGAGTTAGCATTATGTCTATCACTCCCTAAGGAGACATAATCCCCAAGTCATATTGGATAACATTTAATTGTACAAACAAAATAGCAGAATATGAGGCAATTATTATGGGACTGAAGCTAGCTATCCAATGGAGAATACAACATTTAAAAGTTTTTGGTGATTCCTAAGTAGTCTTCTACCAAGTCAATGATGACTATGAAATCAAAGATGAAAAATTAATGCCTTACAAATAAATGGAAAATTTCCTCAATCAAAATTTGTTACTATCCCTTTTCACTATGACTATTATCGCTTCTATGATTGATATGCCTCAAAATGTCGAGCATTATGAGTTCCTTGTTGAGCAACTTTTGATTCCATCATTTGAACTCTCTCAATTTGAGTTCATGTATAGACTTGTTGGTCCTGATTCCCCTTGCTTTCAAGACATTTATGATTACCTACATGCCCAAATCCTACCCCCTGACTTATCCAAGAATGAATGTCAAGCCTTTATTTGTCAAGCCACTAGATAGTCATCATTAGTGATACCCTTTACAAGAGATCCTTTGACCAAACCCCTCTCAAATGCCTTGACTCGCAAAAAGCTGACACTGCCTTACATGAGGTTCACAAAGGTATATATGGAGGTCATTTCAATGGTTCGAGTCTAGCCAAGAAGCTAGTAAGAGATTGATATTATTGTCCCACCTTGGAACAAGATGCATATGATTTTTCTAAAACATGTCATATGTGCTAGATACATAGTAATCTAATCCATGCATTAGCACAAGAACTACAGTCGACTATATCTCCATGGCCCTTCTCACAATGGGCATTTGATTTTGTTGGAGCTATTTCTCCTTCCTCTGATAGCCATAAGTTCATCATCATAGCAACATAATATTTTTCCAAGTGGGTTGAAGTTATCCCTCTGACTTTCACAACTAGAAAGAAAATTTCAAAACAAAGATGTGGATAAGCTATTATTACTAATAATGGTAGTTCATTTCAAAAAAAAGATGTGGATAAGCTTTGTGATAAATACATCATATACCATGTATATTATAGCATTTACTGTAATCACCTAAAAATGGTCATCTAGACTATTAGCCCCCTTTTTAATATTTTGGCTAAATTAATTTAATCATTTACCTAGACCAAATTGCTAATAATCAATTTATTTGATTGTAACCTATAGTTTCACTATGCTATCCTAAGTTTATTATTTGATTAAAAGAACATGTCCCCTTTTAATTAAATAAAAGATCCCATTCTTCTAACCCACTTAAAGTGCACACATAAATTCCTTTTTCTATTTTGTAATTAAAAGAAAAGGCTTTGTGACTTTTGTCTTATATGAGAAGTCAACTTATATTCTATTGGTTGACTTGTGTGTGCACATGGATCACTCCTCTTTTCAAATTTCATCGTTGATCATCTACCATCTTCATCTTAATCTCTACCGTCTATACAACTTTAAAAGGGAGAGAGCTTTCCTCCTCAAAGCATCCATCCTCATTTTGAATATTGTTATGCTGCAGGTTTTCTAACAAGTTTTTTTGGAGCTTTGTGGGGAACTTCTATTTCTTGTCTACATTCTCTCATCCATGGCATCATGGCATTCTAGCTTAGCTTAGCTTTCATTTTTACATGTAGCTTAATCTCACATAGCTTAATAATGGTATTATAACACTCTCATACATGTTTTAGCATAGCTCCACTTTGCATCTCATTCTAGCTTAATCTTCATTTGCATTGCATTCTTGAGGAACTCCTTGGGACATTTGCATTCTTGCATCTTGTCTTTGGAACCTCCCATTGCATGGTTTAATAGCAAGAAGATTATCTTTAAGGCTCATCTGAAATCCCTTGAACTTGAAATACACTCTCTTGCACTCCATGGATAGGGAGCTCTAAGCCAGCATCCAAGCATTCCAAACTCATGGAATCATTTGGATAGAAGGGTTTAGAGTGGGACACTTTCGAGTGTACATTTTTGGCGCTCGCCGTGGGGCTTGAATCAAGTTTCTAACTCCATTTGCTTTTATTTTTCATCTATGATTTTTTACAGAAGCATATTGGATCTAATCAAGTGCTTTTATAGAATTATCACTTTGGTTTTAAGGACAACCCATAAGTAGATTGGTTTGAAGGTCAAAAATCTAGTTGGTTTAAAGATTTGATCATATCTTTTAAATTTCTTGGAGTTTGGTTCTAATTTTTTTTTTTTAGGTTGGGTATATATTCAAAATTTCTCAGTATGATTTTTAGAGCATTTTGACATGATTTGTGGAAGTTATGATATATTTTTTTTCCATGAAAAGTCATTTTTGGTTGCACATCAATGTATTTTTTAGAAAAACTTACATCTCTAGAATTTTTTTTCAATTCTAATAGGGGTTCTTTCTTTTTGTTTTGAATTTTGAACTTGTATTAAAGATCAAAAATTCAATTTGATAAATTTGGTCTGTTTTGACAAAATGAGTCTCTAGGGCACAAATAAGGAGATTTTTTTGAATTTCTTGCATTATTGGAAAGCTCTCTAGTTTTTAGTAGGGGTCTATTCTTTAAATTTCTCTTTTTGGATCTAAAATCATAGCAAACAAGTCCAATCTTGTTGACTAGGTCAAAATCAAAGAGTAAAAATGAGAGCATTTGTGATTAACTTGCACTTTTTTTGCATGCACTTGGTTGGAAGATAAATTAGATTTTTGAGGCAACTAACCACTTTTTATTGTAGATTTTTATGTTAGTTCACACTAACTTTTGGTGCTAATAAATTGTGATTGCAGGTTGCCATCCTTATGAAAAAATTTGAAACATTGCATAAAAAGAACGCATGTCAAAGCTTCAAATGTGCAAGGGCTACTAACATTGTTTGTAGGGCTGTCCAAAGTATAAAAAGCAAAACTTTCTTGATTTTTTATTTTCATGTGAGGCATTAACTAATTTTTCATTTTTCATAGGCACATAAAACTTGTGATTGAAGTCTTTTGGTAATAGGAGAGTATGCTCTTCACCCTTGTGGTGAATTAGAAATCTTGACTTACCATTTGGTTTCAAAAGCAAGGGGTAACTAAATCTTCCTGGTGTGTTTGGGAGAAAAAAATTGGAATAGGAGAGTATGCTCTTCACCCTTGTGGTGAATTAGAAATCTTGACTTCTGAAAGTTGATCCACTCTTTGTGTAGTTGGAATCCTTTAGAGGGCCTACTCTCGGACAACTTGAGAGGAATGACCCAAGTGGGGACAAGCAGATTACCTAGCTCTTCCAACCCAATATAAACTCAAGGCTATCAAGGACACAAAACTTTGGTAGACATAGTGTTTGTATTTGCCTGGTGTGATCACTTATGGGATTTTGATCATAGGGAGATCACTAGGCAAGAATGCTTAAGGTACTCTTGTGATTGCGAGATCGGTTACTCATCACAAGGTGAGGTGTCCTATAATTGGAAGCAAGAGGAAGAATATAAATGGAAGCCCTATCTAAACACCCTAAGGTAGTAACTACCCTTTTTAGCCGCTCAACTTCTTGGTGCAAGGATCGATCCTAGTGGACTACCTGGATCACCCCAAGATTTTACACTCACCATATGTGTTCCCTTGGTTGTGCTTATGAAACTTCCATGACAAAGCCAATATCTCTTGTGGGAAACCACTTGGTGTGAGGAAAAGGAGCATTAAGTGTGGGTCAAGTTGTTGAGTAATGAACCATGTCCTTTAGATAGATATTGCTTGATGTGTTCTCAAATGTGCTATACCTGGTTAAATCTTTGGAACATACACATGATGATAGTTATATGGATTTCTTTTAAGACCTCACATATGCTTGTATCATGCAAGGTTTCTTTGTCCCTTGCTTGATTCTTTGAAGATTACTCCATGTGTCACTATCTTTCTTGGAAAGAAATTGTTTTTGAACATCAAACTTGCTATGCTATCAACTATTGTCAAACTTTTTCAACCAAGTCAAAGCGTCAAGTCTTAACATTTTTCTTGTGTTGCTTGCTAAGGGGAGTCTCATCATTTGACTTTGATTTGCTATGTCTCTAGTTTTTGAACATGTTTAAAGTGGCTCTTTGGTTTTAGTGCTCTTGGTCTTTCTATCTTCATGGTCTATGTCCACTTGCTAGTTATCTTTTTTCTGAAATGGTTGCCTTGATTTCTTGACTACACTCTTGGGTTGGAGAGTTGTTCACTTATCACCCTGCTTGCTCTATCTATTTGGCTATTTGGGCATCTTTCCTAGCTATTGACTTGAGTCATTCATGTCATAAGTTTCTTGGACATATTGTTTGACAAGTTTCTTTAATCTCTATCTTTACTATCTTGGCAAGTGAACACTCTACATCCTATAGTTTCAACATCAAGTTATCTTCTAGGCTCTTTTATGCTTGGCTTTGCATCTAAAACTATGGGATCTAAACCTTGTGCTATCAAACCTTGGCCAAATCTAGATGATCATGATATCCTCCATGCTACTAAAGAGTTTCAAGATCTATATACGCAATACAAAGAACTAGAAGAGACAAATGATCTTTCTTACCTTTATCTCTCTAAGCACATGACAAAAATGAAGTCTAAACTTGAGAAAAGGTTAGAGGAGAAGATTGCATCATTACATGAATCTTCCTTAAGGTCTTTACATGCATGTGAGTCACCTTCTTTGAGGTCATCCTCTTCTTCTAGGTCTACATGCTCTACTTCAAGACATCAAATGTCTTCATCTTCTAGATCTAAAGACCACTTTAGAGAACAAGCAAGTGATACCTCTTTTGAGCCTATGCCAAAATTTCATGATGAACCTATATTTGACCAAGATAATGATGAATACATGGATGCATACCGTTCACTTGAGAAACAACAAAAGGACTCTAGACATACTTCTAATAGAACTTTTGCTCCCTTGGAAGATTCTTATGATGACACTTTGCAAAAACTTCTTGGCAATAACATCATCATGTTACCTAAGTCTAGCTCATATGGAAACCCATTCTTGGATATCTATTGTGCTTATCATCAACATAATGAGCATAGTACTTTATATTGCATTGAACTTAAACATAAAATCCAAGATCTTATTGATACCTCTAATGACTCATGTGATGAGGATACTTTTCTTGAGAAAGATCATATTAATGAACCTATGTCTAGTGATGGTTTCCTTGATACCTCCACTTCTTCCAATACTCATACACCTCCCAATACTTCAAATATTTCCATCATGCCTCTATCAAATAAAGAACCTAATGCTTTTCATGTACAGTATTCTTATCCTCAAGGGCTACCTCTAAAAGAAACTCAAGCTAACCTTCACTTGGCTGCAAACTTTTTCCATCCTACTAATCCTAAAAATCCTCAACCTTCATGCACTACTATGCCTAATCCAAGCACTACTCCATTCACTCTTCATTCTCCCTTGTCCTTAGAATGAGCTCCATGTCAAGAGGACTCTAAAAAATAAAAAGCTATAAATGTTAAGAAAGATCAAGATCAAGCACCCTTTCATCTCTTTCAAGATTTTTCCCCTCCATATCCTATATCTTGTCCACCTCCTAAGTATGATGAAGATACCACTTCCATTATCTCCCTTGAGCTTACTGAAAATTATGAGAAAAGTTCCCTTCATATGCTATTCAAAGCTACTTGTCAAGATCAAAGCATCTCGTCATGTTCTACTTCTCCACATCCACTTCAAAATTGTGCTCAAGCTTCAAGTGCTTCTATTAAAAATGTTGTTCCTATCAAAGGTACTCATGAGTCTATTGATGGCTTTGACCATGTTGCTCACTCTAAAGATGTTGATATCCCTTCCCACTATCCCTTTGCATCTTCTAAATCTATCCTTGGTCCTTATCCATCTAAGCTAAAGCATTCAAACCTTCCATCCATATTGGGGCCTTATGTTCCTCCATCTCCTACATTCACTCCTAGCTCATGCCCTAGCTCTCCTATAATACCTCAAGATCAACAAAGACACTCATCCTTGATGAATTTTCACCCATCTATACATCTAAACCAGTCATATCATCCTTATTCATCCAAAAATCCCAAATCCTTTGGAAGTGAGAATAAACATAAGAATCCATCAAAAAAATAAGATCACTATGTCCCATCTAATCGACATGCGAATGCTAAGAAGGAGAATTCACAAAAGAGACCACAAAGGTCCACTATTAAAAAAGATAAATTAAAGAAAATATGGGTTCCTAAACCCATTATTGAAGAAATGTGTTTTGAAGTATCCAAAGGAAAATCTAAAGCTATATGGATTCCCAAGTCTCTTTTAGAAGACTTGAATATTTAAAACACTTCAAAGTTGACATTCAAGCTTCCAAAGGCTTCCATTCCATCTTCTTCCAAAAATCTTCCTAAAAAATATTCCAAAGCCTTCCACTCCACTTTTTCCAAATCTCTTCTACCACCCCATACATCTAAACCTCAAGCTACTTCATCCATGATTCCTCCATCATTTAAATACCCTTCAATGTGTGTGTCAATGTTGATCTTGTCCAATATTTCAACTACCCTCATGAAATCCTCTAAATCTTACACTTAGTTTCTATACATGAACTCTTATCCTCAATATATTCTTCCTACTACCATTTCTCTTTCATCACCCTATCAACATCTTTGAGCATACCTTTCTATGGTCTTGGCTTAACATGACTTATCTTTCCTATAGGAACACTATCTACATTCAAAAAGCTTGAGCTCTTTCTAAAAATTCAAAAAAAATGAAAAAAAAAAAAATGAAAAAAATGAAAATGTGCCTTGGTGAAAACTACTTCTTGTGGCACCTTGGTAGCAAAAGTAAAGAGAAATAAATTTATCCTATGGTGAAAACTACTTCTTTTGGCACCTTAGATAAGTACCATGATGAAAACCTAGCAAATAGGTGTCATGTGTAATTCTTCCATCATCCATCTATCCCTTTTTCTCTCTTTGATCTTGACAATGTTGAGCTATCTTTGTATATTGGCTATCTTATCCATGAGATTCTCTATTTTTGCTTTCTCATTACCTCATTGCCTCCATCTTGAGATTTATTTTTATTGCTCTATCCCATTGCTATCCTATCTAGTTGACCCCTTGGTCTTGATCATAATAAATGAAACATGGTTCTCATAGGTCTCTTGACATGGCTACTTTTTTGGACTACACACTTCATGCTATCTCACTTGTTGGCTTCATTGCTTATCCTACATGCTATCTTTCTCATTACTTCCATTGATTATCCAAAATATGCTACATATGACTATTTCACTTCTTTCCCTAGCTTGGGTACTCTTGAGGAGTCAGTTCTTGAGGATCACTTTCACTTGCTTCACACTCCTTTCTTATCCATCTTTGTCTATCCACCAACTTTCTACTCCATCATGTCCTACACCTTGCTAGACATTGGGAGAAAATTATGTGATCTTTCTTGAGAACTAGTAATATCAAAATTATTGTAAAAAATCCAAAAGATCATATATGATGCTAAAAAATCCTAAAAATTAGAACAATGCCCTGAAAAAAATGATCGTCTTAGTGAAAACCTAGCAATAGACACTTTGATGTATCACCAAAAAAATTCAAAAATTCAAAAATAAAAAAAAAATTGAAAAAAGTCCTGAAAAAAAAAATTTGTCAAGTGGTGAGAACTTGGAAACAGGCGCTACTTGAAACCCTCGCACCTATGTCTATCCATCTCAATCATCCACTTCGCTACACATTTCCTAGCTTGGAATTGTTTCTTATCCTCATCTTGGGGGCATAGCTACTTAGCCTATTGAGGTATTCTTGTGCATTAGGGTTTCTTTGACAACTCACAAAATAGTGTTTCTCTACACTTCCCCCACCTTGACATCTAATGGTTTTTAACACTTTTTAGATAGTTTACCTACGGTCTCCGATGTCATGATATTTCTCACTATCAGAATCAAGTCTTGAAGAAATGGCCAAGTGACTTAAACACACACACTTTAACACTTAAATGACGGAGCTATGCTAATCTTTATCTACTTTGTGTGATGTCTATGATGATTTCTTTACTATATGTTCCATCCCTAATAGTCTTTCAAGGATGTCATTGACTAAAAGACTGGGGGCATGGGGCATGTTTTCTTGATTTCTGCTTGTGGGTATCCTTTGTTTGTCTATAGTGTTATAAGAATTTATGCTTGACCTATTCAACATTTTGACTTACAAATGTATCATCCTTGACTATTTCGTAAGACTGCACTTGGGGTTTATCCTGGCGCTTATGCCTTGATACAGGTGTAATCTTGCTAAATTAAACTTAGGGAATCTAATTGCATAGTTATCTTGACTTACATGTCTCTGATGCTTAGATTGGATTTCCACATACCTATCTAATATTGATCATATTCATATCTCCATAGTTATACTAGTGATGGTTGTATGATCTCATGATGTCCCTAATAAATGCTCAATGATGAAATTAAGTCTAAATGCTATACACTTCTTGTTGGTAAACCACTTTTCATATTAGCTTTCACTTTAGGTTCATTTTCTAGCTTAGTCTTGCATTCTTGCATATGGGGAGAGCTCTCTCTTCATCTTTTTGTGGACATATCAGCTAACTCCTTTCATATATTTCTTTACTTTCTTCTTGTTCATGTCTTTTCACCTTCTTAATCTTTCACTTCATCTCTTTTCTATCTTATCATCACATTATATAAATTTTTGACTTCTTAAATAATTTCAACATCCTAGATTCATTTTCGAGATTGAAATCCAAATTCAAGTTCATCTTGATGGTCAAAATTGTCTTTTAAAATTTTACTTTCTTTTGAGCAGTTAGCTGACCTTTTGAGGTCTAATCTCTAAATCATCACTGGGGCATCTTCATTTCTTCATGTCTTCATCATTTCCATACTTCATATCTACTTCAATTCACTATTTCATGTCTAAAATCACCTTTCTACTCATTTTGACCTAATTTTTATGCTATATCCTTCAAGGTCAACTCTAGTCAAACTGGGGCATTTTATCAGTTACTTATAGTCATTCTTGGGTTCTAATCATCTATCTGTCATCTTGGAAATTGTTATATTCTAATTTTCTCATGTCTAGCCAGTTTTTGCATCCCCTTACCTTGTTTCAATTTTGATCCCGAGGGGGTAGAAATAGTCTATCAATACTTGCTACAACTATCTACTTCTTTGTAGCATTTGTTTGATCTTTTCACTTGCTCTTGATCTGTCTACTTTGCTAGGTGTTAGTATTCTTCTTGAATTCTGACATCATCTCTATCCTAGTGTTTAGTACTACTACTATCAGACTATACATTCAAGATTTGCTATCTCTTTCTGCATTTCATTTTTCAAAATCAAATATCTATTTCTATTGCTACCTTCTTGGCTTCTATTTTCTTTAACGTAATGTGTTCCCAAATCGATCACACATTAGTCAAAGAGGGGTAAATGTAATCACCTAAAAATGGTCATCTAGACTATTAGCCCCCTTTTTAACATTTTGGCTAAATTAATTTAATCATTTACCTAGACCAAATTGCTAATAATCAATTTATTTGATTATAACCTATAGTTTGACTATGCTATCCTAAGTTCATTATTTGATTAAAAGAACATGTCCTCTTTTAATTAAATAAAAGACCCCATTCTTCTAACCCACTTAAAGTGCACACATAAATTCCTTTTTCTATTTTGTAATTAAAAGAAAAGGCTTTGTGACTTTTGTCTTATATGAGAAGTCAACTTATATTCTATTGGTTGACTTGTGTGTGCACATGGATCACTCCTCTTTTCAAATTTCACCGTTGATCATCCACCATCTTCATCTTGATCTCTACTGCCCATACAATTTTAAAAGGGAGAGAGCTTTCCCCCTCAAAGCATCCATCCTCATTTTGAATATTGTTACGCTGCAAGTTTTCTAACAAGTTTCTTTGGAGCATTGTGGAGAACTTCTATTTCTTGTCTACATTCTCTCATCCATGGCATCATGGCATTCTAGCTTAGCTTAGCTTTCATTTTTACATGTAGCTTAATATCACATAGATTAATAATGGTATTGTAACACTCTCATACATGTTTTAGCATAGCTCCACTTTGCATCTCATTCTAGCTTAATCTTCATTTGCATTGCATTCTTGAGGAACTCCTTGGGACATTTTCATTCTTGCATCTTTTCTTTGGAACCTCCCATTGCATGGTTTACTAGCAAGAAGAGTATCTCTAAGGCTCATCTGAGAGCCCTTAAACTTGAAATACACTCTCTTGCACTCCGTGGATAGGGAGCTCTAAGCCGACATCCAAGCATTCTGAACTCATGAAATCATTTGGATAGAAGGGTTTAGAGTGGGACACTTTCGAGTGTACATTTACCATCTATAAGGAAATGGCCAAGTAGAAGCATCTAATAAGACCATTGTTAAGATTCTTCAAAAGACTCATCAATCATTTTGGTCAAGATTGGCACTTACAACTAAATCTAGCTCTTTGGGCCTATAGAAAAAGTGTACATGCTCCTACTGGTGCAACACCATACTCTCTTGTCTATGGCATTGAGGCTAAACTTCCCATTAAAGTTAAAATTCCATTATTTAGAGTATCCCTACAAGATGTTCTTGATAATGAAAACTACAAAATATCTAGACTCCATGAACTTGAAATGCTTCATGAGCAGAGGTGAGCTGCCTTGACACATCTACAAGCTTACCAAAACTAACTAAAATGAAGCTATAATAAGAAAGTCTAAGATCATCATTTTGGGATTGGTGATCTAGTCTTGAAAATGAACTACAAGACTCAACAACATAGAGAAAAACTAGGCAAATTTGAACCAAATTGGGAAGGACCTCATGTACTTACTATAGTATTTGGGTCTAGGGTATATCAACTTGTGACTCCAAAGGGTGAACCACTACCCATGTCCATCAACAACATGAATCTCTACAAGTACATTACTCAATTCTATCTAAATGTCCTAAAAAAAATTTTAAAAGGGGCAAAAAGTCCTAAAAAATAGCAAAAAGTCCCAAAAAGAAAGAAAGAAAAAAGTGAAAAAAGTCATGAAAAAATGGGTGCCTTGGTGAAAACTGGAAAACAGGCATCTTGGCATGAAAATTTGAGTCAAGATAAAATTATGTTCAAAAGTGAAAACTTGGCAAACAGGCACTTTGGGAAAGTACCATGGTAAAAACTTGGCAAACAATTGCCATGCATAATCAGTTATTGCTCCTCCATCTATTAGGATTCCATCTAGTGTTTACCCCTTCTATCATTCCCTGATCAAAATCCTTCATATTGCAAGAGATCCTTAGTCCTTGTCATGGCCCATGAACTAGTTAATGTCCATTTTTATCTTACCCAAGCATAACCAATCTATAGATACTCTATCTTTGGCCTTTGTAAATAGTTTGTACCTTGTCTAGGGGCATATCACCTACACAGTGTGTGAGTTTGAACTTGAATTGGGGCCCCCCTAAGAACATCTTATCCATTGGACTTATCACATATTGGATTGGAGCTAACCCTTGCAACTCGTTACAATCCTAAAAAATCCTAAAAATTCAAATACGATCCTAAAAAATAATCCTAAAAATTCAAATATGATCTAGAACAAAATCTTTAAAAAATCAAATATGATCCTAAAAAAATCCTAAAAATCCTAAAACATCTTCATAAAAATCATAAAACATCCTAAAAAAATTAATAAAAATCATAAAATATCTTGAAAAAATCACTAAAAATCATAAAATGTCCTGAACAAATCACTAAAAATTGTAAAATGTCCTGAAAAACTTTATAAAAATTATAAAATGTCTTAAAAAAATCACTAAAAATTGTAAAACATCCTGAAATAAACACAAAAATTTGTAAAATATCCTAAAGATATGAGTCACACAAAAACATCAAATATTCTCAAAAAAACTCTAAAAATTACAAAACCCACCAAAAATTTGTAATACATCTTGTAAATAGTCATTATGGATAATCAACCCTTTTTTGCTTAAACACTCACACTTTTGCAAACTAAAACTCATGCACAACACTTCAATGACAATCACACTATCTAAGCAATGTGAACCAACAGTCAACCCAACATATCACAATGGACCTATCAACTAAATCAACAATTAGACATATCATTGTCAACCTATCAAACACTAACTAGAAACCTAAAATACTAAAAAGAAAGTAATACTAGACAAGAATAGTTGTTGGCTCACCTTATTCAGTGAGTGATTTATTTCTACTTTATTTTTCTTTGATCACGTTCCTATGCCACTTGATGATATAAACTAATCTATGAGAATGGCTAGGATGATTCATGGTCATCATTTTCTGTCTATTAAAAAATGTATCTTTGATAGTCTAGGGCATGTATATATGCCTAAAGAAGGACAAGGTCATTTTTTATCTATATCATGCTTGTTTACACAAAAGGTTTGCATTTTCACTTTGGCCCTTTATGCCATATTGCATTGCATTCTGTCTACCATATCAAAATAAAGTTGCAATAACGTATAGTGAACTTTGTGAAAGAAAAATTTCTCACCTCATACTAATTGTTCCTTGTCTCATCTCCTCTATCTTCTGACATTGCTTCATCTGCCACTATGGTGTTGTACTCTAGTACACCAAAGCCATTGTCATCCTCCATTCCTACATTTGTCAAAAGTCCAAAAAAATCCAAAGGAATATATATATATATATATATATATATATATATATATATATATATATATATATATATATATATATATATATATATATATATATATATATATATATATATATATATATATATATATATATATATATGCATAAACATGGTGTTCATATCATTTTATATCTCATTTTCATTTATTCCATATCATTTTACACTTCATTAAGCATTCATTCATGTGCATAAACATGTGGTAAAAATAAAGATATCATTTCCTAAGCATCTGATATTAGTAAAAAATGCATGATGTCATCATATAAAAGTCTACATAAAAAAGCATAAATGCATCCATATAAAGTATATTAAATACATACATAATCCATCTCATATAATTATCATAACATAGTTGCATCTCATAAGTGTTTCACAAAAGTATCATAGTACATGACCATGGTTTACATCAATACTAACTGACCATAGGCATGAACCATGAAAAAACATAACAGAAAAAAAAAAAAAAAAAAAGAAGCCCCTTTGCACAAGAGCATGTCTATGTCAACCTATGCTATACCTAGCAATATGGCCTCTATCTAGCCTTGAGGATGACCCCTTGCCTACCTGTGGTGGCCACATCACACCCATCACCCCCCACTTCTCTATGTCTTGTGTATCTGATGAGAGTGAGTCCTCATTGATTGGTAGCTCTCTACTCTCTTCCTTGGTGGTACTATTGTCTGATAGTGATCCCTCTAGTACTATTCCTTTACATGTTCTATAACCATTATCATGGCCATCTCTTGGAAGTTTGGATCTATGATGCTATTGATAAGCTCTTGTGACTTATGTGGATCCCTCTCTGCCCTGTACACTACTACATCCCTCTCTGTAATAGTCTGATCTCTTTTAATTATCATTGCATCTCTCCCTACTATCACCACATCCCTCTCCCCTACAACCCACTCTAACTAACTCTAGAGCCCTCTAATCACCACTATAAGCTCTAATTGGCTAGGACCTACCTGTATTAGAACTAGCATCCCCCTTGTGTCATCCACTAGATCCTCCTCTACATCCATTGCTGCCACATCCACACCTATGTCATCCTCATTATCTCCCCCATCACCATCCCCAGTAGAATCCTCCTACCCATCCTCATCCTCCTCTCCTCCCTCATTTTCATCTCCCTCATCCTCTCCCTCATCATCCTCATCCCTACCCTCCTCTGCCTCATCATTAGTATCAGCATCCTCATCCCCATCCTCCTCATCATCATCACCCACATCATCATCCCCCACCTTGGCATCGTATTGTCCATCCTCCCCCTCCTCATCCTCCTCACTCTTCTCTGCTTGTGATCTCACACGGGGTACTAGTACCACTAGATCTGTCAATGGTCTTAGATGATGTTGTGCAAACCACCTATCATATACCATTATCATACCTACATCCACCACATCTGTTGCTACTCCCCACACCCTAGGATGTAGCTCCTCTAAATGTGCATAAGCTACATATGTCCTAATAGGTGCCCCCCACTCCTAGATCTCTACTCTAGAGCATACAAAAAATGCTAGACCTATCGACACCTCATGTATCTCCCAAAACTATTTGTGTACCTGCTCTAATAGGTACATTTTTATCATCAAGTGACCAATCACTATGTGCCCTATTAGATAGTGCTCATTTCTAAAGTATGATAGGTGGATCTCATCATCATCCCACCCTAGGAAATCTCTATATGGTCTCCAGATAAACTATGTCATAGTATCCAACTAATTCCTAAAGAACTGAGTGTACCCCATCAGTCCTCATGCTAGTATGCCTCTATAGCTGTATGAATAAGGCATATCCTCCACTAGCTCTCTCTCTCTCTCTCTCTCTCTCTCTACAAGTGGTCTAAACATCAAAATGTGCTCACATGCCCAAATCTATAGTAGTGTAACTCTAGGACTAAATGTCAGTCCACCTCTATATGCCACCTGATGCAGATAGTAGTACAACATCCCCAACATGCACGGTCCCTAAGTAAATATGGTCCTATCCATGATCATCCTCTCTAACACCTAGCCCCATCTGATAGAGAGTCCATGTCCATGCCTATCTGGTATTAGTAGTCCACCCACCACCCAAAAAATCACTATAATCAAATGCTTATGATGCCCCACCAATAGATCCCATCCAATCTCATAATCTCAAATACCCAATTCTGTATCTCCACATCCAAAGAACTAGTATAGTGTCACTTGACCAGTGGTTGGGTTGTACAAAGCTAACTCTTTATGAATCAAAATATGAAGGATGATCCATACATCCTCTAGGGTCACAGTTGCCTCCCCTATCGAAAGATGGAAAGAACTAGTCTCCAAGTGCCATCTCTCTGTCAGTGTTGTCAATAGGGCTTTATTCCCTCTCACCTTTATCATAAAAGTAATATGATACAAGCCAAGTCCTACCAAGATCTCACACTTTCTAGAAGTCATCTGATGTCATAACATTAGTCTTTGTGACCTATGTCCCCTTGTCTGCAACATGGGAAAATCCTCCTACATAATCATGTGGCCTATACCAACCTTATGTGGCTTTATACCCAAGTTTAACCTCTATCTGACCTTAGTTTGACCTAGTTTGACCTTATTTTAACTAATTTTGACTTTTTTGAGCATTTTTGACTAAGTTGACCTATTTTTTTAACTCTTTATAGGGTTTTGGACATGCCTACCAAATATTAGATCATTTCAAGCTCATTTGCATCATTCTGACCATATGCCTATCCATTTGTCAACTTTTCCTTACATCTGAGTTAGGTTTGACTAGTTTTGAGTTTTGCAAAAAAATTTTCCTAAGTTAACATATGTTTTTAACCCCTCCTTAGGTTTTGAGGATGTGGTCCAAGTTTTAGGTCATTTCGAGTCCATTTGTGCCCTTTTCAACCATGTCCATCACTCTCTGCCAACATTCACCTTGACTTGACTTATATCTTCCCTAAGTTTAACCAAGTTTTACCACTTTGGCCATGTTTTACTAGATCCTACCCCTTTTCTAACATCATCCTAAATTTTTTCTAGTGTGCCCCAAGTTTTGGATCGATCCAGGCTCATCTAAACCCTTTTCGGAGCCTTGAACCATCCTATGGTGTAGTTAGGCCCCCCAATTGTGCCCAAGTCAAACTTGGTCAAGACAAGTGTTCTTAGTGTGGACTTGGTTGTGCCTAGTGCATGAACTACATAGTTGGATGCATTTGGGGCATTTTGATGCCCTAAACTAGCCCTAGGACTTCGTTTGACCCCCAATTGACTCCTAAATGCATAAAAAGTATACTAGAGCATAAAATTCAAAAAGACAACCTCAATGTACTCATTATGGGTCCTACATCTTCCCATCATCTATAGGTATGCACTCATTTGCCATGCTATTGCTCCCTAGGTAATTAGTCCATTCTTCTTGCTCTAGAGCTCTTTTCTACCAAATGTGAGGGAAAAAATGACTTTCAAACCCTCTCTAATCCCTTTTATAGTGTGTTTCTACCTAGATGGATGTATAAGAGGTAGTTTCAATGCTGGTTGTGATGCCTTTTTGCACTCCAGACCGCATAACTTTCACATTTTAGCTCTAATTTGCAATCCATTAGTTGGTATGCCTTTGTCTTCTCATTATCAAAATTGACCTATCATATGTCCATGATGGTCAATTTCTCAAGGGGGCACCCATATATACCACCCATACTAGGGCATGCTTTTATGGGATTTTCATTAGGGTTCTTGACACAATTCTCTAAATCACATTGTATGAAAGAGGGGTGAAATGTAGACACTCAAAAATGGTTCATGTCTAGGTTTAATCACATTTTCATACTAACTCATCCCATTTTCTCATTTCATTAATACTAACCTTTTGGCCAACTTGATTATATCTCAACAATATTCTTCATCATTCATATCCATTTTCACATTATGTATAGATCATTTCTAAAGAATATCTTATCAATCCAAAACTATTCCAACATCATCAAAATCATATCAAATCAACTTGAAATCAACCATAATCAACCCAAAACATGTCAAATACCTTAAATCAATCATCATCTGTCCAATCCTAGGCATTGTTGTGGCTTTCAGTGCCTCAAAAACCTATCAATCTGACCTTAGTACCATCATGGGTCTTAGTGCTAGGCCAAACTATCATTTTTGTCATCTAATCTTTGACATTATCGAGTCCCTTAGTGTCAAATCATGACATCATCAAATCAATTTAATAACATTGATAGTGTTTGTCAATGTTATTATGATCAACCTTATCAATCAATCTTGATCCTATAGCATTTACAATATCAATTAAACATTATGTGTCCTTAATGCATGTCATGTGTCCTTGGCATGTTATCAATTTTTATCAATCAATCAATTTGACCATGGCTTTGGTCTACCCATCATCATCCTAGTCAATCTAGATAATCTCCACATTTCATCAAAAAATATTGTCACACTTATCTAATCAAATTGGCCAATCATCTACTAATTTTCTCTATAGGATTAAATAACCCATGATTTAATCATATGTTGATTAATCATTTTTCATCTTCCATCAGTAATCATTACTCCTAACTAACATTCTCAATTAATTAATATTCATTAATTAATTGATTCATCTTTGCAAACTATAGAAATTATCAATTTCCTAAGTCATATTTTCCACCTCTAATTTTCAAATTCCTAAGTTTGATTTGTGTGGAATAATGAATTTTTAATTCAAATATTCCACATAATCTTGACATAATATTGACATCATTGTGACACATGGGCATGACACATCATAGATTCTATCCTTACACTTGGCTAAGATATGTCATAATCCTTATATTCTTATTCCTTACACATATCTACATTTAGCCTTGATCATCATAGATTCTTGGTTATAAGTGTCTTTGAGGTATCAGATGATGCATCATAGATCCTCTTCCATTTATAGGGTGTGTTGACTTCCATGCATCATATAGTCTTACATTTGGCATCTTGTGTTATATGTGTTATGGATTTCCAAAAGGAATCTCTTGTCATGTTGCATATCCAAGGTGGCAAGTCCAATGCTATCCTCTTGCATGATGGCTATAAATTGAGAATTCTTCCTCTCATTTCTAGTCCTAATGCTTAAGTCCATAATCATTAAGCTTCAAATCCCTTCTTCTAGCATTCTCATATCATTATCATATCATAGACTTTTTCTTTTTAATTGTGTGCATTATAGGCAAGTGGAGCTACATCATATGGAGAAGAAAGAAGGACATGGGAGATACAACTAAAGAGGGAGTTTTACTTTGTGTTGCTTTCTTTATTTTGGTTGTATTTCATGGTAGCCTAGATGGTTTTTAGTGTATATTGATTGAGTTTAGCTATTGCTCATAGTATGCTAGATTTTTAACCCATTTTTTGGTCCTATACATGGGAGCTACAACTAAAGAGGGAGTTTTACTTTGTCTTTCATTCTTTATTTTGGTTGGCTTTAATGGTAGACTAGATGGTTTTTAGTGTATGTTGATTGAGATTAGTGATTTCTCATAATATGCTAAATGTTTAATCCATTTTCTAGTCCTACAATTGGTGAACTTGACATTTACATCTAGATGAGTGGTATTATTATATTTATCAATATCTAAAGGATGGATCATTCCTTGATTCATCAGCCACGAATTCTAGGAGTAGAATTCAAATAATTACAACTCATTATATCATTATTGTTGATGTTCTCTATAAATGATTTTATGGAAGTCTTCTTCTTAGATGCCTTATTAAAGAAGAGATCCCTGTGGCCTTGCACAAAGCTCATGTTAGATCATGCGAGGGGCATTTTGACAAGAAGTCCTTAGTTAATAAACTCCTTTTCATGGTATATTATTGGAAAACTATTGAACATGATTCATTCACCTTCATCAAGAAGTGTTCATGTGTCAACACCATAATAACCTTATTCATGCTCATGTGTATTCTTTGTGATCTCAAGTTTCACCATGGCTTTTTATTGTGTGGGGTTTTGATCTTATTGGTAAAATCTCTCCTCCTTCTCAAGCTCATACTTATATCCTCATAGCTACATATTATTTTACTAAGTGGATAGAGGTTGTTCCTCTTTTCTCTACCATTGTATATGTTATTTATAATTTTATCCTTGAAAAACTTATTTCTAGATTTGGTATTCCTATGGCTATAATTTTGGATAATGGAGCTTAATTTGAAAATAAGGAAGTTAAGGCCTTTTGTAGAAATATCTCATTTATCATCATTTATCATCTCCTTAATTTCCTCAATCTTATTGACAAGTTGAATCTTCTAACAAGGTTATCAAATAGATCCTTTGGAAGAACATTAATAAATATGTTAAGGATTGGCACACTCTTTTGGTTTATGCTTTATGGGATTATAGAGCTAGTGTTTGAACTGCCACTAGAAAGTATCCTTATAACTTAATTTATGGGGTAGATGTGGTGATGCCTTTAGAATTACAAATTCCTTCTTTGAGAGTTTCTATCATGGGAATAATTAACAAGGATACTTTTTGGGAATAACATTTACAAGATCTTGAGATGTTTGATGATCAATGCTCTGGAACATTTCATGGCTTATCATATAATTGTGAACAAAAGATATAATGGTAAAGTGATTGAGTGCTCATTTTTGATAGGTTATTTAGTCCTTTACAATAATAAAAGGAATTTAAAATGTCTTACCTACTGAAAAAGGGAAGTTTAGTTCCTTTTAAGGAACCTATTAATATTATGCATTTATGTCATTATTATTTGTAATTATTCATTCTCGTATATTGTATGCTTACTGTTATCAATCATGATTCTACCTATAGTGAGATGAATAATCTATCTATCCTAATGAAACAAGGAAAATCTCTTGAGTGGTGGGTTGTCCTACAAAAAGAGATGAATCTCAGGATCCCACTAGTTCTTAAATAGTGATCACCTAAAAATTTAACTTGAATGTGGGAAAAGTTATGAGAAGTGAATGATAATAATGAATACTAAACCTAAAAGAGGTGACACACCAATTATTTTTATGTAGATACAATTAAATTATCACAAAGTATCCATAATATGAATGATTCATACTACCCAACCAAGCATGCAATTATAAATGTGTTTCTATGTAAGGATGTAAAATATTTTACTTTGAAAGAAAAACCTAGGATTTACCAATTTTCTACAAAAAGAGTATGGACATAAACAAAGACATGCAATTATAAGTATTAAGACTTGAACATGTGATAAGGAATACAACTTCAATGAAGGATAAACACAACATAAAAGAAAAGAACCCACAATATTGAAAAAAATCTAATCAATGAGAAGGAACTACTAAATTTGAATAATCAATGTTGAAAAATATCTACCACAAAGTGCTCCCATAATCAACTAAGAAATTTGCAATATGAAAAAAATCTTAGTAAGAATAAAGAGACCTCAAAATGGGGTGAAATATACTAAATAGTCCTCAAAACCCTAACTTGGATTTGATAAATATGTAAATATAATGAAAGACTAAGAATTTCTCCAATCTCTAAATAAAACCATCAAATCTACCCTCAAGTACCTATTTGACTGATAGAAAATTGAAATCTACCTCGATCTTCTATGAAGGCATGCAAAAAACCTTAATTCAAATTCTATAATCAAGTCAAAATATTGTATGTCAAACTACTCAAACATATGAGAAATATGCATGAAAGAGAGCTCCCAAGTGATCTACAAGTATAAATGGCCTCAACTACCCAATAACTCACCAAAAATAACTTTGAATTGTTCCATAAATGCATGAGATAAACTAACTCCCCTCATTTGAAAACCAACTCCTAATAATGAGTAATTGACTGAAATAATTTTCCACTACTAAAAATAGGAATCCATGCTTAACTGAAAAACATATCCAATTCTATTAATCTAATTGTCCCTTATCTCATTAAATTAATTTGCATTTAAAATAATTAATATAATAAATGCTTTAAAATTTAAGCATCTAGTATATTAATTTTACAATATATATGCAAATAATTAATTTTTACTTTACCCTTGTTCAATTTTTTTTGTTCAACACTTTGTTGAAAACAATTATTCAATTGTATATTGTCATTGATGTTACACAAATACCACACTCTAACATCACATTGCTAGTAGTAACCGAGCTCAAAAGACTCCAATATCAGCTGAGCAAAATTTTAGAAGGAACCAAGTTTAGAGATCCAATGTAAATCAAGTTAGTTTAGTTAATGAAGGATTCTAGTATAAATTGAGTTACTTTAGTTACCAAAGGAGTTTAGTGTAAATTGAGTTAGGTTGTTACCAAAGGAACTCAATGTTAATCGAGTGACTCATTTTAGTGTTAGTCAAGTGAAAAAAAATAAATTATGTTTATTAATTAGTTTATGTAAGTTGACCTAGTGGATGTTAATTGTTTATTTGAAGAAGGTATTCATGTCAAATTGACATGGGATTTCATATATATGAAAAGGTCAAGTTGTGGACTAAAATATAAAAGTAGTGGTGAGAATAAGATGCAAATAAAGAAGGATATATGATTAAGGAAAGAAGATCTAAGGAGCTACAAATAATATTTTGATCAGGAGGGATCTAGAGGATAAACTAGAACAATGATCTGAATCTACAAATTAGTTGCTTCATCAATCATGTCAATCATTATTACTCTCTAACAATTTTAATAGTGAAAAAATCTCTTAACAGAGTTGTCTTAACAACCATTTTTGTAAATCCTCTAACAAGGTGAAATTTCTAAATTGAAGTTTCCTAATACTTCTAAGAAGACCACTCCTAATAGGGTGATTCAAATCTTTTAACAGGGTTAGAACTAGCAATGTGTTTTGTAACCTTTAATAGGGTTGGCCCTTAATAGAGCTTACTTCATAAGAGTGAAAAGTTGTAACTAATATCATTGACAGTTTTCCCAAATTGGGTTTTCATGTTAAATCTTGGTATCTCATGTTTTCGTTTTATTTTCTTATTGCTTTATCTTTTTGCAACTAAGTTACTAGAGATAAACACACATCATTATTTTAAGATCACTTAGTTAACTGAGCTATAGTGTTTATCTAGTTCTAACTGAGTTGTACAAGGATTTGGATTTGTAAGAAATTTGAATTGACATATAAGGGATTTGGAATTGTTTTAGTGGTAAATAATTCACCCCTCCCCTCTTAGTTACTCCTCTTATATTTTTAACAATTGACCTATTCGAGTTGTTGGTGCTTATAGGAAATGTTTCAAGGACATAAGCTAAAGATCAAAGATATCTTATAGAAGAGAGATCCCCAAGTTTAATAGAGATAAAATTTCAGCATAGAAGGAACTCATGAAGCTACATTTGGAAACCATTGGACATATAGGTCTACAGTTCTTAGATAAGTAATATATGACACCCCCAAATCCTTTAACTATGGATCATATGGTAGACATGAAGAATCACAACACAATGATGATTGGTATTGCTTTAGCTCTTAATTATTTAAAATTTGATTAAGTCAAAAATTTTCCTACTGCCTTTGACATGTGGAACAAATAGAAAACATCTATGAAGGATATGACAATGTGAAAAGAGCCAAAGAATAAAGTATAAGAGGCAAGTTTGATCAGATGAGAATGAGTGAAGACAAAAACATTACAAAAATACAGTGAAAGAATGAAAGAAAATGTGAGTGTAGTCAAAGCTGCAAGAGGAACAATAGATGATAAAATAGTAGTCAACAACATATTAAGAACTCTTCTTCCTATTTGTGCAATTAGCTTTTCAGCTATTCAAGAGATGAGATGTCATCTCAAAAATGATATAACTTTGGGTGTACTAGTGGGAAGATTAAAAACTTTTGAGTTGGATAAGTTTGATAACTATATTCATAGCTCTCACAACATAGAATCAACATTCAAAGCCAAAATAACTCTTGGTAGAAATGGTGGAAACTCAAAAGGAAAATAGAATGATAGTAAAGAAGAAAAATCAGATGATGACCTTGGAGCTATTGAGGCCCTGCTTGCAAGAAGATTATCAAAAGAAAAAGGTAAATATAAAGGTAAAATCTCATTGATTTGTTTCTCTTGTGAATAATTTATTCACATTGCTACAAGGTGTCCAAAATAAGAAAATAAATATGACAAAAAATTCAACAAGTTCAAACACAAGAAATATTTTAAGAGCACAAAGACTATAAAGATAGTTAAGAAATCTTGTTATATTGCTAAAGATTCTGATAGTAATGATGAAGATGAATGGGTGTATATTGATATTAAAGATGAATAAAATGATGATACTATGAAAATATGACACTTATTTCTCATGTTAGCAAGAATGACGCATGGATAATAAATAGTAATTTTTCTCATCACATGACTAGTGACAAAACTAAGCTTAAACACTTGGAACATTATGATGGTAGAAGTGTTAGATTTGGAAACAATGAACTATCTAATGTGAAGGGAAAATGATGCATTTCATTGACTAATGGACTCAAAATGTGACAATTCTTACTAGGTTGAAGGACTAAGACACAATCTTCTAAGTGTGGCACAACTAAACAATATTGGATACAAGGTAGAATTCATGAACGTGAAAGCCAAGTTACTAGATGGTAAAGGAAACCTAGTTGGAACTAGCAATTAGAAAAGAGGTAATCTATTCTATCTAGATCTCACTAATAGTTCATATTTTTTGGCACAAGCAGAGAAAAGTTGTCTATGACATAAAAGAATGTGTCATGTAAACTTTGATAATCTAGTTACCATAATTAAGAATAAAAGAGTATGAGGTATTGCAAATCATAAGAAACTTCAAATGGCCATATGCAAACAATGTCAAATTGGAAAAATGGAAAAAACTAGCTTCAAAAGTAAAAATTACAATATAGAAGAAGTCCTAGAAGTAGTTCATACAGATCTTTATGGACCAATAGGTACAAAGAGCTACACTAGAGACAATTTTTTTATTTTTTTTGTTGATGATTATTCTAGGATGATGACATAGGATAATGTACTTAAAAGAAAAATCTAAAGTTTTCAAAAGTTCAAATGGTATCTAGCTAGAGTTGAAAAAAAAGAAGGAAAGAATCTTAAGTGCCTAAGATCATACAGAGGAGGTGAATTCACTTCTAATGAATTCTACAATAAAATAGGAATCAAAAGACAAGTATCTACACTAGGTACACCTCAACAGAATGACATAGTAGAAATAAGAAATAGATCCATCATGCCTTGTGCAAGGACATTAATGACATAAAAAAATGTTGCAACCAAATACTGGAAAGAAGTAATTAGCACGATGGTTTATACCTTGAATCAAGTTCAACTGAAGAAAGATACAAATAAAAAATCTTGTGAATAATGGTATGGCTATAAACCTAATGTCTATTATTTCAAAGTATTTGGAAGCAAATGTTATATCTTGAAAGAGACAAGGAAAGGAAAATTTGATGCAAAAAGTGATGAAGGGATATTCCTAGGATACTCTAACATGAGGAAAGCATATAAATATTTGAATCTTGCTACTCACAAGGTTATAGAAAGTGTACATGTAAGAATTGATGAGTTTGTAGAAAAGAGTGAAGAATGTTAGTGTAGTTTTTTATTTTTCCTATTTTGCTAGGTTTTTCCTACACTTTTAATAATCTCGCTTAGGTTACTAAAGCATGTCTTATTAGGTGAATGGTTGTGAGGTGTCACCTTCCTACATGTGAGCATCCATTAGCTATCTTGGGAAGATACTTTGCTATCTTTAGTTTGATAGATGGTTGCTTCTCATTGGTTGGCGTTGCCACCTCCTCCCTCTTCCTAGCCTATATAAGCATGCTACCTGGCTTGTATTTGCATCTCTTATTTTTGCATCCTCTTAATGCTATTTTGCTTCTAGCATTTGCATTACTCTCTTGGAGACTAACTCTATGATGCTATTTTGATTTTGTATCATTTGCATTCATAGTTTGGATATTTATTCTTTGCACTAGTTTTTTGGGTTATTAATCTTATCAGATTCTAACATGGTATGAGAGCTTTTCTATGTGCAAGAGTAGATTTTAGTTTCCTTATTTGAGAGATTCAGGGGGGGAGGAAAGGGGAAATAAACTTTATTGTAGTTTTTTGAAAAATGAAGTATGCTCTTCTCTTGCATCTTTCGATGATCCTGAGAATCAGAAAAGTTTTGACAAAAATGATTTTTCTCTAGAGTTTCAATCTCAAATCTGACAACCAACTTGCATATTTGGAGTTTTCAATTAGTTTTGCAGGTTCCAGCATGCCATTGATGGACTTAGGAAGCTGATCCAACATTTTTATGTCATATTTTGGTTGTTGGGGTCATTTTTTGATTTTTGGAGCCATTTTTTACTATTAAAGGCGTCTGATTTACACTATAGCAACATCTTCTGTACATCAGCAAGAAAAATGCTCATTGAGTTTTGTTTGCAGCCCCGAAAAACCATCTAGGTATCTTTTAGATTTTGCATGCAAGTTATATATTTTGCAGAATCGAGCATGCAAAGCTACATCCATACCCCTCTCCATTGGCAGTCATAGATTTGAACGCAATTTTCAAATGTCTCATTCTTGCTCATATGGACTCCAATTTTGATGATTCTTGTTATGAACTTGGCTATTTTTTTGTGCTCTATCCACTAGTGGAGTTGTTTTTTGATTTTCATGCATGAATTCTTCAAAAATTGTAGATTCTCAGCCGTGACTATGCACAGTTCTCATTTTGGAAACTTTAGAGGATCATAACTTTCTCATACGACCTCATATCAAGGAAATTCTTTTTTGAAAGTGCATATTTTTCGAGTAGATCACAGTGGTGCTATTTGTTTCCTTGATTATTATGCCCAAGTTTCACTTTTAGCATATGCTCTTGATGAGGATTTGTAATGCATTGAAATCAAGACCACTAAGTATTTCTTTCTAGTGGTAGTTGTAAACACACAAAAATAAAGTGTCAAATCATATTTCTTTGGGGGGTTCTTTGATTGAGTAAAAAGTGGGGGGCATTGTTGTGGCTGGGTTCTCTTCTTTTTAGCATTTCTTCTCTGCATTTCTTCATCATGGATCAAACAAATATGCCCATCCTAACTCCATACAATTACTTTGAGTGGAAATCATGCATGACAATTCACTTAAGGAAAGCTAGATTAAATAGGATAACTATGGGACTTGAAACTAAACCTGCTAAAGATGAAGATAAGCCTAAGTGGTTTAACAAATGTGATGAGGCATTTGGAACATTGTGTTTGTCTGTTTCTCTTGACTTTCTATTTCACATTGAGTCTTTGGAAACACCAAATGAAGTATGGACAAAGCTAGAAACACTATTTGGCACACAAGATTCAATGAGGGGTCATATGTTAGAAAATGAATTAATTAGTTTGAGTCTAGGCAATTTCAACACAATCCAAGATTTCTTCACCAAATTAAAATCACTAAGGCTGCAGTTAAAACAATGTGGAATTGAAAAGAAAGATGAACAACTAATTCTTAGTATTCTCTCTAAGCTAAGTTCAGAATATTTTGTGTTTGTCTCTACCTTCTATGCTACTAAGGGTGCACTTGGTACTCAATTCACCATGCCATCTTTAGATGATTTTGCTGTCAATCTCACTCGAGAATAGGACAAGATAATCTAGATGGGCACTCTTAAGTCCTCTAAGTCACATGCCTTGGCTGCCAACTAAGGTACAAAAGAACAACAAGGACAAAGTAGTAACAACAATAGTAAGGATAAGAAACAAAAGAATAGCGAGGAGAAGAAGCATCAGATATCAATTTTTTCAAAAGCAACTATTGATACACCATCTTCCACGGGCGATAAGCCTAAGAAAGAAAAGGTCAAATGTGCCTATTGTGAAAGACCTGGTCATGATGAACATAAATGTTTGCAGAAACAACTTGATCACTTGACATACATTCTTGAGAAGAATAATATCAATGTTCCTGAGTCTATCAAACAAAGTTCTAATGAAGGGTCTAACAAGGAAAAAGAAAATAGCAAGGGGAAAGGAAAGGGCAAGGCCCTTTTTGCAGTTGCTTCCTCACCATCCACTTGGGTTCTTGAATCGGGTGCTTCACACCACATGGCTTCATCTAAGGAAGAACTTGCATCCTTGGAGTTGTGTACTATGCCTTCTATTTTGATGGGTGATAACACTCTTGTTGAAGTGTGTGGGAGAGGGTCTGTTGATGTGGGGGATGGCACATTCCATGATGTTCCTTGTGTACCCTCATTGACAACTAATCTCCTATCAGTACACCAGATCACTCACACAGGTTTAGGCAAGCGAGTTGAGTTCACTCCTAATTCAGTGGAGATACATGAGTTGCACAATGATTCTACAGTTGTAGTTGGGAGAGCAGATCATCAGTCATGACTCTATATGTTTTCTCACTTTGTTCCTGATCCTCCTTTGACTGTTTCACTCACTCACTCTAATGATGTAAGCAGATTATGGCATGAGCGGTTTGACCATCTTAACTTCCACTACTTGCATCAGCTTAACCAATAGAGCATGGTCACAGGGTTGCCTTCTCTTTTGACATTGGAGTCACTTGGAATACATGATAGATCTTGTAATGGGTCAAATTCACTTGAGCAATCTTCTACCTCCACTTCTGATGTAGAGAGTGATTTAGAGGACTCACCTCCTTCCTCTCCTAGTCATCATTTACAGGTTGATGATTCTCCTCTAGATTCTCCATCTTTTGGTCCACTTTGCGCTAGAAAGACCTTGTAGTTTGCAGGTGATTGGGTTGGGGATCCATCAGACACCAAGTAGACTCGTTCACAATTCTAGGATGCTCTACATATCTTCATTGCTACTGTCTCAAATCCACAATGCTTTCATGAGGCTTCTAGTATTTCTGAGTGGGATACAACTATGTAGAAAGAGTATAGTTCCTTGATGAGGAACCACACTTGGGATCTTGTCCCTTTTCCTAAGGGAAGAAAACTTGTTCGATGTAAGTGGATCTACCGGACAAAATTTGCAAGCTTTGCTAGAGGTGCGAGATGCTTCATCTTTTGGGGGGGCCTCTTCCTCTCACTTGGAGTCCTAATTTTCTTTGGGGAGTCTCTTTTCTCTCTCTTTTGGGGTAATTTTATGTACATGGGTACTTCATTAGGCTTTACTTTCTGGGACCCATTTCTACATCCACCTAAGCTTCGCTTATGGGGGGGTGTTAGTGTAATTTTTTATTTTTCCTATTTTGCTAGGTTTTTCCTACACTTTTAATAATCTCGCTTAGGTTAATAAAGCATGTCTTATTAGATGAATGGTTGTGAGGTGTCACCTTCCTACATGTGAGCATCCATTAGCTATCTTGGGAAGATACTTTGCTGTCTTTAGTCTGATAGATGGTTGCTCCTCATTGGTTGGTGTTGCCACCTCCTCCCTCTTCCTAGCCTGTATAAGCATGCTACCTAGCTTGTATTTGCATCTCTTGTTTTTGCATCCTCTTAATGCTATTTTGCTTCCAGCATTTGCATTACTCTCTTGGAGACTAACTCTATGATGCTATTTTGATTATGTATCATTTGCATTCATAGTTTAGATATTTATTCTTTGCACTAGTTTTTTGGGTTATTAATCTTATCAGATTCTAACAAAGAACAAAGAAACAAGGAACCTAAAGACTACATAAACATTTTTTACTTTGAGCCTAATACTTTACCAAAGGTACAAGCAAATAACATTGGGAAACAATAGGTAGCACCACCCCAATAGTCAACACCACCCAAGTCACCTAAGCCTATAGTATAGCCCAAGTTCAAACTAGTATAAACTAAGCAACAACAAGTGCAACCTGAGTTGTAGCTAGCAGTAGAGGAACCTAAATCATAGTGAGAGGAAACTAAGTCTCAGACAATGGGACCCAAGAAAATTTTATAATTTCATAGAACCTTTGAGCATGGTGAACCAAGTGAAACAAGTCTAGAATCTAGAAGAAAGGAACTTGTACTTTCTAGATATGTCATAAGGCAACATGCACCTAAAAAAAAAATTGGACATTAGACAAGAAGCATAATGACAAGGAAAAAACTAAAAGGTACATGTTTGTTCATAAAATCTAAACCTAGAACAATTAAAGATGCATTGAATAATGAAAGTTGAATAGAGGCAATGAATGAAGAAATTGAGAAATTGAAAGGAACAAAACTTGGACTCTTGTTCCTAGACCCAAGGACAAAAATATAATTAGTAAAAAATCAGCTTTTAGAAATAAATTGAATAAAAATGGTGAAGTATCAAGGAATAAGGTAGGGCTAGTGTGCAAAGGATCTCAAGAAGAACATATATACTATGGAGAAATATTTTCTCATGTTGCTAGACTTGAAGAAGTCAGAACACTAGTTTCATATGCTACATTTAAAGGATTCAAAGTATATCAAATAGATGTAAAGTCAACTTTCTTGAATGGAATCTAGAAGAGGTAGTCTACATTGATCAACCTAAAGGTTTCATTTATCCAAATAAAATAGACATGGTCTACAAGTTACACAAAGCTTTATATGGTCTAAAACAAGATCCTAGAGCATTGTAAGGCCTCACCCTGACCTGTCATAGCATAGATATTTTACTTGCATTTTGATATTCAAGACTTTGATATTTTGATAGTTATTTGAGACTTAGATGGACAATGACTTTTTTTATCTATTGATTTTGACATTACAGTAGTGTTTGCATTTATACTGTGTATGGGATGATCAAACAAATATGGATGCAATTTTATACATGGTAGAATAGAATTAGATTATTATATGATGCAAAATGTTAATTTTATTATGTTGACTTATGATATACAAATTTTGATATTTTAACATTTTGAATGATTTATTTAAAATGATTATGAAAAGAAATTTAATTGAATTATGTTAATATGGGTTATGTAAGATTTGAAATTATATGTATTTATGGTATATATTTTATATGACCTCCTTCGACTATTGATGCTCGAGTTTAATGTTTAGGAAGTGGAACCATTGAAATTTTGGGGGGAAACAAGCTCCGAACCTATGTGAACATAGTTTAACCAAGATGAATCTTTGGAAGATTCAAAAGCCTCATTGTGATGTGTTTTATTTCATAAATGTAAGTTTTCTAGTGTGTGAAATTTTTAATCTCAAAGATGCATTAGGGACATATCATGATGATGTGGAATGTGTTATTATGTGTCACTTGACACTTGTGGACTTTGTGTGTTAATGAAATGTCATCTAGGGTTTTGGTCATGGTGGCATTTTACCCTAAACCTAATTACCTTGTTAATGAGTAAGTAAACCCACTTGACAAGGGGTAGGATGGGTCACCATCAAAGTAATTTCAAAATTGGACTGGGCTAGGGTTTTGAGGGGTCATTAGGTGGTCCCAAAGTGTCTTTTATGTAAAAATGAGATACCCATATGATAGTATAACATGTTAGGGACCTAATTTTGACCATGACAGTGCCTAGACAGCCTAGGGGGCCCCTTTACCAATGCCTTCTTCCACCAATTCGAAAATGGAGTTGTCACATGTGTTCTCTCCCATGTTTCCACTAAGTTAACTATTGAAAACTTAGAGGGAGACAAGTTTGTAAGGGGAAGTGGCTTGGTGTTTTTGCAAAAATAGTTACTAAGAAATCCTTTTTAGAGAGTCTTGGACAAACTAGAGGGGTGTTCACCCACACTCTAAGTTTAGAGATAGTTAGGGTTTTGGAGGAAGACTAAGGGAGCTCTACAAAAAATATCATTGCCTTTAGCTTGGACCAAGTTTGGTGTTCAAACCATGACCTTTTTCTTTCTTTTAGCATTGTATAGTGAATCTACAAACATGCAGTATTTGTTATGGGATCATACATTGTATTTTGAATCTTTGTAAAGTAAACTTTGTTATTTTTTTTTGATGGTATGAAGGTGTATTGTGTTCATGTAATTTTCTTGGCTTTCTTTCTTCATCTTCTTGTTGTTTTTTTGATTTGAATGTTAATTGTTAATGGGTGTGAAGGCTTCACTCACCCTTGGGAGGGAAGAGAAGTATTGGGTGAAGGGATTAGTTGGGCTCAACATTGTATTTGAGAAAATCTACTTCATGATGAGGAGTTGTCCTTTCTTTCATGGAGTATGGGCTCCATTAAAGCCATATGCCTTTGTTTTTTTGGAGGTATAAGTCTATGTGTAAGGAGGAGGTTTTATGATAGCCTTGAGAGTAAAAAATTCATTGTAATATGATTTTGCTTATGGATATGATATTCTCCTCTTTGAAGAGTCCACCTTCACCCAATGTGTTAACAATTCCAATGGTGAATCAATGTACAAACCTTGGGAGGGATTGTTATGTGTTGTATTTTATGTTTTCATACATCAACAAGTGTTGTATGTGTGTATCTCATTTGGACTTATTTCCTTTGCTTGGTGGGTGGCTTCTTGGAAGCCTAGGATGGGCCTCTGTGGTTCCAAGTTTTGTGTTGTTTTGCAGGTTTTGAAAGTATAGAACCATTTGAAGAGGATTAGGGTTTCACCCTTAAACAATGATGAAGAACCAAGTGTTTGTGAGGAGATTAATCTCTTCCACACCATCTCAAAATGTGATATGATATTAAGTTTCCATTGTTGTGATGTTGTAATGTGAAAGGAGATTTAGTTCCCACTATCCTTTGTTGTAAATAGTGTAAAGTGAAATTTGAGATTATTCATATAGATTTTTTTGCAAGAGACTCATTGTAATACTATCATAATTGTGTAGAAGAAAATATCAATTCATGTATTAGAATATCCAATGTTGTGGGGAACATATTGCACTTATGTAGATTATCTTATTGTTCTTGTCTTGATTTTGTGATCAATCAATAACTAAAACCTATGGGATTTTCAATGTGAGAAGGACATTGTAATGAATATTTAATGAAAATTTGAATGATTTCATTATACGATTTCCTATTATGTGACTATTTTAAGAGCAATAAGAAATCTTTTTTATCAATTAGATTATATGAAATGATTCATTTTGTGTTCAATAATAAGCAATTCCATGTGTACTCCAAGCTTGCTATAGAAACACATTGTTATTGATCTTTCACATTAGTGTGTTAAAAAAAATTGATGTTAGATTATATAAATAAATCCCTAGATTAGAAAGCATTAGCATGTCACCAACTCTATTCCTTAAATGTTCATGGTAGGCATGGAAGAAATTAACTTAGCATGATATATAGGCTAAAATCCATAAGGAAAAAGGAAATTTGCTATAGGAGCATATTAAGCTCTTTGGAAAATGTATGGGGGAAGAAAATAATTCCTCCTCCAAATTAAAGAGTAATAAAATATTCAAAGGGAATATACCTTGCAGATCAAATACATAGAATAATGAGAATTAAGACATTAGTGTAGGGACTTAAACAAATAATAGAATTCTAGCTTATAAACAATTGAAAACAAAGATTCATATGAGTCACGTGACCCTTGTGTCCTAATCTCTCAAATAAAAATAAAATATTATGTGTGTGTGTGTGTGTGTTTGTGTGTGTTTGTGTGTGTGTGTGTGTGTGTGTGTGTGTGTGTGTGTGTGTGTGTGTGTGTGTGTGTGTGTGTGTGTGTGTGTGTGTGTGTGTGTGTGTGTGTGTGTGTGTGTGTGTGTGTGTGTGTGTGTGTGTGTGTGTGTGTGTGTGTGTTTAAAATTATGTTAGGTAAAGGACTATGCTAGTAATAGGCATCTATCCCTTAAAACTAGGAAATACTCAAAGAAAATTTCACCACCAATTAATAATAAAGTCCAAACAATAATAATAATAATATACCCATATGAAACAAGACCACCCTTGAAAATACTAATCACTCACTTAGGAATTTGTGTAATATTAAAACACTAAACAAAATAAAGAAACACCTATAAGATCTCTACCTAGCTGACCACCCTTTACTCATCACCAAATAAACATAAAATGAAATAAGATGTGCTCAAGGAAAAGACTTAAGGACTTAAATCTAGATGCCAAGTTTCTATGAAAAAGAGAAGGAAATACTCTTAAAACTTGTGCCCCACCCTCCCTAGGCATTCCATGCCTTTTAAACACATGAATCAATGTAACAAATTTTGTCTTGGTTCTAACATAAGTAAGAAACCCTTCACTTTTTTCCTTAGGTGCATCATTTCATGTTAAGGTAAGAAAAAGGTATGTTTTCAAAGCATGTGAAGTGGCCCCTTTTGACCACCTTGGGGAGAATAACTAAGTTCCTAGGATAGGGCCAAATCAAACTTGTCACCTCACGTTACGAAAAGAGGGGCATGTTGTTTTTGAAATAAGGGGTGTTATATTAGGGAGTTAATAAAGTAGTGCTAGGGGAGTAGGATGGTAAGTGGGGTAGGTAATAGCATGTGTTATTTGATAAAAAGGGGATTTTTTTTAGTAATATTTGGGGGTTGATTATTATATAAAGTCATGTTAATAATGGGTTAGCTATTAAGTAGTGATTAGGGATAAATAAGAATGGAGTAACAATTATGGTTGTTCTTTTTATCACTTTCTTTTATGTCATGGAAGGAGTTAGAGTAGGATAGTAGGATAGGTGTAGGGATAGTTTAAAGAAAAATTTAAATATTAGGAATTACATTTATAATTCTTATTTGGCTTTTTATAATTTTGGAATTTACTCAATTAATAAGGGTATGACCCTTAGTTATCATAAAAATGTAATGAATTTATCTCCATATAGAAATGATCCAAATTAGATGTTAATCAATAGTAAAAAAAATAGATAACTAATAATAGGATTTTAGAGAAATTGAAATTAAAATAAATAGTATATGTATATGCTCCTTCAATAGTCAAAATAACGGTATGGGATTAAGTTAATAAGTTGGAAGTTTAATGAAATGACAATGTGCCAAAGCTCATCAAAAAAATTGTATACCTAAATAAAAGAAAGTAATAATAATAATAATAAAATAAAACTGAGATGAATTGGACATAGGACATAATGCATTAAGCTCATGTGTGTGTGTGTGTGTGTATATATATATATGCATTAAGTTGACTTGAAATTGGAACCTCTAGGACAACTATAAACATCTTCACAAGTACAAAACTATTGTATTATCACAATTGAAATGATATAAAAATGGTCCTTCACTTACATATATGAAGTATCTTACTTCAAGATTAGGATGTGGATTTGAAATGATAAACCACTTAGCTCCTAAGTTAAAAACCAATGTTCGAATGAATGTTAGAAAACATATGGGCCTTCCTTGGAACTTGAAGTGCAAAAATTTGAGTGAAAGTAAACCCTCCCACATCATATTTAGGTAACTAGCCCGAACCCAGTGATCAAATAAGAAGCATCCTAGTGTCCTTGAGGAGACATGAGTTGTTACATTTTGCACATTCCATAATTTGATGGTATGCCCATAACTAGTTTAGGCCTATATATATTTATCATTAATGAGCATTTTTTTAAAAAAATTGTTGGTTGTGTTTTGCTTTGTAAATCTGGGCATGACAAGTATAGTATGAGAGGCTACATGGATATTTGGAAAAGATTGGTTTTTAAAGAACAAAAGATAATAGTAGTTTGTATATTAAATAAGGACCACATAATAAGATATTATCAGCAGAAATATTAATGGATGATATATTATTCATAGACCATGATGACTTATGCATATCATTCTCTAAAGAAATGAGGAAAGAATTTTAAATGTCAATTTTTGGAGAGATAAAATTATTTATTGGTTCACAAGTTCATAAAAGGAAGGATGGCATCTTCACTAATTAGCCAAAGTACATCAAGGAGATATTGAAGACTTTTGGAATGGAAGATTCTAAACTAGTTGGAACACCTATGTCTACTAGACACAAACTATCCAAGAATGATGATTCAAAAGAGGTAAATTAGACCATCTATAGATCCATGATTGGAAAACTTTAGTATATGGTTCACACAAGGCCTAATATTACATTAGTAGTTGGTATAGTTGAAATATTTTCTACAAATCCTAAAGAAAATCATATGATGGTAGTCAAAAGGATCATGAGATATCTAAAAGTCATTCAAGAATATGGTCTACGATACAAGAAAGGAGGAAACTTTGAGTTGAAATCCTTTACTAATGCTGATTGGTCTGGAAGAAGTGATGATAGGAGGAGAAGAATTATTTCTTGGAAAGAAGTTAGAATCATAGACAAGCAAAAAGAAGAATTGCATCTCCTAGTCTACAATAGAGGTAGAATATACTATTATAGCAGTTAATTTTTCCAACTATTATTAGGAATGAAGGAAGAAATTGAGGATCCAATGGTCATATATTGTGACAACACAAGTGCAATCAATATATCCAAAAATCTAGTGAAACACAAAAAGACAAAACACATTGCAGTCAAGTATCATTTTTTGAGAGAATTAGTTCAAGATAAAGATGTAAGATTAGAATTTTTGAACACAAAGTAGTAGGTTGCTGACATATTTACCAAGCCATTACTAAATGATGCATTCTTGTATCCAAGAGGTAAGATAAGGGTCATTCTCCTATCTGATGCTCATAAGAGTACAAATTACTTATGCATCAACCAAACTACATTGAAGATCTATCAAGTTGATGCAAGAATTTCAAAAGCTCATTGCTTATGAATCAATACATTAGGTACATTGTAAACTCATTGTATAGAGTCTTTGGCATTTGATTTTAAAGAGGGAGAGATTGAATATGTCATGCTCATATCAAAATAATTGAGGCAGAGTTTGATTGATTTCATGAATCAAAGGAAGAGATTTATATAAGAGCAAGAGGGAGAATTTATTCAGGTAGAGTTTGAAGATAAGATATTAGAGGGAGAATCTCAGAGGTAGTTCTCATGTATGAAGAATCAAAATCAAACTAAGGATATTTTCTCCAAAGCTTTCTTTACATAATGACATTTTGTGTTTCTATAAATACCAAAGAGGGATATTATTGAACATAATTTTTCAATTGTATAGTTTCATTGATGTTACACTAATTTCACACTATATTAGAGCATTGCTAGTAGTAATTGAGCTTAGAAGACTCCACTATCAATCGAGTAGAAATTCAGAAGGAACCAAGTTCAAAGATATGGTGTAAACTAAGTTAGGTCAGTCAATGAAGGACTCCAATATAAACTGAGCTAGGCTAGTTACCAAAGGAGTTCAGTGTAAACCAAATCAAGTTGGTTACCAAAGGAAATTAATGCTAACCAAGTGACTTAGTTTTAGTGTTAGTCGAGTGATAGTAGAATACTTTTGTTTATTATTATTTTTATACAAGCCCGACCTAGTGGATGTTAATTATTTATTTGAAGAATGTATTCAAGCCAACTTGACATGGGATTTCATATATATGAAAGGTCAAGATATGAAAAATCAATTTGTGGATTGAAATATAGAAGTAGTTGAAGAGAATAAGATGTGAATAAAGAGTGATATCTGATTAAGGGCATCACATCCAAAGAGCTAGAAAGAATATTTTGATCAAGAAGGATCCATAGGATAAACAAGAACATTGATCTAAATCTACAAGTCAGTTGCTTAATTAATCAGGTCAATCATTGTTACTCTCTAACAATTGTAGTAGTAAAGAAATCTCTTAATAGAGTTGGCATAATAGTCATTTTTGTAAATCCTCTAACAAGGTGGCATTTCTAGATTGAAGTGTCTTAAGACCTCTAACATCGTCACTCTTGACAAGGTGATTCAAACCCTTTAACCAGGTCACACCTAACAATGTGTTTTGTAACCTTTAATAGGGTTGGCTTCTAATAGGGCTCACTTTAGAAGAGTGAAAAGTTGTAATTAGTTGCATTAGTAGTTTTTTCAAATTGGGTTTCCACATTAAATCTTGTTGTCTCATGTGTTCATGTTATTTACTTACTAATTTATCTTTCTACAACTAATTTAGTAGAGATTAACATACATCATTATCTCAAGATTGCTTTGCTAACTGAGCTACAATGTTTATCTAGTTCTAATCAAGATGTACGAGGATTTGAATTTGTATGAAATTTATATTGACATCTAAAGGATTTGGAATTATTTTAGTGATATTTGATACACCCATTCCCTCTTAGTTACTCGTCTTATATTTCCAAAACACTTAAATCATTAATTTTACAATATTTATTTATGCAAGAGAAAAAAAACTATATATATTAAATGATAACCTTGATTATGTTTATATATATATATATAAACAAAGTTTTCTTGTAAGATACAATAAGGAATATTCTTTTCATGCTAATGGATCTAAAATGATTAATTTATGTATTAGATTTAATAAAATCTAGTGCTCTAGATGAAATGAAAACCCCTAAGTTTCATATCATTTTGGCATTTTATCATTTCTTTTGGAAAATCACCTCTTTCTCTGTCAACTAGGGTTTGAGTTGGTGAATACTAGTGGATAATTTAAAGGCTTTGGAGCTAACATTCTATAATTAATCTTCTATCTAAAAAAAAATCCTCCTATTAGAGTGTCATATCCCCATTTTAAGAAAGAAATTCAATAATTATTAGATAATACGATGTTATTAAATAAATAATAAAGTTATATTAAAACTAATATTAAAATATAAAACAAGAAAATAATATTTAGTATGATATTTTAAATAATTAAAAAATATATAACAATGAGTAAATAAATAAATAAAATTAAATACAAGAGACAATATTGTAGAAAGTATGTTAACTTTCTAAATAGAATTTAATAATAAATAAAATAAACATAAAAGAGTAAGTAAATAATATAACATAGAATAATATAAATTAACTAAATCTAATAAAAAGTAAAGAGATGTTTAAAAAATAGACATGAATCCTTAAAATTAAGATATAAAAGGGAGGAGAGTTTATTTTAGAGAGGGGGAAAAGAGGAAGAAAAGAAGAGAGGAATTCAAAGAGGAAAAATGGAAGAGGAAAATAATATGAAAAAAATAAGTGACTTTCTAAAGAGGTATCAATAGCATTGAAAGGATGTGAATCTTTAAAAGGGTCATAATTATGAATAGTTGTGACTCTTCAAAAATATTTTGATTATAAAGTATTTGTACTTTTTCAAAGGATTTTAGTTATGAAGTGTCGTGACTTTTTTCGAAAGGATTATAATTATGAAGTGTTGTGACTTTTCAAATCATTTGTATTATGAAAAGTTGTGACTCTTGGAAAATAAGAAACAAAAAAGTATAATTTGTCTTTTCCTTATAATTAGAAATTGAAGAATTTTGGAAAGTAAATACAGAGTTGAGATAATCTAGAAAGAATAATTCATTGAAGGGTCAACTAAGGATAGAGCCATATGGACCAAGAAAAGAAGAAGCTAAGAAAGATATGTTTATGGATTATATTTGTTCAATTATATTTATGAATTTATTTATATTAATGAAACATACTTGTGGATAATATTGTGTTATCCTATGAGGTTAATACCATGGATACTAATGAAACTTGAAGCATGGAGCATGTGAGATATTTAAGATCTACATTATCCGCCATGGCCGAGAATCAATGTTACTCATAGCATGGAGCATGCAAGATATTTAAGATTTTCATTGTCTGCCATGGCGGAGAATCAATGTTACTCGTAGCCTGGAATATGTGAAATATTTAAGATCTCTATTATCTTCCATGGTCGAGTGTTAATATCATAGTATGAAGCATGTGAGATATTGAAGATCTCCATAGTCCACCCATGGTCGATAATGGACCTACCATAATATTTTGAAGTTGTCAACATATGCATATGTGAGTAGCCTAGGATAGAGGATGCCCATCCAAGAAGAATCTTAAGGGGTACATTCCTGGGAAGATGACAAGGTAGCTATGAGTTTGGAAGCTCAACTTGGAGACGTCCTTAAGATTGGGGTTAACTTAGAGGGTAGAATAATATAGTTAGTTTTATAATTATTGTGATTCTAACATTTATTTTGCAAGTATTACTTGTCCCTAACTAACCTTATTAATGGTGACATTATAGTGGTATCAAAGCATGGTCTTGCCATCCTATAGGGTTAAAGAGGATCTAGAAAAATAATTAATATGAAAGACTAATGTAGAAAGTTAATGACTATTAGAAATGCTTCAAACATATCCATGATAACAACCTAATAATTTGGACTAAAAGAAATATATATTTTAACTCAACAAAAGAAATTATCTAATTGCTTGAGGACAAGCAATTTGAGGAAGGGTGAACTATCATATCCCCATTTTAAGATAGAATTCTGATAATTATTAAATAATACAATGTTATTAAACAAATAATAAAATTATATTAAAACTAATACTAAAATATAAAACAATAAAATAATATTTATTTAATCTATATTATTAATAAAATAATATTAAGTATGATATTTTAAATAATTAAAAATAATAAAATTTCAATGAGTAAAGAAATAAATAAAATTAAATACAAGAGACGATATTCTATAAAGTATGTTAACTTTCTAAATATAATTTAATAATAAATAAAATAAACACAAAAGAGTAAGTAAGTAAATAATTTAATATAGAATAATATAAATTAATTAAATCGAATAAAAAGTAAAGAGATGTTTAACAAATAGACATGACTCCTTCAAATTAAGAAATAAAAGGGAGGAGAGTTTATTTTAGAGAGGGAGAAAAAGGAAGAGAAGAAGAGAGGAATTCAAAGAGGGAAAATGGAAGAGGAAAGTAATACGAAGAAAATAAGGAAGTGACTTTTTAAAGAGATATCAATGGCATTGAAAGGATATGAATCTTTGAAAGGTTCATAATTATGAATAGTTGTGACTCTTCAAAAATATTTTGATTATAAAGTATTTGGACTTTTCTAAAAGATTTTAGTTATGAAGTGTCATGACTTTTTTTGGAAGGATTATAATTATGAAGTGTTGTGAATTTTTAAAGGATTTGTATGATGAAAGGTTGTGACTCTTAGAAAAGAAGAAACAAAAAAGTATAATTTTGTCTTTTCTTTATAATTAGAAAATTAATAATTTTGGAAAGTAAATATAGATTTGAGATAATCTAAAAATAATAATTCATTGAAGGGCCAACTAAGGACATGGACCAAGAAAAAAAAAAGGTAAGAAAGGTATGTTTATGGATTATATTTGTTTAATTATATTTATGAATTTATTTATATTAATGAATCATACTTGTGGATAGCATTGTGTTAACCTATGAGGTTAATACCATGGATACTAATGAAACTTGAAGCATGGAGCATGTGAGATATTTAAGATCTCCATTGTCTGCCATGACCGAGAATCAATGTTACTCATAGCATGGAGCATGTGAGATATTTAAGATCTCCATTGTCTACCATGGTCGAGAATCAATGTTACTCGTAGCATGGAGCATGAAAGATATTTAAGATCTCCAATGTTTGCCATGGCCGAGTGTCAAAATCGTAGCATGGAGCATGTGAGATATTTAAGATCTCCATAGTCCACCATGGCTAATAATCAACCTACTAGAATATTCTAAAGTTGTCAACATATGCATATGTGAGTAGCCTTGGATAGAGGATGCTCGTCCAAGAAGAATCTTAAGGGGTGCGCTCCTAAGAAGACAACAAGGTAGCTATGAGCTAGGAAGCCTGATTTGGAGACATCCTTAAGATTGGAGTTAACTTAGAGGGTAGAATAATGTATTTAGTTTTATTATTATTATGATTCTAACATTTATTTTGCAGGTATTACTTGTCCCTAACTAACCTTATTAGTGGGGACATTACATAGAGGGTAGCTACTTAAGGTTTTGGAGAATTTAGGCATGGAAACTATGAGACCTTTGAAATCACTACTTATAAGCTTTGTCATTATTTCATCTTTTTTACTGGTATGTTTGTATTTTTTTGTACTATTCTTATCATGTATTCATGGTTTAAATTTGTGACTTCTTTTGAAAATGAGGATTTATGTTAAATTTTCTCTATCATTTCTTTTTTAAAATCATGGCCACCTATACATTTTGTAATGAATCATTTTTGTTTAGATCTAATGCTGAAAAGATGTGGCTCTTCTATTCTTTATCATAATTCTTCTTTGTAAGACTCTGAGTGCTCCTTGTATATTACTATTTGGGTTCAAAACAAAACTATAGTTTTCTTCTTTTTGTTATGACACATGGCTTGGAGAATCATTGCAAAAATGATGCGGGCTTCTTCAATTATATCTCTTCTGTTGGATATTTGAATCCATAAATTATATTCATTTTATGATCTATATATTGTGTGCTTTATTATTATTGACCTATTGTTAATATTTTCACTTCTATCTTTCGTCCCAAGCTCTCCCTTCTATATTGTGAGGGTTCCTTATCATTTTTTTTGTTGTAGACTGGAAAAAGTTTGAGGGTTTACAATTTCCTAGGCTACAAACTTGATGCATTTCTCCTGTAATCTATTTTGAATTGGCATTTTTATAAATATTCTATGGAAAAATAAATAGAATCTCCTTGCTTTTTTCTATTTTGCAAATTCTTCCCTCATAATACGTAAACATTCTCGCTATGGAGAAAACCTAGATTTCATTTTATGAGATTTAGTGTCATTTTTCCAGAATACACACAACATTACTATTTTGTTTTATTATTTTTGTAAATTCTTGTTGCAATTAATTGGGCATTTCTTTGTTATTGGCTTAACTTTCATGATATCTCATTTTGGCTATTCTATACTGAGATTCAACGCACATATTCTTATAAATTCAATGAGTCATGTCACAAATTTATTTATGAAGTTGTAACAATAAAGTCTACTACTATCTTTGCATTTTATTTCCAAGTTTGACACATTCTTGATCTTTATATTTGGAGTACATCCCTTATAATTTTTCCTTGATTGTTCTTTAGTGATATCTCTTGATTTCATCGTATGTTGTTTCTATAAATATGTACCTCTTTAAGTTTTTCTCTTAATCTTCAGCATGTTGTAGATGAACAAGTACTCTATTTTAATTTTATAGTCATTGTTATGAAAAACCCAAACTTTCCTTATATTTCATATGCTCTTGGTATAATTGCCTTCTTGTGAACATAATGTGGAACTTGAAACTTTCTATATATGACATGGATTAAGGGCTCCATTTTTAATTGCACACATTGATATCAAGTGTTGTTGTATCTATTAAATTAATGCAACCTACTTTTATGTTGATTATACCAATGGATTTTTAGTACACATAAAACCCATGCAATCATTCCTTCTATTTTCTAAACTTGATATAGTTGATTACACATGGCATAATATCATTGGCATTACATTACTCACTCATGCATAGAAACTTTTCTAGCTATGAGAAAGTGTTTCTTCCTTTTATATTATTTTTTCCATGGAATGATCCATCAGTAGTTTGTAACTTGTTGTCATATCTTTTGATCATATGCCTATGAATACCACTACTTCTTTTTGTCTCATTGAAAGAAAATATGCCTTTTGATTTATAAAATTGTACTCTCATTTTTATTTCTACAATCACATGGATTTTCACATTTAGAAAAGATGTTAAATTAATGTTCGTTGGTTAATGTTTTCATTCTCTCTCCAAAGTTTCTCTCTTTACTTTGATGATTTTATCATTTTCATAGTATGGTTGGATATGCATATATGTAAGTTGATTATTCTTTGTATTATTGAAATAAAAAATCCTAAATTTATTTTTATCCATCTTATGTATTTCTACCTTTGAAATAAGGATATTGATGATGTAACTAAATTTTTAGGTATAGTAGTTGATTTAAGTGATGGAATAGATTAGTCATTGCTTAGTCCATGCATGTAATGCCTCGCCAAGGGATCCAAAAGAATTAACCTAAAGTTTTACTAAGTTTTGCAAAAAAAAATTTTTAAACAAGAAAGATAGATCATTCACATCAAACACATAGTAGTAGAAGTAATAACATATAATCAAATCTAAACATACATAACAGGTTACATTCCATAAGGATCCCAAGATGTTGAGTCACATTTATATTTAGTTAATTCTAAGTCTAACAACTACCACATCTACATGAAAAAATATTCAAAAAGTCCAATGTCCATTTTATACATTTGTTTCGAATGCCTCTTGGCAAATTAATTCAGAATGCTCAATCATCCACTGTACATGTCACAAGGTATGAAAGGCTAAAAGAATATACATATGTAAAAATAAAGATACGTCATCCTACTCTAATCCATGGTACAAGTGCAATAAATAAATGAAACTAATAAAATACATGATACATTCATCCATCATAAAACACAACTAATCTAAGTGTGTGGTTCCTCCCAACTATCAATAGCACCCTAGTCATCCCCCACATGTAACATCCCAAGCCACCAAAGAGATCATCGGTACTATCATAATAGAAATGTCACACCTAAAAATGCTACAACATATGCATAAAAAAATCTAACATACTAGAATAAAGCATAAGTGTACAACATCATCTAAACATGATAAACAAGCATACCAAGAAGCTCTAGCCACGGTGACTACAGATGGATCTCAATGGTAAGTGCAAAAAGCACTACCACCCGACTGCATGGAACCTAAATGGTCCACTCCCACTGTGCTGAGGAGATAGTCTCATATCCCAAACAGGATATCAAATCACATATCACAAATACTCTCTAAGTCTAGCAAATCCTAAAAGTATACTAACTCAAGGGTTCCAACACATAGATCGACATCTAGACCCAGAGGCACAAAAAGACACATAGGAAACCTACTATGCAAGTGGGAAAGTGTCATCACACAAATCACATTGGAAGTTACCCAAGCAATCCCCTAGGAATCTCAGGTCCCCAATGATCCAGTGGCCACTAGTATCCTCTCATACTGATGAGGCATACCATAGAATGCAAGGTCGTAACCAAGCATTCTCTCTACCCCATCCCAGTCTATACTAGCACTCAAGGCATGGAAGAGAACATACAATTATCTTATTAGGTTCATTTTAATCCCCATTTAGTGTAAAAGTTATCACTTATTAAAAACAACTTACAATGAGTCATTCCTAGAGCCACTTAGGGCCCCCGTCCCCCATTGCAAGCCACTTCCCAACACTACACATAGATAACCTACCCTAGGCTCATGAAATCAAAAATCACAAAATCACCTTAGCCCTATACAAGCGACTGGAAAGCATCAAAAGATTAGCCACAATAATCACATCAGTTCTCCATGAGAAACTGAAAAGCATCAAATGATAATCATAATAATCACAACAATTCTCTATCAGCAACTGAAGGCATCAATGATAAATCACAATATCCAATGGTTCTCTAATGAGAAAAAAGAAAATATCCCAAAATAAATCACACTACTGATTGAAGACTCCAAAATGGTCAAGTCAAAACATGTCACAACATGACATCATAAAGAACAAATCAAACACTTCAGTCCCATCAAGGCGATTGGAAAGTAACCCAAGTATAACTGATCAATGACTCAAAAAATAGTTATGTCAAGTATCTCATATACATACACCTCAGCTTCATACAAGAAGACTGGAAAGCAATAACAAATAGTAAATACATCTATACACATCATAGAGCATGTCATTGCATTACCATGGTTGGGTATAAGAAAGATCGAAATCAAAACATCATAACATCACATTCACATAACTCCTAAGCCTTTGGTAAACATCCTAAACTGGTCAACACTAGGACAACCCAAAACCACAAAACATGGATAGCACATATAGAACATCAAAATCTCACAGTTTGGTTTGAAAACATATAGTCGAGTTAAATGCAAGGTTTAAGTCTTTGTTTCAATGTAAATAGTTTCTGCAGTTCACCCTTATAATTAACCCATTCCTATATTCCTATAAATTGCACAATTCCCTCTATTCATTTTTAAGTCAATTCTTTCAAGGTAATCAAAGGTAATTATTTATTATTAAATAATACTTATTGATCTTAGAATAAGAAGCTTATAATTTTATTAAAATCAATATTAATAAAATTAAATAAGCTTAGAACTTAATTGAATGTCCTTCATTATTAATTAATCTTAATTAAATTAATTAATAATTATATAACATATTCAAATTAATATAAAATTTACAATTTTAATTTATTTTAATAATAACTTAATTAATGATAATTCATAAATATTATTAGAACCCTTAATTAATAACAATAATAATTCATATTAAATTATTATCAGTTTATTAACAAAAGAACAACTAATAATAATTTATTAACTTTTAAAACTTGTCAATATTTATATATATTAAATTACATTTAATATATATATTAATTATCTTTAATGAAATTTATATTAATTAATAAATATACTAACAAATATATTTTATATAAACTAATTTTATAACATATATATATATATATATATTTTAAAATAAAATAAGAAAATAAATTCATTCAAACTTTAATAAATATAGAATGTGTTTAAAGCCCGCGCAACTATCAAGGGTACTGTCGGCCCCAGGCTGTACTGCAGTTAGCGTAGCACTTGGTGCCGCCAATAGGTAAGTGGGGGGGGGGGGGGGGTGGTAAAAACCCCCTCCCCAATATATATATATATATATATATATATATATATATATATATATTTTTTTTTATAATAAACAATACAACCCTCCCCAATAACATGTATGTTAAATACTTTATTTTATAAAAAGTCAATACAAAACAGATGTTCCCCAAATTATATATATATTTGAAAAAATACATACATACATACATACATACATACATACATACATACATACATACATACATATATATATATATATATATATATATATATATAAATATATATATAACATTTACAATTTTAGTCTAATAGGAAAGGTACATTTAACCAATCAAATCTCAAATTTAAAATTTTCTTCTATTTCAAACCCTTCCCAAATTAATTACAATTTCCTTTTACCTATGGACAAAGTTTTCAATTTGATTTATTTTTCTTTCAATCATATCATACAGATGATATTCATAGATTTAGAACATGAGAACAAAAGATTCACACAATGAAATTCAGAGAATTGTTTTCAACAATCACAGAGAAGACAGGGTTATCTAATAATCATAATTCTAACTAGATGAACAAAATTCAAGAACCTACCTGGTTCTGATGCTAAAATCACAATGCCAGAAGATTCACGAGAGAATTCACTTCTATCCAAGAACTTATCTCCAACAATTTTTCCCTTCCAAAATTTACTTCCAAATTTTGCTCCCAAAAATTTGAGTCCAAATTCCTCCTCCAAAATCCTCCCTCAAAAATGAACCCTTCAATTGTGATAAAGAGTTCTCTCCTTAAATTGGGGCACTAATTGTGCATTCACTTGGGAGAACTCCTTGCTCACAACCCTTAACTCCATATTAACTTTTATTAATCTTTTCTTTTATCTTACATTAATCTTTTTCATGCACGTTTATGAATTATTAAATAACTTTATTTAATTTTCCACTTGGCTTCTATTTTAATTAATTAAGTTTTAAACTCATGCGCACATCATGTAATTAAAAATATCTTTATTAATTTTACTTATTTTATCTTTTAATTTAATTTCTCATATTTTAATCGTATGCATGCATCATGTGAACATAAAACTTTTTTAATAATTTAATATCTTTTCACTTTGTAAATTTATTTTTGAATTAATAATTGATAAACTATTTATTAACTTAAATAATAATAATAATTAGCATTTATTTAAAAATGAACTCTAAATATGGGAGTATTATTGAATTCAAAATTGCATATCAAAAACTGCTAGGATGACAAAAAGATAGAACAACACAAAGAATGGACGTGGGCTCTAGTGTGAGAATAGGTGAATGCCATGGCTAGGGCCTATGTGCCCTAAGCTTAGTCATTTGGTCAGCTTCTTCTACGATCGAAGCTACTGGCATGGTTGATGGGGGTTTTTCCTCTCTGCAGACAGCATTGGAGGTGTTTGTGGAGTGGTGGGGGAGTTTTTTGAGCAGTCATTTGGGGTTGAGGTTGGCTAGGGTTGGTCAGGAGTGGTCGGGCTTCACTTTGTGATGGTGTGGGGTACATAGCAAGGTAAAAGAGGTTGATAATTAAATATTTTGGCTTGGAGATAAGATCTTTGAATCTAGACATGGGACAATTAGGGGTCCCTATATCTCAGATATTATCTGATGATTTGGTGATGACTAATCCCTCTATTTTGATGTTGGGGCATGCTGAAGGCCAAATTGACAATCTCCCATCTGGAGCAAATGCTTCATCATCAAAGGGTTCTATCTATATTAAGAAGATGAATGGGTGTTTGGAACAATCTGATGATCGACCAGTGTTGGTTATTCAACCAAAGTAGATCTCTAAGGATGTGGAGTATTGGGGCAAGCATGCACTCATCTGTAAGTTTTTGGGTCTTCGGCTTTCTCTCCCTATGTTGGAATCATGGGCGCATCATATTTGGAATTTGGAAGGGGATATAATAATTCTTCTGGTGGCCAACAATTATTTTATGGTTATTTTCTCTAATATGTCTAATAGGAACAAGGTATTTGAAGGGGGCCCATACTTCTTTAACCAGGTTGGGCTTTTTATCAAACCCTGGCACATTGGGTTCAACTCTACTGAGGAGATCTTGTCTCAGGTTCCTGTGTGGGTTTGGCTTCCATGACTACCTCTAGAATTTTGGAGAGAGGATATTGTTCATTTGATATCACTTCTACTTGGGAAACCGGTTGGGTTAACCACACAAACCCAAGATCGAAAGGTAATTTCATATACACAAATTTGTGTGGAGGTTGATCTTAATAATTTTTTGCCTGATTCAATGGAAATTTTCTTGGGTCCTTCTTCATGGATTCAATAGTTGGATTATGAGGCTTTGCACTTTAGATGTAGGATCTACCGTGAGTATGGGCACCTACAATGCAAATGCCCCCAAAACAAATTTTCTCAATCATCAACGTCTACTGTGCCAACTCCTAAGGTTGATAAGGGTAAGACACCTATGCTAGAAGGTCCCTCTAGGGACAAGGAGGGTTTTATCCTAGTGAAGTTTCATAATAAAGGAAAGGGGCAAAAGAGAACTTGGATGGATAGACAAAGAGATGGTACTTTTAACAGGTTTAATGTTCTAGAGAATTTGGTGCAAGAGGAGGGTATACCAATTGAGATATCCTTGGGTGATGGGTCTTTGCAAGGACCCCTTATGGAGGAGGTTAGGGGTCTAACTCAGGTTCCTAAAGAAGAACAAGGTCAGCCAGTTGGTTTAGATGGGTTGGTTCAGGAAAAATGTTGTGATATTCCTGGTGGGTCACATTCCTATGACACCCCAAATATCATAGCTTCTACCCTTCATGGAAAGAAAAGGGTGCCCAATAACACAAAAGGCTCTAAAGTTGCTTCCACTTTAGGCTTATAGAAAAAGCCCTTTAAAAAAGGGATTTTAGAGAAGTCTGCTAAGAGTGGAAGGAAGACGGATCATGAGAAGGTTAAGATGATGGGTGAGACTTTGGTTGAGGTGGGGTTTGTAAAGCCCATTGATTCCCACTTCTCATAGTCTTCTAAATGATTATTCTTTTTTAGAATGTGAGGGGGTTGAACAACATCCCTAGAAAAAAGGTTGTTCATAGATTGATAGATTTTTAGTCTCTAGATGTTATTTTCATTCAGGAAACTATTCTTATAGTTGATGAACTGGATATCTGTGGGCCAAAGTTATGGCCCCATGGTAGTTGGCAGGAAGTGGGTGCTCGAGGGATCTCAAGTGGTCTCGCTTGTCTCTAGAATCCTAAGAAGGTGACTCCCCTATGGTGGATTTTGAGTAGGTCTTCTATCTCTTTTATATTTTCCCACTTTGGGTGAAAGGTGCTTGTTCTCTAATATTTATGCTCCTAGTGATTTGGTAGGTAAGTCTCTTATGTGGTCACACATCATATTTGTCCGATCCTTAGATTTGTTCCTTCCTTGGATTGTGGTTGGAGATTTTAATGCTATTACTAATTTAGAGGAAAAGAGGGGCAGGATTGCTTGATTGGGCCCTTCTTCTAGTATGCTTAGAGATAATATTGGTTCTTTGAATCTCATTGATGTGAAACTTGGCTCTAGTATATTCACCTGGAATAACAAAAGGAGTCACATAGAGGCTATCTTAGAAAGGATGGATCAGTTCCTGGTTTCTTGCTTTTGGTTGGATATTAGATGGTCTAGGAGATCAAATATTCTTTATTGGAGAGGCTCTGACCATTGGCCTATTAAGTTCTCTGTCACTCCTTTCAAGACTTCTAAGAATCCCTCTTTCAATTTTCAATTAATGTGGTTGAGGGTTCCCTCCTTGCATGATCTTATGATAGCCTGGTAGTATGAGGGCAGGCCACCTTATGGTACTTCCATGTACAACTTTGAGAAGAGGCTTCAACACATGAAATTTAGGTTAAAATAGTGGATAAAACAGTACTTTGGGAACCTTCAAGAACATTTGAGGGAGGCCCAGGCCAAATTGGATAGTGTCACTCACCAGATCAGGGACCAAGGAATGACTCTAGATTTAATGTCTAATGAGTCCTTAGCTCTAAGGGAGGTTGAGGAATGAGCACTTTGGGAGGATATATTTTGGAAGAAAAAGTCTTAGGTGGACTAGTTGTAGGAGGGAGATAGAAACACAGCCTTCTTCCACAACATAGTTAAAGCTCACAAGTCTGGAAATTCTATCACTTCTCTTGTTTCTGCTTCTAGAGACCAACTCTTTTCCAAAGAGGCTATTTCTTTAGAGGCCACTAGATACTTTTCTCAACTCTTCTCTAAGGAGGAACCTGGTGCATTGGTGGAGACAAGAGCTATTTTAGATTGCATTCCTCAACTTGTGTTTGGCAATGTGAATAGGGATCTACTAAGGCCTATTGTGCTTGAAGAACTGGAAAAAGTGGTATTTGGTATGAAGAAAGGTAAAGCCTTGGGCCCTAATGGCTTTCCCATTGAATTTTTTCAAGAATTTTGGGAGATTATTAAATTTGATCTTCTAGAAGTTGTTTAGGAATCATATCAAAATAAATAAATGCTCAAGTCTTTGAATGCTACTTTCCTGGCTCTCATTCCCAAGATTGATGGGGCTAACAAGTTGGATTAGTTCAGACCCATTGCTTTATGTAATGTCACGTGCAAAATTATCACAAAATTAATTGTTGAAAGGCTCAAGCCTTTTTTTGCACTTTGATCTCCAAGGAACTAGGGGGTTTTGTTGGTGGCAGACAAATTCTTGATGGGGTGGTGATTGCTTCTGAGGCTATTCACTCTATGGCCACGTCTAAGGAAAAGGCTATGTTTATTAAGTTAGATTTAGCAAAAGCTTATGACCAAGTTAGTTGGGAGTTCCTAGGTCATGTACTTCTCACTTTTGGATTTGATATGGAATGGGTGGATTGGATTCTCAGCTCTGTGACCTCCCCATCCTTTTCAGCTCTTATTAATGGAGAACCCATTGATCTATTCTCAGCTTCTTGAGGTCTTCAATAGGGGGATCCTATCTCTCCATATCTCTTCATCATTATGGAAAAGGGCTTAGGCATATTTATAAAATTTCAAGCAAAATAGGGGATTGTCCAAGGGTGGAAGTGGCATAATGATATTCTAGCATACACGCACCTCCAATTTGTGGATGATACTCGACTAATGGGCTTAGCTACTATTAATGAGGCAAGAAACTTTAGATTGATTTTGGATACTTATTTAAAAGCTTCTGGATAGTAGATTAATGCAGGTAAATCATCTATTTATTTTTTAATACTCCTCAATCGATTTAGCTCAGAATTGCTAGGATTCTTAGGTTTCAAGTTGGACCTCTTCCTTTGATTTATCTTGGAGTGCCATTAGCTCTAGGGACTCAACTGAAAGATTATTGGCAAGGTCTTTTGGACAAATTCCATAGCAGGGTGAGTCACTGGACTCATAGGTGGCTCTCTTCTGCTAGAAGAGTTATCCTTCTCAAGATTGTGATTTAGGCTCTTCCCATTTATAGGTGTCTGGTGCAAACTCCTCCCATTGGAGTTATGAAAGAATTTGATGCTTTGTCATGATAATTCCTTTGGTCAAGCAATCTACTCTCTTCTAAATGGAGATTAGTTAACTGGGATACTATTTGCTTGCCTAAATTTGCTAGAGGACTAGGCCTTAAATGTATGGCTCTTGGTGTCAAGGCTCTAGCAGCAAAGTTATACTGGAGGTGGTGCAAGAATCAAGACCTAGATTGGGGTAAGATTTTGGCTCAAAAGTACTTCCTGGGAGTGGAGTATAAGGATATTCCTAGGCTGGTGCTAGATGGAAAAGGTTCCTTTATTTGGGACACTCTTAAAAGAGGTGCTCCTCTTGTTCAGGAAGGCCTTTTTCTAGATATGTAATGAGGGATCAAGTGTATTATTCTAGTAGGAATCTTGGGATGGTCATCCTCCCATTCTTTCCAGCTATCCCCACTTCTAGCCTTTGTGTCAGATTTTTTCTGCTGCAGGATGGACCAAGGTAGCTCATTTCAAGACTTTTAAGTAGTGTGGGTCAATGGATGTGGCTGGTTGGAAGGATCCACATGAATGGCCCCCAAGGGGCTCCTTAGAGCTACAGGCTGAGCTAGCTAATATTCTCTCTATTAGGTTGTACAATTCCTCTTTGGACAAAGACATCCTTGCTTGGGGTCCTTGTCCTAAAGGAAAGTTCAGTGTGGCCCAAGGCTATGCTCAACTGGATAATCAATGTAATAGAGTTCAGGAGGTTCCTTGATGGAAGAAGGTTTGGAATAAGTTCTCTTGGCTGGAATGTAATTTCTTTCTATGGTTGGTTGCTCAAAAGAAGTGTCTTACTTGGGATAATCTCCAGAGAAGAGGGTTTCAGGGTACTCTCTATTTCATCTGTATGTTGAATGGAGAGGATGTTTCTCATTTACTCTTCTTATGCCCTCTCTCTAGAGAAATTTGGCATAAGTGGTGGGAGGCATGGTGCCATGGATGTATTCATGCTAAATCTCTTATTGAGTTTTTGGATAGCCTTGGTAGACCCTCGGTGAAAACTTCTTTCCTCCAGGTGGCTTGGGCTATTGGACCTACTTTTATTCTATGGAATCTTTGGCTAAAACACAATCATTGAATTTTCTATAACTCCAGCTTGGGAGTCACTAAAATATGGCAGCTAATTTTAAGAAAACTTCGGGGGACTATCTATGCTAAGTGTGATATGACTGAGCCTGTGGATCCTAATGATTTTAGTATTGTCAAGAATTTTGGTTTGGTGGATAAAGGATTGGGAAGCATAAGTGATAAGAGATCTCAGCCACTCAGGAGAAAGGTTTTTAGGGAAGGGGGATGGAGACCCCCACTAGGTGCAATCCTTAAAATTAACACAAATGGCTCCTCCTGTGGGAACCCTAGACAGGCTGGTGTGGGGAGGATTGGGAGAGACACGAACAAAAATGCTATTTTCATATTCGCTATTCATAAAGGAGTGCATTCCAATAATGTGATGGAGGCCTTGGCTATTAAGGTGGCTATGGAGTGGGCTCGCTCTCTTGGATGGAGAAAAATGGTGTGTGAATCAGATTCTCATATTGTTGTGGATATGATAAATAACTAGAGTGTGGATGACTCTAACTAGCAAATTGCCTCTATTGTTAGAGAGATTCTTCACTTGAGCAGCTTTTTGGATTGGATCTCCTTTTGTCATATTCTTAGGGAATGGAATGGAGTGGCTGATATCTTGGCAAAATGGGTGTCGAAGAAAGGAGCTGGTTGGGATATTTTAGGTAGAGATGACCTTCCTGTTGATTATGGTGGGACTTTTGAATAGATAGTGGAAAATGATAGAATTTAATTGCTCATGGGTTTGTGTTTTGGCTGTTTGGGCTTGAGGCCTTTTGTAACTTGAGACATTTATTTCTTGACTTTTTTTGAATAAATTTTTACCCCTTTTTCCAAATATAAAAATAAAAAATGAACTCTAAATATATTATCATCAAATAAAATAAATATTATCATGTTCTAAAATTATCCTTGTAACTTTTATCTTCAAATTTAATTCTTTTATATTTAATTAATTTTCCAATTAATTAAATATAATTAGATATTAAAATATCATAATAATTCTCCATTAAATTAAATCATTAATTTAATCTTTTAATTAGACTTAATTAATAGAAAATCATCAAAGACTCATAAAGCAACATACGAAAACCCATCATATCCAAATACATACAAAATCAAACTAAAGGGTAATAATCATGAATTAACGTCATTTGACGCATTTAGAGTGTACACAAAATGGCTTAAGGGTTTAGGATTTGGACTTAAGAATTTATCTCCCCTCTCTTACCATTGAGATAATGTGATAAGGTATGCTCATCCTCGTAATTCAGGGAAGTCGATACTCGATACTTGCAAACTGCATAAAATCCACGCATGTACAAGCATAATATTCTAAGCTAAATAGGAAATGGTAGGAAGTGGTGCATCATGTAGATCTTGACTAGCAGGTGACTACGACTCCCTTCCTTAACCACATCAAAAATGCCATACATAAAGAAAACAAACACACACACCATACACATGCAAGTATGGGGTAAGTATTCATAAGAAAACACGTACAATAACCATCTAACTAATCATCATCAATAACTGCAAAAATTGTGATAATCATCATACACACATGAAATATAGGGTACCAAGTAATCTTGTCATATAATAAGCTGAATGTGAAACAATAACTGATAAACTCAAAGTAAAGCTACTAATCATAAGTGTAAAACTGGCCTAAAAGAGTTTGACAATAATAACAAAAATGTGAACTAGGGGCAGGCACTACAATGCAACTGACACCATTTCTACCATCTTGTAGGTATTATCTCATATTCCATGGATGTGGGGAACACTCTTCTAAAACACATTAAGTCCTATCAGTATGACATTAAAAGGCAATGACCAATCTATCCCTTTCTCTTCCATATTGACTTCAAGAATTTTTTTTCAGTTAGATTATGAGTGTCCTTGTATAAACCACAACTTGTGTGGGATTTGAATTATAATATATACTTTTCAATCTATAAATGAAATGAGAAACATCAAATTGAAAAAGATGTGTTTTATAAATGTGATTTTGTAACATCTTTGAATGTGTATGTATAAGGTTCTGCCTTTCATATATGAATTATCAATTGGTTCATTTTGCACTTTATGTACCTCAGTTAATTTTTATCTTGTATGACTCAAAATAAACCATATCGCTTGACCACTCAAAAGTTTTTGAATTGTGTGAATATACCTTATTCACTTAAAATTATTTATTTAGGATTGTCAAATTTCAGCAGGATGCTAAAATTTGGTAACACTTATATTTTTCCTTTTGTAGCTTCAAAGGTGATTTAAAAAAATACTAAGTACACATTATTCTTTTATATTTCCACATTCTCATAATTTCTTGCATTTATGTAATTAGTTGTGCAAAATAATCATAATAATCAATAGTAAAACATATTCTAGAAGTACCAATTCAACTTTTAATAACTTTAAACAACTTAATGAATCTCAAATACCCACTCAGTCTCTATAGCATATCACCAACAATCTAACATTTATACAATATCTTAACTCACTATCTCTATATGTGTTTTTTATTAGTAAATAAACTACTATAAAATATAGCATGCAAAATAATAACATCCACACATGAAAATAACACTTTAACACCAAGATTTAATAAGGAAACCCAATTTGGGAAAAACCACCAAGTATCATGCTAGTAATTTTTCATTCTTCCTGAAGTGAGCTCAATTAAGACACAACCATGTTAAGGGTTATACAACACATTGCTAAATGTGACCTTGTTAAAGGATTTAATCACCTTGTTAGGAGTAGCCTTGTTAGAGGACTTTAGAACATTCCATTATAATGTCACCTTGTTTAAAGGATTTATAAAATGACTATTAGGTCAACCTTGATTAAAGGATTTTAGACTGATACAATGGTTAGAATTTAACAATTATAAAGTAAAAATCACTTTGCAAATCTAGATCTCCATTCGATAATATGATGGTTCATTGACATGCCCATCACTGATTTTCTTGGTATCTGCTCATACAATCATGCTTCACAAACTCTTTACACTTCACCTCTACTATTCAACTCTTCAAATATTCTCCTTAAGATCAACAATTTAAAAAAAAAAACACAACCTTTAAAATTCATTCCTTATGCCTCCTTAAATAGGTAATTTCAATCTTTTGATGCTTAAACATCATATTTGATCTTAGCATTAGGTCAAATTCATTGAATCTTTCCATATTTTTGATCCCCTTCATCTCAAAACTTCTAATAAAAAAATTGCATTTCGATCTTGTAAAAAACTTTCCTCATGGATTAAATATTCTAACTCATCAATCCTTATCTTCTATGCACTTTGACTAATTCCAATTTCTATCTGTTTTAGCCTCAAAATTATTATTTTCTCAAACTGTAACTATTTTTGTCACTATGGTCTTTTTTGGTGATTTTAGGTCCCTGTAAAACCTAATTTTGTAACTATTAAACTACAAGTTTTAGGTCCTTGTAAAACTTGGTAGTGCTTCATGGTTTATCTTTTGCTTTTCTGTTAAGGGTTTCAGGTCCCCTTTAAAACCTATTTTTACCTTAATCTAAAACTATTGTTGTCACTCAACAATCACTGTGTTCCTTAGTGAAGTCATTGCTATGTAGCTCAAAAAGCACTATACTATCTTACTTAGCACCAATATACTCACTTGGCCATTACTATGCTTGGTCACATCTACAATTCTTTATACATTTTCTTGACAATAACTAACACTTGGCTTGAAATATTTCATTTGGATTCTACATAAGTTCCTTAATCTTTTTCTTTAACTCCTTCATTGACTATGCAATTTTGATACTTTCTCAAGATTATCCTTTTGACTTGTTTCAATTCTTAGCTTCATCTAACTATCTTCTTCACTTCATGTATTGATTGAACACTGCATCATCTTGTCAAGAACTAACTTATCAAGTGTCCATTGTGTTTCCATGATACTTAATACATCTCAACTTAACCTTTTACTAGGTCATTTCATAGTCTCTTCTTTTCAAATTCTCTTCAACAATCAAATGAAATGTAACTCTACATTGTTAGTAAAATATCTCTCTAGTAGGTTTGATGCTACATCTTACCAATAGGTTTGACATCAATGATAACATAATAATTACTCCAATAGTAATTTCCAACACTCTCTATCTTTGACATTGATGACAACACAAGTCATACTTCATTAGTTACCATACACTCCAAAAGGCTTCAATATTGCACAGTCATCTCCCTCTATGGTTGTGTTCTGTCTCTTTTAGTTTCATTTTGATTCTCATCTATGCAGTCTTAGTATGTTCCCTCTATATATCAAGCTCTTGAAAAAAATCATTCTCTCTTTTTGATATATTAATGGTAACTCATTAATATTCTCCCTCTTTATATATATTTATATGGTAATTTGATAATTACTATCCTTATTTGAAAACAATACCAAAGACATTAACCATACATACATCATTATGTCACTCATTTGACTTATATGGAAATGTCATCTCAATATTAACTCCTTGTAGCTTCTTCTATTCATAGTTCAATGTCTTTCTTTCTTTTTTCATAGCTTTAGGCAGCACCTAAAGTGTGAGTTCCATCATCAATCTATAAGATATTCTTCTCAGAACAATTAATGCAATGTAACATCTCTGCTTAGTTTTCTTGAGGTAGGGGGGTTACCCCTAACTTACCTCTTATACACTTAAAACCATCCTTAGGTAGTGCCTTAGTGAATATATCAATCAAATGCTCCTTTGTATTCACATATTCTAGTCTTACTTCTTTTTCTTGTACCAGCTCTCTCAAGTAATGATACTTGATCTCAATATGCTTAGTCTTTGTATGCATCACAAGATTATTTGATATATTTTTAGCACTTTTTTATTACAATAAATAACAATAGGATCAGTGACCAAATCCTTCATGTCTTTCAAAAATTGTTTGTCCATACAATATTTAAATAACTTACTATTGCAACAACATATTCAACCTTTATTTTAGATTGTGAAAGATAATTATTCTTCTTTCTTGTCCATGGAATCAATCTTCTACCCAAGGAGAAAGCTCCTCCACTTGTGCTCTTTTTGTCATCAACATTTCCTTCCCAATCAACATCTATGTAAACTTTTAGCTCAACCTTATCACTTCTCTTGTACCATATGTTGATTTATGGATGAGTAAACTAGATACTAAGATTGGGGGGGGGGGGGGAGGGGGATGAATTAGAATCTATAACACTTTATACCTTTTCATGGATTCATCCACATCCAATAATAACTTATGCATATAATTGTATTATATGTGAACTTTTTGTAACATGTAAATAGATTCAATCACATCCATGAAAGTAATCATACACACCACAATATTTATTACCTAGAAACCCTCCAAGGTGAAGGTAAAATTGAGGTGAGGATGACACTCACAAATCTTCACTACTATAGTTCTAAAGTTACCTAGTTAAGGTTACAATGTTTGATGATAATATATGATCTACTTTGTGAGGAGTCTATCCTATTAAAGACTTAAGAAATTTTTATGTTTTTCCTTTTTAGAGGATTTGACACTTAAAACTAAGTAAGGACTCTATTAGGAGATTTACAAAGATTTGTTAAGACTACTTTGTTAAGAGACTTACACTGATTCGAGTTTGTTAAAACTATCTTAGTACTTGACTCTTAGTTTTCTCTACAAGCTAATTTTGAGTCTTCTCCTTACTAAATGATCCCTTTCTTTGATCTAATACTCTTGTCTTTCCTTTCCACATTCGCTAATTTTGAATAAATCACTTATTCTTTTAGATGATAATAAAACCCTTGAATGACTTTTGATCTTCTTCTATCTTCTCTTCACACGCACATGATCACTTTCTTCCACACTATCTGTCTCCCTCTATCACACTAATCTACGTTAAGATCATCACTCTATAAATATTCCATGAAGGGTCTTCTAGATGGTTCTATGGTTTGCCTCTTTATCTCGATTGTTGAACACACACATGGGGATATGTGATCTACACCATGTAGATTTTTTGTAACAACATTAAAAAGTATAAAATATTCTATAAATACATCTTCAAAACTTAAAGATACCTCCCAAGTTGGCCTAATGATCATTTTTCCTAAAACTTTGTTCCATTCCTAACTTTTATGCAAACTCTCCATTGCTCGGCGTCTGCTATTACTAGTGTTCGACATTGTTGTTGCTTGGCCTTTATTAACTTCCTAATGCTCAACATGTAATATACTCAATACATTTTGTATTAATTAGTGTACAGAAACTCAAGTGCAAAAACAGCTTCCTACACTAATCTCATAAGGAAAGTATGATGCAAATCCTATTAAAATCTTCTACACTTATAGATTCAATATCATGTAAACAACAATATTGCAGCCAAACATGCATACAGAAAATAGACAGAGAAAGGAACACATAACACAAGAATTTGCCGATGGAGAAAAACCTTTTGATAAAACAACCCCACCCCTTTAGAACTTGCACAATGTATTATCTTCAACACGAGGTTACAATACACTTGCAATGCAAGTTCAACATCAACAACAGAAGACTCCAATAGCTACTTGCAGTACCAAAAATACACCTTTTTTGCATCACATCTCTTCGCAACCCTAAAAATGCTTATAACATGCGCTTCACTTTAGGGCTACTCCCAAAGGTAAACTGTATTAGGGTTTTACCATTCTCTAAGAAAATAGGAACCCCAAAATTTTTTTTGAGGCGATGCCCCAAACCCCACTATTGGGGTAGAGTGTACAGTACTCAAATATCTTAGTTGCCACATGTCTTCTCCTATCATTGAATCTTCCTAACATAGCTCTTACATGTCATAGTCATGATCTCCTTACACACAATTCAAGATGTTGACACATCAACATTATTTGCAAGAAATACATTTTACAAAACAAATACTAAGAATAGGAATTATACAAGGTTGAGACACCTTATTCCTAACATTCTCCCACTTGTCAAACACCTTGTAAGAGCAACAACAACATAACAAGAACTAACCACTATAGGTCGAAAGGCCCATAGACTCTGAACACCATCTAAACTTCTCAGTGCCCACTGGTTTCATTAATGCATCTGCAACATTCTTCATAGTATCTACCTTTTCCAAATTTACCTTTCCATCTTCCACCATATCTCTCACAAAGTGATACTGCACATCAATGTGCTTCGTTCTGGCATGGAAAGTTGGATTCTTTGTAAGGTAAATAGCACTCTGACTATCACACCAAATAGTAATCTATTCTGCATCAACACCAATATCAGAACACAATCTCTTAAGCCAAATGGCTTCCTTACAAGCATGAGTAGCAGCCATGTACTCAGCTTTTGTAGTGGACAAAGCAACCATAGGTTGTCGCTTGCTCATCCAACTAATGGCACCACCAAACATAGTGAAAACATAAGCACTGGTGGATCTCCTGCGGTTAATATCACCTGCCCAATCTGAATCCACAAACCCATGAATACAAACTAAATGCGGAGATCCAGAAGAGTTACCATGATAACATATGGATTAATCTAATGTACCCCTCAAATATCTGAATACTCGCTTAACTACATCCCAATGTATCCATCCAGGATTAGCCATAAATCAACTCAGGACTCCCACTACTTGGGCAATGTCTGGTCTAGTACAGAACATAGCATACATAAGACTACCAACTACACTAGCATAAGGTACTCTACTCATGTCCTCCACCTCACTACAAGATTTTGGACAATCATCTACAGATAACTTTGTTCCCACAGGAATAGGAACACATAGTGGTCTACAATCTGCCATGCTAAACCTGTCCAACACAGACTTCACATACTTACTCTTACTCAACCAAAGTTTTCTATTAGACCTGTCTCTACTGATATCCATATTCAAGATGTACCTAGCTGCCCCAAGATCTTTCATCTCAAACTATGTTGACAACTGAGATTTAAAATCAGAAATCATACCCTTACCCTTCCCAAATAGCAACATATCATCAACATATAATGCAACAATAAGAAGGCGATCATTTTCAATTCTGAAATAAACACAATGATCTGATTTTGATCTTACAAATCCAATTGACAACACAAAAGAATCAAACTTCAAGTACCACATCCTAGGAGATTGCTTCAAACCATATAGAGATTTCTTTAATCTGCAAACTAAGGATTCTTTACCTTTAACAATGTAGTGCTTAGGCTGTGACATATAAATCTCTTCCTCCAAAACACCATGAAGGAAAGCTATTTTCACATCCATCTGTTCTATCTCTAAATCATATGATGCAGCAAGAGATAACAAAAATCTAATGGATGTCAACTTTGCAACAGGAGAGAATATTTCACCATAATCTATTCCCTCTACCTGTGAATACCCCTTTGCAACCAATCTAGCTTTGTACCTTTCAACACTTCCATCTGCACAGAATTTCTTCTTGAACACCCATTTATAGCCAACATATTTTCTCCCTTTAGGTAAAGGTACAAGGTCCCATGTCTTTTTTTTTCTCTAATGAATCCATCTCATCATCCATAGCCTCAATCTAGGAACCTGCATCTTCCATGCCCAAAGCCTCTTTCACAGATCTAGGCTCATCAGTGTTAGTAATCAAAGCAAAAGCACAACTGGAATCTAACATAGAATAACCAAACCTTTCTGGTTGCTTTCTTTCTCTCATGGATCTCCTCAAGGGCTGAGGTTGAGGTTGTTCTTCCTCTTCTTCTGAACTATCAGAGCTGTAAGAGCTCTCCTCATCATTAGACCCAACATGGTCTCTCTATTCAGTCTTCTCAGGGGTAGGAGGCAACTGAACAACATCTTTTTCCTTTTCTTTTTCGTCTGGTTGTAGCACCATAGGAGAAGATGTTAGCCCTCTAAAAATAAAATTTCTACTATACAACACCTTACTAGTCACAGGATCCCAAAGCTTGTATCCTTTCACACCAACACTGTACCCGATGAAAATACATTTAACAACTTTGTTTTCCAACTTAGATCTTTTCTCCATTGAAACATGTGCATAAGCTTCCCAACCAAAAACACGAAGATGTCTAACTGAAGGCTTCTTACCAGACCACACCTCCATGGGTGTCTTACCAACAAGAGCTGATGTAGGAGATCTATTAACTAGATAGCAAGCAGTGGCCACAGCTTTGGCCCAAAACCTTTGTTCTAAACCAGCTCCACTAAGCATACTCCTAGCCTTCTCCATCAGTGTCCTATTCATTCTCTTTGCAACTCCATTTTGTTGCAGGGTATAAGGAGTTGTCTTATGCCTCTTGATACCTTGTTCTTTACAGAACCATTCAAACTCTGCTGAGCAAAACTCACCACCATTGTCAGTTCTCACACACTTAATCTTCTTACTAGTCTGATTCTCTACAAGGGCTTTAAATTCCTTGAATCGACTAAAGAATTGTGTCTTACTTTTAAGGAAATAAATCCATTCCTTCTACTGTAATCATCTATGAAAGATACAAAAAATATAGACTTGGAGATTGAAGGAACTTTTAGAGGACCAAATACATCAGAATGAATAAGATCCAAAATATCAGAAGATTTGTGAGAACTAGAGTAAAACTGAACACGATTTTTTTTACCATATACACAGTGTTCACAGAAGTCGAACTCGAGATTGCAATCATTTAACCCCTCAATGAGATTTTTATTTTTCAGGATTATGAGACCCTTTTCACCAATGTGACCAAATCTCAAATGCCACAACATTGTCTTTTCTGCAGGAAGCTTTCCTTCCAAAGTGTTTGCACCCTTAGGTACACTTGTTGCACTACCATCAGAACCACTAACCACAATTTTCTTTACTACTCATTCAGATGGTGGGAATGAAGTGATGGCTACTCTCTTCTTTGAAATAGAAGAACTATTACACTGAGAAATGTGTGCATCAAGCTAAAACAAAGTAACTCTCCTAGTACCCTTAGCAAGCACCATAGCTCCTCTCATCGTCTTACATCCATCTTTAGAAAAAACAACTTGTACACCTACATCATTTAGCATACTTACAGATAATAGGTTTCATGCCAAACTTGGAATGTGCATAACTCCATTTATTCCCTTTACTCGTCCATCAGGAAATTTGATAGTGACCCTTTCGCGTCCAACTATCTTTAGGTGAGAATCATCACCCAAGTACACCTTTCCACCATCAAACTCTTCATATCTTGAGAACTAGTTTCGATGAGAGGTCATGTGAAAAGATGCACCTGAGTCAACCAACCACACATCATCAAATGCATGGGCTGCAAAAGCTACGATGAATGCATCGCCATCTTCTTGAGATTTTTTAGAACCAAAATCTAAGGCTTTCTTCTTCTTCTTAGGATCTTTACAGTCTTTATGGAAGTGCCCAGTCTTACCATAGTTCCAACATTTTTCCTTGGACTTATTGGAAGTCTTTGACTTCCCACAGGATTTGGATCTACCCTTATTGTTAGACTTATTATCATTTTTCTTCCCTCTTTTCATGGATCTCCCATGAACAACAAGGGCTTCTTTTTCTAAAATAGAAGCCTTTCTCTGCATCTGCTCTGATAGCAGCAAAGACACCACATCATCCATTTTGAAGGTGACTAATGTGCTTTCGAGAGCCATCACAAGATGGTCCCATGAATTTGGTAAAGAACACAAAAGTGTGTAGCAACGATCCTCCTCCTCTAACTTGACACCAGTTGATGTCAACTGTGTAGCTAGCAGATTAAATGCATTTAAATGATCTGTTAAGGATCCACCTTCCTCCATTCATAGAGAATACAACTTCTTCCTTAGGAACAACTTGTTCACCAAATATTTGGCCTGATACACGGCCCCACGTCTCTCCCACAAACTATATGCAGTTTTCTCATCTAGAACATTTAGAAGGACGGCATCGGTTAAACAGAGTCTTATGAGACCCTTAGCTTTACGGTCTTTGATATCCCAATCTGCTTGAGCTATAGTTTCTAGTCTTGTAGCACTTGTATTCACTTCCCATAGGTCATGATCTTCCAACATGTCTTCCATCTTGAGTTTCCACAACTCAAAATTAGTGCCATTAAATTTCTCCACCTCCATTCTTCCATATGATGAACTCGCCATCTCAATCTGCAAATAAGATTCAGGATGCTTTGCATAAGACTCCCACTCAACTTGAGATTAGCTCAAAAAACCCTACCCAACAACTAGGATCAAAAGTTGATCAAGCTCTGATACCACTTGTAAGGAAACTCAGGTGCAAAAATAGCTTCCTACACTAATCTCATAAGGAAAGTATGATGCAAATCCTATTAAAATCTTCTACACTTATAGATTCAATATCATGTAAACAACAATATTGTAGCCAAACATGCATACAAAAAATAGATAGAGAAAGGAACACATAACACAAGGATTTTCCGGTGGGGAAAAACCTTTTAGTAAAACAACCCCACCCCTTCAGAACCTGCACAATGTATTATCTTCAACACGAGGTTACAATACACTTGCAATGCAAGTTCAACATCAACAACAGAAGACTCTAGTAGCTACTTGCAGTACTAACAATACACCTTTTTCGCATCACATCTCTTCACAACCCTAAAAATGATTATAACATGCGCTTCACTTTAGGGCTACTCCCAAAGGTAAACCGTATTAGGGTTTTACCATTCTCTGAGAAAATAGGAACCTCGAACCCCACTATTGGGGTAGAGTGTACAGTACTCAAATATCTTAGTTGCCACATGTCTTCATGTGTCATTGAATCTTCCTAACATAGCTCTTACGTGTCATAGGAATCCATCATAACCATTTTAGTCATGATCTCCTTACACACAATTCAAGATGTCGACACATCAACATTATTTGCAAGAAATACATTCTACAAAACAAATAATAAGAATAGGAATTATACAAGGTTGAGACAACTTATTACTAACAATTAGTACTTATACAATTGATATTACACCCAGTCATTGATGACTTTTTTGATCATTAAATGAGCTTAGTCTATATAGAAAATTGGTCTGTGACCATACTTTACTTAGCTTTTATATAACTACTTAGTACATATTATCTCTCAGCCTTTGTAGAGTAGCTCAGTCAAAGTGATGACCATTTGACTCTTCCTTGTAAATGACTAAGTGATTGAAACTAATAGACAATAGAGGTTAGAGATACCAACAATCTCCCCATTTGACATTAGTGGAAAAAACACTTTTCCATATTTACACTTTGTCATATCAATACAAAAATAAGTTCCCTCCTAAGTCTTATAACTTGTGAAAAATGAATACAAAAATTCATTATAGCCTTTACTCATTACTTGTACATGATACTTCTTCTATATAGATTTTTCCCTTATATACATTTCCCCCTTGTTTTTGAACACTTGATGTCACTACTATTGGGGTTGAAAGAGTTGAATTGATCCACATGTTTCAATGAATTCCTTTTCTGGTAATTATATCTAGTGTATTATTCCATGTGACTCTTGATGCCTCCAAATTTTGATTCTATAGTTGTAGTCTTGTAGAAAAATTAATAAAACTCTCATCCACTAATAAGTTATGATCTTCTGTGATAACATCCTGAGTTGTTTTCAATTCTCTTTGCATGACCTCCAAATGAGGTATCAACATTGCCTAAATTGAGATCAATTTGGATCTCATGGTTTTTTTAGATGCCTAAAGCTCATCCATTTTACCTTGAGCATTTAGTAGAACATTGTAGTGATCTATGCTAGATCCTTTTGACTTTGAGCTAACACTATTGGATTTCTTGATCCTAGCCTGAGTCTTATCTACCTTTGCCTAAATAGTATCTGTATATCTTGGAACATCTAAAAAAATTGTGTACACCTATTGTGCCCTTTATATGACATCCATCATTACTTGTGTTTTTCCCTGCAATAACACTTTTTGCTATGCTATGGTTATGAAGAATTTGTCCATAATATTGGTCTCAATTCTTCTTGTTGAACAATCCATTAACTTGTCATTGGATTCAAAATTTTCAGCATTGACTTGATCAATGATATGTACAAGTTGATCAATAATAGATATTTATTCATCTACATTATGTATGTCAAAAGCATAAAAAATAAAATGTTTTGCTTCTTGTAGAGTCCACTAATTCTTTATCTCTCTTATGATCTATTCTTGCCTCTTTTTCTTCTTCCAAATTTCTTGCAACATTTTTAATTTTTTGCAAGGTGAGGTTTTCCATATCAAATTGTGGCATCTCAATATTTTCACCTAGACTAACTTCAATATCTAGTGAAATGTCTCTTATTATTTTTCTCTTCTTATCTAGTGAAGGGGTGTTGTTTCTAGACACTGCCTTAGGAGTAGGTGAGGAGGTATCACCACTTGATCTTTCTTGTGCATCAATGTTTGAGACAAAAATAATAGAACTTGATTTAGGCTTACTTAATTCTTTTTTTTCCTCAATTTAAGGTGTTGAATCAATATTATCAATTTTTTCAACTTCTCTATCTTCACCATCTTCTTCTTTATTCACAATCCTTGATTTCTCAACTTCTAGAGTGTCACGGGTGTATAGGAGAGATGTTGTCTTATGGACTCAACACACCTGAGCTTTCTCTATTAGCATGTTCATTAGTAATATCCACAATTTCTACCTTCTTTGTTGTAAGCCCAAAAATGCTTTTCCACAACATTCATTCTATTGTCATAAAACTTCCTCTTTATTTTTTAATATCAAGAACATTTTGTATTTAGGAAAAAATCTTCTCCTATGTTGTTTCAAAAATTTATCCTTTTCTTCTTGAGACAGATCAGACATAACTCTGACTAGTGTGTAAGTTCTTATCTAATTTTCTATTACTTCAGCCTATGACCATTTCCTCTCTAATATTTCATATAGATCCTTGGGTATCTTGTTCTCTATTACACAAGGAAATAGCCTTTGATTTTAAATCATTTCTACCATAGCTTCCTCCACATTATTTCTATCATTATTTTCTAGTGTGTCATATTTCACATGTTTGAAACTAGTTAAACCTATAGATCTTCTTATGTTGTCACATACCTCTTCAATAGTTTTGTTCTTTTTGATAGGTGGTCCTCTAACCAATCTCCTTCTCCTAGTTTGAGGCTCACTAGAGTCAATATCCTCTACTACTTTCAACTTCATAGACTACTTGACAATAATAGTTGTCCTAGTCCTTGTCTTAGTAGGTGGTGGAGGTGTTAGTTCCTTCTTCATCTTTGACCTTTGAACCTTCTTTCTTGGTTGCATGCAAAAAACTAGGACTTTAGCCTTGTCAGCTTCTTCATATTTTGCTTCTCTTTCCTCTACACCACTTTCATTTTCTTCATCTTCACCAAGACCTTGAGTCAATTGCAATGGTTCTTTACCCTTTCCTAGGTTGCCTAATTTAGCTTCTAGGTCTTCAATCATTTTCTTCCTTTTATTTTTCTTGGAAGCTATTTTGATTTTTACTGTTATCCTTTCCTTTTCTTCATCATATCTTAGAAATGGTTCTTCCTTGACATCTATTTCTTCCTTTAATAATGCACCAATGTCTATACTCACATCATCTATTTCATATCCAAAACTTTGTAACCATGCCATTCCTTCGCTTTTACTGTTTGCATGACTATGTTGTCTGTACCAACAAGTAAACAAATGCCACTATAGTAATTTGTGAGTAATTCCTTTAGATATCTCATTCTCATTTTCACTCTTGACTTGAATTCATCAAAATATGTATTCATTGCATTATCAAAATTGTCTACCAATTATGTAATAAACTCTTTGATTTGCCTTGTTATTGGTTTGTCTTGTTCCTATACAACATTTCCTAAGCCAAGAAAATAAATTTGAATATAAAAGAATGTACAAAAAAATAGAGAACCAAACTTTCACATTGAATTCTTTGCCTTTATTATTAATGATAGGTTTTTTTCTAGTTGTATCATTTGTAGCTTGGAAAGATCATACTCATGATCTTTCATCACAATTTTCCATGCTTGGTCCACAACCATACTTGACACACTATTCAATCTGCTAGATTGATAGAATTTATGAGCAATGACACTCACTAAAAATTCTATAAGTGGATAAAAAATTCTTGTAATGGACAAACCATGTCCATTCTACTTGGCTCTTGGATTAGCCTCAACTTCCCCTCAGCTCAAACATCACATGGCTTTCTTCCTATCTAGGGTTGGATAGCTAGTAACCCTATGCATCATTATCTTTGTGATTTCTACTAGTCCATCTTGTATCCAATACTTTATATCATGAATTCTACTCAAGATGAATTTGATCCATTCTATTCTAAAATTTCTTGGAAATTCTAGGGCTTAAGTTAATCTTTTCCTTTCAACAAATTTAAACTCATTCTTCAAGGTTCCTTCACCATAGAACTTTTCATAATATTCTCTAATTTTATAGTCTCCTACTTCTCCAATTTTTTACATGTACCAACTTCTAACATCATGAATCATGATGAATGTAGGTGGTATCAAAGATAACACACCCATTGAGTATCCTTTAATAACAATTAATGGAATAGCACAAAATTTAGGTGAAGGATAGGAACCACTCATCACCAATTGAACTTTACTAAGCTTTTGGCTAATTCTAGTAGTCAATGAAGTTATCATGATCATAACTAGGGTTTGATGTATTTTCTATTTTGGATGCTCAACACTAAATCACACTCTTGTTCAACCTTTTTGATCAAATTATTTCTTTAAATCTCTGATAGTTGCTTGAGTTTTATTTATCACTTAATCACTCTAAGCTCTTCAAAAATTTGTATGCAAGGTATGGAATAATGTATTTGAAATCTATTATATACCTCATCTTTTGATTGATTAGGTTTTCTATTAATACTTGTGTACTATGTTGAGTGGAAGCTAGCTATCATAACAACTCAATCTCTTCTATAGCCTTCAGTCTCTATTAGAATGCTTGGTCTATGTTGCAACTCTTGGTCAACACAAATAGTAAACTAATACTCAGAAACCTTTTACAAACTTTGTTCTCTTGCATCTTATACATACAGATATGAAATTTTTGCACATGTTTATGTAAGGAACTGATGTATGATATATCATTTAAGAATATAGTTCCATACATATCTCTTTTTCTTAGTTAGAGATGACATGATCACCTTCTCCATTGGATTCAATGACCTTAGCTCCATTAACTCCACTATTTTTTTCTTCTAGTCTTCTTTTCCGTTTACCTTTCATTTCATTCCTCACCTTCTTAGTGTCCACTTTGCCTTTTCCTTTGTCCTTTGTTTGATTGTCTGAATGTACTTGAGTTCTACAATTTTTACTTTTATATCCAAAATTATGAGATCTGGAACATAAATTATTAGGTGCATAATTTCTCTTTCTCTAATTTGGTCAGTAGGGTTTTGTCTTTGATCTACATTCAAATTCCCTATGCCCATATTTCTAATAATTGTAGTAGTATCCTTCAAACAATGGTGCAATAGGTTTATTTCTCAATTTTGACCTACACTTATGTATTTGATGTCCTTATTTCTTGCAATAAAAATAGTAACCAAAAAAATTAGGTTTAGAATTTTGCATACCATGTTTTCTTTGATAGATATTTGTAGTATGACCAATTTTCCATAGTGATAGCAAGTTGGTTTGTCTTTTGGCTTTGAATTTCTCATTTCTCCATTCCTAAATGATTCTAATTTCTTGGTGCATGAATCTTATGACCCATTAGAACAACTTGATGACATCATAAGATCTTCAAAATATTTCATTTCTTGCTTTGGTTTGTTGAATTGCTCCATATATTCCTTATCATTCTTTAATTTATTTTTTAGTATCTCATTGTGAGATTTTAGATTGGCAATATCCACATCTTTGTGATTTAATATTTGATTTGCAATCATTAGTTGATTTATTTGATCCATTTGTGTATTTGTGAGCTTCTACACACGTGATATCCTTTCTTCTCGTTTGGTAGCCATTACCCTTTTGTCATCTTCTGCCATAGTTCTATCTTCTTCATCTTTCTTTCTTTGTTAAGTCACTTCACATAGTCTCACTAATTGGATTCCATGTTCTCTTTTCAATTCCCTTATCTCTTCATTGAGATGTTTTTTCTTTTCAAATAGTTCAATAGATTCTTTTTCATTAGGATTGATTAGGTCAAATAGTCCTTTAGTTTCAACTTCTTCATAAGAGAATTGCTTTATTTGGATGGCAATTTTCTTTCTCCTTTTTAGGGGAATCTTTCACATCTTTTCTAGCTTGCTCTAGGTTTTTTAGTGTGAGTTGAATGTTGATCACCTAATTGTAAATAGTCTTGTCTAGTTTGAAATCCTTCATCTTCCAAGACCTAATCTCCAAGCCTTTAAGATTCCTTTAGAGAACTAGTGCTCTGATACCAATTGTTGATTTATGGAGGAGTAAACTAGATATTGAGAGAGAGGGGAGGTGAATCAAAATCTATAACACTTTATACCGTTTCACAGATTCATCCACATCCAATAACAACTTATGCATGTAATATAATAAATGCAAACTTGTTGTAATATGTAAATCAATTCAATCATATGCATGAAAGTAATAACACATAACATAGTATATGTTATCCAAAAACCCTTCAAGGTAAAATTGGGGTGGGGATGTCACCCTTAAATCTTCACTATTAGAGTAATAAAGTTAACTAGTTAAGGTTACAATGTTTGACCATAATATATGATCTACTCTGTAAGGAGTTTGTTCTAATAAAGACTTAAGAAACTATTAGGTTTAACCTTGTTAGAGGATTTGACACCAACTAAGTAAGAATTCTATTAGGAGATTTATAGATATTTGCTAAGACCACATTGTTAAGAGATTTACCTTGATTCAAGTCTATTAAAACTATCTCAGTACCTAACTCTCAATTTTCTCTACAATCTAATTTTGAGTCTTCTCCTTACTATTTGATTCTCTTCTCTGATATGATACTCTTGTCTTTCCCTTCCACATTCACTACTTTTGAATAAGTCACTTGTTCTATTAGATGATAACAAAACCCTTGAATGAATTTTTATCTTCTTCTCTCTGCTCTTCACATGCACATGATCACTTTCTTCAACAATGTCTATCTCTCTCTATCACACTAATCTAGATTAAGATCATCACTATATAAAGATTCAATGAAGATTTCTCTAGATGGTTCTATGTTTTGCCTCTTCATCTTGATCATTGAACATACACATGGGGATATGTGATCCATGCCATGAAAATATTTTGTAACAATGTCAACAAGTATTGTATTTTCTATAACAACCTCTTCAAAACTTAAATATACCTTCCAAGTTGGCTTGATAATCATTTTTCCTAAAACTTTGTTCCATTCCTAACTTTTATGTAAACTTTTCATTTCTTGGTCTTTATTGTTACTGGTGCTTGACATTGATGTTGCATAGCCTTTATTAACTTCTTAATGTTGACCATATACTATGCTCGACACATACTATATTACTTAGTACTTATAAACATGGAACTACACTCGATCATTGATGACTTTCTTAGTCATTGAATGAGCTCAGTCTGTATAGAAAATTGGTTTGTTACCATACTTTACTCATCTTCTATACAATTACTTAATATGTACTATCTTATGTACATGACTTGACCTATGTAGAATAGCTCAATCACATTGATGATCATCTAACTCTACCTTGTAAATGGCCAAGTGATTGATAGTAATAGACAATAGATGTTAGAGATACCAACACCATAAGCCATAGTCTTTTGTTCCTTTCATTTATCTCAATATTCTCTTTACTGTCATCATATGATTTTCTCTAGGATTAACAAAGAATCTAGCAACAATACCAATATCTAATGTAATGCCAGGTCTTCTATGTATAACATATTGTAGTTTCCCAATCATAGACTTGTACAATGTTTGATTCACCTTAGAAGAATCATCATTCTTTGACAATTTGTGTCCAGTCACCATAGGTATTTCAACTAGTTTTGAGTCTTCCATACCAAAATTATTCAAAAATTCTTTGATATACTTGGATTGAGTGATGAAAACACCTTTGTTCACTTGATACAATTACAAACCAACAAATAATTTCATCTCTCTCCAAAAAATTGGCATTTGAATCTTCATTTTCATTTGATCATCAGATGGCTTACTCAATGAATCTTTTCCTCCAAATATGATGTCATGAACAAATTTTTTAGCTATCAAGATATAATTTCCACCTTCACTTTTTAGATATAGGTTGTTATTTTCATTAGTTCTTGCAAAACCAATTTTCACCAAGTAATTGTGTAACCTCTCATACCATGCTCTATGGGGCTTTCTTTAAACCATATAAAGCTTTGTGTAACTTACATACCATTTTCCTTTTGATTGGATCAAAAAATCCTTCAGGATGTTCAATATAGACTTCTTCATCCAAAATTCCAATAAAAAATTCAGATTTTACAACCATTTGACACACTTTGAATCCTTTGTAAGCACCATATGCAAGAAAAGTTCTCAGTCCTCTTAATCTTGTAACTGGGGAAAAAGTTTCACCAAAGTAAACCCTTTCCTCTTGTGCATTTCCCTTACAAACCAAGCTTACCTTGTTCCTTGTGACTCACCTTTCTCATTCAGTTTGTTTCTAAACACACACTTAGTGTTGGAAATATATATGATAGGCTAAGTTCCTAAGAGGGGAGGGGTGAATCAATAACCAATAAAACTTAATCCTTAATTACCAATGAATCCTTCATGTGTATTATGATCCAATTGTATGCATGAATAACTAAAAGAATTAAAACATTCATAACACTGAGAAACAATTTGGTGACCCAAAAACCCTCCAAATAGAAAGTAAAATTGGGGTGGGGATGATACCCACAAGCTTTAGTACTACAGTACAAAGTTGGCCTATTAAGGCTTACAATGATCACTTCTGATGATCTACCATGTTAGGAGCAATAAGGATTGCTAGGTCCACCTTGCAAAAGGATTTACAAACATACAATGAAGTATGCACTTGATAAAGAGATTTACAAAATATTGTTAAGACTACCTTGTGCAAGGATTTAATTGATCCACTTGTTAGAATGAAACAATGGCTGATCTCTTATTTACAACTTGGTTTGTTGAATGAGATTCTTCTGAGTGTAATGATCACCTTGCTATGATAGATAAATCTTTGTTGCTCCTTAACTGCTTGTAGGCTTGTATTTCACACTTCTACTTCTCTCTGGTTTTTATCTTTGTTCCATATATTATATTAGATGTGATACAATACATTACATATATATCAATTCAATTTACAAATCAACAAAGTCGGCTACAATACAAGTTTACACAAAATACACAAAGTCGGCCCGACTATAGGAACTTAGATTTTAAAGGCTATCTCAGTGAGGTTCTGATACTCAACATCCACTATTAATGTTTGGCATCATCATGCACTTGGTAGACATAGAAGCTTGGTCCATACTAATCACTTCCAAGTAGTCTAAACTTGGTTTGCACTAGTGACTGAGTGAATACTGTAAAAATTTGCATATAAACTAAGTTACTTGGTTAACACTGAGTGGCTCAATCAAAACTAGATTCACATTGTTGTAAATATGAACTTATTAAACACTACACAACTCAGTTTGTACTAAGGAACTTGGTAAACCTTGTGAAGCTCGGTCTACACTACTAATCAACATCATGGTAGAAACTACTCGACACAAACTGAATACTATTTCTTGGACTCAATAGCAATTGTAGAATTTGGTAGAGTCTAAAATGCTTGGTTAACTTGTTAACTATACAATATGCTTGGTAGATACTTACAATATAAATAAGTGTGTGTCACTAATAACAAACATGACTGAAATGTCAAAAATCTTCCCCTTTGGCATTAGTGACAAAAACACTTATTAATCAAAACTAAATTCAAAAAGTTCAAGAACATCTTTTATTCATCACATTGTGTCTCCAACTCAGTAGAGTACTCTATTTTTGAGATTTTTCAAAATTGGTTTTGTAAGAGATGTATCTCTGAGTATCTATAAAAATATAATGCTCCCCCGTACATATATATAATATACTTTACATATTTTCACATTTGATATATACATTTTCTTCCCCTTTATGTATACTTCCTCTTTATAATATATATCTTCTTTATAATATACAATATTCTTCCCCCTTTTAACATTAATGCCAAAGATGTATGCTCTATGCCAAAGATGTATGCTCTATGCTATATAGTAATGCCAAAATGTGACAAGAAATCTAAATGTACCTTTAGAATCAGTGCCATTGTCTTGTCCTAATTTTCTTACAACACCTTGCTTGTGTGTAGTGCAACTTGTACTTCTACTGAGAGTTCTATCATGTGATCTGCAATTGAGAAGTTGTTATCATGGATGAGCATTTTGGAATGTGCAATATGTTTTTGCAATGCATCCATGTTTGGGAGAATCATGCCCTATATGTTTATCAGTGTAGCTCTTACTTTGGCTTCTTCTCTTAACAAGTCTGCATGCATATTAGCTAAGAATCTGATCTTTGTATAGTGGGTAGAGCTATAACTCAGGTCAAGTTGCAATTGTTGTGCACTTTCCTATAGATCTTCATCTATTTTTGACATTTTTTCTTTAATTTCTTTGGTGAAAATTGAAATATCACAGAGTTTACCAAATAATGAAGACACATTGTTGCAAGAGGTCTCTAGTGAGCCTAGAATAGTAGATAGATGAATTGCAATATGTTGAGTTATCAGTTGCAAAACTTTGTTCTCAAATTTATTCTTTGCTATTTGCAAAATTTTCTCCTGTCCATTCAAATATTCATTGAATTTATGAACTACTTCTACTAACTGAATCAAAATTGGTTGAGAAGTTTCAATCTCTATGTTTAGTACCTCTGCTAGGATATTCTTTGCATCTTCAATTATTTGAAATTCTTTGTTTCTTTCTTCTCTATGCCTCTGTTTCTAAGCTTTCTTCTAAAGAAGCTCTCCAAATATATGCATTTGATCAAAGTTAAGTTTGGAGATGTCCCAATTTGGAATAACAATCTCTTCATCAAGATCTATATCTTCTTATTTCTCTTTTTCTTTACTCAAAATTTTGGTGCTTGGTGGAGGCTTGGTCTCAACTATCATTGCTCTTATTATTTGCATGCTAGGAATGGAAAGAATGGTAGAAATGGTAGGACTGGCTAAAAAAGTAGATACTGTACTTATTGATGGAATACCTTGTGTAATAGAAATTGATGAGGAGGGAAGTGATGAATACTTGGTAGATGAAGTGCTTGGCACTTCTATCAATGAAGTACTGAGCTAAATAGGTGCAAAAATTGATTGAGTGCTTGTACTTATAATGTTTGACACAATCAATCATGTAGTAGGTTTCTCTAGGCTTGATGTTTTCAATGCTTCACTTAGAGAATTAGGAAGTAAGGCTATGATCATTGTTGTAATTTTCACTAGATTATTCTTCTCAATATTATGATCTTTAGGTAGATCTTCCTCGGTAGCTTCTTGTCCCTATTCCTCTTCCTCATCATCTACATTGTCATAATGTGTAACTTCTTCATCATCAATTTCCTCATCTTTTTCATGTTCACCACCATAATTGTCACTAACATTGACAATAAAATCACTTCACTTGTGAAGAAGATAAATGTTCTTCCATGTGTTGGTGGCATTCCTTACCACATGTCCAATGTCATTCAACAATATAAGATAGATGTTGAATCTCAAGATAAGTCTTTCTTCATTCTTCTTTAGAGATTATTTACCTATTTGTTATTCAAACTTGGCATGAGTTTCCTTAGGGTCTGCTCATATATGTCTTTAGTAGTTTTTATAGCATTCTCCCATCTTGGCTTGATCTTCTCCATTACATCACTTGGAATCTGTTGAGTAAGATGGTCTGGGGAATACTTCCACTTACCCATTTTAAACATTATCATGTCTTCTATTTGCTTCTGCTCCTTTGCAATACTAGTCTCATACCTTAGTGATTTAAATCTTGTTATGCCTGCTCCTAACTCTATTTCCTTCAACCTTTCTTCAAAGGTGGGTGGTGGCCTATTGAAGATCACATCTCCTCCTTCTTTGTCAAGTTTCTTCCTAGATGTCCTCCTTGTGAACACAATAGTAGATGGTTTAGTAGTCTTGGTTATAATAACCTTACCTTTCTTCTTTAATGGCTCTTCTTCCTCTTATTTCTCTTCATATTCTACTTCATTATCCTCAATATCATCTCCTTTGCCTTTAGTCAACAAAAGAGTGGTGTTAGTTTCCAATTTTGCAATTCTCTACTTCCCTTTGTTGACTGACTGAAGTAGTTTAACTTCAAGTTCAATTTTTGCCTTTGCCTCATCATAGGTACCAAAGTATGCATCTTTTGGGTCAACAAGCTCATTAAAAAGTGCTTCAATAATATCCTTAGTTTCATCTATGTTTACCTCATAGCCTAGAGGTTTGACCCATACAATTTTTGGTCTAACTTCTTGTATATACACTTTTTCACTATCAACCATGGAATAAATATCATCTTTGTAATCATCAACAAGTTTCTTGGGGATCTTGAATCTATTATTCATCTTTTCTTTGAATGCATCAAAGTGATTGTCCATAATACTCACATAGTTTTCTCCCATTTCAGCTATATATTCATTAATCTTATAAAGAATATTTACATTCATTCTCTATACGACTATATCTTTAGATGGGAAGAAATTTTTCACATAGAAAAATAGACAAGTTAAGATTGAATTGAACTTACAAGGATTATTCTTTGAAGTTCTTATACTCTCCATATTCTTGTCGAACTATTTTAACATCAACTTAGCAATGTCAAGTGACAAGTTATTCTTGACCATGTTGTATGCAAGATCCACTACTTCACATGACACACTGTTGAGTTTGATTGAGTTATATATTTTGTGTGAAATGATATGTATCTCAAACTTTAGTTCCATATTTGTAACACAATTAATTTTCATTCCCCTTTCATCCCACTCGGCAAGGGTTTTCTTCTCTAGCTCAACCCGACTTAGAGTTTTGGTCATTTTGGATTGTGCCAACATAGGAAGACTAGTGATCCTATGGATCATCTTCTTGGTTATCAAAATAGGTTATTCTAACCATAAATAACCATTATGCACATGACTGAGAATGAATCTTATCCATTTGATCTAAAAATCACATGGCATATGTGGAATGTGAGTCAAACCCTTTGCTTCAAGGTGTTGATGCTCAGGTTTTAGCACACCATTTACACCTAGTTTCTCTAGGGTTTGATCCATTTCCAATGTTCCAATATCTTGAATATTACAATGAAAATGTGAATGAATGTCACTAACTAACACTACCTTTGGTGAAATTTATGATCGAGCTTGCTTAGATCTAGGGTTTTTGCAATGGCAAGACTTAAGTTAAAGTCTAACACCTTCCATTCAATGCCTCAAAACAATAAATCATATCATTTCTTTGATTTACTATTAGTAGATGCCATTTCTCTTAGTAGGGTTTGTGAGAACACAAAAATCTCCAATAGTGATTTGCTCAAATTGCTTGGATGCTCAAAAATTTCTTTGTACAAATAGCTCTCAAAAATTCATGGTGAGAAAAAAATTTGATTTCATCCTTTTATCAAAATTTTCCTTTTGATTGCCATAAATGCCTAGTATGATTTTTCACTCCAATGATAGACTGGCCCCCACTTTTCTTGCATTAAAAGCTCGGTAGAGTCATCCATGACTTGGTTTATACATAACTTAGTTACTCCCAACCTTGCTCGGTAGAGTCTTGCGACCCAACCTTGCTTGGTAAGGATTGTAACCCAACCTTACTCAATAATGATCACCTTGTTGTGATAGATAAATCTTTATTGCTCTTTATACTACTTGTAGCCTTGTATTTTTCACTTCTACTTCTCTGTCTTGTTATCTTCCTTACATATATTTTATTGGATGTGATACAATACATTACATATATATCAATCTAATTTAAAAATCAATAAAGTTTGTTACAATACAAGTTCACACAAAATACACAAAGTAGGCCCAATGGTAGGAACTTAGGTTCTAAAGACTAGCTTGGTGAGGTTTTGATACTCAACATCCACTATTAATGCTCAACATCATTATCCAATCAATAGGCATAGAATCTCGATCCATACCGATCACTTCCAAGTAGTCTAAACTTAGTCTGCACTAGTGACTCGATGAATACTATGAAACTCGGTATATAAACTAAGGTACTTAGTTAACACCGAGTGGCTTGGTCAACACTAGATTCACATCACTGTAACTAAAAACTTAGTTTGCATTGAGGGACTTGGTAAACCTTATGAAGCTTGATTTACACTACCAATCACCACTGCAGTAGAAACTACCCAGTGCAAACTAAATACTATTTCTTGGACTCAGTAGTAACTATAGAACTTGATAGAGTCTAGAATGCTTGGTTAACTTTGTTAACTATATAATATGCTAAATAGATACTTACAATATGAATAAGTGTATATCACTAATAACAAACATGATTGAAATGTCAACACTTAATACCAATTAAATTATTATCTTTTGGTCTAGGTACCAATATTCATGTCTTGTTCTGCTCAATTTTCTCAATTTATTCATTCATTTCCTTGATCCAAGCTTCATTCTCCAAAGCATCTTTGACAAATTTAGGTTCAAACTCACATATTAATTATCTATCATTCTTCAATCTTCTCCTTGTCATGACTCTTGAATCTTTATCTTCAATAATTTGATCAAATATCGGTTTAGGTCTGGTTCATCTTATTGTTGTTAACTAGATTTTGCATGTTAAACAACTTATGTTTCTCTGGTTGCAACTTGGTTTCCTCTGTCTAATGGTTGGTAGTCAATATCCATGACTCAACTCTTATATAACTTGATGCTTGATAGACTATTGATGCTCAATATCCACCTTTTCTAGTTTAGGTAAGGTGCTAGGTTCACCTTCATAAATATAGACAATTTTTCTTCTATCTTCAAGTTCTTTCTTGCATTCTTCTTTATTTTTCTTTGCAAATTCATAAAATCTAACATTTGCACTTTCTACAATTTTGTTAGTATTAGAATTCAAACACTTATAAGCTTTACTCTTAGTGGAATAACCTAGGAATATTCCTTCATCACTTTTTACATCAAGTTTACCTTTCCTTGCATCTTTCAATTTCAAACATTTTCTTCAAAAAAATTTAAAATAATTCACATTTGGTGCATATCCATACTCTATTCAAAAGGTATCTTGTTTCTTTCTTTCTTCACCTGAACTTAGTTTAGAGTGTAAACTACAATGCTAACTTCCTCTCTCTGATACTTTTGTGAAACATTCTTCTCCATCATTAGTGGTCTTTCACAATTCATAATTAATATGTTCCTTCTCACACCTATAGCATTTTGTGGGAGTGTCCTTGGTGTACTCATTTTCCTCTTGATTCCTTTATCATTGAAAAATATGTTGAACTCATCTAAGATGAGTTCACTAGCTTTATCTCATCTCAAACTAATTCAACCTCTTTCCAGTTTATTTCTCAACCCTAGCAAGGTACCACTTAAACATTTGGAATGCATTGGATTTTTCCTTAAGAAATATCATAGTCACCATTTTAAAAAATTCATCAACAAACAAAATAAAGTACTTATCACCATTATAACTTTGTATTCTAATAAGACCACACAAGTTAGTATGAACAAACTCCAAGATATCATTAGAAGAATAGGTCTTGCTCTTGGAACTAGACTTAGTCATTTTACCCATTTGATATTCTTTGCACAACACTTTACCAGGTTTTCTTATTCTTGGTAATCCTCTAACTCTTTTTATTTTTTTAATGCTTACTAGCTTGTCAAAATTCACATGACATATCCTCTTATTTCATAACCAAACATCTTCACATTGTGCAAATAGAAAAGTATCTTCAGATAGTTCTAGATAGAACAAGTTACATCTTGTTTGCTCTCCACTTCCAACTAGCTCACTAGTGGAATTATAAATATTTGCATTCTTGTTTTGGAAATTAACTCTATAGCTTGAACTTATCAACTATGCCACACTCAACAAGTTATATTTCAAACCATCAACCCAATATGCATTGTCACATTTGATCCTTTACCCTTCACATAAAATGGTGCATCATTACCAAACTTAATACTACTTCTATTATAATGTTCTAACTTATAAACTTACTTGTATCATCAGTCATATGATGTGAGAAACCACTATCAATTATCCATCTATTAATCTTTCTCACATGTGAGATCAATGCATTTTTCTCATCTTCATCAGAATCATCTTTCATTGCAACATAAATAACTTCTTCATCATCAAAACCATCCTCTTCAAAAATATAGAGATATTTTTCACCTTTGTCCTTGTAGTCTCTTTTATCTCTGTTTCCTTTGTCATCTCTCTTTCCTTTGTAATTTATGTCTTTCCTTTCTTTTTTTCCATCTTTTTTAGGGCATCTAGCAATAATATGACCAACTTTGTTACATGTAAAATAGATAATAGGAAGTTTACCTTTGTATTTTTGTTTTCCTCTAGAAATTCTTCTTTCCAACAATGATTCAAGCCCATCAAGGTCATCATCATATCCAATATCTGTAAGGAAACTTGGGTGCGGAAATAGCTTCATACACTAATCCCTAAAGGAAAGTATTGTGCAAATTCCTATTAAATCCTTACAATTTTAGATTTGATATTATGTAAACAATAATATTGTAGTTAACCATGAATAAAAAAAGAAAATACATAAACACAAAGATATGCCAATGGGGAAAAACCTTTTGATAAAACAATCCCACCCCTCCAAAACCTGCACAATGTATTATCTTCGGCAAAAAGATTACAACACACTTGCAATGCAAGTTCTTTCAAGACATAGAAAACTAATCTAGTAGCAACCAACAATACACTTTTTACACTCTCCTATCTGTAACCTTAAAAATCTTATATCATGCACTTTTCATTTTTAGGGCAACTCCCAAAGAATAACCATATTAGGGTTTTACCATTCTCTAGAAAAGTAGGAACCCAAATTTTTTTTGGGGTGATTCCCTAAACCCCATGTGCTAGATGGAGACTTGTGTGTATAGTACTCAATGATCAATTGTCACATGTCTTCACATCTTCATCCATCATCATATCTTTCAAAGATAGCTCTTACGCATCATAGGAATCTGTCATAACCATTTTAGTCATGATCTCCTTACACACAAGTCAAGATGCCAACACATGCAAGTGGAGTGACACATCAACATGCCAACTAGGCATGTACACCACACTTAATTACATAATTTGCAAAAAATATATTTAAAAAACAAATAATAAGAATAGGGATTATCCAAGGTTGAGACACATTGTTCTGAACAATATCAGTTTCTATATACTTGTGTTTCTTCTTTTTCTTAGAACCATCAAGAATTAGTTGTTCTTTGAATATAGATTCAAATTTTGTAGGAGAGTAATTATCAAAATTTGATAATTCAAATGTAATAAGTCTATCAGTCAAACTATCCAAGGTTAGATCATTATTAGGTGTACATCTATGTTCTTGAATTGTATATAATATAATTACATAGATAGGAAGTAGATTCCTCAATACCTTACTTATCACAATCTCATCAATTATATGTCCTCCAACTCCTCTAATAGCGTTCATCACTTCTTTGATTCAACCACAATACTATGCAGTATTCTCACCTTCTTGTATTCTTATGTCATTAAACTTTCCTTTCAATCTCTCTTCCTTAGCTCTCAAAATATTCTTGTCTCCACCATGTATTTTTGCCAGCTTTTCCCACATTTTCTTAGCAATAGTGCATTCCTTCACATCATCAAATTTTGTGTAACTTAAGTTTGTTACAAGTTTAATCATTATTTGGTTATACTCTTGCTTCTCTTTCATCTACTCAATTGTCATACATTTAGGCACCTCAATATATATTGCCCAAATAGTAAGATATGAAATCTCCAATACTAGATAAGTGCAATCTCATTAGCCTTTTCCATGTTGGGAAGTTATCCTTGTTCAACTTAGGTAACTATCTTTTGTAGATCTTGATCTTTGGCTTGAGTCCTTCAAACTTTCCTAACAAGAACATACACTCTAGGACTAATTTTTATAATGATTTAGAATAACTTGGAGGGAGGGGGGTGAATTAGTTATCCTTAGGTCCATAAGTACTAATTCAACTTTTAATAACTTTAGACAATTTAATCAATCTCAAATACCCACTCGGTCTCTATAGCATATCATCAACAATTTAACATTTCATGTAATATCTTAGCTCACTTTCTCTATATGTTTTGTTTGCTAGTAAATAAACTACTACAAAATATAGCACACCAGGATTTAGCATGACAATTCAATTTGGAAAAAACCACCAAGTAAGATGCTACCAATTTTTCACTCTTATAAAGTGATAAGACACTATTAAATGTGACCCTTTTAAAGGATTTAATCACCCTATTGGGAGTGGTCTTGTTAGAGGAATTTAGGGCATTCTATTAGAATGTCACTTTGATTAAAGGACTTACAAAAATGATTGTTAGGTAAATTTTGATTAAAGGATTTCAGACCAATACAATGGTTAGAATGTAATAGTAGGCATGATCTATAAAATACAACACACTTTTCAAATTTAGATCTCCATTTTCTCATCTACCAGTTCATTGACTAGCCTCCATTGACATCTCCATCATTGATCTACTTGGCATATCCTTAAGCAATCACACTTTACAAACTTTTCACACTTCACCTCTATTATTCATCTTTTCATAGCTTCTCCTTAAGATATCCAATGAACAAAGAACCAACCTTTAAAACTCATTCCTTATACCTTCTTAAATAGGTAATTTCAATCTTTTGCCACTTTAACATCACCGTTGATCTTAGGGTTAGGTCATATTCATCAAATACTTCCATTTTTTAATTCTTTTTCTTCTTCTCAAAACTTCTAATCAGATCCTTTCCTTTGATTGTATTAAATATTTTCTTCATACATAAAATATGCCAACTCATCAATCCTTATCTTCAATGTGCTTTGACTAATTCAAAATTCCAACTGTGTCAGCCTCAAAATTAAATCTTTCTCTAACTATAACTATTATTTTCAATTGACAATCACTATGCTATCTCATTTGGCATCAACATGCTTGCTCAACCATTACTATGTTTGCTCACACTACATTTCTTCATATATTTTCTTGGCAATAATAACACTTGCCTTGAACTCTCTTTTTTTCAAATTCAATATAAGTTCCTTAATCTTCTACTTTAACTCCTTCATTGATTGTACAATACTAATACTTAGTCAAGCTTATCCTTTTGACTTGTTTTAACTCTTAGCTTCATCCATCTGTCCTCTATACTTCATGTATTGATTAAACAACACAATATATTATCAAGGACTAACTTATCAAGTGCCCATTATTTTTCCATGATACTTAACACATCTCAACTTGACCTTTCAGTCATCTCATAATCTCTTGTTTATAAATCCTCTTCATCAATCAAATGATATGACACTCTACAATGTTAGTAAAATGTCTCTCTAGTAGGTTTGACACACTATCTTACCAATAGGTTTGGCATTAATGACAACATAACAATTTCTCCAGTTGTATTTTCCAACACTCTTTGGTCTATGATTTGATTATGGGGTTGTCCTTTGGGTACTCATCACATTTGTGTGACTCCTAGAGGTAATCCTCTTTGATTGATTGTGAGATCTACATCAATGCTCACATATCTCCTATAACTCATGGCCCTATTGGTCCAACTTCTCTCACATCAATTGTAGATCTACTACTAAATGTATAAAGATTTCTAGGTGGTTTCTTGGTCTCATCTACTCAAATATCAGATTTAATATGTGGAAGGAATCCTTGCCTCTCTATCCATATCCATTAGGATGTCCCTCACAAAAGATTTCTACTCCTCTGTACTAGCTGCACTAATCACATTTCAACAATCATTTACTATATACCATTAGCTTTATTTTAATTCTATATAATTATTCATACTTGGATCTCCTTCTTAGAACCTTGAGTCAATATCTTGGAGATGGATAGCTGGTGGTGGTTAGGACTCTTTGTTCTCTACCTATTAGGTTCTTGGGGGTGGGGGTTTTGTCTAACCTTGTGGTGTACAAGATCATAGTGGTTTGGTGTCTATAGGAGAAGGTATCCTCTCTTATCCCCTCCTACCACTCCTAGCATATTGTCCTCACCCTCAAACTCCATCGGTTCTCCTTCTTGTGGAGGCTTGTCACAACCACCACCATCATCATTGTCATCCTCTCGTAGTGGAACTCTATAATATAGACTTGGATCACTTGTAGGGTAGTCATTTGGGAATATGGGTCTCATACCCTAAACACTAAAATACCATAGATAGTCTCTAGATACTCCTGCATCTTCTATTAAAGGGGGAGCCTTTGTATCATCAAGACTCTTAGTATTTGTAAACTCTACATCATCTACTATCAATCTGTGTCTAGTCCCAGGGACATCTCTATATCTCACTCTATATAGATATTAGGGCATAGATAGGGGAGGATCTTGATGAATACTAAAACACCATAACACTCTATCATATTAGTAGGGCACCATTATGTACTCATGCCTACCCTCTAAAACCCTTTGCCTCTACTTCCATCTTAGTTGTATTGTTGATTTTTGTCATGTTATCATGAGATTGTAGGGTCTCTATGTAACATTACAAACTGTAGTTAGTCAAACCTGATCCTCCAATATAGCATATCTCCACACTACTAGTCATGACTCAATGTATACACATATGCTCTTGATAACTCAGTTGGTATCTCGATCAAGAAGAAAAATGTTCTTGCACATGTTAAGTTCTCAAAGGCCAACATTTGTAAAAGTTTACATGTCATAAGACTCTATTGTTGGTATCTCACAAAGTTTCCTATCTCATAGTATAGATGCACTAGCATGCTCTACCCCTACACATACACTATCAAATTTCTCTCTATGTGACTAATTATATGCGTTAGAGGAGTTTGGAATATTGTGCACTTTGTGTTAGGTATGACTATACTGGAAGTAATACATAACATAATCATCCCTAGTAGAGACATCCACCTATGGATGATGCTCTTTAGGTGCACCCAGTTTGTTCTTTGTCTCTCTTTGTATGGTGTACCCATGCAATACTCTAAATTTGTAATAATTTTTTAGCATGACCAGTGCTCTCATGGTTTGACTATCAGTCTATAGGTTGGAAAGTGTAAGATTTGATACACATCCTCTAAAATTAGTGTCATTTATCCCTCTAGTAGATAGAATGAAAATGTAGTCTCATTGCATCTATCCATTAGGGCATGAATCTAATACATCTTGTCACAACACTTCCATCCATGTAGGAACCTCCTCAAGCACAAATATAGTACATCATGTTAGAGAACCTCCATCTGTGTAGGCTATAGTAGCTTCATCTTCAACATCTTTCTCTTTGTTTCTTCTTCTCTCCTTCAAGAAGAGTGTAACATATGAGTCTTCAAAAGGTAACATGAAATTATATAACATTATTCTAGGTTATATTTTGAATATATTTCACAAAACCCTAATTTGAAAATAATACCTCTCCTCACTCTTTTTGTCATATCTTGAGTTTGATAACTCTGATATATTCCATATCATAGGTGTTGAAATTGTGATTTAGTTATCTACCCTTTAGAGTAACTTTTTAAAGAATCTAGAGTTTGAATATAAGTGTTTTGAAGGCTACATGTCATCATATTTTAATTACAATTCAATTCATTTATCATGATCCCTTTTTTAAACCTTTCTTGAATGAGCAAGCCAAAACAAGTGAAGAATGACTATCTGTGAGCTTCACCATCCTAGGTGAGTTTTTATTATCACTAAATTTTAGTTTTTTAGGATATAGTTAGTAATTTTTTCTTGTAGGATTTGGACATATGGACTATGTTATAATTTTTTAAAGGTTATGATTATGTTGTCTTACTTTAGCATGCATATGCACATAGTATCGCATCTCACTAAAGGGGGGGGCTAAATGTACTATTTTAAATTGGATGCTCTTCAATTTAGGACCTTTTATATTGTCTGTGGTATATTTTAATTTTACAATCACACTTTGAGCACACACTACTCTTCTTTCTTCTTCTCCTCAATTTCCCTTCTTTATTTAGGTGAAACTGAGGTAGGACCTATCAAATTCTCCTTGATTTCCCTTATTTATCTCATCTACACTAAATTGGAACTTAAATCTTGAGTACCCTTTCTTCTTAAAACCTAAAATCCTATATTGGATCTTTAGTTAATAGTTTGAAACATCTATCTCACCCCAGACCCCTACTAGTTTAGAATCTAGAATAGATAGCCTCAGTATAGACTAGGTTGACTTGGTCCCAAATTTTTTGGTAATTTTAGGCCCATTTTTATTTTACCCCTATGGTGAAATATTGCTTGTGCAGTTGGCTCTTGTGGGGTAATTTTACAAATATTCCAAAAATATACTATAAAAGGACATCAAAACCCTCATTTTTATATTAAAGGAGAAAGAGGCAAGCATGTGTGGAACCTCAATCTAACATAGGGAGATTCAAAGGTGAATGCATCAACAAGGAGTTGCAAATGGATCTCAAATATGGTTAGAGTACTTTATCCTTGGGGGATTGGTATGATCTCTACATCATACTTTAGATCTATTTCTTTGCACCTTCATACATTTACATACATGCACACTTACATGCTAAGGTTTCACTCAAAATCACAAAAATCACAAAAATGGGGAGTTGACTAAGATAAACCCCTTTATAGCCACCCACACACAATTTTTTTTCTATACTTGCAGGATATAAATTTGGCACATGTAGATCTAGAATCTACTCCTTGAGGGATTTCTAGAAAAAATTATTATAGTGTCACCAGACTACGTCAACAATTTTGAAGGATGTCACTCCTTTAGGTCAACTTCATCCTTTCTACCTTCTAGCCCAACCTTTTTTGTATTTTTCTCGTTTAGTCATTTCATTCTAGGATCTTCAATTAGATATTATGAAACATGCTCATAGTTGTGACTTTTTAGGCTAAAATACATCTTCTACTACAAATTTTAAGGTGAAACCTCATTCCTTATTTCCCCTCCTAGCGTATGTTTATTTTCAAATCTACATTGGGCTACTTGTGTACATTTTATATCTACATTTATCATATCTATCTTTTTAAGATCTCTTTAGTCTCACAACATTGCATGAAAGAGGCCTTGCTAGTGTACTTCCTTAATAAGTCTCTAGATTTTGTATTGGTATCTTTGTATGCTCTTTGGTTTTTTGCTAATCAAATTTAGGGCTTGTTGAGAGTTATTCTTGGGAGCCCTTCTTTCTCTTGTATTGAATAGCTTAGGGGAAAGTGTTGAACTTTCTAAGTCTAGATTGCATTACTATCGTTGGTGTCATTTTCCCCCTAAATAGACACTTGTCTTCTTTTGTAGGGACATTAGCAAAAAGGGGCGAGTGTTCTAAAAATCAACAAAAAATATATCTTGGATTGTTGATCTATATTGATCAAAAGTGGTTAGTACATCACCTTATTCATAAACTATAGCTCATTTAAATGTTGTGTGTGGCTCTGACATTTCACACATAAGCTTTGTTGGAAGTTTAATTGGTAAACAAGATACTGGGTGAATCAGGATCTATAATAATTTTCATTGATAAAATAATTAATAATATTCACATCTAAATCATATCATATATTAGATCTCATACCATATAATCATAAACATGTAATACTAAAATTAAATCTATCTAGGCATATAATCCATGAAAGCATAAACTCATAAAATAAAGATTTTGGTAAAATTGGGATGCGGATGAAGCCCACAAATCTTTACTACTACTACAAAAAAAATTTCCTATTAGGGTTACAATTTGATCATATTTGATGAGCTACCATGTGAGGGGTCTTCTTTGCTAAAATATTTTAGGACTATTAGGTCTTACCTTGATTAAAGTATTTTACAAATACAATGAAGTAATGACTATGTTAGGAGATTTAAATAGGTTTCTTAGAACCACTTTATTAGGATATTTTCCCTGATTCAGTTTGTCAAAACCAATTCAGTCCCTGATCCTTTGGTTTTCTCTAAAATCTATTTACAGATCTCCTCTCTCCAATGTCTCAATCTAATCTCCTTATCTGATATTCTCTATTCTATTCTTCATTTCTCTGGTTGCTCTGTCTGATCTTCTATCTAATTTAGCCTTCCTTGCTCTATTCTAAGATTGTTCACTCCTTTACATCTTGACACTTTGCATCACTTGCATTATGATTTAGGGTTAGAAACCTTCTTAAATAGAAAATCATAGAAAGTTCTAGATCTTAATCAATGATCCATATTCTGTCCTTTTGTCATTTTACCCTTCTGATTTTCTAATTGGTTAATCTTCTTTTATTGGGATTAATGCATTTTGACAAAATGTATAATCTTCTCCTTAACTATCTTTGCAATCCTTAAATGTCATGTATAAGTTGACTAAAATGAGTTACATAAGTGTTTTTACAATTACAAACTCATATGTCAAAACTAATTTACTTGGCACTTGAATGTTTTGATGCTTGGTGATAACAAACATTCATGCTATCGCTTGACTTCTATATGCTCAACATATACCGAATCACTTAGCATTAAATGACTTTTCAATCCTTGGTTTCTACTTTGTGTTATTCCTCATGTATGTTGACTTAGTCTCTACTAGGGTGCTCTACAACCTTTGACTTGCTTGATGTATGATAAAATATAAAAATTCCTTTGTAGCTCGACCTTCTCTAGGTGGCTCAGTCACAATGATGACCATCCAACACTACCTTGGAAATGACTAAGTGTTAGACACTAATAGGAAACTTGGGATTGGAGATCAATGATTTTTACACATCATATCATTAGTGATTAGTGACATTGGACATGTGTAAATATTCAAGAAGTTTTTTTGCAAATTTTATATTATTTTTATTAGGAATATTTTTCTATTATTATCCATACAAAAATCCTTATCATTATTTCAACATGATGATACTAAATCACATTAGTGTTTAATATATGAAAATGGATATGTGTCTTCTTTCTTGGGGACATTTGCAAAAATGGGTGAGTGATCCTCAAATTGGCCCAAAGTACATCTTTATGGGTTGTTGATCTATATTGATCAAACAATGGTTAGTGACATTGGACATGTGTAAAATTTTTGAAGTGTTTTATGAGTTAAATATGATATGTTTCACATTTCTTTAGGATTATGAAAAATTAATTCTCATTCTCAACTTTAGCTCCAAATACACTTTAAACTTTGATTTTTTGATCAAATAGATGACTGATAAAGGCATCTTTTGGATATTGTTTTTATATAAGTAATATATGCAGGGTAAAATTTTTTAATACTACTGTAAACTTGAATAAAATCTTATTATAAGTCATTACAATCTTATCATTTTAAATTAAATGATAAATTTTAATTTCTATCTCAGATTCATATTTCTTACAATATTTTAGGAAAATTTGGAACCTTTAAAAATATTAAACTTTTAAAGCCACTACATTTATGAAGTCAACAAAATTGAAAATTCATAAAACATAATTTGAAATGAAATTACAAAATTTTAATTAATAAATTTCAAAAAATTACAATCTACAATCATTTGTATGCACAATGATTATAATTTGTAATTAAAAAAGAAACAAAAAATTTCAACTAGGGGTGAAAAGCCCTAGGAAACCATAATGATGTTCCCCTAAATCTAAGTATAATTCATGAAGCTTGCCATACTAACCCTCCTCTACTTCATAAAAAAAAAATCCATTTCTAGAGAAAATATTTGGCAATCTGTGCTCATTTCCTATGGCACTTCAATTGCCCAACATTTAGGTCCAACAAAATTGGTTGCATGAACACATTCTAGTCAAGTGATAGAAGCTTGGGGATCTAGCTTTTCCAAGGGATCTCTACCCTTATTTCTGAAAAGATGGAAACCTCAACTTCATTTCCCAACTAATTCTCTTTGAAGGTCTTCCTCAACAACATCATAGTGTCAACCTTTTCTCCTTTGAGGTTGAAGAGAGAGGCTGAAAAATGGGATGTAACATAAAATTTTGGCCTGCCACCATTCTAATAGCCCTAAAGATTAATGACCCTACCTCATTGCAAATTGATTGGAGGTTTTCATTAAGGAAGGGCCTAAAAAGGTCTTTTGGTCCTCTTTAAATTTGCATATCAAATGAATTGAAGTGTGTATCTTAACTTATATAAATAGGATAAAAAATTTAATTAGAGATCAAGGAGTTAAACCACACTAATTTTTTGTAAACTAATAGAAATGGCCTTACTGAAATTTACCTACCAGACTAGTCATTTATACGAGACTAGTGACTGCCAAAGATGAATGGAGCAATAACGAAGAAAGCTTAATTACCTATATATAATCTCAAAAACCATGGGAATTTATTGAATCTTCCCTTTTCCTTGTAGTTCAATTAATTAAAGGAAAATATTTAGAAATATTTACCATAAATATAGGATTTTAATTTCTTCAACTTACCATAAAAGAAGTGATGTGTGTAGGGTGGATGGAAGAGAGAATACCACTAATGCTAGAAATACATCTATTTAATGTCCATTGCAAGTTAAACTGGGTGGAGGGAGACATGTAACCATTCTGAATACTTGAAAAAGATTGATGTTTCATTCAAGACATTTAGTCTAAAATAAAACATCAATCATTGGTATATAATCATCAAAAGATAGACAGATGTTAGATGCACATCACGCTAATCAACAATATGGCCCACTATGATATCTTTGATCAATTACAATTCAGAATTTGATAATAGTACATATAAAAAGTATTAAAAAGTGGTTGTTCACTAGTAAAGTCAATTTATTTTACATTTATAGGCAACACATTCACCAATGGATTGTATATATTTTCCATGAAGAGGAAAAAATTACCTCATACATTATAAATTTTTTCCATTAGAAAGGAAAACATTTCCTCATACATTATTTGATTTTCTCCAAATTGAAATTTAAATATATGGTTGGAATAAAATTATGAATATAAATTAATTTTTTCTCTAAAATTAATATTGGATTCTCCATGATTTAATTATAATTTTTCTGGGAGGGGGTTTCTTAAATTCATCCTTGATCCTAAACCTACCATCCTATTGGTCCTACTTCTCATCCACCTTCTCATCCCATTATTTCTCTAGCACCTCATCCACCTCTTAATATTGTAAAGGAGTATAACTTAATAGAGAAATTACATACTTCCCCTAGCAAGATTTTTCTTTAGGAACTTCTTAAGACTTATTTTACAGGTTAGGACTGCAAAAATGTTTAACTACTCTTCTATCTCCATCATATTCACATGAAAATATTAATTCCTTTTTGGAATATATGTATGTCACTCCTATTGCCTCTCAAATTATGTTTACTCAAGATAACTTACCTTGTAAAGAAGTTCAAAATCAACATGACAACCTTATAATGAATGTCTCATTTATAAGATCTTAATTGATAATGGGTCCAGATGAAATGTTTGTAGCATTGATATGTTGCATGAAATCAAAGGTTATGTTTTAAATATTAAATTTGATTCTATTCATATCTATGGCTTTGATAATGTTGCTAAGAAGATATTGGGTATCATCACATGTCTTGTTTAGGTAGACCTTTAGTTATTTTTTTATCCACTCCTATTTATGTAATGCTTAGGTCCCTTAACTATAATATTTTTTGCAATGAACTTGGTTACACACTATGCATGTTGTTCCTTCAAAACTCCATCACAAAGTAAATTTCATATATAATAACTTTATATACACATTATTTGTAGATGATGGACTAGACAGTAGTTTGCATACTGAATCAAGCTATATATAAACTTGTGTCTATTAAAGAATAACTGGATTCATAATCTAAGGGTAATCCTTCTATTACTATTGTCCTTTTAAATAAAGATTAGGGATCCTTATATTTTACACCAACTTATGTCAGGGAATAAAAAGTCCTAGAATTATAATATGAACAATATAAATCTAATAATAAAATCCAAGATAAAAACTCCTCTTTCCATTGAGCTTATTAATAATTTTGTTGCTTCTTCTAGTCAAAATGAATCTTCATAAACTATTGAGTTTGATTGTTATGACATAATATTATGAGGCCTCATTAAATATTTTTGATATGGCTTCTCATTATGATCCTCATTATCATTTATTAGAAACAAAAAAATTCAATGGGAGTAATTGTGGAAAACACGAAGAAGGATTTTCTGTTCTCTTGGGAAATGAATATTATTTAGGATTATGTTCAATGCTTATATGAAGCCACAACAAGTTACTCTCAATGTCAAAAATATATCCTTAGCACTTTTAAAACTTGGGGATCCTCACCTCATTCCTTTTAATTCTATGCTTTCTTTTGATACTTTTAGTAATGACGATACTTAGCTAAATTCTTGAAGATATGTGATGATCTCCTCATTATCATAAAAATAGAGTATCTCCTTATTGTTTAAATTATGAAAAAAACCTAGCCTTTCTTTAGAATTTATGCATGAAGATATTTTTAAAGGAATTGCTAGTTCATTTGGTGAACTGGTGGCTTTGGATAATGCAACGACATCAAGATCTAAACTTTAGAGTGCTAGACTATATGTTAAAGTGGCTAATTTGAATCATCTCCTAGAAAAGGTGGAATTAATCTCAAAGCTAGGAAAAAGAATACAGGAAATTGTTTATGAAGATCTTCCAAACTCCTGCTATGCCTGTAAAAAATAGGGTCATTGGGTCAAAAACTATCCTAATAAAAGTATGTATCATCCTAACACTGAAAAGGAAGTGAAAAAGACAAAAGTTTAGAAGAAAGTGTGGAAACCTAAAGTCACTCATTTGAAAGAGAAATAGGAGAAACTAGATTTGGAAGCTCAAGATGATGTGACTATAAAAGAAAGTGAGAATATTGAAAAAGAAGGGATGGATCCATGCTAGATTCTGTGATGCCTGAGCAGAATATAGAAGATATGGTGGATTTAACAAAACACATGGTTATTTATCAAAAGACAAATGAAAGATGGGAAGATCTAGTTGAGATGGGTGCTCTAGAGGAAGGGGAAATCTAGTCTAACTCTAGAAATCTGATGGAGCAAGGAGATTCTCAAAATATCCACTCGACTGATTATCAAAAATTGGACCCAATGTCTCATGAGTTGCCTGTGTGTAAAGATAGTGTTCCTTTTAGGAAATAAAGGAGGAAGGGAAGGATCCAAAACATAAACCAAATCAAAGGAAAAATGCTGAAAAGAAGAGAAATTCAGCCCCCAAGGGAGTGAAGACAAGAAGTAGTAAAATGGATCAGCAGGCCAAGGTGAAACCAAATGTTGGTACTCCAGATAAACCTAGAAGGAGATCTTCTAGGAAAACCAAAGAAATGGAAAGTATGCAGAATATTGCTAATGGTAGATAAGAAACTATTCTAGATTTTACCCCTAAAAAATAGAAATGAAAATTATCACTTGAAATATTAGGGGATTGAATAGTACCCATAAACTAGAGATACTCTTCTTGCTAGTAAACCATGCAATGGGAAGTTCTAAAGACAAGATGCAAGAATGCAAATGTCCCAAGGAGTTCCTCAAGAATGCAATGCAAATGAAGATTAAGCTAGAATGAATATGAAAAATGCAGCTATTCTAAGCATGGATGAGAGTGTTACAATCCAAATATTAAGCTATGTGAGAGATTATTTCAAAATAGAAGCTAAACTAACATGCAACATGAATCTAAGCTAAAATGCCATGGATGAGAGAATGTAGACAAGGAAGAGAAGTTCTCCACAAAGCTCCAAAGAAAACCTGTTAGAAAACCTGCAGCATAACAATGTTCAAAAGATGGATGGATTGAGAGGGAAATCTCTCTCCCTTTTAAAGATGTATGGACGGTAGAGATCAAGATGAATATGGTGGATGATCAACGGTGGAATTCAAAAAGAGGAGTGATCCATGTGCACACACAAATCAACCAATAGAATATAAGTTGACTTGTCATATAAGACAAAAGTCACAAAGCCTTTTCTTTTAATTACAAAATAGAAAAAGGACTTTATGTGTGCACTTTAAGTGGGTTAGAAGAATGGGGTCTTTTATTTAATTAAAAGGGGACATGTTCTTTTAATCAAATAATGAACTTAGGATAGCATAGTCAAACTATAGGTTATAATCAAATAAATTGATTATTAGCAATTTGGCTTAGGTAAGTGATTAAATTAATTTAGCCAAAATGCTGAGAAGGGGGCTAATAGTCTAGATGACCATTTTTAGGTGATTACATTTGCCCCTCTTTGACTAATGTGTGATCGATCTGGGAACACATTATGTCAAAGAAAATAGAAAGCCAAGTAGGCGGTGATAGATATAGATATCTGATTTTGAAGAACGAAATGTAGAAAAAGATAGCAAGTCCTAAATGTATAGCCTGATAGTGGTAGTACTGAACACTAGGAAGATGATGTTAGAATTCAAGAATAATGCTAACACTTAGCAAAGTAGATAGATTGAGAACAAGTGAGAAGATCAAACAAATGCTCCTAAGCAGTGATAGAGTATTTCTGCCCCCTCGGGATCGATATTGAAATGAGGTAAGGGGATGCAAAAATTGGCTAGAAATGAGAAAAATAGAATATAGAAATGTCCAAGATGACAGATAGATGATTAGAACCCAAGAATGACTATAAGAAACTGATAAAATGCCCCAGTTTGACTAGAGTTGACCTTGAAGGATATAGCATAAAAATTAGGTCAAAATGAGTAGAAAGGTGATTTTAGACATGAAATGGTGAATTGAAGTAGATATGAAGTATGGAAATGATGAAGACATGAAGAAATGAAGATGCCCCAGTGATGATTCAGAGATTAGACCTCAAAAGGTCAGCTAACTGCTTAGAAGAAAGTAGAATTTTAAAAGACAATTTTGACCATCAAGATGAACTCGAATTTGGATTTCGATCCCGAAAATGAATCTAGGACGTCAAAATTATTTAAGAGGTCAAAACTTTATATAATGTGATGACAACATAGAAAAGAGATGAAGCGAAAGATTAAGAAGGTGAAAAGACATGAACAAGAAGAAAGTAAAGAAATATATGAAAGGAGTTAGCTGATATGTCCACAAAAAGATGAAGAAAGAGAGCTCTCCCCATATGCAAGAATGCAAGACTAAGCTAGAAAATGAACCTAAAATGCAAGCTAACATGCAAAGTGGTTTACCAGCAAGAAGTGCATAACATTTAGACTCTTAATTTCATCATTGAGCATTTATTAGGGACATCACGAGATCATACAACCATCACTAGTATAACTATGAGGATATGAATATGATCGATATTAGATAGGTATGTGGAAATCCAATCTAAGCATCAGATACATGTAAGTCAAGATAACTACACGATTAGATTCCCTAAGTTTAATTTAGCAAGATTACACCTGTATCAAGGCATAAGCGCCAGGATAAACCCTGAGTGCGGTCTTGAAAAACAATTAAGGATGATACATTTATAAGTCAAAGTGTTGAATAGGACAAGCATGAATGCTTACAACACTATAGACAAACAAAAGTATACCCACAAGCAGAAATCAAGAAAATATGTCCCATGCCCCCAGTCTTCTAGTCAATGACATCCTTGAAAGACTATTAGGGAGGGAACACCTGGCAAAGAAATCATCATAGACAACACACAAAGTAGATAAAGATTAGCATAGCTCAGTCGTTTAGGTGTTGAAGTGCGTGTGTGTAAGTCACTTGGCCATTTCTTCCAGACTTGATTCTGATAGTGAGAAATATCACGACATCGGAGACCGTAGGTAAACTATCTGTAAAGTGTTGAAAAACACTTGATGTCAAAGTGGGGGAAGTGTTGAGAAACGCTATTTTGTGAGTTGTCCAAGAAACCCTAATGCACAAGAATACCTCTATAGGCTAAGCAGTTGTGCCCCCAAGATGAGGACAAGAAACAATTCCAAGCTAGGAAATGTGTAGCAAAGTAGGTGATTGAGACTGATAGACATAGGTGCGAGGGTTTCAAGTAGCGCCTGTTTCCAGGTTTTCACCACTTTGATAGATTTTTTAGGACATTTTCTGATTTTTAGGATTTTTTCAGGATCATATATGATTTTTTTTAGAATTTTTTAGAAGGTTTTAGATATCACTAGTTCTCAAGCAAGATCACATCATTTTCTCCCAATGTCTAGCAAGGTGTAGGACATGATGGAGCAGAAAGTTGGTGGATAGACAAAGATAGATAAGAAAGGAGTATGAAGCAAGTGAAAGTGATCCTCAAGGGCTGACTCCTCAAGAGTACCCAAGCTAGGGAAAGAGGTGAAATAGTCATATGAAGCATGTTTTGGATAAGCAATGGAAGTAATGAGAAAGATAACATGTAGGATAAGCAATGAAGCCAACAAGTGAGATAGCATGAAGTGTGTAGTCCAAAAGAGTAGCCATGTCAAGAGACCTATGAGAACCATGTTTCATTTATTATGATCAAGACCAAGGGGTCAACTAGATAGGATAGCGATGGGATAGAGCAATAAAAATAAAGCTCAAGATGGAGGCTACGAGTGAATGGGAGAGCACAATAGAAAATCTCATGGATAAGATAGCCAATATGTAAAGATAGCTCAACATTGTCAAGATCAAAGAGAGAAGAGGGGATAGATGGATGATGGAAGAATTACGCATGACGCCTGTTTGCCAGGTTTTCATCATAGTACTTATCCAAGGTGCCACAAGAAGTAGTTTTCACCATAGGATGCATTTATTTCTCTTTACTTTTGCTACCACGGTGCCACAAGAAGTAGTTTTCACCAAGGCACATTTTCAATTTTTTTCATTTTTTTAAAATTTTTTTTGAATTTTTAGAAAGAGCTCAAGCTTTTTGAATTTAGATAGTGCTCCTATAGGAAAGATAAGCCATGATAAGCCAAGACCATAGAAAGGTATGCTCAAAGATGTTGATAGGGTGATGAAAGAGAAATGGTAGTAAGAAGATTGTATGGAGGATAATAGTTCATGTATAGAAAGTTAGTGTAAGCTTTAGAGGATTTCATGAGGGTAGTTGAAATATTGGACAAGATCAACATTAACACACACCTTGAAGGGTATTGGAACAATGGAGGAATCATGGATGAAGTAGCTTGAGGTTTAGATGTATGAGGTGGTAGAAGAGATTTGGAAAAAAGTGGAGTGGAAGGATTTGGAATATTTATAGAAATATTTTTAGAAGAAGATGGAATGGAAGCCTTTGGAAGCTTGAATGTCAACTTTGAAGTATTTTCAATATTCAAGTCTTTTAAAAGAGACTTGGGAATCCACATAGCTTTAGATTTTTCTCGTTGTTTGGGTGCTTGAGAGTGCATTTGTATAATGATGGATTTAGGAACCCATATTTTCTTTGGTTTAGCTCTTCGAGTAGTGGACCTTTGCGGTCTCTTTTGTGCATTCTCCTTCTTAGCATTCACATGTCGATTAGATGGGACATAGTGATCTTTATTTTTCAATGGATTCTTATGTTTATTCTCACTTCCAAAGGACTTGGGATTTGTGGATGAATAAGGATGATATGACTGGTTTAGATGAATAGATGGGTGAAAAGTCATCAAGGATGAGTGTCTTTGTTGATCTTGAGGTATGATGGGAGAGCTAGGAGTGGAAAGTGTAGGAGATGAAGGAACATAAGGTCCCAATATAGATGGAAGGTTTGAAGGCTTTAGCTTTGATGGATAAGGACCAAGGATAGACTTAGGAGATGCAAATGGATAGTGAAAAGGGATATCAACATCTTTAGAATGAGCAACATGGTCAAAGCCATCAATAGACTCATGAGTAGCTTTGATAGGAACAACATTTTTAATAGGAGCACTTGAAGCTTGAGTAAAATTTTGAAGTGGATATGGAGAAGTAGAACACGAGGGGACACTTTGATCTTGACAAGTAGCTTTGGATAGCATATGAAGAGAACTTTTCTCATAATTTTCAGTAAGCTCAAGGGAGATAATGGAAGTGGTATCTTCATCATACTTAGGAGGTGGACAAGTTATAGGATATGGAGGGGAAAAATCTTGAAAGAGATGAAAGGGTGCTTGATCTTGATCTTTCTTGACATTTATAGCTTTGTCTTTTTGAGAGTCCTCTTGACATGGAGCCACTTCTAAGGACAAGGGAGAATGAAGAGTGAATGGAGTAGTGCTTGGATCTTTAGGCTTAGTAGCATGGAAAAGGTTTGCAGCCAAGTGAAGGTTAGATTGAGTTTCTTTTAGAGGTAGGCCTTGAGGATACACGTAGTCAATGTGGAAAGCATTAGGTTCTTTATTTGATGGAGGCATGTTGGAAAGCTCTGAAGTGTTGAGAGATGCATGAGTGTTGGAAGAAGTGGAAGATGTAATAGAGCTGCTACTAGACATAGGTTCATTAATGTAATCTTGCTCAAGAAAAGTATCCTCATCACATGAATCATTAGAGGTATCAATAATTCCATTATCAATAAGATCTTGGATTTTATGTTTTAGCTCAATGCAATCTGAAGTACTATGCTCATTGTGTTGATGATAAGCACAATAGATATCCAAGAATGGGTTTCCATATGAGCTAGAATTAGGTAACATGATGATCTTATTACTAAGAAGTTTTTGCAAAGTGTCATCATAAGAATCTTCCAAGGGAGAAAAAGTTCTATTAGAAGTATGTCTAGAGTCCTTTTTTTCTTTCCCAAGTGAATGGTATGTATCCATGTATTCATCATTATCTTGTCCAAAGATAGGTCCATCGTGAAATTTTAGCATAGGCTCAAAGGAGGTATCACTTGCTTGTTCTCTAAAGAGGTCTTTAGATCTAGAAGATGAAGACATTTGATGTCTTGAAGTAGAGCATGTAGACCTAGAAGAAGAGGATGACCTCAAAGAAGGTGACTCACATGCATGTAAAGACCTTAAGGAAGATTCATGTAATGACGCAATCTTCTCCTCTAACCTTTTCTCAAGTTTAGACTTCATTTTTGTCATGCGCTTAGAGAAATGAAGGTAAGAAAGATCATTTGTCTCTTCTAGTTCTTTGTATTGCACATATAGATCTTGAAACTCTTTAGTGACATGGAGGATATCATGATCATCTAGATTTGGTCGAGGTTTGCTAGCACAAGGTTTAGATCCCATAGTTTTAGATGCAAAGCCAAGCATAAAAGATCTTAGAAGATAACTTGATGTTGAAACTATAGGAGGTAGAGCGTTCACTTGCCAAGATAGTAGAGAGAGATTAAAGTGACTTGTCAAACAATATGTCCAAGAAACTTACGACATGAATGACTCAAGTCAATAGCTAGGCAAGATGCCCAAATAGCCAAATAGATAGAGCAAGCAGGGTGACAAGTGAACAACTCTCCAACCCAAGAGTGTAGTCAAGAAATCAAGGAAACCATTTCAGCAAAAGGATAACTAGCAAGCAAACATAGACCATGAAGACAAAAAGACCAAGAGCACTAAGACCAAAGAGCCACTTTAAGCATGTTCAAAAACTAGAGACATAGCAAATCAAAGTCAAATGATGAGACTCCCCTTAGCAAGCAACACAAGAAAATGTTTGCATTTGATGTTTTGACTTGGTTGAAAAAGTTTGACAATAGTTGATAGCATAGCAAGTTTGATGTTCAAAAGAAATTTCTTTCCAACCAAGATAGTGACACATGGAGTAGTCTTCAAACAATCAAGCAAGGGACAAAGCAACCTTGCATGATACAAGCATATGTGAGGTCTTAAAAGAAAGCCGTATAACTATCATCATGTGTATGTTCAAAATATTTTCACAAGTATACCACATTCGAGAACACATCAAGCAATATCTACCTAAAAGTCATGGTTCATTACTCAACAACTTGGCCCACGCTTGATGCTCCTTCACCTCACACCAAGTGGTTGCCCACAAGAGATATTGGCTTTGTCATGGAAATACCATAAGCATAACCAAGGGAACACATATGGTGAGTGTAAATCTTGGAGTGATCCGGGTAGTCCACTAGGATCAATCCTTGCACCAAGAAGTTGAGCGGCTAAAAAAGGTAGTTACTAACTTAGAGTTTTTAGATCGGGCTTCCGTTCATAGTGTTCCTCTTGCTCCCAATTACGGGACACCTCACCTTGCGATGAGTAACCGATCTCGCGATCACAAGAGTACCTTAAGCATTCTTGCCTAGTGATCTCCCTATGGTCGAAATCCCATAAGCGATCACACTAGACGAAGATAAACACTACGTCTACCAAGGTTTTGTGTCCTTGATAGCCTTGAGTTTATAGTGGGTTGGAAGAGCCAGGTAATCGGCTCGTTCCCACTTGGGTCGTTCCTCTCAGGTTGTCCGAGAGCAGGCCCTCTAAAGGATTCTAACTACACAAAGTGGATCAAATTTTGGAAGTCAAGATTTTTGGTTCACCACAAGGGTGAAGAGCATACTCTCCTATTCCAATCATTTTCTCCCAAACACACCAAGAAGATTCAGTTACCCCTTGCTTTTGAAACCAAATGGCAAGTCAAGATTTCTGATTCACCACAAGGGTGAAGAGCATACTCTCCTATTACCAAAAGATCTCAATTGTAAGTTTTAATGTGCCTAAAAATAAACAACTTGTATATGCCACACATGAAAAAGTGAAGAACAAGTAAAATTGGATTTTTATGCATTGGGCAGCCCTACAAACAATCGTTAGTAGCCCTTGTGCATTTGAAGCTTTGACATGCGTTCTTTTTATGCAATGTTTCAATTTTTTTCACAAGGATGGCAATCTGCAATCGCAACTTGTTAGAACCACAAGTTAGTATGAAATAACATAAAAATATGCAATAAAAAATGGTGAGTTGCTTCAAAAATCTAATTTATCTTCCAACCAAGAACATGCAAAGAAAGTGCAAGTTAATCACAAATGCTTTCATTTTTACTCTTTGGTTTTGACCTAGTCAACAAGATTGGACTTGTTTGCTATGATTTAGTATCCAAAAATGAAAATGAAAAGAAGAGACCCCTATTAAAAATCAGAGAGCTTTTCAAAAATGCAAGAAATTTTAAAAAATCTCTTCATTTGCTCCCTAGAGATTGATTTTGTCAAAACAGGCCAAATTTATCAAATCGAATTTTTTATCCTTAATACGATCTCAAAATTTAAAACACAAAGAAAGAACCCCCATTAGAATTCAAAAATATTTCTGAAAATGTAAGTTTTTTCAAAAAATGCGCTGATTTACGATAAAAAATGACTTTTTATGAAAAATAAAGAAAAAATCATAACTTTCGAAAATAATGTCAAAATACTCTAAAAATTGGACTGAGACATTTTGAGCATATAACCAACTTGCAAACAAAATTTCAGAACCAAATTCTGAGCGGTTTAAAAGATATGATCAAATCTTTAAACCAACTAAGTTTTTGGCCTTCAAACCAATTTACTTATGGCTTGGCCTTAAAACCAAAGTGAAAATTCTACAAAAGCATTTGATTAGATCCAATATGCTGCTGTAAAAAATCAGAGATAAGAAATGAAAGCAAATGGAGCTGAAAATTTGATTCAAGCCCCACGGTGGGCGCCAAAAATGTACACTCGAAAGTGTCCCACTCTAAACCCTTCTATCCAAACGATTTCATGAGATTGGAATGTTCGGATGCCGGCTTAGAGCTCCCTATCCATGGAGTGCAAGAGAGTATATTTTAAGAATAAGAAGGCTCTCAGATGAGCCTTAGAGATACTCTTCTTGCTAGTAAACCATGCAATGGGAGGTTCTAAAGACAAGATGCAAGAATGCAAATGTCCCAAGGAGTTCCTCAAGAATGCAATGCAAATGAAGATTAAGCTAGAATGAATATGAAAAATGTAGCTATTCTAAGCATGGATGAGAGTGTTACAATCCAAATATTAAGCTATGTGAGAGATTATTTCAAAATAGAAGCTAAACTAACATGCAACATGAATCTAAGCTAAAATGCCATGGATGAGAGAATGTAGACAAGGAAGAGAAGTTCTCCACAAAGCTCCAAAGAAAACCTGTTAGAAAACCTGCAGCATAACAATGTTCAAAAGATGGATGGATTGAGGGGGAAAGCTCTCTCCCTTTTAAAGATGTATGGACGGTAGAGATCAAGATGAATATGGTGGATGATCAACGGTGGAATTCAAAAAGAGGAGTGATCCATGTGCACACACAAATCAACCAATAGAATATAAGTTGACTTGTCATATAAGACAAAAGTCACAAAGCCTTTTCTTTTAATTGCAAAATAGAAAAAGGACTTTATGTGTGCACTTTAAGTGGGTTAGAAGAATGGGGTCTTTTATTTAATTAAAAGGGGACATGTTCTTTTAATCAAATAATGAACTTAGGATAGCATAGTCAAACTATAGGTTATAATCAAATAAATTGATTATTAGCAATTTGGCTTAGGTAAGTGATTAAATTAATTTAGCCAAAATGCTGAGAAGGGGGCTAATAGTCTAGATGACCATTTTTAGGTGATTACAGTTAGGAATTTTGTTAGAGAGCAAAAGCAAGATTTTCTTCTTTTGCAAGAAACAAAGATGGAAAAAGAGAAAACTGAACAAATTAAATCTTTTAAAGATTATTGTTTATTTTAGTAGTATAGAAGGAGCCTTAGGGGGAACCTTGATGTTATGGAAGAAAAATTATTACTCATGAATTGTTTTGAATGCTATTAAACATTTAATAGTGGTTAAAATTACTAGTATTTATCACAATAAGGTGTGGTATATTATCAATATCTATGCTTCCAATACTAAGAACCTTAGGAAAAAGGTCTGGGATAATCTATCACATATTAAAAGTAATGATTAATCATTATGGGAGATTTTAATGTTCCTCTTTATGACCATGAAGAAAAGGGAGGAAATGTGAGTTAGTTGGAAGGTAGACTGGATCTCATAGATTTTATCAATAAGGAGAGTTTAATGGATATGGATCTTCATGGAATTTAGTTTACTTAGAGTAATAAGAGGATTGGTAATGATTGTATTGAAGCTTGTCTAGATAGAGCTCTTATCTCACCTGATTGGACCAAAGAGTTTATTTGTAAGTTGGATGCATTTCTAAAAATTGGGTTAGATCATTTCCCTCTAATTTTTGCTACTACAATGATTAATATTAAGAAAAACTTTCCTTTTAGATTTGAAAAAATGTGGATGCAGCACCCACAATTTGAAAGTAAACTAGCTAAATGGTGGAATATAGATGTTGAAGGTACTGATCTTTATAGAGTAGCCTCTAAGCTAAGAAATGTTAAAAAGGAGGTTAAAATATGGAACAAAAAATGTTTTGGTAATATTTTTGAGAACAAAGCAGGTATCAAGGAAGAACTCCAAACCATTCAAGATAAAATACAGAAGGAAGGGTACACTCCTAACCTTGTTACAAGAGAAAATGAAAAGTTGGCTCAATATCATGATATTATCACTAAAGAAGAAATCTATTGGAGGAAAAGATCCAGATTGGTCTGGCTGAGGGAAGAATATAAAAATACAAGGTTTTTCCATCTTTCTACTCTGAAGCATAGAACCAAAACTCGTATTTCATATCTTAAAAAGGGAGATTTGAAGATTTTTGAGCATAAGGATGTTATGGAAGAAATGGTCTCCTTTTTCTCTTTTTTAATGACTATTGATCCTAACATTGATCCTACTCACCAGGTTGAACTTTTAAAGGTGATCCCACCTATAGTCATGAAAGAACATAATAAATTGTTAAGATCTATTCCCAAGGAAGAAGAAATCTTAAAAGTTGTATGTTCCTTAAGAGGTGACAAAGCACCTGATTTAGATGGTTTTCCCATGTTCTTTTTCTAGAAGACATGGAATCTAGTTGGAAAATATGTTTGTGATGCTATGAAGGAATTTTTTGGAGAAAAACAAATGTTTAAGGAAATTAATTCCACATTCCTTTGTTTGATTCCCAAAAAGATTGGGGTTGATTCTCCATACCAGTTTAGACCAATTAGTCTTTGTAATTCCTTCTACAGGATTTTTTCAAAAGTCCTAACTTCTAGGTTGCTCCTTGTGCTTCCTTCTCTTATTGTTGTTCAACAAAATGGATTCATCCTCAGAAGACAAATTCTTAATTCTATTATTGCAGCTCATAAGAATATTCACTCTTTGTCCTGTTCTAATAATCAGGGGTTTATTATGAAAGTTGACATTGCTAAAGCCTATGACAGAGTTGAATGGGCTTTCTTTACTAAAATTTTAAAAGCCTTTGGTTTTGATCATAAGGTTGTTGGAGCTACTTATTAGTTGATCTCAAATTCATCTATAGTTGTCCTTGTCAATGGAAGTTCTTCTAAAAAATTTAATCCCTCTAGTGGTCTAAGAAAGGGAGACCCCTTATCCCCTATACTCTTTGTTATTATGGCTAATTGCCTGGGGAGATATATTGGGGATTTGGTTTCAAAAGGGCTTATTAAAGGTTTGTAGCCCTTGTCTCAACCTCTTACTTGTTCTCACAGTTAGTTTTTTGATGACACCATTATCATGGGAAAATTTGAAGTTAATGATGTTAGAGTAAATAATTAATAATTAATTATTTATTCTATTTGCTTAAGCTTACTTAGGTCATGCATTTATTTAATATTTAATATTTAATGCATGTAGTGGTTATTTGTTGACAACACGGGAGTTTGTTCCCTTCTAGTTGTCACACTTATCTCCTAGCACCTTCCAGCGTGTTCTACAAGCTTCCATGAGCTCTTTATATTTGGGCTCTCTCTCATTGTATTATTATAACATAAGGCATTGTGCATATTGTAAATACATTTTCTTCTTGTGTTTTCACATATTGTCTCTCATGTCCATTTAGGATTTTTTCCTTGCTCCATGCTCTTCCTCTTCATGGTCTCTCTTTGACAGGTTCTCGCATGTAGGTGATCTTGGGCATCTTCGGAGTTGGCTTTTCTCAACTCCAACATGGTATCAGAGCCTTCCTGCTGCAGCTTCGTTGAAGAATTTTGAAGCCATGATTTGGAGTCACAAACCCTAGTTTGTTTGTGCATTTTTTTCTTCAAATCAGGGGATCAACAATTTTTGGAGCATTTTCAGCCCAAACGGACATCACCATTGGATCCGAAAGGCCGTTTGTAGTCAGGATTCATATAAAACTTTTCAATTTTGGACACAGGGCATTTTTGGGGATTTTTTGAAGCCTCCAGGGTCTGCCGTATGGATCGTACGGACGCAGTGCGAAAAAAATTCAAAAAAAATATAAATTTGCAGTGCCGCCGGGCGGCCACCGCCGCACCACCCAGCGGTCACCGCCGAAGAGCCGCTGCAGCTCCGGGCCGCCCGCGGGCCACTCAGGCGCCGCTCCGTCAGCAACCTCCGTCGGCGGTGCATCTTCAAACTGCCGCTCTGACCGTCGTCTGCCCTGTTAGCACCCCACTGTCTACTCCATCATTGATCTGCAACACAGTCAGTGCCAGCAGGGTTGACACGTGGCCTGGGCGCCACGTGGCACACTGCCACGTGGACCCGCCATGTGGCCCCTGCCACGTCATCTTTTGTACCTGCCATGTGGTTTTTTTCGGTGATGACCTCCAAGCTGTCAAATTTAATCACAGGTTTTGCTGACATCAGCATGATGTCATCACTGTCATTATCCTTGCTTGCACTCTCCTTCAAGTGCTCTTTTGGACCTACTTGTGGTTTTTTGGCCATAACTTTTGCATACGAAGGTATTTTTCCGATCCAAAAGAAGAGCCGAAAAGCTGGTTCCGAGATGGAGACTTTGGTGTAGGTATTTTTTGGTTTTGGTGCTTTTTTATTGCTTGTTTTTTAGTTGGAGTCTGAAGTCTTATTTTTTGACTCCGGCATGCATATCTTTTGCGTCCCATGTCAGTTTTTTTAAAACTTTATATTTTTGGAAAGCTGGTTCTGTCACCTTTTCAAAAATGTAGTCCTTGTCCTTAGTTTTTGGCCTCTACTCTTTCTATCATAGTTTTGGTGTTTTTTTCTCTATGGTGGATATTTTGAGTGTTTTAGGCCCAAGGATCATTTTCATGGCATGGTTTGTTTTGTTTTCGGCTGTACTTTCCTTTGTTGTAGCTCTTTCTTAGTTCTGATCATTGTAGCTATCATTTTGAAGCACTTTTTTGTTTCGCACTGAGATAAAGTGCCAGTTTTGCATTCCGAGAATCATGAACATTATTTTGAGTCAGTTGTACATGCACTATTTTCATAAAGCACCATGGGGGGGATTATTGTTTGTTGTTTTAGGCATTCTCCCTTTGTCAAGTGAGTGTCCCTTCCATGACATTAGCCCCATGCAGAGTCAGTTAGACCGTGTCTTTATAGGTGTCTGTACCTCTTTTCCTCTCTCCTCGTTCTTGGTTCATTTGCAGGAGACTTTGGCCCACCTTCTCAGTTGCCTATCATCACATCCTGTTTGCATTAAGGGGGGCTTATGCTATTGTTCTAATGCATCCATGGTTCGATGGTTTGATAGTGTGAACTATGTATTCAGTGGTTGATCCTATATACAAGGCGATTGCAGTGGCTGGCTACCTATGCATTTCAGTGAGATGGATCATCTACCATATAGACATGCTCGGTTTGTGCCTTCTTCTTCCATGGAGGTTCTTCAGATCAGCAGTTTGACAGATTTGTGGCTCTTCATGCTTCAGTGATGCTTCTTCATGATCACTCCTTGTTCCTGTTTTAGGGGACATTTTCCCTAGTTGGAGACTTCTTCAATTCTTCACTAGGTTCTTACCTCTTTTTGGGGGAGGGTTTTTCCCATGTGGTTTTCTCTCTTTCCCCATTTACAGAGGTTGCATTTTCTTGCATTGTACATGGGTACCTAACATGGCCTTGTTGTCGGGACCCATTCTGCATTCATCTTAGTTTTGTGAGCTTAAGGCATTTCCCTAAGTTGCACTTAAGGGGGGGTGTTAGAGTAAATAATTAATTATTAATTATTTATTCTATTTGCTTAAGCTTACTTAGGTCATGCATTTATTTAATATTTTATATTTAATGTATGTAGTGGTTAGTTGTTGACAACACGGGAGTTTGTTCCCTTCTAGTTGTCACACTTATCTCCTAGCACCTTCCAGCTTGTTCTACAAGCTTCCATGAGCTCTTTATATTTGGGCTCTCTCTCATTTTATTATTATAACATAAGGCATTGTGCATATTATAAATACATTTTCTTCTTTTGTTTGCACATATTGTCTCTCATGTCCATTTAGGGTTTTTCCCTTGCTCCATGCTCTTCCTCTTCATGGCTTCTCTTTGACAGGTTCTCGCATGCAGGTGATCTTGGGCATCTTCAGAGTTGGCTTTTCTCAACTCCAAAAAATGAAGCCAAAAACCTTAAGAAATCCCTTAATTTGTACTCTTCTACCTCGAGTCAATTGGTAAATTGGAATAAAAGTGTTGTATTTTTTATTAACACCCCTATCCCCAAACAAAACAAAATTGCTAAAATTCTAGGGTGCTCAATAGGATCCTTTCCCTCTATTTATCTAGGTTTTCCTTTGGGTCTGAAAGTTCCTAATTCCTTTTGGAAAGATCTCATAAAGAAATTTAATAAGAAGTTGGTGGGCTACAAAGGAAATCTTTTGAGTCAAGCAGGTAAAATTACTCTACTTAAAGCATGTCTTCAAAGTATCCCTACTTATGCTTTGAGTCTTTTTAGAATTCCAGTGAAATTTGTAGTTACTATTGATAAAATTCAAAGGAATTTTTTATGGACTAATACTGAGGAAAAGAAGAGAATGGATTTGATTGCATGGGATCAAATATGTAAGCCTACCAGAGATGATGGATTGGGAATCAGGTCTATAAGAAATATGAATAGAACTCTTTTGGCAAAACAAGGTTGGAGAACTTATCATGATGATAAGGAATGGATTATTATATGGAAACATAAGTAACTTTTTAATGCCAACTCTTTAGCTAAATTCCTTTCATCTCCTGATGTACTTTGTCCATCTGCTATATGGGGAGCTATTCAGGGAAGACCAAAAATTTTAGGTAAGGGTTGTTCCTAGAAAATTGGAAATGGGCAAAAGGTGAGATTTTGAGAAGATTCTTGGTTAATGGATCATCCTTTGATTGAGGACTTTGAAGATACTTCTCAAATTGACAGATGTAAGCAAATGTATGGTACATTAGTGAGACATTACTAGCATAACAATACTTGGATGAACTTGATTGATGTTGATAAAGTTTTTAATAATATATAAATAATGTTAAATACCTTTTCTCTATATCCTAACCATGAGGATGAGATGATATGGAATGCTGATCCTAGTGGTCAATTCAAAGTATCTTCTTTTTTTACTTCTAAGGAGAAAGGTATTCAACCTTTATGGTCTCAAACCTAGATAAAGGGTCTTATAGCTAAAATAAACATCTTCTATTGGATTTTGCTTCAAAATAAAATCCTCACCTAGGATAATTTTCCAAAAAGAGGTATTAATCTAGTAAATGGATGTACTTTATGTAAAGAAGGATTTGAAGACAAAGATCACTTGTTCTTGAATTGTTCTTACAATCAACAAGTGTGGACTATTATTCTCATCTATTGGAATATAACTTGGGTTCATCAAAATAATGTTGAACTTTGTTTTAAAAGTTGGAGGTGTCCTTCTAAGGATCCTGATGTCGATTTTCTATGGAAAATTACTCTTTCCCATCTCTGGTGGGACATCTAGAAAGAAAGAAATAACATAATTTTTAGAAATAAAGAATTGCTAGGATGGGTGATTGGACAAAATATTTTTAGAGCAATAAAGGAAAATTTCAAGTCTCAAAGGAAAAGTGATCAAAATTTTCAAATTGAAACTCCATTGTGACCAAAAGGTTCAAATTTGAAACAAGATGACCCAAGATTGACTACCAAATGGAAGGCTCCTCCTATTGGATGGATTAAAGGAAACTTTGATGGTGCATCTAAGGGTGACCTGGGCAGAGAAAGGTGTGGAGGGGTCTTAAGAGATCATACATGTAATATAATTGGTGTCATTGCAATACCTATAGGTAATTCAAATAGCCACATAGCAGAGGCTAGTGTTTCTCTTTATACTATGAGGTTAGCAGCTGAAATTGGTTGTCCTCACCTCTGAATGGAAGGTGACTCATTAAATATTATTAATATTCTTAATAATAAAATTCTATCACCTAGCCAATCGAGGAAAGTTTTATGGAGATTAAAACTTTAATGAATAAATTTGAAAAAGTGATTATATCCCATACTTACCGCGAAGGTAATGTGGTGGTTGACTAGATTGCCAACTATGTGGTCCAAATGGGATATAAGATGATGTGGAATGGTGACCTATGGAAAAATGTGGATCTCAAAGCCCTCATTAATTATGATGCTACTCATGTGATGGTGGGAAAGATTTTTTAAGATTAGCAATTTAATGATTTTTGGGAGTGGGCCTACGGATGTCAGTGTTCACTCCCTGAGGAAGTACATTTATGTGATTGCAGTCTTGGCAATGCACATATCAGTCTTAAAGTGGGTTTTATTTGTTTCAATGAATGAATGGTATATGATTAACACTTTTTCTTTTCACCTTCTATTGACATTGGTCTAGTGTAGTTTTTTGAGTTCTCTAGAAATGGTGGAGAGCCACAAAAATAGGAACCCCCAAATTGTAAGGATTGGAAGGATATAGAAAAATGTATGGAAGATTCTACAAAAGAGGAAGGTGACCAATTATTTGGAACATCATCATGGGTTTAAGCCTCATGTTACCATGTCATTTTTCAAAAATTGGGTAGAAGATAGGGTTTCTTTACATGGCATTACTGTGTATTTGATAGAGGAATTCATAGCAAAGATTATAGGCTTACCAATGGAAGGCATTAAGTTTAGCAAATAAACAAACATTTCAAATATTGCATTCAAGAAATTTCCCAAAATGGAAGTAGAGGAGAAAAACTTGGAGAAGAATGGTGATTCCTATGAATTTGATCAGATAAAGACCATTTGGCAGGATGTGCTCTCATGTACTCATGAGTATTTTATTTTAGATGGTAGAGCTAAACAAGTGCATAAATTTCACTTTGTCTTCCTTAATCATTTTAGGCACAAAGATAGATTCTCTTTTCCTTTTTTATTTGAGATTCTCTCTTCTCCAAAGTTTGCAAGCTAATAGGAAAAAAGAGTCACATCCTATTTTGCATGAAGGGTTGATTCTGCTTATAAAGGGTCACTGTAGAAATATGGCCATTGTGTCTTCTCCTTCATTAGATAAAAAGAAAGGGTTACCATTGAAACTTACTCTAGGAAGAGTAGGGGTGATGAGAATGTTAAAGGTAAAAAGAGGAGTCTAAAACATGAAACCCAACAATCTCCTCAACATAATGTGGAAGAGACTACTAAATTTGAGAACTCAAAAAATAAGGAGGAGAAAAATCTAGAGGAAGAGGAAAACACAAATGTGGGATATTTTAGCTCCAATCTGAAGGGTACCTAGATAGTAAAGGAAAAAGTAGGAAGGAAGATGAGGAAGAGATTAGTGACAAAAATACAAGGTTAGATAATGTTGGCGATGAGGGAAATAAGAGTGACCATTCTGAGGGAGTAAGGGATGATAAAGAGGAGATGTAGAAGGCTAAGGAGGACTTTGCAAATATGAGGAAGGAGGAATAGACTAAGAAGGATGTTTCTCCAACCAGAGAAGAAGTGGAGAAGGATAATAATGACTCACTTCAAAGGAATACTATGCTCTCCATTTTGCACACTGCTAAACTTAAAGCTGATACCATGCTGCAAGTTGACTCATGGATGTATGATGAATTAATGAATCTCAAAAGGAAAATGGAAAACATGCAGCAAAATTAGGTTATGGACTATGCCAAGTTCAGTCAGATAGAAGTACAAGTGGGAAACATACTAGATAAACTCAAGGACTATGAACAAAATCTTAGGCTACTAATCAAGGAAAGTGGTAATAGAATGGAACAGGTTACCTCTAGTATTTGTGTTGTTGCTGCAAGTTTAGGAAAGTGTACCAATGAAGAAATTATGTCTCCAAGGGGTCTTAGTAAGAGAACTAGGTAGAGTTCTAGGAAGAGGGTTGTGGAGGCTATAGGTGGATCAACTACTAATTCCATTCAAGGTGCTGCAAAGATTGGTAAAGAGGTGGTCAAAATGATCAAAGAGCTGCAATAGTATCATTCTCTAGTTTTTGTTATTTTCCTAGTTATATTTACTAGTCTTGGTAAATGGTCTCTATTTTTGGTCTTTTATCTAGTTTTTATCTGTTGTTTAAACTAGGTTCTAAGTCTTTGTAAAACTTGGGTACAATTTATGAATATTTGCTATGGTTTTAGGCCCTTGTAAAACTTGATTTTGATACTGTTTAAACTACAAGTTTTAGGTCCTTGTAAAACTTGGTAGTGTCTCATGTTTTATCTTTTCTATTTTTGTTAAAGGGTTTTGGGGTCCCTTGAAAACCTATTTTTACTGTAATCTTAAAAAAAGTGCAAACATAAATTCCCTCTATCTATGGATATCCCTCAATAAATTAATACTTTTATTACTAAGACCATCGACATGCAAATGGATCCTTAGAACCAAGGTGGGTAGTCATGTACCTCAATACTAATTTATCATTTGGAGGATTTTTATAGAAAATAGAAATACATCTATGATTTAGATACCTTCTCAAAGGGGTAGAATATCCTCGAGAGTATTGCACTCACTAAAATGTTTAAATGTTATAGGAGTGTTTTTGACAAAATATTTGAGATGTTTGAATGAAATGTGTATTAATGTATAAGAATGTTTTAAAACAAAAGTTCTAATACTGAACCAAATGGTTATTTTTAAACAAATGATAAGACCAATTTCTAGTTCAACCTAGGTGATAGCTTTTGTCCAATCTAATCTTATTATGTACAACCTTGTAAGACAATGCATCTAAACACCATTAACTATTCAAACACTATCGATGAAGAGATTATTAAGTCCATACACACATATCTCAATCCAAATGGATCCAATTTCTTTGGGAAAAAAAGGAATTAACCAATAAAATAGAAATACTTAATCATCACAAATTCCTTGGTGATCAGAAAGACATTTGAGATAAATAAATCTCTATCATAAGAATTATGAGAACAACAATTGATTATTTCATCAATAGTTACAAGAGACTAACTACATAGGAATTTAACTTTCTTACCACAATAGAAATAGATAGACATTGATTCTTTTATTGATTTGAAAAAGATGGTACATTTGAGTTCATGCTACTAAGAACATATTGAGCATTATAAATTGTCTTGTTAAGGTAGGTCTGATTATTTTATCCACTCTTATTTATGCAATGCTTGGGCCCCTCAACTATTATATTTGTTTTAATGAACATATTTACATGTTATGCATGCTTTTCCTTCAACTCTCCATCAAAGATTCAAGTTCATAAACAATAACCTTATGTATGTATTATTTGTAGATGATGGACCAAATAGTAGTTTGCATACTAAATCAAGCTATAAACTTATGTCTATTAAATAATAACAAGATTCAAAATCCAAGGGAAATTGATTCGATCATAACATTCTCTATAGCAAAAGAGAAAGTGATGAATTTGGAGGAAAAATAATTTTTAAAAAAAAGGATAAAAAGAAGAATTTCTATTTTCAAGGTGCATAGGTGGCATAAATAGAAAAATAATTTAAAAATGGTTGTCATTTAATTTATCAAGGTGTGACGGTGGGATCTTAGAAGTTTTTGAAAAGTTCCTTAAATCATACATTTTATATTTTTTGTGATCCACAAAGAAAATGTAATTTTCTAATTGTCCCACATGGTGGTGCTTAGTTGTATTTAGGTGGGAATTTAATATTTGTTCAAGGTAGTTGTATTTTTTGAAAACATATTGATACAAGTATGATAAATGTGTTTCAATCATTATTTTGTCACTGATGTCAAACCTGCTACTTGCTGGTGAGACAATTGCTTATATGCTTTAAGTACTATCATTTTTTTGATTGATGAAGATGATTTAATAAAATGAGGTAACAGTAGCACCTAGAAGAAAGGTTAAGTTATGATATGAAAAGGAGTTCAAGAATCAGTTAAGACAATGATATTTTAGTGCAATAATAATCTACTTAAGTTTGCAAAGATTGGTTACACTAAGTAAGTTTAGAAGAAAAAGTTAAATGAAGTTTGTCTACTAAGATTGAATGAGTGGATAGTAGGTGTTGAGAAAAGTTAGTACAAGCCAAGTAGAAAATTAGTTGGAGCCGAGAAAAGTCAATTTCAATGTAAGTTGAGTGAAACAATGTAAGCTGAGTAAATTTTAGTTGATGTAGAGCACTAGTAAACTTTAGTTCATGTTGAGTGTTTTGACAATGGATGATGAGAAACATAATATGTGTTAACCATCAAAAGCTAGTTAATGTTGAGTGTCATCATTATGAGAAAAATCAAGAATATGATGAATCTAAGTTGACAAATTCAATTTCTTAGATTGTGCAAACTATATGGAAGATAAGATTGATGAGTTGGTGGCACAGAAGTCAAGATGAACCATTTTGAGGTGAACTCAAAGAGGATTGAAGGAGAAGTTTCTAGAAGGGGTTGAAATGAAATGAGGGGTAGATTTATTGAATCCTACCTAATCTAACCTAACTCTAAATAGATGATAGAGGTTGAACAAAAAAATATCTTATTTCTCTATTTATAGAGATGGCTGATTAGAAGCAAGGGTTGTCATGTGTGAGAACCTAAGGAAGACATGGAGTCTAGGGTATCTCTTCATTTAGTAAACTAAGAGAAGAGATTACATTGGAAAGAAAAGCAAGAAGGCTTAAGGGTATGGATGCTTGAAGGGTGAATAAGCTATCAAAGCTGAAGTGTATGAAAGCCAAGTAGAATGGAGGACCAAAATAGAGATTTGTAATTTTCAAGTGTGCTTTAAGTTGTTATTAGATCAAGCCTTACTATTACACTCTAATCATTGTATCAGTCTAGGGTAAATTCTTTGGATTAAGGTTGACCTAAAAGTCATTTGTAAATCCTTTAACTAGATGACATTCTAAGTGAATGATCTAAAGTCCTCGAACAAGGCTCATGCCTACTAAGGTGATTGAAATCCTTTAATTGGGTCACTTTTAATAGTGTGCATTATAACCTTTAACAGGGTTGACCTTTAATAGGGCATCACTTCAGAAGAGTGAGAATGAGTAGCATGTTATTGATGGTTTTTTTCAAATTGGATTTCCACATTAAATGAGTGTGTCAAATGTGTTATTGAATCTATTATGTTTCATGTTTACCTTTCTCCAAATTGATTTGACACTAACCTACAAGTTTAAGTGATTGCATAATCTAATGGATGCATGCATGATGAAAATGTTTTATGGATATGAGTTCACTAAGATGTGAAAAGTTTTAATTGTACATTTGGACCTTAGATAACTAATTCACCTCAATTCTCATTTATTCTAAGGAATTCCAACAATTGGTATCATAGCCATCTACTTAAGAGGACTAGTTTGAAGGTACTAGAAGCACAAAGATCAAGATGTCAAAAAGACAAGTACCCGAGCTTAATAGAGCTAAATTTCCTACATGGAAAAGTCTAATGAAGCTACACCTAGGAGATCTTGGAGATCATGCACAATCTACCATTTCTATTGAGCATATTGATCCTACTAGAGCCCTAACTTCTAAAGATTTGAAAAAGAAGAAAGAACACAACCAAGCAATATTGGAGATTGGCTTTACTTGAAGCTATGTTGAGTTTAATGATATCAAAAGTCTTAATAGTGCAAAGAAAATGTGGGATTCCCTACACATTATCTAGGGAGGTGACAAGAATGTTCTAAAAGCCAAAGCTGAAAGTCTTAGAGGTAAGTTTGATGACATGAGAATGCAAGAAGGTGAGAATATTTCTTAATATTGCTCTAGGATAAAAAAATGTTGTTAATACAATAAGAGGAGCTATTGGTAAAATATATGATGATATTGTACTAATTAAAGCTTTGAGAACAGTTCTTCCTATATATGCTATTAGAGTTTCTGCAATACAAGAACTAAGATGTATGCTAGGGAATGATCTAACTCTTGAAGGTATTGTAGGTAGGCTCACTACTATTCAAATATCTAACTTTGATAACTATAAACCTAAAAATATGGAATCTACTTTCAAAGCTAATCTATCATTAAAGGAACTTAATGAGAAGAATAAGAAGGAAAAGGTAAAATATGTTTCTAGTGAGAGTGATACACATAGAGGTAAAGGAAAGTCTAAAGTTAAGTTACCTATCATGTGTTTCAATTGCAATAAGGTTGGTCATACTACTGCTAGATGTCCAAAGAAGAAGAATTACAAAGGTGGTGACAAGTACACAAGTAGAAGAGATGAAGACATCAAAGACTACAAAGACAAAGGAAAGAAGTTTTTCTACATTGCTAAAGAGGAAACAAAAGATGGATCTGAAGATCATGATGATGAAGTGGTGTATGCTACAATAAAGGATGAATCTAACAAGGATGAGGAAGCTACACTAGTTTCTAATGTAAACAAGAATGACAGATGGATCATTGATAGTGGGTGTTTACATCACATGACTGGAGATAAAAGTAAGTTCATTACATTAAATTATCATGATGGAAATAGTAAAAGTTTTGGTAATGATGCACTATGTCTAATAAAGGGAAACGGTTCAATCAAGCTCACAGAAAAGATTTTATGTGACAATGCTTATTATGTTGAAGGACTTAACTATAATTTGTTGAGTGTGTCACAACTAAATAATTTGGGTTGTAAGGTTGAGTTTGAGAACATAATTGCTAAGATATATGATACTAATGGAAAAATAATTAGAAAAGGTAATCAACCTAGAGGTAGTCTATTCTATCCTTATATAGAGGATGCTACTTGTTTAGTTGTAGAATTTGATGATGTGTGTCTATGGAACAAGAGGTTATGTAAAGCTTGCAAGTGTTTAAATACTAACACTAACAAAGTTGTGGAAAGTGTAAATGTGAAATTTGATAAATATACAGAAGTATATGAGGGTGAACCTATGAAGGAACTAGAAGAATAAAAATCATTTGTATACTTTTATGAAGGTATGAAAACTGAAGAAGACATTGTAAATCAAGTTCCAAACCAACTAAAAGTTTCAATGACTATCAAGTCACATACTATGAATGTCGAGTTGCATTCAAGAACCAAGCTATATTCAGGTGCTGAGTTAAAAAATGTAGCTAAGGTATATTCTAATTCTAAAACTAGTTTACATAAAAAAGAGATGTTGAACTACATAACAGAGAGGTACATAGTGATTCAAAAGTTGAAAGAGCAAATGTAGAAGCCAGAGCTAAACCAAGATTGTCTAAATATGTCAAGAGACATCATCTTGCTACACAAATCATTAGAGATAAAGATGCTAGACCAATAACAAGGAACAAGTTGAGAAATGATACATGTTTTCTTGGCATGCAAGAACCCAAAATAGTGAAAGATGCCTTAGAACTAGAGTAAATCCATGGAAGAAGAGATTGAACAAATTGAGAATAATAAGACATGGACCCTATTTCCTAGACCAGATGACAAAAATGTGATTGGCACCAAGTGGGTATACAGAAACAAGCTAGATGAAAATGGTGAAGTCACAAGGAACAAGGCAAGAATAGTCTATAAAGGATATGCACAAGAAGAAAAAAATAGATTATGGAGAGACATTCACTCCTATTACAAGACTAGAAGGAGCAAGAACTTTGCTTCCTTTCTTTGCATACAAAGGTTTCAAATTTTATCAAATGGATGTTAAGTCTACATTTCTGAATGGTATATTGGAGGAAGAGGTTTATATATAACAACCAAAAGGATTTGTTGATGCTAACAATAAAAATATGGTATTTAGACTACACAAATCTCTTTATGGTTTGAAGCAAGCACCAAGAGCATGGTATGAGAGGTTTCATAATTATCTTGTGAAGATTGGATTTGAGAGGATTGATGATAAAAACAATCTATACTTGAAGATAATGAAAAAAAAGGTATTTTGTTATCTAAAATTTTTGTTGATGATATCATATTTGGAGGTCAAGATATTTTATGTAATACTTTTGCAAATGAAATGAATCAAGAACTTGAGATGTCTATGTTTGGAGAGATCAAGTTCTTTGTGGGTATACAAGCACATCAGATGAAATATGGTATATACATCACTCAGTTAAAGTATGTAAAGGAGATAATGAAAACTTTTTGATTGGAGTATTTTAAGCCAACAAGTATGCCTATGGTGATAGGGCATAAATTGTCAAATAATGATGATTTAGCTAAGGTGAATCTAAGGTGAATCAAACATTATACAGGTCTATGATTGGTAAATTACAATATGTAGTACATAGTAGACTTGATATTGCATTATCTGTAGGGATAGTTGCAAGGTTCTTTGCTAATCCCAGGGAGAACCACTTGAAGGTAGCTAAGAGAATAATGAGATGTCTAAAAGAAATAGAGGAGTATAGTCTATACTATAGGAAAAATGAGAAATTTGATTTGAGAGCCTATAATGATGCCGATTAGGCAAGACATATTGAGGATAGAAAGAGAACCAATAGAGGAGCATTTTTCTTAAGCAAAAGGTTGGTTACATGGACTAGAAAGAAACAAAATTGCATTTCTCAATCTACTATTGAAGCTGAATATGTTGCTACTATGGTAAATTGTACAAACATTGTATGAATAAAACAACTACTCAAAGGTATAAAGGAAGAAATTACTGAACCTGTGATACTTTATTTTGATAATACAAGTGTTATAAATATATCAAAGAATCATGTGATGCATACAAATACTAAGCACATTGTAATGAAGTATCATTACTTGAGAGAATTAGTTCAAGATAAAGAGGTGAAGATGGAATATGTCAACACAAAAGAGAAAATAGTTGATATCTTCACAAAAGCATTACCTAAGGATGCTCATGAGTATCTAAGAGGTAAACTAGGGGTGATACCCCTCTCAAAGGCTATCTAAGAAGCATAAGAAGTGTCTTACATCAAACAAGTTGATTGACATATGTTAAACATTGATGCAGTGGATCTTACTTTAGGAGCCACCTAAAGAAATCAAAGAACTAGAACTAAAAATTACTCACAAGCAAGGTGACCGAGGGAGAAACTGAAAATATTCATATCTACATATGAAGATGATAAGTCTTTTCCATTTTTGTCAAAGAGGGAGAAAGTGTACTGAAGAATGAACTAGGGGAGATGAAGGAGAAATCCTAATCTGCCTAATCTCACTAAAAGAGAAATCTTGATTGCTAAGGGAGTAAGTGTGTTGAGGGAGAAGTGTATCTATTGTTTACATCTACCTAGTAAGAGGGAGATAATGTTGAGGAAGATATAAGAAGTGATCAAGAGGGAGTCATAAGGATGAGTTGATTGTCTGTTCATCAAAATAGATTTTTTAACCTATTCAAAAGATTAAAGTTGTTGATAAAGGGAGAGATTTCAATACAAGGAATTATTTTATTTTTGGTATTCTAATTGGTCATACTAATTAAGTTTGGTCAGGTTGGTTTTTTAATCAATACCAAAGAGGGAGATTGTTGAAAATAAATTGATATAAGTATGATAAATGTGTTTCAATCATTATTTTGTCACTAATGTGAAACTTGCTACTTGTTGGTAAGACAATTGCTTATATGATTTAAGTACTATCATTTGTTTGATTGATGAAGAGGATTTAATCAAATGAGGTAACAATAGAACCTAGAGTAAAGGTTGAGTTATGATATGAAAAGGAGTATAAGAATCAATTAAGATAGTGATATTATAGTGCAATAATCTACTTAAGCTTGAAAAGGTTGGTTACACTAAGTTTAGAAGAACAAGTTAAACAAAGTCTGTTTACCAAGCTTGACTAAGTGGAGAGTAGGTGCCAAGAAAAGTTAGCGCAAGCTGAGAAGAAAATCAGTTGGAGCTAAGAAAAGTTAATTTTAGTGTAAGTTGAGTGAAATAGTGTAAGCTAAGTAAAGTTTAGTTGATGCTGAGAACCAATAAACTTTAGTTTGTGCTGAGTGTTTTGACAATAGATGCTGAGCATGAGAAGCTAGTTAATGTCGAGTGTCAACATTATGAGAAAGATCACAAATTCAATGAATCTGAGCTAATAAGTTTGATTTCTTGGATTGTGTAAACTATGTGGAAGATAAGATTGATGAGTTGGTCACATAGAATTCAAGATGGACCATTTTGAGGTAAATTTAAAGAGGATTGAAGGAGAAATTTATAGAAGGGAATGAAATGAAATGAGAAGTAAATTTATTGAATCCTACCTAATCTAACCTAACCCTAAAATGGGTGATAGAGGTTGAATGGAAAAATATCTTAATTCTCTATTTATAGAGAAGGTTGCTTAGAAGCAAGGGTTGTCATGTGTGAGAACCTAAGGAAGACAAGGAGTCTAGGGTATTTCTTCATTCAGTGACCTAGGAGAAGAGATTACATTGGCAAGAAAAATAAGAAGGCTTAAGGGTATGGATCCTTTATGGGTGAACAAGCTATCATAGTTGAAGTGTATGAAAGCAAAGTAGAATGGAGGATTGAAATAGAGATATGTAATCTGCAAGTTTGTTTTAAGTTGTTATTAGATCAAGCCTTACTATTACACTCTAATCATTGTATCAGTCTAGGATAAATTCTTTGGATTAAAGTTTAACTAATAGTCATTTGTAAATCCTTTAACCAAGTGGCATTCTAAGTGAATGATCTAAAGTACTCTAATACAACTCACTCCTAATAGGGCGATTGAAATCCTCTAACCAGGTCACATTTAATAGTCTGCATTATAACCTTTAACAAGGTTGGCCTTTCATAGGGCATCACTTCAAAAGCATGAGAATGAGTAGCATGTAACAGGTGCTTTTTCCCAAATTGGGTTTCCATATTAAATCATTGTGTCAATGTGTTATTGAATCTATTGTGTTTCATGTTTAAATTTTTATGAATTGATTTGACAATAACCTACAAGTTTAAGTGATTACATAATCTAATGGATGCATGCATGATGAAAATGTTTTATGGATATGGATTCACTAAGCTATGAATTTTTTTAATTATACATCTAGACCTTGGATAAAATATTCACCTTCCCTCTTAGTTATTCTAAAGAGTTCCAATAGTATTTACCTTTTATCCCACATTGGTTATGTTGGTAATATCTTGGGTGGTAAGTGCCTATATAAGTAAGGCTTATGAGCATTTTTTTTTATGGAGGATTCAAACCTAATAGGCATCCCAACGAGGCACAAAGTCTACAATCTACCAACTAGTGAAGCGTTATGAGCATTTATAATCAAGATCTTCAAGTGTAACCTCTTAGTGAAGCTCTTCAAGTATAAGCTCTTCAAGTGTAAGCTCTTATAGTGAAGCTCTCAAGGTGTGACCTCTTCTTGTATAGAAGCTTTAGAGGTGAAGGATCTTAATGTGTAAAATCTTAGTTAGGAAGTTCTTCTTGATGAAGTTCTTATTAGGGAGTTCTCTTATGTGAAGCATTTGTAAACTTATTTTGGAACATGTCATAGTTATGATATCATCTTCTTGATGTTGTAAGGATTTTCAAGTATAATAAAAGAATGCTTTGCAAAGTATTTTGTCATCTCTTTATCTACATATTATTGTGATTTTGGTTGTGAGTTAGTAAGGGTGGTGTGGCCCTTCGTCAAATGATATCAGAGTGAGAGTTAGATAGATTTCATTGTAGACGAGTATTTTTAGCAGCAAACACTTGTTCCAGCTAGATGTTGGAAAAGAAGAAAGAAAGAAATATATCAGTAGTGCATACTTTTTCAAGCTATGTGTCAGAAAAAGAGAAAAATATATATCAATAATGGCTACTTTATTTTGTGAATTCATATCCACAACATTTTTCCTATCATGGGTGTCTAATGCAGGAGCATCTTGCACCACGAAAAAAGGGGGTGTGATCAAAATTATTATTTAAAATGATAATAATAATAACTAGAGGAGAGAGAAAGTAATGAATTTTGAGGAAAAATAATTTAAAAGTAGAAAAATTTAAAAAAAAGGAGAAAAAGAGGAATTTGTATTTTCAAGGTGCATAGATGGCACAAATACAAAAATAAAATAAAAATGGTTGTCACTTCATTTATCAAGGTGTGAAGGTGGAATCATAAAAGTTTGTGGAAAGTTCCTTAAATCATGCATTTAATATTTTTTGTGATCCATAAAGGAAATGTAATTTTCTAAGTGACCCACATGGTGGTGCTTAGTTGTATTTGGGTGGGAATTTAATATTTGTTTTGTCAATCTCATATTGGTTTTGACATATGAGTGACAATATACTTAAGTCATTTACTTAGTTCATGCCAAAAAAGTAATACATACCAAGCATAAGTTGTCAATTAGTATATTTTGAGCGAGAGATATTTGGTATGTGCTGAGTAACTAGTAAGTATTGAGTCACTCAAGTGTCAACTAGATAGTAAGTGTTGAGTCATTTAGATGTCAAGTGATCAATGGATGCTGAGTCATTCAGAGGTCAAGTTGCAGTTGATGCTAAGCATCAAGGACTTCAAGTGTTGAGTAATACAATTTTCACATAGTTGTTTGTAATGGCACAAGCTACTATGCAAACTATTTTGGAGATGATTTAAGGATTGTTTTGCAATCCTAGATGATAAGGATGAATCTTTATTATGAATCTCTATGTAGTTCATGTAGCCAATTAGAAAAATGGAAGAATTAAGTGGCAATATGGGTGAATCACAATCATTGATTTATACCTAACCCTAAGTCACCTAGATCTTCTTAAGGAAGATAAACCCTAAACTTTTCATCTATGTAGAAGGATAAAAGATAGAAGTTTTCATGCACAAATAGAGTATTCATGGTGACTAAGGAGTTGTGAATTGAGATACATTACAAAATTACTTAGAGGAGAATAGAAGAAAGGAATTAGAAGACAAAAAAGATACATCTTTTTAGTGAGGATCAAGTACACATCAGGAACAAGGTAATCTTTCATCTAGTAAGAGTGATAACTGAAGGATCATTACTGAGACATTCTAATAGGTGAATTAGTTAAATCTCTTAATAGAGTAGTCTTAATAGGCTATTGTAAATGCTTCAACAGGGTACTTACTTCATTGTAAGTTAACATGCTTTTACCAGGAACACTTTTAATAGGGTGCTAAAATCCTTTAATAGGGTAAGATCTAACAATCTTGTAAGCCTTTAATAGGGCAGGCCTTTTACAGAGTAGATCATGTTTCATGATCAAACATTGTAACCTTCATTGCATACACTTTATTACTGTAGTAGTTGAGATTTTTGGGTGTCATCCCCACCCCATTTTTACCTTCTTCTTGGAGGGTTTCTGGATAACCAAATATCTTGTGTCATACATGTGTTGAATATTTATTTACTTTCATAACATAGATGTGTGTGCTTAATTTGGTATTTTAGTTTACATACAGAGATTATGAGATGGATGTGTAGTGAATGAATTCATGGTTAAAGTTTTGAAGCACTAAGTTACCCCCCCCCCCCCCTCCCCTAACTCTCAGAGTTTACTTTCCCTATTGTATTTCCAAAAATAATTGGTATCAAAGGCTAGTTCTCTGGAAAGTAAAGCTTTGTGGCTTTTAGGAAAGATCTTGTAGATGAAAGTCTATAAGTTGGGAAAGACTTTTGAGAACCAAAAGATTGAAATACAACTTACCCTACGTCAACTAAATGAAGGAAGAAATGAGTTAAAGTGATCATTGAAGAGAAGGAAACAGATGGCTATTGAAGAGAATGACATATATTACCAATAGATTGACACTACTAAATTATTTGTAGATGGAAAAAAAAGTGAATTTGATGCAGCAGTTGCAGATCTGATGGAAAAGAATGGAATCCTAACTAAAGAGGTCAAAAATCTCAAGATAGAATAAGAAGTCCAATTAGTATTACTATGCGAGGTAACCGAGTAGAAAAAGAAAGTTGAAGAGGAAAAATTCATGATTGCAGATGACAAAGGATACTAACAAATAGACTGGAAGAGAAAACATAAGAGGTAAATAGGATTTCTCATATCAATTGGAAACATTGAATCAAATGAAGATTGCAAATAATGAATTGAATAGAAAAGATATTGAGATCACAACCTTGAAGTTGTAGAATGAACAACTAAGAAATGATCTAAAAAGAGAAAAATAATTTGCTAAATGTTTCAACAGACCTAGTGAAGCCATCAAATATTTTGAGTAATTGATGAGATCTCCTAAACCCAATTGTGATAATATTAGATTAGGTTACACTAGTACTAAAGAAGGAGAAGCATCTAAAAGTGGTGAAGATAGAAGTAACAAAGGTAAGAACTCCAAACCTACTTGTCATAATTGTGGTAAGATAGATCATACTACCAATGTTTGTAGAAGAAAGATTGCAAATAAGAATCCTAAGAAGAAGTTCATAGGTCACTACCATAACTGCAACAAGAAAGGACATTAGGCACATGAATGTAGAACCAAGACCATAAGCACACAAATATATGAAAGATATTGCTATAACTATTAGAAGTATGGACATAGAGCATATGAATGTAGATCCAAGCCCAAATGGTCATTAGACAAGCAGAAAAAGGTAAAGCACAATGGAAACTCTTATAGTTGGGATTATAATACTAGATATAGTTGTCACTATTGTCAATAGTATGGAAATTTTGCTGAAAATTGAAAAATAACACATTTTAGAAGTGACTACAAAAGATGGTTGATTCAAACTACATGTTTTAGTTGTTTGAAGACTGGTCACATAAGAAGAAATTGTCCAACAAGGACAAGAGCACCAAGTAGTGAATTCAACAAAGGTAAAGGAAAGGTAAATGTTGAGAATGTTAGAGATGAGATGAAAAAGAGATGAAAGAGAAAGGGAGTAACTAATCAAGTTCAAAAGGGGTCACCTCACCCAATAGGTCAGGTGATCACACCACCTCCAATTAAGAAATCAAGAGGTATGTTTGGGACCTAATATTTAAAATATATACTATACATCAGTTCCAAGGATTTAGTTCTGAAAAGATTATATTTGCAGGAAGAAAGATGCAAAGTGTTGTTTAGAATCTGGAAGAAATCTTTAAGTTTTGTCAGTTTTCATGTTATTGTTGAGCATGAAAATTTTTACTATAGTTGTCAAGTGAAATCTAGTTAATTCCAAGCTATCACAAGTAATAGTGTTCATTGAGCTCATAGTGGTTTTTGAGCCTAAAGGAAACTACATGGAAGCTGAGTGAGTTAAAATTTCTATTCAAGCTAAGCTTATAGCTATGTAAGCACTAAGCATTAATTGAAAAGTTTTAAGATCTATATGATCAATTTTTAATTCATTTGATATCATTCAAAATTGGAGAGAGCACAAAGAGATAAAGGTGAATTAAAGAGATCATCCCAAGTGTTTGTAGAGTGAATTAAAACACCATTTGACAACATTCATTAGATTTGTGAAGGTATTTATCGAATGTCAAGCTATACTATTTGAATTTGTGCAAACCCTATGTATTAAATATGACATCTAGATCTTCTGCTGCTAAGGTCAATGAAGGAAAGGAAGTTTTAAATATTCAATTAATCAAAAATGAGATTAAACAACCAAATTTCAAGACAATTCTCTATATTGCCTATAAAAAAGACCCCTCTAATGCATTATCCATGAGACCACCACAAGTCTCAATGATTCAAGATGTGAGACATTGTTACAGATGCAAGGTAGGTAGCATAGAAAATATGGAAATCAAAGACCTATATGGAAAACTATGTGATAATAGAATACTAAAGGAGGAATACAAAATTGTAGAAAGAAAAGAGTTAACTTGTGCCCTAGATTTTCCAAATGTCTTTAACATAGAGTGGATAGAGATTGTCTTGAGTAGTGTCATTCCCAAAATTTTGTGGCAAAACACTACTAAAAGTTTTTTGTTTGTTTTTTTTGAACTATTTCTTAAGGTTACACATTTAGAAAATATAGTTCCCCACAAGGTTGTTGGTGAGTATAATATGAGATGGGTTGGTGGTTACACCTAAGTAAGGGAGATGAAATTATGGAAGCTTTTTGAAAGGTACACTTAAGTGTGTTCCAAAATGCTTGTTCTATTCTCAATATCTCCTAGTTGTAACATGTATGAATTTATCTCATTACTTCCTAATGTCCTTATTCCAAAATGAAGGCAATAACCTTAGTTCATGGAATTAAAATGGCCTACATCCCTAACCACATTTGAAATCATGCTTGTATTAACATTGGCAATAGAACTTTAGGTACTACACATGCAAAATGATAAACATTTCCTATAAGACATACTAAGGTAGAGAGGATAACCTTAATGGGTAATGAGGTCAATGGTATAATCTCATTTAATATCCTATTTATTAAAATATATATAATGTATGTAGTGAAATTAAAGGTCACATTGTGAAATCTACCTACCAATGGCTTCAATGAAGGAAAACCAAGTTCTACAAAACATATTAATCAGATATTCTATCTTGGTAAGAGGTGTTCAACATAGCTACTTGGATATGTATAGATAATAATACCTATAATATTGTTTTGTTTTCACAACCTATACTTACTGAGTCCTTGCATTGCATTTACTATGCAACTTCCATGGCCATGCATATCTTAACACATTTTCCAGTCTATATCGATTTTATGCTTCTACATGATTACATAAAATAAATATTATAGATCAAAGAAAATATATGTGACATGTAACATCTAGTAATCACCCAATTAAAATTTTATATGTATTTTTATTAAAGGAAGTATATCTATGTGTGTGTGTGTGTGTGTGTGTGTGTAGGTACATATAGAAGACTACCACATATATATGTATGTATCATAAAACATCTTGTGATTAATTGCACTTTATTTTTATATTGATCATCATGAATAAACATTGACTTAGTAACACAATATATATACACTTATATACCTTCATATGTATATCTCCAAATTATTTACTATGATCCCATATAAACATATATCTCTTCTAAAACATTATCATCCTATATTTATTTACTATCATCCCTTATACTATTTACTATTGTGATAAATTTAACACTACAATATATTTAAATACAAACCAACTATTACATATTTAAAAATACATTACATTAACACCCCATTACATACTCTACTACTAGTCCATTAAATAAGAACTACCTAACCTAGCAACTAAATTAAACCACCATTCTTAACAAATTGTCACAATATTTGATTAACTTCATGTCCTATCAACCCATGATCCTTAATATCCTCCTTTTTCAATGTACCCCTTCACCATCTAACTTTATTACATTTCTAATTCTAACTCCCCCTAACCCTATTCCCCAAATATCCACTCAACTATACATGAAAAAATTCAAATTCTTAGAAACACACTACCATTACCCTCTACCCATGTGCCTTACCACTACTCATTGCTAAAATTGACATGCTTATTAGTAGACCCCATGCAATTTAATATTCAAATCGATGGATCAATTTCAAAATCCTCATATCGTCATTTACATGCAAGGAAACCAAAAGGCGATATGGAGTGGGGCCACACATGAGATGATGAGAGTTGATGTGGACATGCAAGTCCAATCTTCCCTCTCCATGGTGTGTCTTCCTAAGCACCTAGAAAAGTGTGCTTGGAGGTGGAGGTGAGGGTCACGTGACCTCCCTCCCTCCTTAAGTTGTTTGAACACTTAAAGCTTCCTCTTTCAAAAAGGTATTTAAATGTAGTTATGGATTATTCTCCCTATTTTTATTATATATATATATATATTTGTTTTTAAATTTAAATGTTTATTTATTCATTATTACTATTATTTTGGGTTGTTTGTTGCCAAAATATATAGGTATATTGTTTGTGATGGGACATGGATTTGACCCATTAGAACTTGTACCAATCATGGTAGCCTTAGGTCAGAGGGAGGCACTATAGGCTTATATTTATTTTTTGTTTTATGAGAAAAATCAAAGGGAATATAGGTTAAGATTATTTTATTACTCTGTATTTGTGAAGTGGATCACTATTCACTTCCCATACATTTTTCTGCGAGTTTAATGCATCTACAACATACTCTCCATTATGAATTTTTAAACTATGTCTTATGGGGAGTTAATTTCTTCTATAAAAACTATGATGTCAAGGTAATTTTTTGATGATGAGTTGATGATAATCCTTACACCTATATAGTCTAGAGATTTATTGGTATAATCTAACCCAAGTTTTAACATACTAATGTTTTCTACTAAGACTTGGATTACATAGGGAATTGTTGTTATTGAAACCAAAATGAATCATTTCATATGATCTATTCAAAAAGAAAGAACTCTTATTTCCATTATAGCCATTAAAATTAGAGAATCTTAAAATGAAGACACTCAAATTTACAATAAATGTTCATTACAATATTTCTCTCACATGAGAATTCCATAGGCTTATTGATGGAATACAAAGATATAATCAAGAACAATAACTTCAATATGTTCCCTACAACATTAGATATTCTTTTACGTGAATTGATCTCCTCCTTCCTACACAACTATGGTAGTGCTACAATATTTCTCATGCCAAAACAACTATATACAGATTTTCAAACTTTTCTTTACACATTTGCAACAATATACAATAGGGAGTAAATCCATTTCACATTGAAAAACTTAACATCACAACACATTATGAGGTGGCATGGAACATATTAGTCTCTCCACAACACTTGATTTCTCAACATTTCCAAGGTGGACCCTAATCTCTTCATAGGATCTATTTTTCTCAAATCTACAAAACAACACAAAACCTGGAACCATGGAGGCTCACCTCCCATCCTAGGCTTTTATAAAGCCACCCACCAAGTAGGGAAAACAAGATTCAAGTTAGGTTTCATTCCAATCTTACAAATCAATAAACATTACATTACAACACTAGAACAATTCCATACCAATGGTATTTCACAATGGTTCACCAATAGAATCTTGAACATAGGGTGGAGGTGTACTTTCAAATAGGAGACTTGCCATATCATACCATATCTACAATAAAAAATCTTCAAGCCCTTTCGTGGCTTTCACAAAAATAAAACTTACATGCCCTTTTGGGACTTCCACAAACATCCTCCAAACATACTACCATTAGCTATAACTTCCTTGAAGCCCATACTCCATAAATTTCCTTTCTACACCATCTTTTCCTTATCACCCCCAAAGAATGATATGAATGAATATGGCATACAATGGAGCCCATACACCATGGTTCTCAACTATATTTCAAGCCCAACTAAGCCCTTCACCTTGGACCTCTCTTCCATTCCCAAAGGGTGAGTGAAGCCTTGACACCAATAACAACACCCATGCACAAAATCATGGAAACTAAAAAAAACAATAAAACAATGAAAATCCAAACTTCATGCTCATGCAACACAACAGAACATGATACAAGATGATACCACAAATTTTCTTACAATGCCATTATCCATACCTACATACTCATGAATACAATACCACTATTCAATTTCAAAATGAGCGAAGTTAACTACATGGCAAGAATACCAACCTTGAATTCCTTTGCAAAATGGTAATGAAAGGTTATAGTAGAGATCTCTCCAAGCTTCCAAACCCTAAGAGTATCTACACTTAGAGAGTGAGTGAACACCTCACTAGTTTGTCTAAGTCTCCCTAAAAAGGCTTTCTCACTAACTATTTTGGCAAAAATACCCAACCACTTCCTCTTACAAACTTGTCTCCCCCTAAGTTGCTATTTTCGAGTTAGTGGAAACATGGAAAAGAACTCATGTGACAACTCCATTTTCGAATTGGTGGAAGAATGCATGGGTGAAGGGGCCCTCTAGGCTACCTAGGGATTAACATGGTCAAAATTAGGTCCCTAACATGCTATACTATCATATGGGTAGCTTATTTTCACAAAAAAGACACTTTGGGACCACCTAAAGACCCTTCAAAACCCTAGTCAAGTCTAAATTCGAATTTCCTTTGATAATGAGCCATCCTACCCCTTGTCAAGTGGGTTTACTCAATCATTAACAAAATAATTAGCTTTAGGGTAAAATGCTACCATGACCAAAACCCTAGATGACATGTCATTAACACACAAAATCCACAAGTGTCAAGTGACACATAAAAGAACATTCCACATCATCATGACATGTCCCTAATGCATCACTAAGATTACAAATTTGACACATAAGTAAGCTTACATTCATGAAATAAAACACATCACAATGAGGCTTTTGAATCTTCAACGATTCACCTTGGCTAAACTGTGTTCACATAGGTTTGGACCTTGTTTCCCTCAAAAAATTTCATGGTTCCACTTCCTACACACTAAACTCAACTATCAGTAGTTCAAGGATGTCATATAAAATACATATCATAAATGCATATAAATTCAAATCTTACATACTCTATATTAACATAATTCAAATAATTTTTTTTTCCTAATCATTTCCAATAAATCATTCGAAATGTTAGAATATCAAAATCTGCATATCACATTAAATCAAAAAATATCATAATTTAATTAATTTTTTTGCATCACATCATAATATAATTTCAATCCTACCATGTGTAAAGTTGCATTTATATTTTTTTAATAATCCTATTCACAATATTAGGTTCTTAGTACATATCATAAATGCAAAACACTACTATAAATGTCAAAATCAATAGATAAAATAAGCCACTATCTATCTAAGTCTTGAATAATGTCAAAATATCCAAATCCTAAATATCAAAATGCAAGTAACATACCTCCACTAAAACATTACAACCATTTCTACAATTCAACTTCTATCAAAGCAATTGAAAAAGGTTAGAACATGAATGGAATTATTAATTATATCATATAGGTCTTAATGTGTAGACATAAGTGTGAATCATCAAAATGTAGCTATTAAAATAAAATAACCCTATAGTCTCGAAAGTATATCAAAACATCAAATTATAAGTATCATAATGAAAATATGTCATCTATACTATGATAGACCGAGTGAGGCCTCACATGTAGAATTCATGATAATTCTATATGGTTAGAGAATGGACCTATCAAGATCACTATAAATATTGTATAGAGGGTAACTGGGTATCCAACCTTAGACATGCCAAAAACCATGAGAAGTGATGCAAAAGAGGTTATTGAGAAAAACATAGTGGTAGTGTGGAACAAAAGAGGAATGACAATTGATACGATTACAGATCCCCTTATTATTTTTGTAGTAAGGATTATTTCACACATATTTTCAATCAAGCAAGTTGGATAGTGTACCTTGTATTGTTGTTGATGTAGTCTAAAAGATAGTGAAGAAGGATCATACTTATGACCTTGTTGAGCTACAATTGCAACAATCATCAAAAAACTTGGGAGCCATAAGAAAAATCAAGAGTGCACAATGCAAGTTGTGATCAATACTTGTATGTATATTTTTATATGTGTAGAACACATTTCAATCCTTTGGAAAAGTAGCTTGGAAGACAAATAGATCTATTGCAGTGGAAATAGGTGAATTCGATGAGCAAATGGGAGAGAACTTTTAGTCTATTAAGATGAGTTATTTTGAGGACTTTAATAAGTCTATGAAACAAAAGCATAGGATTTGAGTGTCACTGGTTGAGAAACACTTTAGCGATGTTTACTTTCTAGTTGATATTGATTTCACTTATGTACAGGCTATAGTTCCAAGGGTAAGATGGTCAAGACATCCAGTAAATGAGTTTAATGTGGATGAGGCATCTACAACAATTACACCTTTTCTTGCAAAAAAAGTAAATAATAAGGTTACTACCTTTGGTAATCATGATGTTGCAAAATCAAAGATAACTATGGACTTGAAGATAGTATTAGTAATAAGAAAGAATAAAAAATTTATTAAGAAGCTTAAAGAAAAATTTGTTGTAGGAGTAGAGGAAGATGAAGAAGAGGAAGACAATGAAGATGATGAAGAAGAAGATATTCTTACTCAAGCACCATTGGCCCTAACACAAGGTCAACCAAATGATCAAGATGAAGAGAAAGTTAAGATTGAAGAAGGTGCCAAGGGAGAAGAAGCCAATGAAGTACCTATAGCCATAGAGAAGAAGAAAAGTTCCAAGCTAAAGCTCAAGTAGTCAGCAAACTAAAGATCATAAAACCTAAGCCCACAATACCAACTACCAAAACTAGCACAAGAGCTACTACTAAGAAAGATCAAGAAGTGGCAAAGCCAAAAGAAGCAAAGGCTAGGAAAGATATACAAGTTGATGAGTCTAGGAAGAGACAAAGGAAAAAGTACATTGCTCTAGTCGAACCAGAGGAGGAGAGGACAAAATCTAATGATAACAACTAAATCCAAGTGGTAAGTCACAATCCTTCTTTTGATTTGAATAATCTATGTGAAAATATGAAGAATAATGTAGATTTGAGTGGATTTTCACATATTGAATTTAATAAGCTTGGAAAGTTAGATATGGATAAGGTAGAAGAGTCAATATATGTCATGATGACAACATTTAAGATGACCCCAATTTAGATTTCCAACTCTTTACCAAAGAATTTATATGATAGAGTTGAGAAAATATGGAAATATAGTCTCACAATAGAGAGAAATATAAGAGAGACTACACTTCCAAGAGTGATGCTAGATTTAGATAAATCTGAGATGACAAAGGCCATTAAGAAGTATGCAAGAAAATTTGCTCCAAAGTACCAAGCTTTAAATATCTTGTAGAATAAGATTGAAGATTTTGTTCAGTAGAGTGCCCAAGTATGGAAAGTAATTTATGGCTAGCAATACCTAAGGAAATTGAGTAGACATATGTTGAGGTGGGGGATGAAAAAGATGGATCAGAAGTAACTGAAGTTACTATAGTTGATACTAGAAAATGTGCACATGTGGAAGGCACTAAGACAAATGTAGATATGCATGTAGTAGTTGAAGATGAGTAGCAAATATAATAGAATATACCATATATATAGATATTGAGTTCTATTTCACAACATATGAAAAAATTAGACAATAAAACTATAAAGATCAAGGATTTTTTTGACATTGTGACTTAGAACATCAAACCCCTAATAGAGGAGGATGTGTAGAAAATATTTCTAGACACCACCACCAAGGAATAACTATATAGTCATCCTATATTGGATGACTAATCCAACTAGAATAGATCCTTTAAGGGTGAACAAGCTATCAAAGCTAAAGTGTATGAAAGCCAAGTAGAATGGAGGATTGAAACAGAGATCTGTAATCTACAAGTTTATTGTAAGTTGTTATCAGATCAAACCTCACTGTTACACTCTAATCATTGTATCAGTCTAGCGTAAATCCTTTGGATTAAGTTTGACCTAATAGTCATTTGTAAATCCTTTAACCAAGTTGCATTCCAGGTGAATGATCTAAAGTACTCTCATACAACGCACTCCTAATAGGGTGATTGAAATCCTCTAATCGGGTCACATTTAATAGTGTGCATTATAACCTTTAACAAGGTTGGCCTTTCATAGGACATCACTTCAAAAGTGTGAGAATGAGTAGCATGTTACTGGTGGTCTTTTCCAAATTGGATTTTCATATTAAATCATTGTGTCAATGTGTTATTGAATCTATTATGTTTCATGTTTACATTTTTATGAATTGATTTGACAATAACCTACAAGTTTAAGTGATTGCATAATCTAATAGATGCATGCATGATGAAAATGTTTTATGGATATGGATTCACTAAGCTATGAATTTTTTTAATTATACATCGAGACCTTTGATGCAGGAGCATCCAAAGGTATAAGGGCAATCCTGTGTCACCCAAAAAAATGTACTTAGACTTAGTTTCTATTTCATGTGTTTTCATTTTTGGACACCCATTTGGGTCAAATAAAAGTTCCAACTCTCACAGTTCCACTATCAGTGTGCTAGTAAATCTTGAAAAAATAGGAGTATGTAATTGGGCCATCATTTTGGTAAACTAGAAGGTGTGAATTGGCAAGATGAATGTAATTGTGATTTAGAGCATTCTAGAAAAAGAATCAAGTCAAAAAGCCCCATGGTTTGAAAGTTATTGTAGTTTTTTGGGTTTTGGAGACCTCCTAAGAATGCTTCAAAGTCAGGTTAGGGGCATTAAATGACCTCAAAAAGGGTCAAAAAATGGGGGACAAGAAATTTTTTTCCATAGGGCTATACAGCGCTTCGAGAGCTTTCTAGAAATGTAAACGGTTCATCAATCGGAGCTACGGTTCAAAAGTTATGCCTCCTGAAAGTTTGGTTACCGTTTTCGGATTCTTCTAGATTTGCACCGACTTCTAACGCAGCTTCTGGAGCCTTCTATTTGGTTGGTGGATGCCTACTAGCACTTTCTAGAATTTATTCCTAGTCCTTAACCCTCTAGGGTCTATTTAAGGAGATTCCTAGCATTGTAAAAGGTAGTTCGGAGTGGAGTTTGAGAGGAGGTACTGAAAGGAGAAATTATCTCCACATTTATGCTATTGTAAGCCCTTAGGGCATTTTTTGAAGTTTATTTTCTCTATACTGAATGTACTAGCTTATTTTTTTTAGTTAATACAATTTCCCTTTTTCTGTTGTGTCCATTCTATTCTTGGGTTGTGTCCCCATCAAGTGGTATCAAAGCTGGTTTTCCTGAGTGTGTAGATAGAGCGCCGATTGTGAGGTAGTTTGCATCAGGACTATGTGGTTGTGGGTTTGAGTTAGAAGATGCCTCCATGAAGACAGTGTGGTAGAAGGGCAAGAGCTATTATTCCTAAGGAGGTTAGAGCCCTCCAAAGGTAGCTACAGGCATTGTAAGAAGAGCTCTGTAGAGGAGCAAATGTTGCCGCAGGTGACGACAGTGAGGATGACAATGAAGAAGAAGAAATGGGACCAAAAGGGGAATTTGACAAGGAAGTTCTAAATCATGCAGAGGAAAGGCTTTTTAGGGCCATTACTAAGTTTGGAAAAAGACCTACAATTGAAGTGGGTGTATTTTCAGGAAATCTGAAACCAGATGAGTTGATCGATTGGATCAATGGACTGGAAGAATACTTTGAGTATGAGGATATCAGGGACCCAAATAGGTTTAAGTTTGCAAAGGCTAAACTAAAGGACCATGCCAAAATCTGGTGGCAAGAGGTTCAATTGGAAATAAACAGAAGAGGAAAGGAGAAGATCACAAGATGGGATCACATCGTGGAAAAATTGAAGAAGCAGTTCATTCCTGTGGACTACGAGCTTGATTTGTTTAAGAAGATGCATGGGTTAAAGCAAGAAGGAAGATCAGTCCAAGAATATACAAAGGAATTTTACCGACTCTTGATTAGAGTAGGGCATGCAGAAGCAAATAAGGAGAAGGTTTCTCATTATATCAGTGGGTTGCGACCTAGCATCCAGGAGGAATTAAGTCTGGTAAGAATGACCAGCATTGAAGAGGCATACAAGTTTTCCCTACGAGTTGAAGAGAAGCTGAAAAAAAGGTTTGAAGGAAGACAAAGAGGGCATGTTCAAGGAGGAAGGGGAAGTGGTAGATCATCTAGAGGCTACAATGAAACTCAAAAGAAAAATGAAGATGTGGGTACTAGCAGGAACTAAAGGAATGAGGGTTTCAACCGCTCCCATGATCAAGACTTTGGAAATCAGAGAGGAAGAGGTAGAGGATGTGGACAAGGAAGAGGAGGCTTCCATGGTACCTATTTCCATTTCAATGAAGAAGGTCATCATGCCTTTGAATTCCCTCAATGACAAGGAAGGATAGATAGGAGAGCTGAGGGCCAAGCTAGGGTTGCTCATGTGGATGAGGATGCACAATCATCACATTCAGAGGATGCAAAAAGAGGAGAGACCTTGGTAAATGAAAGAGTCCTACTAAGTGGTGAGATTGAACTAGGACAACAGAGGAGTTTGTTCCCTACCAGATGCAACTGTGAGGATAAATGTTGTGATGTGATCATTGATGGTGGTAGCACTAATAACTTGGTATCAGAAGAGATGGTCTCTAAGCTAAAGCTCAAGAGGGAGAAACATCCCTAGCCCTATTGGATTGCTTGGGTAAAAGATGATCATAAGGTCCTAGTAAGTGAACAATGTTTAGTGAAATTCAAAATTGGGAGTTACCATGATGAAGTTCTCTATGATGTTATTCTGATGGATGTTTGCCATCTATTGTTGGGTAGACCATGGCAGTTTGATAGACATGCAGTACATGATGGACATGCAAACACATACCCTCTAACAAAGGATGGAGTCCGCCACAAATTGAAGCCCATGAAAAAGGAAGGTGAAAAGGTATGTAGAAGTGCTAGGATTTGTCTTGTTGATGGAAGGAAGTTTTTAGATGGCATGAAACATCAGCATATGTGCTATGATTTGATTCCTAGGAAAGATAAAGAAGGTAGTAGTGAAATACCACTTGAAGTTTCAGATTTACTAGGGGAGTTTGGAGATATTATCTCTAATAATGTTCTAGATGGATTGCCACCAGTAAGGCAAATCAGTCATCAGATAGATCTGATTCCAGGAGCTAGTTTCCCTAACAAGGCTACTCATAGGATGACTCCTACTGAAATAGAGGAGCTAAATAGACAGGTTCAGGAGCTACTAAGGAAGGGCTTGATTTGAGAGAGCCTGAGTCCATGTGCAGTACCTACAGTACTCGCACCAAAGAAGGATGGAGAATGGAGGATGTGTACAGATTCTCAAGCTATAAATAGGATAACCATCAAGTACCGATTTCCTTTGCCAAGGATGGATGATCTTATGGACTGCTTGAGTGGAGCTCAGTATTTCACAAAGATAGATCTCAAGAGTGGCTATCATCAAATACAGATTCGAGAAGGAGATGAGTGGAAAATAGCCTTCAAGACCAAGGAGGGCCTTTATGAGTGGTTAGTCATGCCCTTTGGATTGACAAACGCCCCAAGCACCTTCATGCGGCTCATGAATGAGGTACTTAAGAAGTTCTTGGAAAAAAATTTATTGTCTATTTGGATGATATTTTAATTTTTAGCAAGACTTTGGAAGAACATTTACTGCATATTCATAGTGTCCTTGAAAGGCTAAGGGAAGAGAAACTGTTAATTAATCTGAAGAAGTGTATCTTTGCAAAAAGGGAGTTAGTCTATTTGGGGTTTGTTATATCACCCAAAGGTCTCAAAATGGATCCAGAGAAGGTAAAAGCCATCTTGGAATGGCCTACTCAGAGGTCTGCTACTGAGGTAAGATCATTTCATGGTCTGGTTAGTTTTTACAGGAAGTTTATTAAGAATTTCAGTGGCATATGTGCACCCCTAACTGATACAATAAGAGGGGATAGAAAAGAGTTCAAATGGACTGCAGCAACTGCGAGAAGTTTTGAATTGCTGAAGAAGAAGGTAACAGAACAACCTATGTTGGCACTTCCAGATTTTAGAAAGGTTTTCCATGTGGATTGTGATGTTAGTGGTAGTGCTATTGGGGCTGTATTAAGCCAAGAAGGTAAGCCTATTGCATATTTTAGTGAAAAATTGAATGATGCAAAGAAGAAGTATTCTATTTATGATCAAGAGTTCTATGCAATAGTTCAGGCCTTAAAGAAATGGAGGCATTATTTATTGCCAAAGGAATTTTTTTTGTATACTGATCATCAGGCATTATAGTACCTAAATAGCCAAGGTAAATTGAATCAGAGGCATATGAATTGGGTAGAGTTCTTGCAGAGTTATACATTTGTGTTGAAGCATAGAAGTGGAAAATCTAACAGGGTTGCAGATGCACTAAGTAGGAGACAATTGTTGCTTACAGTAATGCAGGTTGAAGTAGTTGGGTTTGATGAACTCAAGAATTTGTACCCCGAGGATCCTGATTTTCCTGAAGCATGGAAAGTTTGTAAAGAACCTGTGATTAGACTATTTGATTTAGGACAGCATGTTGTTCAAGGGTAGTCAATTGTGCATTCCAAGGAGTTCCATGAGGGAAAATCTGATTACGAAGAAACACAATGGAGGGATGGAAGGACATTTTGGTCAAGATAATACCGTTGCCATTCTTAGAGAACATTATTTTTGGCCTCAAATTTCACAGGTTTGTCAAGTTGCCAAGGGGTTTAGTCACAATACTGGCCTATATCAGCCATTGCCTATTCCATCAAGGCCATCGGAGGACATAAGTATGGATTTTGTTCTTGGATTGCCAAGGACACAAAGGGGTAATGACTCAATATTCGTGGTGGTTGATAGGTTCTCCAAAATGGCACATTTCATTCCATGCCACAAAACTCATGATGTTGTCCATATTGAAAACTTGTTTTTCAAAGAGGTGGTAAGACTACATGGTCTTCCAAGGAGTATAGTTTCTGATGGAGATACTAAATTTGTGGGGTGTTTCTAGAGGACATTGTGAAAAAAGTTGAGAACAGACTTGAAATTCAGTTTCATGCATCACCCACAAACTGACGGCCAAACAAAAGTGGTAAACAGAAATCTGGGCAATTTGCTGAGATGTTTAGTTGGGAATAAGCCCAAGGGATGTGATTTGATTCTACCACAAGCAGATTTTTCTTACAATAACTCTATAAATAGGAGTACTGGAAAATCACCATTCCAAATTGTATATGGGAATAGCCCAAGGACTGCACCAGAATTGAGGAAGATAGAGCAAGGGGAGAAGACAAGTGCTGAAGCAGAAGAATTTGCTGAACATATCAAGCGTCTACATGAGGAGGTTTAGGCACACATTACCAAGATGAATCAAGATTATAAAGCTAGGGCTGATCAAAGGAGAAGACATAAGGAATTCCAAGTAGGGGATCTAGTCATGGTGCACTTACGAAAAAGAAAGATTTCCAGCCGGTACTTACAACAAGCTAAAAATGAAGAAATTTGGCCCTTGCAAAATTTTGAAGAAACATGACTCAGGAAATGCATATGAGGTGGAGCTGGCAGATGGTATTCACATTTCTCCCATTTTCAACATTGTAGATTTAATAGAGTATCATGATGATGGTGCAGATGAGGAACTGGTGTTATAGCCATGTTTGATTCCTGATTCTAAGAAGGAGGAGTTAGAAGACATTCTAGATTATCGTGTGGGTAAGAGTACCCGAAACAAGCAGTATGAAGAGTATTTGGTCAAATGGAAAGGACGACCAATTGAGGACTCAACTTAGATTTCAGCAGCTGAGGTTTCCCATTTGGGATTTCCTCTACCATTCATAAAGTGACAGGGTCACTTTTCAATCTACCCTGGGTGTCTGATGTAGGAGCATCCAGAGGTATAAGGGCAATCCTGTGTCACCCAAAAAAATGTACTTAGACTTAGTTTCTATTTCATGTGTTTTCATTTTTGGACACCCATTTGGGTCAAATAAAGGTTCCAACTCTCACAGTTCCACTATCAGTGTGCTAGTAAATCTTGAAAAATAGGAGTATGTAATTGGGCCATCATTTTGGTAAACTAGAAGGTGTGAATTGGCCAGATGAATGTAATTATGATTTAGAGGATTCTAGAAAAAGAATTAGGTCAAAAGGCCCCACGGTTTCAAATTTATTGTAGTTTTTCAAGTTTTGGAGACCTCCTAAGAATGCTTCAAAGTTAGGTTAGGGGCATTAAATGACCTTGAAAAGGGTCAAAAAATGGAGGACGAGTGAAGCTGGTCCATAGGGCTATAGAGTGCTTTGAGAGCTTTTCAAAAATGTAAACAGTTCGTCAATCAGAGCTATGGTTCAAAAGTTATGCCTCCTGAAAGTTCGGTTACCGTTTCTAGATTCTTCTAGATTTGCACGGACTTCTAACGCAGCTTCTAGAGCCTTCTATTTGGTCGGTGGATGCCTACTAGCACTTTCTAGAATGTATTCCTAGTCCTTAACCCTCCGGGGTCTATTTAAGGAGATTCCTAGCATTGTAAAAGGTAGTTCGGAGTGGAGTTTGAGAGGAGGTACTGAAAGGAGAAATTATCTCCACATTTATGCTATTGTAAGCCCTTAGGGCATGTTTTGAAGTTTATTTTCTCTATACTGAATGTACTAGCTTATTTTTTTTAGTTAATACAATTTCCCTTTTTTTGTTGTATCCATTCCGTTCTTGGGTTGTGTCCCCATCAACCTTGGATAACATATTCACCTCCCATCTTAGTTATTCTAAAGAGTTCCAACAGTATTTACCTTTTATCCCACATTGGTTGTGTTTATAATATCTTGGATGGTAAGTTCCTATATAAGTAAGGCTTATGAGATTTTTTTTAATGGAGGGTTCAGACCTAATAGGCATTCCAGCGAGGCACAAAGCTTACAATCTACTAACCAGTGAAGTCTTATGATCATTTGTAATCAAGTTCTTCAATTGTAACCTTTTAGTGAGCCTCTTCAAGTATAAACTCTTCAAGTGTAAGCTCTTATAGTGAAGCTCTCAAGGAGTGACCTCTTCTTGTATAGAAACATTGGAGGTGAAGAATCTTAATATGTAAGATCTTAGTTGGGAAGTTCTTCTTGGTGAAGTTCTTTGGTTGTAAGCTCTTCTTGTAGAAGCTCTTAGTGTGTAGACTCTTTTTGTGGAAACTCTTATTTTGGAGTTCTCTTATGTGAAGCATTTGTAAATTTCTTTTGGAAGACATCATAGTTATGATACCATCTTGTTGATGTTTTAAGGATTTTCAAGTATAATAAAAGAATGTTTTGCAAAGTATTTTGTCATCTCTTTGTCTACATATTATTGTGATTTTGGTTGTGAGTTAGTAAGGGTGGTGTGGCCCTTCCTCAAATGGTATTAGAGTGAGAGTTCCTAAGAATGTGGAAAGATCACCAAATGTGGGGTAGTTTTCACCAAGACCTTGGATTGGGTGAAGTTTTTCAAGAAGAATTTTTTGATTGTGTAGACAGATTGTGGAGTGTGAGGTAGTTTTCACAAGGATTGCTATTTCAACTAAGTGTGTAGATAGATCATTGATTGTGAGGCAGTTTGCATGAGGTGCTTATGTTTCATGATATTTTTCTTATGATGACTTGATTATGGAGAAGAGAAAGAAGAATTTGACTTTTGCATTTGGATTGATTCTAAGGATTGCTAGAGTTGAGAAAATTAGAGCAAGAAATCAAGAGGCATTGTGAGTTGCATTCTTTCATTGGTAGAAGCAAGTAAATGAATTAAAAGTTGAGTTGTAGAAGAGAGGAGAGCATTACCAAAAAATAGATGTTGATAGTTATTTGGATGTGGAAATGAAAGAAGATCCAATGGAGTATCACATACGTGATACAAAAGAAGAGCAAGACAATGAAGATACATATATTTGTGAACCAAAAGTTGAAGAAGATGAAAGAAAAGAGGAAGAGCACGAAGATGATCAATTAGATTTGTGAGCCAAAAGAAGATGAAGCTGATTTCAAGACTACAACAATTGAGGAAGAAAATAGTTCCTTAGTTGGAGATCAAGCAAGCGAGTTTGTTACATGCATTTTTGACAACATGAAAGAGGCAAGTGAAGATGAATATGTCAAAGAGGTAAATTTCTATGAATAATGGGATGTTGAATATGAAATGAGTTTGAAAGATAACGATGATGATTTGCATGAAGATATTTTTAGTGATCTGTCATATACAAAGGAAGATTGGTATGGTGTCGGTGTTGTTGAGTTTATTATAGGTGTACTTAAGTCTACAAGATTGGAGGAGGCCAAGAGTTACATAGATTTCATTGCGGAGGAGCATTTTTAGCAGTAGACACTTGTTCCAACTAGATGTTGGAAAAGAAGAAAGAAAGAAATATATCAATAGTGCATACTTATTCAAGCTATGTGTTGGAAAAAGAGAAAAAAAATATCGACAATGGCTACTTTATTTTGTGAATTCATATCCACAACATTTTTCCTACCATGGGTGTCTGATGTAGGAGCATCTTACACCACAAAAAAGGGGGTGTGATCAAAATTATTATTTAAAATAATAATATTAATAACTGGAGGAGAGAGAAATTGCTAAATTTGGAGGAAAAATAATTTTAAAATAGAAAAATAGAGAAAAAAAGGGAGAAAAAGAGGAATTTGTATTTTCAAGGTGCATAGGTGGTCTCAACCACTTCTGATGGTTTTCCCTATTAAAGGCATGCCCTGTTAAAGGCTTTACACACTGTCAGATGTGACCCTATTAAAGGATTTCTACACCCTGTTAGGAGTGTGCCCTATTAGAGGACTTAAGAAAATTCAACTTAAAATTCCACCCTATTAAAGGATATACATAGAGTTATTAGGCTCACCCAAGTCCATGGGATTTACAGTCACCTTCTCAAAAGAATATTTTATCCCTCTCTAAGGATCTCCCATCCTTCTCCTAAGGATCTCTTTATCCTTCTCCTGAGGATCTCTTATCCTTCTCCTGAGGATCTCTTATCCTTCTCCTGGGGATCTTCTATCCTTTTCCTAAGGCTTATCCACCTAGTTGTTAAGCTAACCTAGCAATGTAGGATTTCAATTTCTAATACAATGGTAAGAAAGTATTACAAAGGTTTTGACTTGATAAAGATTGCATCCCTAAACTTGCAGATTTTAGATCACTCTTTAGTTCCTTTCTTTGCTTGGATTTTCTCCCTTGCAGTGCTTACAGCTTGTTCACCCTTCAAGATCTGTCTCCTTGAATTCTTCTACTCATTATGCCAATGCACTCTATGGTCACTTGATCAACTTAGAGTCTTGATGCTCTATACTTACTCCTCATTGTGTCCTCTTCTTGACACTTCCCACTAGCCTTCTCTTGGCTTCTTTGCATGAGCACACTTATGACCAACTCCCTCTCACACATGCTTGATCTCTGACTTGTAACTCCTTATAAAGAAGTTATGTTCTTCATTTCCCACTCAAACCTTGATTTGATCTGAGAAAATGATATTGTTTTCCCTCCAAATTGCTTCTTCTAGAAACTTCATGATAAGTCCACCAGCATTTACCTTGAATTGGTTTGCATGGTTTACATAAAATTCTATGACATCTACTCATCATCCTTATCATCCAACTAATTCAAAAAATTCAATGTAACAAACTTATTGTTACTGATCTGGCAAATCTTTTGACTTAATGAATAATGCATCAACTCAACATCATTGGTTTATTGATGCTTAGCTCCTTCTGTGTTACTCAGTTTCTACTACATTTATTGATGCCTAGCACCTGAAGAAATTTTCTCAACATCCATTACCTTTTTTTTGATGCTCGGCACTTGAAGTCTTTTCTTGAGTTACTCGGCACCTAAACATTCTTGTGTTACTCGGCACCTAAAGGATTTCTCGGCACACACTAAAGTTGAACTTGCTTAGCTTCAACTATGAATTCGCTCGGCTCTAACTAGCTTGCTCAGCTCTCTCAAATGAACTTAGTTAGGCTTTACAAATGACTTAGTTAAACCTTACATCTTTGATGTGTCTTAGTGTGTCCATTCTCTGTGTCTTAAGTATGTCATCAATACACTATTTCATCAATGGCTTAGCTGATCCTTATACTTCTTTACAACATCATAACTTTAACCTTTCTCTAGGTGCTCTAGTTACATCTTATTGATTGCCTCCTCCTTGTCAATCAACCAATTGATAGTGCTTGGATCACTTAAGTAATTGTTATTCCTGCAAGTAGCAAGTTTGACATCAATGACAAAAAAATGATTGAAAACATTCTTTACTAGTTCTATTATTCTTCATTCATGATCCTTTCAATCATTTCCAACAATCTCCCTCTTTGGCATTGATGGCAAACCAAATTGATCAATTGATTGAGCTAATCAACTTAGTTACCACCAAAATTAGATACCAAATAGAAAACTTATTATCATTACATATCTTCCTCTTTGTATCATGTCTCCCTCTTTTGATGATACAAACTAAATCTTTTTTTTCTGCTTCTCCCTCTTAACTACTACATCCTTACTACTGATCCCATACATCTCCATATCTTTACCTTTCATTGATCACTTTCTCATAAATCTCCCTCTTTGACATAAATTCCAAAGATGTAGCATCTTCAACATGCTAAATATAAGCTTTGCATCTTCATGTTTTCTCCCTCTGCCACCATGCTTGTGACTGATCTAGAATTTTTGTTCCTGTTGTCATCTTCTGCATCATTCTTTTGATATTTCAATGATCTACTCATGTTGATGCAGGGCAGCTTCTTTATTGCTTTAGACTACTTGAGTTAGGGGCATTACCCACAACTTGCCTCTAAGATATTCATAAGTATCCTTGGGCAATGGTTTGGTGAAGATATCTATAGTTTGTTCCTTTATGTGAATGTACTCCATCTTCACTTGTTTGTCTTCCACCAATTCTCTTACATAGTGATACTTGATTGCAATATGCTTAGTTTTTGCATGCATTACTAGATTCCTGGATATGTTTATAGCACTTGTATTATCACAATACACTATCATATATTTGGTTACCTCTTCTTTCATTCCTTTCAATAGATGTTTAAGCCATACAATGTTTGTGCAAGTGACTGCTACTGTCACATATTCTGCTTCTACAGTGGACTGAGATGTGCATGTTTGTTTCTTGCTAGTCCAAGTAATTAGCCTTCTTCCTAAGAATAGTGCTCCTCCACTTGTGCTTTTCTTGTCATCAATGTTGCCTCCCCAATCTGCATCTGTGTATGCATTGAGCTCAAACTTTTCATTCTTTTTGTAATATAGGCCAAAATGATTAGTTCCTTTGAGATACCTCATTATCCTTTTTACTACCATGAGATGATTTTCTTTAGGATTATTAGAGAATCTAGCCACTATTCCAACTACTAGTGCTATGTTTGGTCTGCTATGTACAACATATTGTAGTTTTCCAATCATGAATTTGTACATTGTTTGATTGATTTCAGCTAATTCATCATTTTTGGATAGCTTATGTCCTATTGCCATTGGTGTGTTGATTGGTTTGGAGTCTTCCAATCCAAATGTCTTGAGTATCTCTTTGATGTACTTTGATTGTGTCATGAATATACCATGTTTTAATTGATGTACTTTTAATCCAACAAAGAACTTGATTTCTCTAAACATAGACATTTCAAACTCATGTTTCATTTTGTTAGCAAAACTTTTGCAAAGCACTTCCTTTCCTCCAAAAACCATGTCATCCACAAAGATTTCAGATACAAGGATATTCTTACCTTCTTTTGATTTGATGTACATGTCTTTGTTATCATCAATTCTTTCAAATCCTATTTGCACTAGATACTTGTGAAGTCTCTCATACCAAGCTCTAGGGGGCTTGCTTTAATCCATATAGAACCTTGTGTAATTTGCATACCTTGTTTTTGTTATTTTCATCAACAAATCCTTCTGGTTGCTCTATGTAGACTTCCTCTTCAAGTATACCATTCAGAAATGTGGACTTAACATCCATTTGATAGACTTTAAATCCTTTGAAGGCTGCATATGCCAGTAAGGTCCTTACTCCTTCCATTCTAGCAACTAGCGCAAAAGTTTCTCCATAGTCTAGTCCTTCTTCTTGTGCATGCCCTTTATAGACTAGTCTTGCCTTGTTCCTTGTGATTTCACCATTATCATCTAACTTGTTTCCAAACACCCACTTGGTTCCAATTACATTCTTGTCAGCTGGTCTTGAGACTAAGGTCCATGTCTTGTTCTTTTCAATTTTTTCTATTTCTTCTTTCATAGCATTGTACTAGTCACCATCTTTTATGGCTTCACTTACTATTTTTGGTTCCATTTTGCTGAGTAGACATGTCTCACTTCTAAGTCTATTCCTTGTCATTGGTCCTACCTCTTTGTTTCCAATAATTTGATCTGTAGGATGATGTCTTCTTACATACTTTTCAAACACTGGTTCTTTCCTTATTTGCATGTTGTCTCTTTCAAAATCTGAACCTTCATGTGTATTTTCATCAGATATTTCTTCATTTTCTTTCTGTTGACAGTTCTCATAATCTAAATGAACATTCTTTGTATTCTGTAGCTTAGCTTCTAAATGTGTCTGCTGCTCGACATTCACTGTCTGTGATTTGGCAGATGTTGGATTTTGTTGCTGATTGTCATTTTAAGTTGCAACTTCACCATTATTAGGTATACCTTCATAAAAGTATATAAAGATCTTTTATTCTTCTTCTTTCTTGGTGTTTTCAACACTTTGAACTTCTGCAAGCTCATCAAATTTCACATTTGTGCTTTCTACTACTTTATTAGTATTAACATTCAAGCACTTATAAGCCTTTATTCTAGTAGAATAACCAAGAAATGTGCCTTCCTCACTCTTTTCATCAAACTTTCCATTTCTAGACTCTTTATATATATATCATTTGAATCCAAATATTTTGAAATTTTTTACATTAGGAGAATGCCCATACCATAATTCAAAAGGTGTTGCATTTGTACCTTTCTTGACTTGAACTCTGTTGAGTGTATAGACTATAATACTTATAGCTTCTCTCCAATACTTGAGTGCAACATTTTCTCCATCATTAAGGTCTTGGCACAATCAATAATTGATCTATTTGATAAACCATTCTAAGGTGGAGTCCTAGGTGTTGATGTCTGCCTTTTGATTCCTTTTTCATTGCAGAATTTTTCAAATTCTCTTGATGTGAATTTTCCTCCTCTATCAAATCTAAGACATTTTAAGCTCTTCCCAATCTCTTTCTCAACTCTAGCCAAGTACCATTTGAACATTTAGAATGCATGTAATTTTTGTTTCAAGAACATGACTGTCATCATCCTTGAATAGTCATCTACAAATAGCATTATGTATTTGTCACCTTTGTAGCTTTTTACTTCAATAGGACCCCACAAGTTAGTATGAACTAGCTCTAATACTTCATTAGAAGTATAAGCCTTGCTTTTAAAGGTTGACTTGGTCATCTTCCCTAGTTGGCATTGTTTGCACATGGTGTTATCAGGCTTTTTCAACTTTGGTAGACCTCTGACTTTCTTCATTTTGCTGATGCTTATCAGATTGTCAAAATTTACATGACATAGCCTCGTGTTCCATAACCATACATCATCAGTTTGAACAATGAGATAAGAAGCATCTTCCATGTCTAGGTAGAACAAATTACTCCTAGTCTAGTCACCTTTTCCTATTAGACTTCCTTGAGAATCATAGATCTTGGCAACTCTATTTTTAAATTCAACCTTGCATCCTATGTTGCCTAACTGTGAGACACTTAACAAGTTATAATTCAGGCCTTCAACATAGTATGCATTATCACATGATATCTTTCTAGTAAGCTTGATACTACCTTTCCCTTTGATCTGACATGGTGCATTGTTACCAAATCTAACACTATTTCCTTCATATTGAGTAAAGGAAATGAACTTACTTTTATCTCCAGTCATGTGATGAGAGCATCTGCTATCTATGATTCATTTTTTATTCTTGTTCATGTAGGTTACCAAGGCACTTGCTTCATCTTCATCTGATTCATCTTTCATAGCCACATAGACTACTTTATCATCATTCTCGTCAGAGTCTTCTTCAACAATGTAGTATCTTTTCCCTTTACCTCTGTAGTCCCTGTTGTCCTTTTTCTTGTTCTTGAAGTTGCCTCCATCCTTGTGATTTTTCTTTTGTGTGCATCTGGTTGCAATGTGACCAACTTCATTATAGTTGAAACAAATGATTGGCAGCTTACCTTTGAATTTTCCTCTTCCTCTATGAAATCTTCTTGCTAGTAATGCCTCCAATTGATCTACATCATCTTCATCAGTGTTGCTATCACTAGATACATACTTTCCTTTTCCACTCTTTTTCTTTTTTTGCACCTCCTCATTGGCTTTTATTGTCATCTTGGCTTTGAATGTAGATTCAAAGTTTTCTAGCTTGTAGCTATCAAAGTTGGATAGCTCAAAGGTAGTGAGTCTTCCAATTATTCCTTCAAATGACAATACGCTGCCTGGTACACAACTTAGCTCTTGGATGGCTGATACTCTTATAGCATAGATAGGAAGCGAAGTTCTTAGGTATTTGCTACATATTTTTTCTTCTTCTAATTGTCCTCCTAGGCTTCTTATGGCACTTATGACTTCCTTCATCCTTGCACCATATTGAGCAACATTCTCTCCTTCTTCCATTTTCATGTCATCAAACTTTCCTCTTAGGCTCTCTCTTTTGGCCCTCTTGACATTATCATCTCCTCCATAAATTCTTGATAATGTTTCCCACATCTGATGTGCAGTACCACATTCTTTGATGTCATCATACTCAACATAGCTTAGTGCTGAAGAAATATCTAACATCGCTTGATTATGCTCCTTCTTCTTGCTCAGGCCATCTGCAGTGAGGTGTCCTGCAAGGTCTACATGATCAACTATGATTGAGGTCTGTGCATAGTTGCCTATTGATCTGAGGTGTAGCTTCATCAGACTTTGCCATGAAACAAAGTTTTCTTTGTTTAGCTTGGGAACTTCTCTCTTGGATATCTTGATCTTCCTGTTGCTAGTACCTTGAAACAAATCAGCAGTGGGCTTCGATACCAATTGCTAGAATTCTTTAGAATAACTAAGAGGGGGGGTGAATCAATTATTCAAGGTCCAATAATGTCCAATCCAAATTGTCTAATAAAATAGAGGTGAATCAGAAGTAATATCCTTTTTATTTTCTTATCATGCATGTAATTAAACATTAAATAATCATGAAAGTAATCATGCATCACCACATAACACAAAGGATTTTGGTAACCTAGAAACCCTCCAAGAATAAGAAAGTAAAATTGGGGTGGGGATGACACCCATAAAATAACTATGCAATTGATTTCAACCACTTTTGATGGTTTGCCCTATTAAAGGTCTGCCCTGTTAAAGGCTTTACACACTATCAGATGTGACCCTGTTAAAGGATTTCTACACCCTATTAGGAGTGTGCCCTATTAGAGGACTTAAGAACATTCAACTTAGAATGCCACCAATTAAAGGATTTACATAGAGTTGTTAGGCTCACCCAAGTCCATGGGATTTAAAGTCACCTTCTCAAAAGAATCTTTTATCCCTCTCTAAGGATCTCCTATCTTTCTCCTAAGGATCTCTTTATCCTTCTCCTAAGGATCTCTTATCCTTCTCCTAAGGATCTCTTATCCTTTTCTTAGGGATCTTCTATCCTTTTCCTGAGGCTTATCCACCTAGCTGTTAAGCTAACCTAGCAATGTAGGATTTCAATGTCTAATAAAATGGTAAGAAAGTATTAAAAAGCTTTTGACCTGATAAAGATTGCAACCCTAACCTTGCAAATTTTAGATCACTCTTCAATTCCTTTTTTTTCTTGAATTTTCTCCCTTGTAGTTCTTATAGCTTGTTCACCCTTCAAGATCTGTCTCCTTGAGTTCTTCTACTCATTATGCCAATGCACCCTATGGTCACTTGATCAACTCAGAGTCTTGATGCTTTGTACTTACTCCTCACTGTGTCCTCTTCTTGACACTTCACACTAGCCTTCTCTTGGCTTCTTTGCATGACCACACTTATGATCAACTCCCTCTCACACACGCTTGATCTCTGACCTATAACTCCTTATATAGAAGTTTTGTTCTTCATTTCTTGCTCAAATCTTGATTCGATCTGAGAAAATGATATTGTTTTCCTTCCAAATTGCTTCTTCTAGAAACTTCATGATAAGTCCACCAGCATTCACCTTAAATTTCTTTGCATGGTTTACATAAAATTTTGTGACATCTACTCATCATCCTTATCATCCAACTAATTCACAAAATTCAATGTAACAAACTTATTGTTACTGATCTGGCAAATCTTTTGACTTAACAAATAATGCAACAACTCGACATCATTGGTTTACTAATGCTCGGCTCCTCCTGTGTTACTTGACTTCTACTACATTTACTGATGCTCGACAACTAAAGAAATTTGCTTAGCATCCATTACCTTTTTTTTGATGCTCAACACCTGAAGTCTTTTCCTGAGTTACTTGGCATGTAAACATTCATGTGTTACTCAACACCTAAAGAATTGCTCAGCACACACTGAAGTTGAACTTTCTTGGCTTCAACTACAAATTCACTCGACTGTAACTAGCTTGCTCGGCTCTCTCAAATGAACTTATTTAGGTTTTACAAATGACCTAGTTAAACCTTACATCTTTGATGTGTCTTAGTGTGTCCATTCTCTATGTCTTAAGTATGTCATCAATACACTATTTCATCAATGGCTTAGCTGATCCTTATACTTCTTTACAACATCATAACTTCAACCTTTCTCTAGGTGCTCTAGTTACATCTTATTGATTGCCTCCACCTTGTTAATCAACCAATTGATAGTGCTTGGATCATTTAAGCAATTATCATTCCTACAAGTAGCAAGTTTGACATCAATGACAAAACAATGATTGAAAACATTCTTTACAAGTTCTATTATTCTTCATTCATGATCCTTTCAATAATTTTCAATACCCACATGGTGGTGCTTAGTTGTATTTCAGTGGGAATTTAATATTTTTTTTCTTAATCTCATATTGGTTTTGACATATGAGTGACAATATACTTAAGTCATTTTCTTAGTTCATGCCAAACAAGTAATACATACCAAGCATAAGTTTTCAATTAGTATATTTTGAGTGAGAGATATTCAGTATGTGTTGAGTAACTAGTAAGTGCCGAGTCACTCAAGTGTCAAGTAGATATTAAGTGTTGATTCATTTAGATGTCAATTGATCAATGGATGTCGAATCATTTAGAGGCCAAGTTGCAGTTGATGTCAAGCATCAAGGACTTCAAGTGTTGAGTAATACAATTTTGACATAGTTGTTTGTAATGGCACAAACTACTATGTAGACTATTTTGGAGCTGATTTAAGGATTTTTTTGCAATCCTAGATGATAAGGATGAATCTTTATTATGAATCTCTATGTAGTTCATGCAACCAATTAGAAAAAGGTTAAGTGGCAATATGGGTGAATCACAATCATTGATTTATACCTAACCCTAAGTCACCTAGGTCTTCTTAAGGAGGATAGACCCTAAACTTTCTATGTGTGTAGAAAGAGAAAAGATAGAAGTTTTCATGCACAAATAGAGTATTCATGGTGACTAAGGAGTTGTGAATTGAGATACATTATAGAATTACTTAGAGGAGAATAGAAGAAAGGAATTAGAAGACAACAAAGATACATCTTATTAGTGAGGATTAGGTACACATCAGGAACGAGGTAATCTTTCATCTAGTAAGAGTGCTAATTGAAGGATCATTACTGAGACATTTTTAGAGGTGAATTAGTTAAATCTCTTAACAGAGTAGTCTTAATAGGCTATTGTAAATCCTTTAATATGGTAAGATCTAACAATCTTGTAAGAATTTAATAGGGCAAACATTTTACAGGGTAGATCATGTTTCATGATCAAACATTGTAACCTTCATTGGATACACTTTATTACTATAGTAGTGGAGATTTGTGGGTGTCACCCCCACCCCAATTTTACCTTCTTCTTGGAGGGTTTTTGGATAACCAAATATCTTGTGTCATACATGTGTTGAATATTTATTTACTTTCATACCATGGATGTGTGTGCTTAATTTTGTATTTTAGTTTACATGCATAGATTATAAGATGGATGTGTGGTGAATGAATTCATGGTTAAAATTTTGAAGCACTGAGTCACCCCCTCCCCTCCCCCCCTCAAAGTTTACTTTCCCTATTGTATTTCCAAAAACAATTTGTATCAAAGCCTAGTCCTCTAGAAAGTAAAGCTTTGCAGCTTTGAAGAAAGATCTTGTAGATGAAAGTCTATAAGTTCTAAAAGAGTATTTAGAACCAAAAGATTGAAATACAACTTTCCCTACATCAACTAAATGAAGCAATAAATGAGTTAAAGTGATCATTGAAGAGAAGGAAAGAGATAGCTATTCAAGAGAAGAACACAGATTACCAATAGATTGGCACTACTAAATTATTTGCAGATGGAAAAAAAAGTGAATTTGATGCATCAATTATAGATCTGATGGAAAAGAATGGAGTCCTAACTAAAGAGGTCATAAATCTCAAGATAGAATAAGAAGTCCAATTATTATTTTTGTGTCAAGTAACCAAGAAAAAAAAGAAAGTTGAAGAGGACAAATTCATGATTGAGCATGACAAAAGGATACTGACAAATAGACTGGAAGAGAAAACATAAGAGGTAAATAGGATTTCTCACATCAATTGAAAACATTGAATCAAATGACAATTGTAAATAATGAAATGAATAGAAAAGATATTAAGAGCACAACCTTGAAGTTGTAGAATGAACAAATGAGAAATGATCTGAAAAGAGAAAAAGAATTTGCTAAATGTTTCAATAGACCTAGTCAAGCCATCAAATATTTTGAGCAATTGATGAGATCTCCTAGATCCAATTGTGATACTATTGGATTAGGTTACACTAGTTCTAAAGAAGGAGAATTGTCTAAAATTGGTGAAGAGAGAAGTAACAAAGGTAAGAACTCCAAACTTGCTTGTCATAATTGTGGTAATATAGGTCATGCTACCAATGTTTGTAGAAGAAAGATTACAAATCAGAATCCTAAGAAGAAGTTCATAGGTCACTACCATAAATGCAGCAAGAAAGGAAATTAGGCACATGAATGTAGAACCAAGACCATAAGCACACAAAGATTTGAAGGATATTGCTATAACTATTAGAAGTATGGACATAGAGCATATGAATGTAGATCCAAGCCCAAATGGTCATCAGACAAGCAAACAAAGGTAAAGCACAATGGAAACTCTTATAATTGGGATTATAATACTAGTTATAGTTGTCACTATTGTCAAGAGTATGGATATGTTTCTAAAAATTGCATTATAACACATTTCAGAAGTGACTACAAAAGATGGTTGAGTCAAACTACATGTTTTAGTTGTTTCAAGATTGGTCACATAAGAAAAAATTGTCCAACAAGGACAAGAGCACTAAGTAGTCAATTCAATAAAGGTAAAGGAAAGGTAAATGTTGATAATTTCATAGATGAGATGAACAAGACATGGAAGAGAAAGGAAGTAACTAATCAAGTTCAAAAGGGATCACTTCACTTTATAGGTCAAGTGATCACACCACCTCCAATTAAGAAATCAAGAGGCATGTTTGGGACCTAATATTTAAAAGATATAATATACATCAGTTCCAAGGATTTCGTTATGAAAATATTATATTTGCATGAAGAAATATGCAAAGTGTTGTTTAGAATCTAGAAGAAATCTTTAAGTTTCGTCAGTTTTCATGTTACTGTTGAGCATGAAAATTTTCACTATGGTTGTCAAGTGAAATCTAGTATTGTGTATATATATATGTATGTATGTATATGTGTGTGTGTGTGTGTGTGTGTGTGTGTGTGTATGTATGTATATATATATATGTATATATGTATATTTATATATGTATATGTATATGTATATATATGGGTACATATAGAAGACTACCACATATATATGTATATATCGCAAAACATCTGGTGATTAATTGCACTTTATTTTTATATTGATCATCATGAAAAAACATTGACTTAGTAACATGATATATATACACTTATATACCTTCATATGTATATCTCCAAATTATTTACTATGATTCCATATAAACATATATCTCTTCTAAAACATTAACATCTTATATTTATTTACTATCATCCCTTATACTATTTATTATTATGATAAATTTAACACTGCAATATATTTAAAAACAAACCAACTATTACATATTTAAAAATACATTTCATTAACACCCCATTACATACCCTACTACTAGTCCATTAACTAACAACTACCTAACCTAGCAACTAAATCAAACCACCCTTCTTAACAAATTGTCACAATATTTGATTAACTTCAATTGTATCAACCCATGATCCTTAATAACCTCCTTTTTCAATGTAGCCCTTTACCATCTAACTTTATTACATTTCTAATTCTAACTCCCCCTAATGCTATTCCTTAAATATCCACTCAACTATACATGACAAAATTCAAATTCTTAGCAACACACTACCCTTACCCTCCACCCACGTGCCTTACCACTACTCATTGCTAAAATTGACATGCTTATTAGTAGACCCCATGTGATTTAATATTCAAATTGATGGATCTATTTCCAAATCCTCATATCATCATTTGCATGCAAGGAAACCAAAAGGCGATATGGAGTGGGGCCACACATGAGATGATGTGAGCTGATGTGGACATGAGTCCAATCTTCCTTCTCCTTGGTGTGTCTTCTTAAGCACCTAGAAAAGTGCACTTAGAGGTGGAGGTGAGGGTCATGTGACCTCCCTCCCTCCTTAGGCTATTTGAACACTTAAAGCTTCCTCCATCAAAAAGGTATATAAATATAGTTATGGATTATTCTCCCTATTTTTATTATATATATATATATATATATATATATATATATATATATATATATATATTGCTTTTAAATTTAAATGTTTATTTATTTATTATTACTATTATTTTGGGTTGTTTGTTGCTAGAATATATAGGGAGATTTTTTGTGATGGGACATGGAGTTGACCCCTCAGAACTTGTACTAATTATGGTAGCCTTAGGTCATCAGGAGGCACTATAGGCTTATATTTATTTGTTGTTTTATCTGAAAAATAAAAAGGAATATAGGTTAAGATTATTTTATTACTCTATATTTTTGAAGTGGATTACTTTTCACTTCCCATACATTTTCTAGATAATTTAATGCATCTACAACATACTCTCCCTTATGAACTTTTAAACTATGTCCTATGGGGAGTTAATTTCTTCAATAACAACTATGATGTCAAGGTGATTTTTTTGATGATGAGTTGATGATAATCCTTACACCTATATAGTCTAGAGATTTATTGGTATAATCTAACTCATGTTTTAACACACTAACATTTTCTACTATGACTTGGATTACATACGGAATTGTTTTTATTGAAAACAAAATTTATCATTTCATATGATCTATTAAAAAAGCAAGAACTCTTATTTCCATTATAGCCATTAAAATTAGAGAATCTTAAAATGAAGACACTCAAATTTACAATAAATGTTCATTACAATATTTCTCTCACATGAGAATTCCATAGGCTTATTGATTGAATACAAAGATCTAATCAAGAACAATAACTTCAATATGTTCCCCACAATATTAGATATTCTTTTACATGAATTGATCTCCTCCTTCCTACACAACTATGGTAGTGTTACAATATTGCTCTTGCCAAAATAGCTATATACAAATTTTCAAACTTTACTTTACACATTTGTAACAATATACAATAGGGAGTAAATCCCTTTCACATTGGAAAACTCAACATCACAACACATTATGAGGTGTTATGGAACATAATCTCAACATTTCCAAGGTGAACCCTAATATCTTCATAGGATCTATTTTCTAAAATTTTCAAAATAACACAAAACTTGGAACCACGGAGGCTCACCTCCCATCCTAGGCTTACCACAAGAAAATGTGAAACCACAAACATTTGACAAAAGCTCTAAGTTTACTATGAAATGACATGTTTACATACCAATGGTTGAGCCCTATGAAATGGTCTTGAAAACTTTAATTGAAAACAACTTGATTACTTTGCCAAATAATTTCCAAACCTATGACCCACCCATCAAACCCCCATGGTGGAGAGAGGATCATATCTGTAGCTATCATCAAATCAATGGTCACAACACTAAAAACTATTTTGAGCTTAAAGATGTGATTCAAGATCTTATTGAGGAAGGAAAAGTTGTCACAAATGGTCTCACCAAAAATGTTGATCACAAAGCTTTCAACAAACCCTTACCAAAATATGAGAAGGGTAAAACCTCTAAAGATGTTAAAAAGAATCGTGATGCCAAGATTAGCTATGCTTATGTTGACATAGACAATGTCATAGGTATGCTTGAGCCTATTGAATATTTATGCATGAAAAATTCTAATGATGACAATTGATATGTAGATGAACAACCTAAAGTTTTCTTGAAAATGTGTGATGTTCCTCAATACCATAATGACTCTCGACCTAAGGTGGTGCTCTGGGTGACCAATTCTTTTTTGTCATAAAGTGAACCACTTAATGCTATTACTAGGGGGCAATTTAAGTTTGTCCTAAAAGTTGCCCAGGATTCCAAGAATGCTTCATCTTCCAAACAACCAACCACTTCTAGGATCTTGAACTATGACCTTTTCAGTCAATTACAAAATACCCTGGCTCAAATTTCCATTTTCAAGTTGTTAGAGTTATCTCCCTTGCACAAGGATATCCTTGAAAAAGCTTTACATTCTACTAATGCTCCCATAGATATTGATGTGAAACGATTCCAAGCTATGGTGAATCATATCTCTTCACCTTATCACCTCACCTTTTTTGAAGAAGATGATCAAGCTCCTAATCATCCTCATAACCTACTCTCCATGTCGAAGTCCAAATCTTCTATACTCACGTTCACCAAGTCTTGATATACAATGGTGCAAGGTTAAACATTATTTCCTTTAATATCATCCAACATTTGGGCATGTTAGAATTTATTATTGCTCCTAGGTGCAAGATTACCATAAAATCTTATGACAAGCTTGAAAGACCTTCCAAGGATATAATTGTGCTACCAATTAGAGTTTCTCCAATGGAAAAGGATGTTGTTTTCCAAGTCTTAGATATACCCCTTGCATATATTTTTTGTTGGGATGACCATGGATTCATGACATGCAAGTGGTGCCTTCTATGTACCATCAGTGCATCAAGTTCCCTTTTAATGGTACTGAAATAGTTGTCCCCAATGATGACTCAATGTCCATCAACACATTGTCTATTGCTAAAACATTAGTTCCCAACAATCACTCTTCCCATGAGCCAACACCATCTCTTACGAAGTGTGAAAGGAAAATGAAAATGATGAGTCTTGGTATGGGAGAATACACTTTAGACTCTATTGCTAGTCTACCTATTTCCCTTTAGTCTTATGGGAAGTTGTCCACCAAAAAGAAACCTTCTGCATCTACCATGACTCTTTTTGGTACTTTTGTCCAGTCCTCAATTCCCCTGGAAGCAAAAAAAGAAGAACAAGCTATTAAAGACTAGATATATATGGGAGAGGATGATGAAGAGGATGTTACAGTTACCACACCCATTTCTCCCAAATGATATGGAAAAGGATATAAGATGCTTACAAATATGGGCTATCAAGATCATGGGTCTTTAATTGGTAGCATAAAAGCTCTAGCTAAAATTTTAAGTCATACCCAAGGTCATGATGCTCGAGGCACTACTGGCTTAGGATTTGGGCTAGAGGATAATATGCTAATGTCTACTCAAAATGTGCCCATATGTAGTGAATCAAAGGATTATGGTTCTCCCTTTGTTGCTACCACTTTGCAAGATGAAGGCTTTGTGCCTACAACTTCACTTCTTTGGGGGGAAGACACTCCAAATACTACTAATGATGTTGAAGCTTCCACTTCTCAACAACTAGAACAAGATGAATCTAACCATGAGGACATGAATAGAGATTGGATTATAAAAAATATTGTTCATCTAATTGCTAGATATTAGAGTACAAACTCTCAAGAGTATGCATGGGAAATTTTATCGAATGCCTCTTGTGAACTAGGAGTGGATATTGTTCACACTTATGTAACCCAACCAAATGTAGTTGATGAGTCTAGTGTAAGGTTTGATGAGTTTTACTCAAAAAATGCTTTAGTGGATCACATTGGTCCATCTAGGACTATTCCTAATTTGGATACCTTTGCAACATTCAATATAGAATTTACTTCACATGTCACTAGAGATGACTCTTTTCACATCAATTACCTTGAAGCTTCTACCTCACTATCATTGATCCATATTGATCTTATAGATTGGTCCATTCAATATCAAACACCAGAAATACTATCTTTTTGCAATGACTATGAGATTGCCCATTACCTAAATGTCATTGAACTCATCACTTCTTCCACTAGTGAACCTATGATTCACATGATAGAATCCGATATCAAGTACCTTAGTCATAAAATCAAAACAAAAAACAAATTTTTAGATGGTTAAAACCACATTGTGGTGGTATCTAAACCTAAGAATAGTAAAAATAAAAACCTATCTAATGGTGAAAACCTCTTTGAGGCACCTGTGAATGAGGTACTTGGTAGTCTGCCAAGCTATTTTCAAGATAGATCATAAATTCTCATTAAGCCTATGCAGCTAATCAACTTGGGGATAGAGGAATCTCCTAAAATTATTCATGTAGCTCAATCATTGTCAACTGAAGAAAAGGAGCAATTTTTCCAATTTTTTCAAAATAAAAAGATCAATTTTGCATGGATATAGTCAGACATGCCTGGGACTGACACAGATCTTATCATGCATTATTTGTCCATTTCTCTTGATATCAAGCCTATTAAACAAAAATTGAGGAAGATGCATCAACGTGTAGCTTTGTTGGGGAAAGAAGAGTTGGAAAAACTTTTGAGTGCAAACTTTATTAGAGCAATTGATTATATGGAATGGATCTCCAACATTGTACCTATATCCAAGCATGATAAAACCATCTAAGTTTTTACTGACTTCAGAGATCTTAACAAAGCATGCCCCAAGGATGATTTCCTACTACCAAAAATTGATATGATCATAGACATGACTGCGAGATATGAAATATACTCCCTTATGGATGGGTTTTCTGATTATAATAAAATTAAGATAGCTCTAGTTGATCAAGAGAAGACACCCTTCACATGTACATGGGGTACTTTCTATTGGAATGTCATGCCTTTTGGGCTCAAGAATGTCAGTGCTACCTATCAACGAGCAATGACCACCATATTCCCTGATATGATGCAAAAAAAAAAAATGGAAGACTATGTTGATGACACATTGGCAAAATCTAGAACAAGAGACACACACCTTCAAGACCTTAGCTTGATATTGGACTATATGGAACAATTCCAACTTAGGTTAAATCCAAAAAAGTGTGCCTTTGGGGTCACTTTGGAAAAACTGCTAGGCTACATTATCTCAACAAAAGGTATTGAGGTTGATCCTAAAAAGGTCCAAGCTATCATGGATATGCCTCCTCCAAAAAAAACAGTCAACTTAGAAGTCTACAAGGATGTCTACAATCCATAAGAAGGTTTATTTCTCAATTGGCATTTAAAGCTCAATGTAGTGTCTGCCCCTAGTTCACATTTTTGCTAACATTGTCAAACTCTTTTACAATTGGTTTCATGTGGATGGTTAGCAACATTGTGTTGAGACTATCAGATATTGTGTTATGGATTCAGTTTATTATGTGATGAGATCACTTAGACTTTACATTTCATGTATGCATGATGATCATTACATTGCTTTCAGTTATTAATGATGATTATTTACAGTGTTTGCAATTATTGATGATGATTAATTAGATGATTTATTATCATATGTGTTTTTTTATGGATACTTAGCCCATACTTGCATGTGTATGGTGTGTGTGTTTGCTTTTGTATGACGTGTCTGATGTGGTTAAGGAATGGAGTCGCAGTCACCTGCTAGTCGAGATCTACATGATGCACCACTTCTTGCCATTGCCTGTTTAGTTAGTATATAGTGTGCTTGTACATGCATGGTTTTTATGCAGGTTGTAGGTACCGGTTATCGACTTTACTAAATTGTTAGGATGAGCATACCCTATCACATTACCTCAATGATAAGAGAGGGGAGATAATTCTCAAGTCCAAATCCCAACCCTTTAAGCCATTTGTCTTAACTAAAAATTAGGACAAGTATCTAAGTTGAGTACCCTCTGAATACGTTGGATGACGTAATTCATGATATTAACCTTTGGTTTGATTTTGTATGTACTTTGGCTATGATGGATTTTCATATTTTTACCTTGTGAGTCTTTGGAGTATTTTTTATTAATTAAGCCTAATTAAAAGATTTAATTAATGGTTTAATTAAATAGAAAATTAATATGATATTTTAATATTTATTTTATTTAATTAATTGGGAAATTAATAAAATAAAATAATTAAATTTGAAAATAAAAGTTAAAAGTTTAAATTTGGAATGTGACAATATTTATTTTAATAATAATATATTTAGTGTTCATTTTCAAATAAATGACTAAATAATATTATTATTAAGCTAATAAATATTTTAGCAAATTAAGTTTTAAAAATGAAATTTAAAAGTGAAAAATATATTTAAAATTATTAAAAGATTCTAAATCTCATGTGATTAAAATATAAACATATTAAGATTGAAAAGTGGAGTTATTAAAGTTAGTGCATGAGATTTAATAATAAATAAATTAAATTGGAAAGAGTAAATTAAATATTATATTAATATTTTCTCACATAGGAGTTGGAAAATTCTCGGGAGTTGTCATGTAGACAACACAGGGGTTTGTACTCTAAGAATGCACAAGTTGTCTACACTTAGAAGTTAGCATTTTATTTGAGCACATGGTGTCTACAACCTTAAGACTCGTCTAGAAGGTTGGAGAAGACCCATGCTTGGTTGTCATGCTTATCTTCTAGTTGTTTCTAGACACACTCTAGATGCATCTTAGAGGCCTTTAAATAGAGGCTCTCCTAGTGTGTTTGGACAAGCTACAAGCTACAAGCTACAAGCTTCAAGCTTACATACATTTGAGAAGCTCATATGCTTCTACATGCTCATATGCTTCTACATGCTTATATGTTTCTATATGCTCCTATGCTTCTTCTAGCACTTCTAGTCTCTTGGAGGATTTGGTTGGCTTGGGTCTTGGAGGAATTGCGAATGATGGAGAAGGAAGAGATTTTCTATGGACTTTTGAAGCATGAAAAATTAGCATCAGTGTCCAGGTGCACTCATGATAATCACATATTCTATTTGCTCTCTTTCTCTTCTTGTCTTCATCGTGTCTGTTATATGTGTCTAAAAATTCTCTACAATTGAATCTGTAATTTGAAATTGGAATCTAGATATGTATGTTATTTGGTTTCAAAGAAAATATTAGAAAACCCTAGCTTCAATTTAAGAAAGAAATTAGATCTGAATCGGGTTTGGGTTCAAATTTATATTGTGAAATTAGATAGACAAGATTTGAAATTAAAATAGAAATTCTAAATTGAAAATTTGAGTGGTTAGATGTAATCTTTCTATCAATTATATTTTCAGATGTGTACGGACAAACCTATTAGATGGATGAATGGGTAAATTTAGGGAAAAATTACCTTTTAGGAGAAATTTTTAATTCATCACAAATTGTCCTGTCCCTGCCTCTTGGATAGACCCGAACTCAGTCATTCATAACTTTTTATCGTGATCAAATTTATTCGATCGCTCTGGTCAGAATTGGCACAACTTGGCCCTCTCCATATTTCAATTTCAATCCGATCCAATGGTTCATTAGGGAGATATGGCCCTCATACTGGGACTATTTTATTTAAGGACAGATATTTCTCCATTTCCCATAACCAAGAGTTCTTTATGCTTAAACTTCACAAAAATAATATATCAAAGCATGGAATGAATTAAAAATATTATTGTAATCTTTCCTTATTAGAATCTTATTAATATGCATTAGTTTTATATAGTTTATTATCTAATCTAGTTAAATCAAATTTAATTAAGATTAGTTAATAGTAGAAGAAGTGTAATTAATTATTAGTCAATCTAAGTAAATGGATTTTTAAATGAGAGAAAATTAAAAGAAAAGAGATTTTAATATAGTTTATATAGTGGACTTTTTATAATGTATATTAAATACTATTTAATATATATTAAATAATTTAGAGATGATAATTTTATATTACGTTTTTAAATAAGGAGACTTTAATGATAATGGACTAAGATTTAATTGACATTGAGTCATTATTATAACATTGTTATAATTTGAATTACTATGGTATTATTAATACGTTATATATTATTAACTAAATTATTGATATACCTTAATGGTATTAAGAGTTAGCTAATGAAGCTTATGTAAAGTTCTCTAGATCGATTAATAATAGTTTTGATGAGTTTATTATTTATTAATGTTTGTTGGGTCTAACAAACTATGAATAAATATTAGTATAAATAGTTATCAATTAATACGATCAGAGTTAATCTAGAGGAGATTAGTTAATGATTGAAGTACTGTAAAAGATATTAATCAAATTGAATTGGTTAATAATTTGGAGGAGTATCAGTTAACTGAATCAACGTACATAGGGAAAACTTATTTGAGATAATAATACTTGGTATTGGGGATTTATTATAACTTGTTATTATTAAAATATAAATGAGAACATTGTTGCAGAGTGACGAATGTGGTCATTATAGATTTATTAATAAAATTTCCAATATAGCTTGTTATTAAATATTAACAAGTTATTATTATTGAACTATGAATATGAATATTTGCGTACTAGATTATAGTTGACTTTTAACTTACAAAATTATAATTAGTTATTAGTCAATTGATATTAATTGGAACGTTGCCATGGATATGTAATTATTAATTAAATTAATTAGATTTAATTAGATTTAATTAATAATTAAGTTATGTAATAAAGTTTTAATTGATATGCTAATATTGATTCTTTTAGTGAAGTTGTTAAGTAATTACATCGAAGTTGACAAGTTGTACTCTCATGACTTAAATAATGACCTTAGATATTTTAATAGTGAGACTTAGTAATATTTAATTGAGAACTATTAGAATGTTAATAGGTCATGGATAGTGTACCTATGTTAATTGATTGATTAAATTGATCATTTTAATTAAGTTATAATATTCTTATTCGAAGACTAGTAATTGGCTTTCTTATAATTTAGATGAATAATGATCCTTGATTTATGTTAAAAGTTGAGGTAACATTAAGAAGAGTCATTTAATTTGTAACATTGATCTTAGAAAAATAAAGTGAATAATTTTATTAAGTGTCAAATGATTTAATATTTATCCTTCAACTATTCTTAGAATATTATTTTAATGATGGAAAGAATAATGTTATCGAAAAAACAAATGTGTTGACGTGTAGCTCAAATGAAGAACCTTACACATTTATATTTGAAACAAAAAACTAAAGCTCTATACATTATTCAGCTATGTGATTTTAGTAAACCAAAACATGTGTTTACATTGTGTATTCTATATGCTTCTTGTTTTGGGTTTTGGGTTGACTAGTGTTGACCAATTATAGGATGTCTATCAGAGGCTCAGGGGTTATGATTGTGATGTCATGATGATATCTTAATTCTAATCTTTATAAACCCAACCATGGTTATGTGATGGTATGCTCTATGTGATGATTGTATTATTGATTGTTATTGCTTATCAATCTTCTTGAGTGAAGCTGAGTTATGTGTATTTGAGACACTTGACTTAACCATTTTTGAGTCATCAATCAGTTATCCTCAGATTACTTTCAGTCACCATGATGGGACTGAAATGTTGATTTATTTCTTGATGATGTCATGTTGTGACATATTTGACTCAACCATTTTGGAGTCTTTGATCAGTATTATTTTGAGATATTCTTGGTTGCTTATTAAGAACCAATAGATATTGTGATTCATATTGGAGATTATATTTATGAGATTTATTTTGTGGAGCTTTTATGTGTTCTTGGATGGGAGAACCATCTTATTATCAGGTTTCCTATTAAGGAACCGAGTTTGATCTTTATGAATGTTGTGGTATGGTACACAACTATGGATTTATGTGCCTAGGAGAGGTTGTCTAGGTACATGACTATGGGAGTGGCTTGCATAGGGGTCCAGGGCCCAAAGTGGTCAGTACCAGGGTAACCTAATACAAGTTATGTAATAAGCGATAATCTAGTAATTAAAATTTATGGGGGGAAAACACACTAAAAAGATAAGTTAGAGATATTTAAACCACCCATGCCTTGAGTGCTTGTATAGACTAAGGATAGGAGAAGTGCCTCATCTTCTTGAGAGGGCTTCTTGGTTTCCACATGTGCCACATTGAGGGTCTGACATTCAGAGTAACCAGTCCAAGTTAACTCAACGCTTGAGGGTCTAGGGTCTAATGAGAGACTAGTCCAGGGTAACTCAAGCAACCATGTGATGACACTCCCTAGTATGTAGCCTGAGTCTTCTCTATAGATTTTGTGTACCTCTGGTGGTGTACTTATTGTTGTGCCTCTAGGATTAGATGTCAATTTTGTGATTGGAGCCTTTGAGTTATTATACTTTTAGGATTCTTGGACTTAGAGAGTATTCTTATGCTATGTGATTTTGATAGCCTGTTTGGGACTTGAGATTATCCCCTCAGCATGGTGGGAGTGGACCACTTAGGTTCCACGTGATCGGGTGGTAGTGTATTTTTCACTCTTATCATTTTAGATCTGTTCGAGACACCGTGGTTGGAGTATTTTTGGTTGGTATTTATCTTCATTTTGTTCTTGGATCATTATGATAGATGATATACCCTATGTTGGATGTATTTAATGGTATGTTTCTTTCATTGATGATTAGCATATGTTAGATGTTGTTATCTTATGCTTATATTTGCATGTTAGATTACTTTTTGTATATGATATAGTACATGTTAGGAGTGGCATTCCTACTATGTTAATATCGATGATCTCTTTGATGCTTTGGAATGTTACGCATGGAGGGATGGCTAGGATCCATGATGGTCTAATGATGCTATTAATGGTTGGGAGGAACCATGCACTTAGTTTTTTATGTTTGTGGTATATGGTTATCTTTTATGATGGATGTTTATATCTTTTGTAATGATATATCAAGTATTGTTTATGGTTTCATTTACTTTAATTGCATCATGGATTAATATTGGATGTTGATGTACTTTATTTACATAGATGTTTATTCTTTTAAGTCTGTCATACCTTGTATCATGTATAGTGGATGATTGGGCTAAACTAAAATGTAGTTACAAAAAGGACACTTGTATATGGTTTAAGAATGTTGGATGTATCATTTTTATTTCATAAGAATGTGATGTTAGATGAATGGTTGATTTAGATGTAATTCAACGTTAAGGGATCTTTAAAGAATGTAATCTATTATGTTATGTTTACTTTCAGTTGGATGTTATTATTGCTTCCACAGATGTTATGAATGGTTTTTACTTTCATATATTTTTCAAAAAAAATGTTTGGCAAACTTAAAAAGAATTTAGGTTAAATCTTTGGATCCCTTGGCGGGGCATCACACTCAACCTTTTAACAAGAATTTACACAAAGGTTCTACTCATATCTAGAATAATGAATGTCAAAAAGATCTAGATCAAATCAAAGGGTACTTGGTAAAACCTCCCATCTTGATGCCCCCTATTTTAGGAAAACCTTTGATCTTGTATATCTTAGATATAGCTTCTTCTCTAGGAGTGGTATTATCCCAAAGTGATGAGACTGGTAAAGAGCAGGCCATATATTATATTAGTCAAACTTTGGTTTCTTATGAGATGAACTATACCAACATTGAGAAAGCTTGTCTTGCATTGGTATTTGCCTCTCAAAAGCTTCAACATTACATGTTCGCACATATAGTCCACCTAGTTGATAAAATTGATCCTTTGAAATATTTGTTGAGCAAAGTTGTAATTGTCATCTAGCTAAATAGATTATGATTCTTTTAGAATTTGACATTTAGTATGTGAAACATAAAGCCATCAAAGGACAAGATATAGTTGATCAACTTGCTAATTTTCCTTTAGAAGATACAACACCCATACAAGCTGAATTTCTAGATGCCTCAATAATTTGCATCACTGAGAGAACTTGGAAAATATTCTTTGATGGTTCTCACACACAAAATAGAGTTGGAGCTAATATATTGTTTGTTTCCCCTCATGGGTATATGATCCCAAAATCTTACAAACTCTTGTTCCCTTGTACAAAAAATGTGGTAGAATATGAGGCTTTAAAAAATGGGATCAAGATGGCTCTTGAATGGAGAACAACTGAATTGCATATCTACAGGGATTCCCAACTTGTTATCAAGCAAGTGAACAATGACTAGCAAACGAAAGATGAGAAGTTGATACCTTATAAAAAGTTGATAGATGCTTGAAGGAACTACTTAACTTTAGTGGCATTTCAACCAATTCCTCGAGAAAAAAAAAAGTTTTTGATGCTATGGCTACTTTAGCATCTATTCTCCAACTACAAGAACATGAATCTTGATTTGAGTTCCTGGTAGAAGAACTACATCATCCTGCCTATGATTCTCTCAATAACCAAGTGATCTACACCATTGTAGGTCATGATTCCTCCTACTATGCTAACATCTTCTCTTACTTGTGTGATAAAATTATTCCTGAGAACCTCACATGCAACCAAAAATTCCAATTCCTTTGTAATGCTTCACATTACATTTTGGTCTCTGGTGATTTGTATAGAAGGGATCTAGATGAAACATTTCTTAGGTGTTTAGAGCTAAAAGAGGGCAAAAAGACACTTGCCAAAGTCCATGATGACATTTTTGGGGCACATTCTAATGGCCTTGCACTTGCTTGGAAGTTGCTTAGAGCAGGATATTACAGGTGAACTATACAAGCTGATGTTGTTCGTTATGCGAGGTCTTGTCAAAAATGTCAAGTCCATGATAATTTAATTCATGCTCTTGGATGCAAGTTGATTCCTTTTGTAACATATTGGCCATTTCAAAAATGGGCATTTGACATGGTCGGCCAAATACACCCAATTTCCTCTAGTGCCCACAAGTTCATCATTACAACAACGGAGTATTTCATTAAATGGGTCGAAGTAGTGTCATTATTTGCTGCTACAAGCAAACACATTGCCCTGTTCATAATAAATCACATCATTTTTTGATATGGCATTCCTTCCTCTATTGTCACTTATAATGGAGGACAATTCAAAAATAAGGACCTAAGATAGCTATGCAAGAATTTTGGGATCAAATAGCACTGGTCTTCTATTTATTACCCTCAAGGGAATGGTCAAGTAGAGTCCTCCAACAAAACATTCCTGAAAATCTTGCATCACACAGTTCACAAGTCTGGGAGAGATTGGCACCTATAGATAAATCTAGCACCTTGGGCCTACAAAACTACCATTCATACTCCTATAGGGACCATGCCCTTTTCTTTAGTCTATGATTCCAAGGTTGTTCTCCCATTAGAAGTAGAGATCCCCTCTATCTCTTTACATGGGTTGATAACTAATGAAGACCATAGAGCTATGTGAATACAAGAATTAGAGACCCTTGATGAGTTTCGTAAAGTAGCTTTTGATCACATAAGGGCTTATCAGAAGTGCATGTCTACTCAGTATAACAAAAAGGTTCATCCACATGAATTTTAATTTGGAAACCTCATGCTTAGAGAAAATCCAAAAAATCAACGACATAGAGAGCAAAAGGGAAATTTTAAACCTAATTGGTTAGGCCCTTATATTATCATAGTAGAATTTGGGTCTAGTATTTATTAGTTGTCTACTCCTAAAGGTGAAGAGCTTGCAGAGCCTATTAATGTTCTACACTTACAAAAATCCTATGCTTAAAAGCCTACTACCCAATTCTCTTGTACATATTTATGATCCTGAAAAAAATTAGAAAATGCCTTGAAAAAATGATCATCCTAGTGAAAACCTAGTAAAAGGTGATTTGATGTATCACCAAAAAAAAAAAAATACAAAAAAATTGAAAAAAAACTCCTTAAAAAAAAATGCCAAGTGGTGAAAACCTAGAAACATGTGCTGCTTGAGATCCTTGCACCTATATCTATCAGTCTCAATCACTCATTTTGTTACACATTTCCTAGCTTGGGATTGTTTTAGGTCCTCATCTTGGGGGCACTACTATTTAGCCTTCTTGAGGTTTCCTTGTGCACTAGGGTTTCTTTGGAAACACACAAAATAGTGTTTCTCAACACTACCCCCAACTGGACATCAAGTGTTTCTCAACACTTTTCAAATAGTTTACTTACAGTCTCTAATGTCATGATATTTCTCATTATTATGATCAAGTCTTGAAGAAATATCCAAGCGACTTACACATACACACTTAAACATTTAAATGATTGAGCTATGTTGATCTTTATTTACTTTGTGTGCTATCTATGATGATTTCTTTACTATGTGTTCTCTCCCTAATAGTATCTTAAGGATGTCATTAACTAGAAGACTGGGGGCATGGGGCACATTTTCTTGATTTCTTCTTATGAGTATACTTTATTTGTCTATAGTGTTTTAAAGCATTTCATGCTGATCCTATTTGACACTTGGACTTATAAACATATCATCCTTGACTTTTTTTTCACAAGACCACACTTGGGGGTTATCCCAATGCTTATGCCTTGATACAGGTTTAATCTTGCTTTACTAAACTTAGGGAATCTAATTGCCTAGTCATCTTGACTTCTATGCCTTTGATGCTTAGATTAGATTTCCACATACCTATCTGATATTGATCATATTCATATCGTCATAGTTTTACTAGTGATGATTGTATGATCTTATGATGTCCCTAAATAAGCACTCAATGATGAAATAAGAGTCTAAATGTTATGTGTCCCTTGCTAATAAACCACTTTGCATACTAGCTTGCATTTTAGGATCATTTTTCTAGTCTAGTCTTGCATTCCTGCATATGGGGAGAACTCTCTCTTTATCCTTTTTGTAGACCTATCAGCTAACTACTTTCATGTCCTTCTTTTCTTTCTTTATCTTGTCTTTCACGTTCTAGATCTTTTATTTCATATCTTGCTACCCTGTCATCACAAGGGGTTAATCTAAACATCACATTCAATCTATCTAAGTGTCACATATTTTCAAAAACATAAAGTCTATATCATACACATGAGAACTAAAAAAATTGAGCATGAGAGAGATACATGAGCATAAGTATAAATGCATACATGAGCAAGAAACAAAAATTGAAACATCACATGGAAATGAAAATGTTGAAACATACATTTGAGACAAGTACACAAGACTGACAATCGAATCCAGTATCTCATATATATATCTCAATGTGTCATAGTACATATACAAAAATGAGATCTAAAATCTAGATATCTATCTCAAAAATACATGTTGTACAATCAAAATGTCAAAACATTGGTATCACCCTATGACTAACTCTCACCCTCTGTAGTAGGTGGAGGTGGTGGCCCTGGTGGTGGAGCCTATCTTCTATTTAGTGGTTGTACTGCACCCTTTGACCTACCTACCTACTCTGATTAATTAGGTAGTCCCTACCTTGGTGGCACCACACCCCTATAGGCAACATAGTAGTATGCATCATGGGCACCATGATGAGCTACCTCTCATCTCATAGTATCCCACTCCTTGCAGAGCTCATCTCCTCATGCTCGCTCATCTATAAGCTATTGATCCTACACTGTGATGGTAACTCCAGCTACCTATAACTTAGTCTCTGAAGTGTAGATCCTAGTATCTTTCTCATCATCATCCCCCTAGCTAGCTACTCTGGCTCTACTTCCACTCTACCTACTTGCCTTCAACTTAGTGGCACCTCCTCCTCCATCTCCCTCATGACCTGTGCCCATGTCCTCCTCCTCCCCAATTAGAATCCCTCTCCAACCTCCATCCATCTCACACCCATACCTCTACCTCTACCTCCACCGCCTTCGTGTCCCCCTCCTATGGGTAGCGCATTAGGCTCTATAAATTGTGGGAAAGGATGCCTTTGTTACTCATATAAGTATGCTAGATCTACCCTTGCATCTACTACATTTGGGTGATAATCCCAAGGAGTCACCACTAGCACCGCCATATTTCATACTACTATATGATAGTCCAACATTGGTAACCATTGCACTGCATGCCCATGAGTGGCCCTCGTGATACACTATGTTATGTAACTCATGATACATCTCTGCCAATATCATGGGTCCCAATGCCATCCTACGTGGTCATGCAATCAGGTCAAATACTAGCTAACCCCATTCTAGAGGGAAGCCCTTCTAGCCTCTATCTGTAACCAAATCTTGGGCTACCAATGAACATAATAAGCTAGGAAGAGGGAAATCTACTCTATACTCAACAATCAATTGGTCTCAACCCAGATGCTAGTCCAAGATAGTGACATCATGGAACAACTATTGCATCATGGCCTACCCCTCTATTAGTGTCTAATCATAATACACTTACGACATAACCAAGGTTAACATTAGTCTCTCTCACATCAACATTTGCAAAACATGACAACAAAATCAATCAAACAACTTACCAGCTCATTATGACATGGCACTCAAAGAATGTGATACAGATCCTCAAATGTAATAGAGGCCTCATCAATTGGTAGATGAAATATGTTATGCTTGTTGTGCCATTGCTCAATGGGTGCATTCAGTAATCCATGGTTTACCCATATATGGGGCATCTATATAACCCAATGCAAACCCATCACAAATATGGCCGCATGCTCATCATCACTAAGATACTGCACAACATGCAACCCCACCACTTTGGGGGCTCTGATCAGTAGCACTGGAAATGCCTCTTATTAGCACACAACATCTGCATGCCAGTAATGCATCAAAAATGGGATTATAACACAAAAATTCCACAAAAAAATGCTAAAACACAGTTGTGTAATACTTTTTCATACTACAAGTGACATAATTTGCTGACAGAGCATCGTGTGATACTTTTTCTAAAGTTGTACAACACAATTTTGTTGAGCAACATTTTGCACTGGTTCATGTGATATATGGGTATGTCTCATACAATATATTACATAGCTTTCATGTAATACATTTTGGGTAAAAATCTATCGTGTGATATTTATCCAAGTACCCATGCAATACTTAAAAATTATTGCATGATATTCTACAAAAAACCCTAAAAATATGCAAAAAAAACACCACAAAAAGCTTGAAAAAGTGACAAAAAGTTGTTACCTACCAGTGCCCCATATTGCTCTAGCCAGTTGTGTAATTGGCTATGCTCGAAATAGTATCAGTGAAGTGGAATGCTTGCCAAAGCCATCATCACCTCTCAACCACTCACAAGCTCTCAACAAATCACAAAAGACAAAATGAATTTGAAAATGACACTTGGGCCCCTTTTATAGCTTTAGACCTCATTTTGCCCTAATTTTCAAACCTCTTGGAATTGCGAAAAAATTGCACCCCTAGCTAATTTTGATGTCCTGAATCCATTTTGGGATCAAAATCAAAATTTGAGTTCATCTTGATGGTCAAAATTACATTTTAAAATTCTACCTTCTTTTGAGTAGTAAGCTAATTTTCTGAGGTCTAATCTCCACATCATCACTAGGGCATCTTCATTTCTTCATTTTTTCACCATTTATACGCTTCATATCTCCTTATATTCACTTTTTCATGCTTAAATTTACTTTTCTACTTGATTTGACCTAATCTTTATGTTTTATCCTTTGTGGTCAACTATGGTCAAACTAGGGCATTCTACACTTCTTACTAGTCACTCTTTGGTTCTAATCATTCATCTGTCATCTTTGACATTTCTATATCTTAATTTATTCATATCTAGCTCTTTTTTTCATTTCCCTTACCTCATTTCAATTTCAATCCTAAGGGGGTAGACATACTCTATCATCACTTGCTACAGTTGTCTATTTCTTAGGAGTATGTGATTGACCTTTTCACTTGCTCTTGATCTATCTACTTTGCTAGGTGTTAGCATCCTTCTTGAATTTTGACATTGTACATTTAGGATTCGCTATCTCTTTTTGTATTTCATTCTTTGAAATTAGACATCTATATCTATTGTTGCCTACTTGGCTTCTGTTTTCTTTGACATAATCAAGTTGTACATTTAGGATTCGCTATCTCTTTTTGTATTTCATTCTTTGAAATTAGACATCTATATCTATTGTTGCCTACTTGGCTTCTGTTTTCTTTGACATAATGTGTTCTCAGATTGATCACACATTAGTCAAAGAGGGGCAAATGTAATCACCTAAAAATGGTCATCTAGACTATTAGCCCCCTTCTTAGCATTTTGGCTAATTTAATGTATCACTTACCTAGACCAAATTGCTAATAATTAATTAATTTGATTATAACTTATGGTTTGACTATGCTATCATAAGTTCATTATTTGATTAAAAGAACATGTCCCCTTTTAATTAAATAAAAAGATCCCATTCTTCTAACCCACTTAAAGTGCGCACATAAAGTTTTTTCCTATTTTTGCAATTAAAAGAAAAAGCTGATGAGACTTTTGTCTTATATGACAAGTCAACTCATTTTCAATTGGTTGACTTGTGTGTGCACATGGATCACTCCCATTTCCAAATTCAACCATTGATCATCCACCCTCTCAATCTTGATCTCTATCGATCGTACGACTTTAAAAGTAAGAGGGTTTCTCCTCTCAAAGGATACACACTCTTGAGTATTGTTATGCTGCAGGATTGTCATTTGAGTGCTTGAGAGCTTTTTTGGAGAACATCATCTTCTTGTCTTCATTCCTAGTATTCATGGCATTTTTCTTCCATGGCATCCTAACTTAGTTTTCATATAGTGTAGTTCTTTTTCAAGTAGCTTAGATCACATAGTCTAATTAGGATGGTTGTAATACTTTCATTTGTGTAGCTTAGTTATATTGTGCATTTCATTTTAGCATAGTTGCATTCTTGCATTGCATGAATCAAGAGTTCTTTGACACTAGAATTCTTGCTCTTGCTCAAAGAATCTCCAATTTCATGGTTTAATAGAAAAGGTTGCATCTCTAAGGCTTATCTAAGAGCCATTTTATGCCTATTTGTATACTTTTGCATGCCATGACTAGGGAGCCCTAAGCTGGCATTCAAGCTTTCCAATCCATGGAAAACCTTGGATAGAAGGGTTTAGGGAAATGCACTCTTTTTAGTTTACAACATCAAGCTTCCTACAGCTGAAGCATAAAGTATCTTGGACATCATATCCTCCTCTTCTTGTGCCTTGGGACACATCTCCTTAGTCAACTTCAAATGAATAGGTAAAGGTTTGTTGACAGGTGTAGTGTTCTCTATAGAGAAATGTTGCAACACATTCACAATATAATCAGCCTAAGATAATGTCAATTTCTTGTTCTTCCTATCTCTACAAATCTTCTTACCAAGGATTTGTTTTGCTGCCCCCAAATCCTTCATAGCAAATGCATGTGCTAACTGGCATTTCAGCCCCTTAATATGATCCATGTTAGACCTAGCTACAAGCATATCATCAATATATAAACATAAAATAATGTAGCTATTATCATCCAACCTCTTAAAGTAAACACAATAATTAGAATGATACCTACTATATCCATGCTCATGCATAAAACTATCAAATTTTAGATACCATTGTCGAGGTGCTTGCTTCAAGCCATACAAACTTTTATTTAATCTGTACACTAAGTTCTCCTTACCTTTGACATCAAATCCTTGTGGCTAAGCCATATATATCTCTTCATCCAAATCACCATGAAGGAAGGTAATTTTAACATCAAGCTACTCCAAATACAAATCTTCTATAGCCACAATACTTAAAATATTAAAAATAAAAGTCATCTTAACAATAGGAGAGAATATCTCATCAAAATCAATGTCTTTCTTCTATTAAAATCCTTTTACAACTAACCTAGATTTAAATCTTTTCTTACTTCCATCCACTTATTTAAATTTATAAACCCACTTATTCTATAAATCCCTTTTACCTGTAAGAAACTAGCATGAATCCCAAGTCTTATTTTTCAACAAAGAGTCCATTTTGTCTTTCATTGTAGACTCTCATTGAATCTTAGTATCCACATGTATAGCTTCATCATAACATTCAGGTTCACCAACATCTATTAGTAAAATAGACTATAAAGAAGGAGAAAATATTTATGAAGATCTACTTAGCCTTCTTGACTATCTAACATTCACTAGAGTGTGTGGGATTTGTTGTTGTAGTTGTTGCACATCATGAAGAATGTTAGAACATCATCTTTTTGAGTATCATCCAACACTACATAATCATCTTATTTCTTCTCATGTTGCTGCAACAGATCTTTGTACAACACTTTCTCATTGAATATAACATCCCTGCTTCTTACAGTTTTATAATTTTTAAAATTCCAAAGCCTATAACAAAATTCATCAATGCCATATCCAAAAAATATACATTTCTTTGATTTTTTTCCACCTTGGTTCTATTTTTAGAATCTATATGAGAAAATGTTTCACAACGGAAGGTTTTGAGAAAAGAATAACTCACCTTCATACTAGTCCATGCTTTCTCTTGAATACCATGGCCCAAAGGAGTAGAGGGACCTCTATTAATAAAATATAAAGTAGTATTGATAGCCTCTACCCACATGTTTAAGGGAAACCCAACATGTAACCTCATGCTCCTTGCATGCTCCATTATTGTCATGTTCATGCTTTCAGTCACTCCATTTTTCTGTGGATTCCTTGGAACAATTTTCTATCTACAAATACCATTAGTGGAGCAATAATATTTTAATTCATGACTGCAATACTTAACACCATTATTACATCTAAGACATTTTAATTTTCCACCAATCTCATTTTCAACCAAGCATTTCCATTTCTTAAAAAGTCTGAAATCATCAAATTTGTGTCTAAGGAAATAAACCCATACTTTTCTAGTTGAATCATCAATAAATGTAACATAATAATAAGAGCCACCAAGGTGAGATACCTAAACCAATCCCCATACATCTGTATGCATAAGCTCTAATCTCTCACTTTTCTTTTCCTTCTCACTTTTCATAGAACTCACTCTCTTTTGTTTTTCATACACACAACTTTCACAAAAATCCATATTAACACATTTCAGACCTAGAAAAACTTGCTTTGAATGAAGTACTTTCATACCTTTTTCACTCTATTAGTAAAATAGAGTACAAAGAAGGAGAAAATATTTTTGGAGGTCTACTTAGCCTTGTAACTATTTAACATTCACTAGAGTGTGTGGTATTTGTTGTTGTGGTTGTTGCACATCATGAGGAATTGCTAGAATATCATATTTTAGAGTATCATCCAACACTACATAATCATCTTATTTCTTCTCATGTTGCTACAATAGATCTTTGTACAACACTTTCTTATTGAATATTACATCCTTGCTTCTTACAACTTTATGATTTTCAAAATTCTAAAGCCTATAACCAAATTCATATATGCCATATCCAAAAAATACACATTTCTTTGAGTTTGCTTCTAGGTTCTATTTTCAGAATTTATATGAACAAATGCTTCAAAGTGGAGGGTTTTGAGAAAAGAATAACTCACCTTCTTACTAGTTCATGCTTCCTCTAGAATACCATGATCCAAAGGAGTAGAGGGACCTCTATTAATCAGATATAGAGCAGTATTGATAGCCTTTTCCCACATGTTTAAGGGCAACCTAGCATGTAACCTCATGCTCCTTGCATGCTCCATTATTGTCCTATTCATGTGTTTAGTCACTTCATTTTCCTGTGGAGTCCTTGGAATAGTTTTCTATCTACAAATACCATTAGTGAAGCAAAAATATTTAAATTCATGACTGCAATACTCATCACCATTATTAGATCTAAGACATTTTAATTTCCTACCAATCTCATTTTCAACCAAGTATTTCTATTTCTTAAAAGTTTGAAATACATCAAATTTTTATCTAAGGAAATAAACCCATACTTTTCTAGTTGCATCATTAATAAATGTAACATAATAATGAGAGCCACCAAGGTAAGATACCTAAGCCAATCCCCATACATCTATATGCACAAGCTCTAATCTCTCACTTTTCTTTTCCTTCCCACTCTTCACAAAACTCACTCTCTTTTGTTTTCCATACACACAACTTTCATAGAAATCCATATTAATGTATTTTAGAACTAGAAAAACTTGCTTTGAATAAAGTAATTTCCTATCTTTCTCACTCATGTACCAAGTCTATTGTGCCACAACACCATATTATAATCTACATCATCTATCTGTTCTCCCTATTCAACTGTAGCAATTATTCTTGAACATTCACTTTTCTCTAAAACAATCAAGTAGATGGAACATGATGACCTGTACAAAGATATAAGGTTCCTACTTTCACACCTTTTTCTACTACAAGGGAACCTTTTGAAACCTTCTAATTTCTATCATTAAAAGTAACTACACAACCCTCATCACTGAGTTTCCCTACTAAAATTAAATTGCTACTCAGCCTTGGAACATGTCTTACCTCATGTAGTATCCAATGATTCCCATTCTGCAACTTAATCTTAACTTTTCTTTTTTCAACAATCTGACAAGATTCATTGTCTCTCAAGTAAGCAAGCCCAAAATCCCTTTGGACATAATCAATGAAATAATCTCTATGAAGTGTAGCATGTAATGAAGCATCAAAATCTAAAACCCATGAACCATCAATACTTTATAAAGATAGAAACAAAGTATCCACTTCAGATTTTTTACTTAACACATTTGCCTCATTGTTTGCTTCTGGTTTATCTCCTTCATTATTCTTTGAAGTCTAGAAATCTTTCTTCTTATGCCCTAGTTTTCCAGAATACCAGGAATCTCTCAATCCTCTAGATTGATACATCTTCCCCTTTGACTTTCCTCCTGATTTTCTATGATTTCTAGAATTATTTCCTCTCTTAGTTGTTTTGCCTTTGTTTTCTGTGTTCAAAGAAATTTTTGATTTAGATCCACCTAAGGTTTACCTACAAGTTTCCTCACTCAAAAGAACATCGATCATATCATCATATTTTATGATGTTAGATCCAAAGATAGAATTACTCACATCCATTACCAAGCCATTCTAGCTTTAAGGCAAAGAACATAAAATCAAAAGAGCCCTAATTTCTTCATCAAAATTAATACCCATAGAAGATAACTAACTACTAATAGTATTAAGTTCATTTAAATGATCTACAATAGATCCACCTTCTACCATTTTTATATTAAATAAATACTTCATAAGAAATACCTTATTTGAAGTGAAGGGATTTTCATACAATTTCACTAGGGTTTCCATAAACTCTTCCATCACCTTTTCTTTTGTAATGTTAAATGTCATTGATGGTGCTAGGCATAATCAAATGCTTCCAAGTGCCTTTCTATATAAAATCTCCTAGTCCTCATTTTTCATAGTTCCTTAGTTCTTAATTTTTCTTTCCAATAGCTTTCATAAATCCTTTTGATAAAGATAGTCCTCCATTTGCATCTTCCATAACTAAAAGTTTTTTCCATTAAACTTGTCAACCCTCAACCTACCCTTATCTACCATTGCTCTCACTCAACTATGAGACTTTCCTGCAGAGGATAACTAGGGAAAAAAAACAACCTTGCTTTGATACCACTTGTTAGGATTAAACAATAGATAGAAATAACAATTATATGCAAACATAAACAATATTAGAAAATAAAAGATCACACAAAAGAGAACACAAGACACCAAGATTTAAGATGCTTCACCCAAACTCTAATTTAAATCCACCAAATAGCAAGTCCAATATTATTAGGATCCATCGATTACAACCTAATTATAATTTACATTCCCTTACAGCTCAATACTACCACAAGAAGCAATTTTTTCATCACACCTTATGAAAAAACCATAACCCTAAGCCCTTTTATACAAGTACTTTTACTACTTTATGGTTATAATTAATAATTACATGTTAGCCCAAAATCCTAATAAAATAGGACCCAAAAATTATGAAGTATGTATAGTACTCTTTTGATCAATCACCACAAACTAACATCTAGGCCTCCTCTTGATTTAGATCCCTTTGGAGCTTTCTACATAGGCTCAAATTCTCTTGTCACCAAAGATAATTCCTTCGACATCAAAAATCTCAAAGCTTCCACTTTCCTCTCACTCATATACCTTGATCTCTTAGATTGGTCTTTTCAACATCAAAGACTAGAGACATCTTTCCAAAATGACTATGAGATCACCTACTATCTAAATTCTATTGAACCCATGGTGTCTTACACCAGTGACTAATATGACAAAGATGGATATCAAGCACATCAATGATAAAATAAAGAGAAAAATGTAAAACAAGTATTAAAATGATAAAAACCACTTTTTGGTGATATTTGAACCTTAAAATAGTAGAAAAAAGAATGTATCCAAGGGTAAAATCCTCATTGAGGTGCCTGAGGATGAGCTGCTTGGTAGTCTCCCAAGCTTATTTCAAGACATGTCATCAATTCTAATCAAACCAGTGTAGCCAATCAATCTAGGTATTGAGGAGTCTCCTAAGATAATACATGTGGCTCAATCCCTATCAACATAAGAGAAAGAACAATTTATAGAGCTCTTTAAGGAAAATAAAATAAATTTTGCATGGATTTATGTTGATATGACTGGATTAGATACATAACTAATCATGCATCATCTCTTCATAGCTCCTAGTGTCAAACTAGTCAAAAAAGATGAGAAAAATGCACCTCATGTGATATTGTTAGTTAAAGCTGATCTTGAGAAACTATTAAGTACCAACTTCATTAGAGCTATTGACTATGTAGAATGGATCTTCAAAATTGTGCCTATGTCAAAACATGACAACTGCATTCGTGTATGCACAAATTTTAGAGATCTCAACAAATAATGCCCAAAGGATGATTTTTCACTATCTAACATTGACATGATAGTGGACATGGCTATGGGTTATGAAATGTAATCCCTAATGGATGGTTTCTCCAAGTACAATCAAAATAAGATAGCTCTAGAATCAGGAGAAAATAGCTTCTACTTGTGCATGGGGAACCTTCTACTGGAATGTAATGTCCTTTGGGCTTTAAAATGTTGGTGCTACCTATCAAGAATCTATGATCACTATCTTCCATGACATGATGAGAAAAAACATGAAGATCATGTTGATGACACTTTGGCTAAATCTAAACAAATAAGCACTCACTTGTCAAACCTGAGTTTCATATTAGACCATATGAAACAATTCCAACTTAGGCTAAATCCAAAGAAATATGCAGTATGCATCACATTGGGAATGTTTCTAGGGTATATCATCTTAGCTAAGGGCATAGAGGTAGATACTAAAAAGGTACAAGCTACCATAGACATGCCACCTCCTAGAAATATTAGCCAATTGAGGAGTCTACAAGGATGCCTTCAGTCAATCCAGAGGTTCATCTATCAACTTGTTGTTAGGTCACAATCCTTCAACAAGAATATACATAAGGGTTCTACATATACATGGAATGAAGAATGTGAGAAAATCTTGACTCAAATCAAGGAATATCGAGAAAAGTCTCCTATTCTAATGCCTCTTATTCAAGGGAAACCTTTGATCCTCTATATCTCAGCTCCAAAAAATTCATTAGGACCTTTGTTAGCACAAAAATATGAAAATGATAAAGAAAGAGCCATTTATTATATTATTCGTACCTTGGTAGCCTATGAGCTCAGTTATAGTGTTTGCATCCCAAAAACTCACACATTATATGCTTGATTAGAATTGAACATGCATATTGTATTAAATCATATTATATTATTTATAATGGCTTTTCAATTTGGATTTTTCCATTCAACTTCTAAAAAGAGTAGATGGAGTGACTTTTCAACTTCCATGAAAATCTAGAAAGAGGTTCAAGTCGAATTTAAGATAGAAGGATATGGACATACATCTTGTTTGTTGAGATTTTCAATTTGTATCAAATCTTATATATAGAGTTCATGGGCAGACATCTTAACCATGAGATTGCCTAACTCTATAGAGTTCATGGGCATACATCTCATTCATGAGATAGCCCAACTTTTATGAGATCAAACACACAACTCCTCCATGAGTTTGTCCAAATATGATTGATTTGTAGGCATGCATCTCACTTATGGGATTGTCCACAATTGTATGAAATTTTATTTTATGAATAATTTAGGTTCTTGATATTTTTTATTATGTGTTTACAATACCATTATTTCTTCCTTTGGTATTGTCCTCTGAATTGACAAAACAATTTAGGTCGGTGGTATCAAAGCAATAGCTTTCACTAGGATAGAAGCATTCTTTTTCAAAGTGTCCTCTTTAGATTCTTTAGTATCAAATTCTTCAAAACTATTTCTATCTTTCTTCTTTGAAATTACTTTAGTTGGCATTGAAGCATTCTTTTTTAATCCTGACAAGGGTCTATTTTTTATTGGCTAAATATTTTTGGTTGCAAGCTCCTCATCGGAAGACTCATCCTCACTTGATTCTTCTTTACCATTTTTTAAAGTTGTAGCTGACCCATTCTTCACTACTACTATTTGATTCTTTTGCAAAGCACTTTTTTTTTTAGGTGTTTTCTCCATAGAAGAAGAATCCTCACTGCTAGTATCTTTTACAAGCTTCTTTGCCATGGAAATAATTTTGCTTACAAGATGCTTCACCTCTTCTTCAGGCTCATAATCACTACTATTAGATGAAGATGTCTCCAATTTCTATTTTGGAGGAACTTTAATTGAAGACTTCACTTTCCTCAAAGTTGATTGTGAGACAAGTTCGTCATCTAGTCCTCTCTTAGCTTTCTTCTCTTTCATTGTTGTCATAGTGGGAGTAGACATAACAACTTGCATGTTAGTTTTATGTATTTATTCAACTTCCCCATATTAAAATGATATTAAGTATCCTAGAGAATGTGTGCTACCATAGACTAATGAGAACCTAAAACCCTAAAACTAAGCTTCTACTAGAATGCCAGACAAATAAAAGAAATATGTCCTCTAATAGGATATTCTTGTATGGTCTTTCTCCTCCCTTCCTTGCTAGTGGAGAGACAAAGAAATTTTATATGTCTAAAATAGGGAGGTGGGTTGATATATAGGTGCCTGTAGACTCATATCAATATATGGTAATCAGTGTAACAACTATTGAAATATATGAGAGTTTCTCATATGTTTTTTGTTAGGATAAACTACGGACAGAAATTTTTTTAAAAAGTACATGCAAATATAACCAATAACAAAAAATAATAGAACACACAGAAATGAACACAACGCACTAAGATTTAACGTGGTTCACCCAATCCCTGGGCTACGTCCACCAAATAGCAAGTCTGATCTTATTACAATCCAGTGATTACAACCTGATTACAATCCATAATCCCTTACAGCTCAATATCGCCACAAGAACCAATTTTGCATCACAACATTATGAAGAATACCCAACCCTAAGCCCTTTTATACAAGTATCAAACCGCTTTAGGGTTATAACATGTCGACCATATGTCGGCCATAATATGTTGGCCATAAGTATGTACAGTACTTTCCTGATCAGTCACCACAATCTAACAATCTCCCACTTGGGGACTGATCAGGCTCCACACTAAACAACAATCTCCCACTTTGAGACTGATCCTATAGCAATACCACTACCACATGAGGCTCCCACTAGATCAAACCATCCTGGACTCTACTGTTCTTTTATTCATGTTCAGTCTAAAAGACCAACCGAAGCTAAAGAGGAGTTCAGCTTCTCCCTTGTTACAACCTTTTTCAACATATCTACTAGATTGTCATTGGTATGTATCTTCTCCAAATTTAACTGTCCATCCTCCAAAACTAACCAAATGAAATGGTACCGCAACTGTATGTGTTTGGTCTTAGAATGCAGAGCTGAATTCTTAGCAAGATGAATGGCACTCTGACTATCTGTAAACAAATAATTATCCTTCTGAGGATGTCCCAATTCTTCCAAGAAGAACTGAAGTCATATCATCTCCTTGGTTGCCTCTATAGCAGCAACATACTCTGCCTCTATAGTGGATAAAGCATTAATCTTCTGTAACCTAGAAACCTAGCTCACGGCTGCCCCACCAATAGTAAAGACATAACCTATAGTACTCCACCTGGTATCAATATCCCCTGCCAAATCTAAGTCAACATAGCCCTGTAAATCAGTAGTAGAGCCCCCAAAGTGTAAACACTTATTGGATGTCCCTCTCAAATATCTAAGAATCCACTTGACAGCATTCCAATGCTCAAATCTGGGATGACTCATATACCTGCTAACGACTCCCACTGCATGTGCAATATCTAGCCTAGTGCATACCATAGCATACATCAAACTTCCTACAGCTGAAGCATAGGGTACCTTGGACATCTTATCCTCCTCTTCCTGTATCTTGGGACACATCTCCTTAGTCAATTTCAAATGACCAGGTAAAGGTGTGCTGATAGATTTAGCATTCTCCATACAAAAACGTTGCAACACCTTCTCAACATAATCTGCCTGAGATAGTGTCAAGGTTCTGTTCTTCCTATCTCTACAAATCTTCATACCAAGGATTTGTTTTGCTGCCCCCAAATCCTTCATAGAAAATGCATGTGCTAACTGGCATTTTAGCCCCTTAATAAGATGCATGTTAGACCCATCTATAAGCATATCATCAACATATAGACATAAAATAATGTAGCTATCATCATCCAACCTCTTAAAATAAACACAGTAATCTGAATGACACCTGTTATATCCATGATCATGCATTAAACTATCAAATTTCAGATACCATTGCCGAGGTGCTTGCTTCAAGCCATATAAACTTTTCTTCAATTTTCACACTAAGTTCTCCTTACCTTTGACCTCAAAACCCTGTGGCTGAGCCATATATATTTCTTCATCCAAATCACCATGAAGAAAGGCTATTTTAACATCCATATGCTCTAAATGAAAATCTTCAGTAGCCACAAGACTTAAAATAGTACGAATAGAAGTCATTTTAACAACAGGAGAAAATATCTCATCAAAATCAATTCCCTTTTTCTGTGCAAATCCTTTTACAACTAACCTAGCCTTAAATCTTTTCTTACCTCCTTCCTCTTCTTTCAACCTGTAAACCCACTTATTCTATAAAGCCTTTTTACCTGCAGGAAACTTGCACAAATCCCATGTCTTATTTTTTAGCAAAGAGTCCATTTCATCTTTCATTGCAAACTCCCACTGAATCTTAGTATCCACCTGCACAGCTTCATCATAACTTTCAGGTTCACCAGCATCAGTAAGTAAAATATAATATAAAGAGGGAGAAAACCTTTGTGGAGGTCTAATTTGCCTTGTTGACCATCTAACATTCACTGGTGTGTGTGGTATTTGTTGTTGCGGTTGTTGTACATCATGAGGAATGGCTGGAACATCAGCTTTTGGAGTATCATCCAGCACTACATAATCATCTTCTTTCTTCTCATGCTGCTGCAACACATCTTTGTACAACACTTTTTCATTGAATATGACATCCCAGCTTCTTATAATTTTATGATTTTCAAAATCCCAAAGCCTATAACCAAATTCATTAATGCCATATCCAACAAAAATACATTTCTTTGATTTAGCTTCGAGCTTGGTTCTATTTTCAGAGTCTATATGAGCAAAAGCTTCACAACCAAAGGTCTTGAGAAAAGAATAACTCACCTTCTTCCCAGTCCATGCTTCCTTTGGAATACCACAGCCCAAAGGAGTAGAGGGACCTCTATTAATCAAATATACTATAGTATTGACAGCCTCCGCCCACATGTGTAAGGGCAACCCAACATGCAACCTCATGCTCCTTGCGCGCTCCATTATAGTCCTATTCATGCATTTAGCCACTCCATTTTCCTGTGGAGTCCTTGGAATAGTTTTCTGTCTACGAATACCATTAATGGAGCAATAATCTTCAAATTGATGACTGCAATACTCACCACCATTATCAGATCTGAGACATTTTAATTTCTTACCAGCCTCATTTTTAACCAAGCATTTCCATTTCTTAAAAGTTTGAAATACATCAGATTTCTGTCTAAAGAAATAAACCCATACTTTTCTAGTTGCATCATCAATAAATATAACATAATAATGAGAGCCACCAAGGGAAGATGCCTGAGCCAGTCCCCATACATCTGTATGCACAAGCTCTAATTTCTCTTTTTTGTTTTCCTTCCCTGTCTTTACTAAACTCACTCTCTTTTGTTTTCCATATACACAACTTTCACAGAAATTCATGTTCACACATTTTAGACCTGGTAAAACTTCCTTGAATGAAGTACTTTCATACCTTTCTCACTCATGTGCCCAAGTCTATTGTGCCATAGCGTTGTATCAGAATCTACAGCAGCTATTTGTTCTCCCTGCTCAACTGCAGTAATTGTTTCTGAATATTCATTTTTCTCTGAAACAATCAAAGTAGAAGGAACAATATGACCTGTACAAAGATATAAGGTGCCTACTTTCACACCTTTTGCTACTACAAGGAAACCTTTTGAAACCTTTCAATTTTTATCATTAAAAGTAACTACACAACCCTCATCATCGAGTTGCCCTTCTGAAATTAAATTCCTACTTAGTTGTGGAACATGTCTTACCTTATGTAGTAGCCAATGATTCCCATTCTACAACTTAATCTTAATTTTTCCCTTTCCAAAAATCTGACAGGGTTCATTATCCCCCAAATAAACAAGCCCAAAATCCCCTTGGACATAATCAATGAAATAACCTCTATGAGGTGTAGCATGAAATGAAGCACCAGAATCTAAAACCCATGAATCATCAACACTCTCTAAAGACAGAAGCAAAGCATCCTCTTCGGATTTTTTACTTACCACATTTGCCTCCTTGTCTCCATCTGATTTATCTCCTTCATTTTTCTTTCGGTTCCAGCAATCTTTCTTTTTGTGCCCTGATTTCCCACAGTACCAGCAATCATTTGGTCCTCTCGATTGAGATCTCCTCCCCTTTGACTTTCCTCTTGATTTCCCATGATTTCTAGAGTTACTTCCTCTTTCAGTCGTTCTGCCCCTGCTTTGTGCATTTAAAGCACTTCCTGATGTAGATCCACTTGAGGATTTTCTACGAGTTTCCTCACTTAAAATAACACCGATCACATCATCATATTTTAGGGTACTAGATCCAGGAACAGAATTACTCATCGCCATTACCAAGCCATTCCAGCTTTCAGGCAAAGAACACAAAATCAAGAGAGCCCTAATTTCTTCATCAAAATTGATACCCATAGAAGATAATTGACTAGTAATAGTATTAAACTCATTTAAATGATCTGCAACAGATCCACCTTCTGCCATTTTCATATTAAATAAATGCTTCATGAGAAATACCTTATTTGAAGTAGAGGGCTTTTCATACAGTGTCACTAGGGTTTTCATCAAATCTTCTGTCATCTTTTCTTTTGTAATATTAAATGCCACCGATGGTGCCAAGCATAACCGAATGCTTCTGAGTGCCTTTCTGTCCAAGAGATCCCATTCAGCTTCTGACATAGTTCCCTGATTCTTGGCTTTGCCTTCCAACGGCTTCCATAAATCCTTCTGATATAGATAGTCTTCCATTTGCATCTTCCATAATTGGAAGTTTTTCCCATTAAACCTGTTAACCCTCAGCTTACCCTCATCTGCCATCGCTCCCACTCAACTGTGAGACTCCCACTTAACCGTGAGACTTTCCTGCAGAGGATAACTGAAAGACAACCTTGCTCTGATACCACTTGTTAGGATAAACTACAGATAGAAATTTTTAAAAAAAGTACATGCAAATATAACCAATAATAGAAAATAATAAAACACACAGAAATGAACACAAGGCACCAAGATTTAACATGGTTTACCCAATCCCTGGGCTACGTCCACCAAACAGCAAGTTTGATCTTTTTACAATCCAGTGATTACAACCTGATTACAATCCGTAATCCCTTACAGCTCAATACCGCCGCAAGAACCAATTTCGCATCACAACATTATGAAAAATACCCAACCCTAAGCCCTTTTATACAAGTATTAAACCACTTTAGGGTTATAACATGTCGGCCATAATATGTCGGCTACCATGTCGGCCACTGCCCCGAACCCCACTATTTATGAAGTATGTACAGTACTTTCCTGATCAGTCACCACAATCTAATATTTTTAAGATACAACTTATTGCAATGGATTGCTAGAAGGTGATAAGGTAATGGGGCCCATTACCTCCTAAGAGGGGAGGAATGATTAGAATTAAACATGCATATTATATTAAATCATATTATATTATTTCTAATGACTTTTCAATTTGGATTTGTCCATTCAACTTCTAGAAAGAATGTAGATGGAGTGACCTTTCAACTTCCATGAAGATCTATAAAGAGGCTCAAGTTGAATTTAAAAGAGAAGTAAATGGACATACATCTCATTTGCTGAGATTTCCAATTTATATCAAATCTTATATACAGATTTCATGGGAAAACATCTCAACCACAGGATTGCCCAACTCCTATAGAGTTCATGGGCATACATCTTAATCATAGGATAGCCCAAATTTTATGAGCTTAGACACATAAATCCTCCACGAGTTTGTCCAAATTTGATTGATTTTCAAGCATACATCTCACTTATGAGGTTATCCACAATTATATGAAATTTTATTTTATGAATAAATTGAGTTCTTGATATTTTTTATTATGTGTCTACAATATCATTATTTCTTCCTTTGGTATTGTCCTATGAATTAAAAGAGTGATTCAGATCAATGCTTGCACATACTATGCAACTAGTTGCAAGGATAGATCCTTTAAAATACCTCTTAATTAAAGCTATGCTTACTTGTCAACTTACCAAATGGATGATGATTCTTTCTAAATTTGACATTCAGTATTTTGAATGTAAAGTTATTAAAGGACAAGCAATTGTTAAATAATTGGTTGAATTCTCAATTACAAATAATGCTCCAATGGAGATTGAGTTTCTAGATGCCTCTATCATGTATGTCATTGAAATGACATGGAAGATGTTCTTTGATGGCTCACACAATCAAAATGGAGATGGTGCAGTGATTTTTTTGTTACACCTCATGGCTACACAATCCTAAAGTCTTACAAAATATTATTTCCATGCACTAACCCAATAAATGAGTATGAGGCTTTGACTAATGGGATTAAAATGGCTCTTGAATGGAGAATCACATAATTTCATATCTACAAAGAATCTTAACTTCTCATTGATCAAGTCAAAAATGACTACAAAACTAAGGATGAAAAGTTAGTAACTTGTAAGCAGCTAATTGATGTCCTAAGGAATTATTTCACTTTTGTAACATTCCTATAGATTCCTAGGATTGAAAATAAGGTTGTAGATGCTATGGTCACTTCAACATCCGTATTACAACTACAAGAACATGATTCTCGCTTTGATTTCCTAGTGAAAGTATTATGACACCCTATCTATGACTTCCTTGAAAACCATGTAATCTACATTATTGTCGATTATGACTCCTCTCACTATTCCACCATCTTCCTATGTGACCAAGTTATTCCTAAAAATCCCTCACATAATAAAAATTCCAACTCATTTGCAATGCCTCACATTATACCCTTCTCTCTAGTGACTTATATAGGAAGGGTCTAGAAGGAAAACTTCTTAGGTTCCTAGAGATAGAAGAGTCTAAAAATTCATTAGCCAAAGTCCATGACAGAATTTGCAGGGCACATTCTAATGGCCTTGCACTTACTCAAAAACTTCTTAAGGTGGGTTACTAATGGCCAACTATGCTGGCTTATGTTATTTGGTATGCCACATCATGCAAGAAGTGTTAGTTACATGGAAATATGATTCATGCTCCCAGGCATGAACTAATTCTTCTATCACATATTATCCTTTTTCAGCAATAGACCTTTGATTTGGCTGGTAAAATTCACCCAAGATCATTTAGTGGACATAAGTTCATCATGACAGTAACTAAGTACTTCATGAAATGGGTTGACATTGTTCTATTAACTACTACTATAGGAAAAAATGTTTCCTTGTTCATACACAACCATATCATCTATCATTATGGTATTCTATCTTCTATTATCACTGATAATGGAGGGTAGTTTAAAAATAAGGACCTTAAGAAATTATGGAAGAAATTCAATATTAAGAAACATTGGTCCTCTATATACTACCCTTAAGGGAATGGCTCAGCTAAGGCTTTAAACAAAAAACTGTTGAAAATCTTGCATAGAATAGTTCAAAAACTAGGTAGAGATTGGCATCTACAAATCAATCTAGTACTATGGGCTTACAAAATTGCTATGTGTACTCCTACAGGGGCTACACCCCTTTCATTGGTTTATGGTTGTGAATTTTTTGTCCCACTAGAAGTTGAGATTTCCTCTTCACGAGTCTCTCTACATGGTCTAATTATTGATGAGGACGATAGAGCTATGAGGATCCATGATCTAGAAACCCTAGATGAGTGTCATGGGAATGCTTTTGATCACATGAGGGCTTATCAAAAGACGATGTCCACTAGCTATAAAAAAAGTAAATCCTTGTGAGTTCCAAGTGGGTGGACTAGTTCTTCAAAAAAATCCCAAGAATCAACAAAATAGTGAACAAAAGGGAAAATTTGAGCCTAATTGATTGGGTCCTTACATCATCATGACTCACAATAGTATTTGGCTCCAAGATCTACCATATTTCTATGCCTAAGTTGGAACATCTCCCAAAGCCTATTAATATCCTACATCTGAAGAAGTTTTATGCTTAAAGCTATCATTGTTTAGTTGTTTTACATATCTTATGACCTTGATATATATATATATATATGATGCTGAAAATATCCTTTAAAAATAGAAAATGTCCTAAAAATGGATCATCTTAATGAAAACCCAGCAATATGTGCTTTGATGTGTCACCTAAAAATACAAGAAAAACTACAAAATATTTGCCAAGTGGTGAAAACCTGGAAATACACACTACTTGAGACCCTCACACCTATGTCTATTAGTCTCACTTCATAATACTCCTAGCTTGGAATCAACTCTTGTCCTTTTCTAAGGGGCATGACTACTTAGCTTATTAGGGTCTTCTTGTGTACTAACATTCTATTGGTGAATAGATTTTTCTTTTAAATTAAAGAAAAAGAATGAAAGATTCTATGTCCAAGCTCATAAGACAAATACAATTTCTCAGCAGTTGGAATTTTCACATTCATAATTCCTCTCTGAATTTTACTAAGTTTTAGCTTCCTTATTAGATTTTCAATAAAAACCAACTTTCAAAAGAGAATTACTTTTAACCCAAAAGTAATAAGGCATCCCATATATTCTTGGATAGGGGTAACAAAATAAATAATTTTATAATAAAAGCAAATACATACATAGGAGAGAACACACAGTTTCTCTCTCAATCACCTTCTAGAAAATAAGCAAATTTGATACATAGTCACTACAAGAAAGAAATATCCAACACCCAAGGAATCTCAACAATTAAATGCTAATTCAATACTAAATCAATAATGAGTGAATTCAAAGCATACATCTTTTAAAATTCAACCATTTCATTTCAAAAAGAATGATACTATTAAAATATGATATTGGGAAAACTTATAAAAATTTCATAATCATAAAGTTTAAGATAAAATGGTCACAGCCATGATATCCATCAAAAACTTGCCACCTTTAGCATTATTGAGTTTCAAACTTAAAGAATAAGCTATCTAAGAATCTCCCTAAAAACTTGATTCTCAGATAGTTTGAAGTAGTTATGAAAACCAACATGGTAGTTATGAAAACCAACATGAAATAGGGTAGGCGGACATAGAGTTTAACTTTTAAAAACCATAACCAAAATTTTTTGAAAGAAATTTAATAGAAAGTAATAAAAATCTACCAATTGGTAAAGTGGTTTCCTCCTCTTCCTCATCCTCAGCATCTTCAGCATCACCTTGCCCATGTGCTAGCTTCCACATCCTAAACACATTCATGAATTTGATCATGGCACTTGTGTTTGGATTCTTGATAGTTTGAAGATGGTTTTTCCAAATGTCCTTGTCCAACTTTATTTTGTTCATAATGTCCAGGTAGCTTGGTAGTCATAGGGTGTAGGTTCCTGACATCACTTCACTTTTGGCTACTTTGGAGGAGTCGAATGATGTGAGATCAATTTTTTCTTTTATAGACTTCATGCATTCTTCATTTTTCTTGACCATTATCTTTACATCAAAACTTCCTTCTTTAAGGGAATTAGGCAAAGGCAAACCAATGGATTAGAAGTCTCTACCTACCTACTCCAGTAATGTCTTAAAATCCCTTTCACATGATTGCATCCTTGAAATCTCGGAAGTATAATTGGACACCCTCTAGGCTATATTTTTCCTCAGAACCTAAATTAGACCTAAATCTACATGTTGTAATGGGTTCTCTTTGAGGAATTTTTCTAGTTCAAACTCTTCTACTTCCACTAATTGAGAGACCATGGTTGATAGTATTTCAACTTATGTTTTCCAAGTCCCAAATTGAACACAAGATTTCTCAAGTGCAATCCCAGCTAAGGAAATGATCTCATGCAAATTTCACATGAGTTTAGTGACTTGACTCATTACTAGGCTAATCCAACTAGATACCGCAAACATCACCATTATTCCCTTTTTCAAGTCTTCTAATAGCTGTTGATTTTCTAGGGCATTGGAATCAAAGGCAATTTGTGATTGATTCCTAGGAAGTGAGCTTTGTCCTTTCAATGAATTTATGTATTCAGCCATTGCATTATTTTTAGTCTTTGACCTTTTCTTCTCAATTCCATTTTTCTATGATTCCAACACAATTTGTTTTGTGGATGCCTCTACTCAGTGTTCTTTTGTCTCACAATTCATTACAGCTAAATTTATTCATGTAATTTCAAAGTTTCTCAAGTCCAACTTGTCAACTCCCTCTTTTTGGTTATAGGTGGCTACCTTGGCTATGCTCCTCCCAATCACGTTGTCAAAGGTTATCCTTGTTTTTCTTTCAGTTCTTTTGGGTTTGGAAGCCTTATTAGTGTATTTACTCATAATATCATCAATAGGGAAAGAAACTAGAACCAAACTCCTTTTCCTATTAATTAAGGCCATAAGCCAATTAGGAGTGAAAGAATCCCATTGTGATTTAGCAAGCCTTTCTAAAGTAGCTATACTCTACATCCTTGGAGGAGATGAACCCATGGTCATTTAAACTCTTTGGTTATTATCGATGAGCTCTTCACCCTGATCTTTGTCTTTTTCGCCATCTACTTGAATAACCTGGTGAGAACTTACTGGCATTGACATTTTAGTCTTCTTGCTAGAATGAGTTTTTTTCACAAGGAGGGGATTGTGAACCTTTTTCTCAAAAATTCTTGATGACCTTCTGCTACCTACAATGGGGATACCAACATTAGAAATAGGATTGACCTTGACATTAGTACATGTGCCCTTTTTCAACTTCAACCAAGAGTTTACCTTTTTTATCACATTTACCATTTTTCAAGAATATTATCTTCCTCATTAGAATCCCAATCTGTAATAAGGTTTATTGGTTCAACTTCTTGGGAAGTTGGAATATCAATCCCATCCTCTTCTATGTCTGTAATATCTAGGCCCACTTTCATTTGAAAAAAGGAGAATTTGGGAAATGGTAAACCTAGATAACCACCTTCTCTTTAGTTCTAATTCATCTGTACAATCTTCCCAAAAATCTTCCACAATGGGTAAATGTATATTTTTCACCTGAGTATCAAACAAGCTATCAATGATTCCTTTGCTATCAAAGCTTGGCTTAGCTTGATAAGCATGAAAACCAACTTTAACTAGGTCAAAGCTTATACATTTTGCATCTTTCATGCTTCCACATGTTAATTTGCTTAGCTTAAGTAGGAAAATGATATCACAGGCTTCTCCATTAGAGAAATTATTTATCATAGAGACTAATTGTTGCGCTACTTCTACCAAGATGAAACAATCAAAGGAAAATTTGGGAAGATGCATAGTTCCTCATCAAACCTCTTGCTCTCAAATAAGTGAATCTTCGGAATTGGATATATAAGCTACTAAAAGATTGGATGTGTATATGCAAAATTGGGTGCCTCTAGTCCTCACATGCACTTCAACATAGTCCTTACCTACAAGATCATCCTAGAATAAACATTGAATCACTTATCTAAGAGGTATGACAGAGTGACCTGTTCCCTTCTAATTAGAAGGATTTTACCTTGCTCTCAAACCAAGAAACAGGCAACTAGACCTTTTAGTATGAAGGATTCTATGTAGCTATATGGTTGTGCAAATAATCTAAATGATAGATGTAGGTATTAATCTAGAAATAAGAAAAAACATTTAATCTATATGTATGCATTGTATTAAACTATATGATATTGACGCTAAGCAAGAAAAGTTATGATAACATAAAACGAGTATAAAATTTGACAAAAATTTGATGCAATTCAAATTCTTTCCTTAATTAGGAATTAGAAGCCTCTTATATAGAATTCTCAAAATCAAGCAATGGTTGAGATCAACTCAAATCAATAGTCAGGATTGAAGATGAGATCAAGTCAGGATGGAAAATTCCCAGTGTAGGTGAGGTTAACTAACTTAGATCTTGAGTGTGATGGAGAGTTAACTAAAATTCACTTGAGTGTGAGAATAAGTGGATTAAACCAATTCCAATTTGAGGGATAGATCACTTGGAATTCCCATTCTTGAACTGAAGAGAATAATTTAGAAAGTTATTTAATTTAATAAAATGAGATATGACCTCATAAAGGCATATTTTAATTAATTAAATAATAGCATTCAATAATTAAAATGGAAGCATTATTAAATTTAATAAATTTAGTCCCTTAGTACATTAGCCTTAGAAGATAATTTAATTTAATTAAAGTATAAACACTTTATACTAAATTAAATCTAATCAATAGGTTTAATACAGCTAATTTGAGTTAACACTTTAGGAATTAAATAAGTAATATCATTAATGCAAATTAGGGTTTTCTGCATTTGATAATTAAGTCAAGTAGTGAAAAATAGAATAAGAATTGCCTAGTAAAATAAGACTTTGGGGTTGATCAAAATAGACTAGAATTGGTTGTCATGACAATGAGCCAATTTTAGGGTATTACATTTGCCCCTCTTTGAATGAATGTGCGAGCAGTACATTTGATTCAAAGAAAACTAGAAAGCATGATGCACAAATCAAGAAATGAGATTGGTTCTACAATGATGACATAGAGACCAATTGATAAGATTTTAAAGGTTATCTACAAAATAAAGCCTAACCTTAAAGGATCCAGATAGAACATTTAGATACCTAGAGTTGATAAGATTAGTTACAAAATTGATGACATGAAGACCAATTGATAAGATTTTAAAGATTGTCTCTAGAATGGAGCTTAATCTTAAGGGATCCAGATAGAACACCTAGATACCTAGATTGACAAGCTTTTAAAGATTATCTCTAGAACATAGCTTAATCTTAAGGAATCTAGATAGAACACCTAGATACCTAGGATAAAAGATAACAATATCTAATCATGGGTCATAGAATTATCCCTAGAACAAGGCTTGATACTCAGGAGTCAAGATTTAGACTGTAATGATACCTATCCATCAAACTCCGATAATGACTTTTGATAGATGACAAAGATTCCAGATAGAGGGGAACAAGATGCCCCAAGTGATGAGATGCCCCTAGTAATGATGACATAAGATGGGACCAAGATGCCCTTAGCGATGAAGATTCAGATTGATTTGAGATTCAAGTTCAATGATGTAATCATCCTACCCCATCAGGAGCGAAATTGAACGATGACACACTAGAAATATGATATAAAGAAATATATCAAGAGATACAGAAGAAATTTGTGATTGAAAAGATCATAGAAGAGATCAAAATTATCAATAGAAAATTTTGAGGTCTAGAAGACCAAGTTTAACCAAATTTGGCCATAGTTGACATGAGCTGACTTTTTCCAAGAAAATTTGAAAATTTTGAGGAAAATATTTCAAAATTCAAAAAGTATTAGAAAAATGGACTGCACAAGTGTTCAATCGTGTCAGTCCCAAAATTTTAAAATGCAATTTTAACTTGTTTAAGTGTGTCAGATTTCAAATTTGATCCCGAAAGTGGATTCATAGTAGTCAAATTAGCTAGGGGGTCATTTTTGTACAATTTAGAGTATTTTGAAAAATTAGGTCAAAACCTATATAAGGGCCCAAAGGGTCATTTTCAAATCATTTGCACTTTTCTCTTTAGTGAAGAAGAGAGCTCTGAGGTGAAAACGGTGGTCCCCATGTCTTTTCATCATTTTGAGTGCTCCTGATGACATGGTCAGCCAGTGGACTATGAACCTCCAGTAATTAGTCGATAACCTTGCCCCACATTTAATTTTTGGTAGATGCACAGATTAGCATCAGTCCTAGAAATATTCATTAGCTACTTCTTGATGCCTGACAGAGGCTAGCATGGATTGGAGAGTGGCTGGGGCAATATGCTCCAAAGGATGTTGGATTCATAGAGAGATACGGATGGTGATAGTGCATGCTTGCACACATGTACCACAAGATGCATGCGATAGTATATCATGAGTAGAAGAGCATGGCTGTCAGGGTCTATGTTCTTTAGATCTGGGCATGGGAGAATTTTCCAGTTACATGGCCCATTTTTTAGGATGAGAGGCAACCTACAGAGCCTTATATTTGTAGGTATAGAGGCCAGCTTACCCAGGAAGCTCTGGATAAGATTGAGTAGTGGAGGGCCTATCTCTATTAAATGTAAGCATTCAAGGCACAAGAAGCCAGAATGACCAAAACATTTGTCCCTTTTAATGTAGCAAGTTAACATAAGAATCAAAGCACAAACACTAGGATGACCAAAATGTTTCTTGTGTGTAGACACACTAGACATGACAGCTCTTTCTTATGCTAAGTAATCAGTAAGTATTCTATCCATAATGACCCTTTCATTCATAACCACACATATAAATGTGGTTAGTATGCTTAAAGTGACTCGTATGTTCACTTAGCAGGATGAGTATTGATATTTACTATAGCATGAAGAGTTCACTCCAATAAGCAAGGAGAAGAACCAACCTTACTAATCTATCCATATAAAAAGAGTCAAGGTACACACAACCATCCATTATGAGGTGGAAGCTCTTATAGTGGACACCCCTCTAATATGGATGCTTCAGATTATTTGGAACTCAACCATAAATAGAAAGAAAAGAAAAGATCATGCCCCCAGTCCTTGCTTCTCTAGTTGAAAAGGACATCATTGAGTTGTTCAAAGAGACATGATAAAGCAAAAGAAAAAGAAACAAAGAAAATCGCATCATATCCCAAACAAATTCATTATTTTTGAGTTTAGTATTTTTGTGTTATAGGATTGATGTCAAGTGTCAATGTTTAAAACATGTATGAAAGAAACCTCTTCAATAGGAGGATGACAATAGACAAACACAATCAGGATGACTAGTGACTAAAGTCAAGAGGAATTTCTACCATGAGAGGAATTTCTAAGTGACATTAGCGATAGTAGACAGGTGTAGTTAGAGAAATTGGTGATTGACGTCAGAGATGTTCCATAAGAGGAGTCTCTAAGTGACACTAGTGATAGTAGGTAGACACAATTAGAACAACTGGTGACTATTGCAAAAGAGATTTTATGACATTGTAAGGTGTTGCCCCCGAGCTATGACAAGACTCAATCCATGGATACATGAGCAAAAGCAACAAACAAAAGTAGGAAAGAAACTGTACATAAGCCTGAAGATGTGCTGTAAGATATAGCATTAGGAACAAGAGGCGCTTGTTTACTAGGTTTTCACCTTCTTGGTAGATTTTTTTTTTGCTACCATGATGCTTGTTTGCCAGGTTTTCATCAAACACACTTTTTTTGTTTTTCAATTTTTTGTTTTTTTTAAAAAAATTTTGATTTATTTTTTTGGTATTACCAAGGTGCCTATTGCTGAGTTTTCACTAGGGTAATGATTTTTTCAAGACTTTTTGCAATTTTTAGATTTTTTTTAGGACATTTAGATATATACAAAGAGCTTCTAAAATCATATCAGCTATAGAACCACTTTAGGTGGGGAGTGTTGATAGGCTTCTTGAGCACCTCTCCCTCAGCTGTAGAGAGCTAATAAGCGCTAGATTTGTACACTACAGTAAGTATGTAAGGGTCAAGATAGTTGTGTTCAAACTTCCCCTTTTGGACCCTTTGTTGTTGATTCTTAGGATTTTTTCTTAGAACAAGATTGCTCGGCTAGAATTCATGTGGCTTAACTTTCTTATTGTAACTTCTGGACATACACTATTGATAAGCTTGAAGATAATCGCATGCCACTTGCCGATGTTCATCTAATAATATGAGCTCTTGAAGCTAATATATTCAATAATATTCATTAGTAATGAGACCCTTCATTGAGATTCTTAGAGTGGGGATCTCAACCTTGATTGGAAGCACAACATCCACTCCATAGACTAAAGCAAAGGGCATTGTACCTGTCAAAGTTCTAATAATTTTTCTATATGCCCATAAAGTAGGTTTAATCTAAAGGTGCTAGTCCCTTCTAGATTTACTAACTGTGTGATGAAAGATCTTAAGGATTGCCTTATTGGATTCCTCTACTTAGCCATTACCCTAGGGGTAATATATAGAAGACCAATGTTGCATGATTCTAAACTTTTTACATAACACCTTAAGGTCCTTATTTTTAAACTATCCTCCATTATTACTAATAATGGAGGAAGGTACACCATACTAACATATGATGTAATTCATGATGAACAGAGCTATCATTTTTCTATTTTCTATTGAGAGAGGGACCGCCTCAACCTAATTTGTGAAGTAGTTTGTAGCTATAATAATGAACTTATGTCCATTACAAGAAGATGGGTGGATTTGACCCACAAGATCAAAGGCCCATTGTTAGAATGGCTAGAGTGTAATAGATGAAATTAGCTCCCTAGCTAGAGCATGGATTAGATTCCCATGGAGTTGACATTGTTTATAGGACTTGGCATATTTGATTGCCTCTTGCTCCATATTCGGCTAATAGTAACCAACTCTAATAAGTTTACGAACTAGTGTCAAGCCATTTGAGTGATATCTGCAAATACTATCATGGATGTTGATTAATGCACATTTGGACTCTTCAAATTCTAGACACCTAAGGAGTGTTCTATTGAGACCTCTCCTAAACAAGTCATAAACAATAATGACATACTATGGAGCATTACGAATAAGGTGATGTTTTTCATTCTAGGTTAGACCATCTAGAATGGTTTAGTCATGTAAATAGGAGTATATGTGGTGTAGTGATATGAATCTTGTCCTACAATAGAATAGATCATCCTAAATTCAAGGGTATCATAGGTGGGTAGTGTAATATTTCCACCAGGAACTTGTGTTGAAGATCATTCTTTGGCATTTGTAGCAAAGAAGCAAGAGTAGCCATGGCAACAGCCACTATTTTGTCTACTCTAGGAATTTATTGAAAGTAATATGAGAAAAGTATTACTTCATGTCATCAACCATGCATTTGTAAGGGATCAATTTCTCATCCTTTTTTTGATATACATCATTGACCTAGTTGATTATGAGCTGAGAGCCCCCAAAAATGTTCAATTGATCTACTCTCCATTCTTCTACAATTTTCATGCCATTAATTAGAGCCTCATATTCTACAATGTTGTTGGTACAAGGAAATAGAATCTTGTATGCCTTATGTAGTGAATATCTCTATGGTGTAATGATTAGTAATCTAGCATCAGATCTCTATTATATGAAGGAACCATCAAAGAACATCACCCAAGTTTTTTGTGTGAGTGTCAAAATTGATTCATCAATAAAATCAATGTTTAGTGGGAGAAGACTTTGCATCAGTGTATCTGCTAGCTAATCAACAAATTGCTTGTCCCTTGATAGCCTTTCATTCAACATACTAGATGTCAAACTTTCTTAGTATCATGAACCACTTAGCCACTCTCCCTATTAGAGCTGCCTTACTGAGTAAGTACTTCAGTGGATCAATTTTAGCCACCAGTCATGTACTGTGAGCAAGCATGTAGTGTATCAGCTTTTGGGAATCAAAGATGATTTCCATGCAAGCTTTCTCAATGATACTATAATTCATCTCATAGGAGATTAGTGTGCAACTCAGATAGTAAAAAGCCACTTCCTTGTTATTGTGGTCTTCTTGAGCTAATAAGATACCCATAGTTGTCTCTATTGTTGAGATGTACAAAATTAGAGGCTTCCCATAGATAGGAGGCATCAAGATTTGTGGATTAGCAAGATATTGTTTTATTTATATCAAGCTTTATTCACAATCCTAACTCTAGTTAAATTTCACACCTTTATATAGAGTCTTGGTAAAAGGTTGTGATCTATCCACTAGCTATGAAATGAATCTACGGATAGATTGAAGTCTTCTCTATAAGCCTCTCATCTTACTCACATTACAAGGTGGAGGCATATCTATAATTTCTTGAACTTTCTCTGGATCCACCTCAATTCCTTTTCTAGACACAATGTATCCTAGTATTTTCCCTGATGTGATGCCAAATGTGCATTTCTTGCGATTAAGCCTTAGACTGAATTTTTCCATGCAATCTAGGATAGGTTCCAAATATTGAAGGTGAGTAGTGTATTTTGCACTCTTGACGAAGGTATAATCCATGCAGTCCTCCATGGTCTTATGCATCATATCATGGAAAATTGTAGTGACTACTCTCTGATATGTAGCACCAAAATTTTTCAAGCCAAATGGCATCATGTTCCAACAGAAGATTCCCCATGCATAAGTAAAACCAGCCTTTTCCTAATATTCTAGTGCAATTTTGATCTGATTATAACCAAAAAATATGTCCATGAGTGAGTACATATCATATCCTAATATCATGTAAACTATCATATCAATGTTAGGAAGTCAAAAATAATCCTTAGAATATGCTAAGTTTAGATTGTGAAAGTTAGTACAAAATTTGATAGATTTTTCATGCTTGGAGATGGGAACAATGTTTGATATCCATTTAGAATAATCAATAGCACATATGAAACTAGCCTTTAGAAGCTTTTCCAATTCAGCTTTGACAAGCAATGCAACATGGGGATGCATTTTCTTAAGTTTTTGTTTGACTGGTTTAACGCCTAGTGTGATAGATAGGAGATGCATAATGAGGTTAGGATCTAACCTTGGCATGTCTAAATATGTCCACATAAAGTTTATCTTTTTCTCTTTAAAGAAAGCAATGAACTCCTTTTTTTCCTCTAGAGATAGTGACTATGCAAAATGTATCATTTGAGGATGTTCTTCCATTCCCAAGTTGATTGGTTATGTTGGCTCTATCAGCATTGATGATCTTTCTTGAAAATGACTTGGAAGTGCATCAAATATCTCATTCGTAGGTGCCTCATAAGGTTTTCACCCTTGGATACATTTTTTATTTTTACTTTTAAAGGTTCTGACACTACCATGATGTGGTTTTCACCATCAGACCTTCTTCTTTTTTTTTTTATTGTGTGACTTAGATGTTTGATGTTAGCTTCAGTCATATTAACACTTTGTTCATTGGTGGAAGACATTACTAGTTCAATAGTGTTTAAGTAGCAAGAAAGAGCATAGTCATTCTGGAATGTAGGGACTTCACTAGATATATTATAAATCTAGTCTATAAGCTTGGGATATCTGATTGAAAGAGTAGTGGTAGGTTCGACTATGTTCATGGTATAATCATTAAATGCTCTGACAAGCAATTCAAGACCTAGAGTAGCTTCATCGATAGGCATGTTTGAATGCATTTGAGTACTAACATCATCAAATGAAGACTCAAGGACACTAGTTGGATTGGCCTTGTCTGACCTAACCATAGACATTTCACCTACTTCAAGTTGGTTTTCATAGACATGAACTTGATCTAGGTCTTTATATGTAGTTGCTTTTGAGAGAGAGTCAAATTCATATTCCTTAGAATTAGTGCTACATGGCAATAGACTATAGAATTCTCCCATAGTGATAGGGACATACTCTCCTTCATCATCTAGATTTTTACATAGGTACTCAATGCATAAAGCTTGACTAGACTCTCCCTATTCCAAATGAGTATGATGTGAATCAGTAGTGCCTTCAGAAGAATCACTAGTACCATCCATAGTGCTAACACATGGCACAAAGTCATCAAGTTTAGACAAGAATTTAGCAAGATCATGAGGAATAGGATAAAGATAGGGATCCTCATCATTAATATTATCTTCTTGATCATCAGACTCATCTTGTGACTCATTTTTAGATGAACTCTCAGGTTCTAGTATGAATTTGTTAATCCCTAAATGGAAGGGTATCTTCGTAAAGCCTAGACCAAATGTATCTCTATTTCTTTAAGCTATTGCTTTAACATGATCAATTAGACCATTATTGTTGCATCCAATAGGACCAATTCCCTTATAGCCAAAGTGTTTCATGAGTCTAAGACCAGGGGCATATTTCTTAGGAGTGATCTCACGAGTCTATTTCATCAGGTCAGTCGGAGTCTCCTCTTTGTAAAGCCATGCAGCAATGGGCTCTATTTTCACTTTCATCCTCTAGGGAGACTATATCCTTAACAAAAGTACCATTATACTTGGTTTGAGGTGTGAAAACATATGACCTCTTCATTTTAGATGGTCTCCCATAATGACGAGGAGACTCAGGAAGAGATGTCAACGACAACACTAGTTCTATGTGGCATTCACCTATTCCAGTTTCTTTTAGCTAGAGTGACTATTCAATTTGCTTTAGCTTGTCATCATGATAATCAAAAGATTCCCTATTAGTAGGTACAAAGTTTTCAACAACTTTTAACATTTTACAAGTATAGCTAGTACTTACAGAGATAGTTACTTTGGATCCATGAAATGGGAATTTCACGCATTGATGATAAGAAGATGGTATAGCATGCATCTCATGTATCCATGGTCTTCCTAGTAGAATATTTTAAGTCAATGGAATATCAAGGACTTGAAAAGTGACATCCATTTATATAGGACCAATGTAGAGAGGCAACACCACAAGACCTAGAGACTTTCACTCGACTTCATCATATGCTTTAATAGTGATCTTGTGATGAGGATGAATAGACTCCTCAGAATAGTCTAATTGCCTAAGCAGAGCAATAGAGATAATGTTTAATCTAGCTCCATTATCGATGAGCACTTGATGGACATGTTTCTAATGTATCATGACCTTAATGTGTAGAGGTTGATTGTGCGAGCAACTTAGTGAATTGTCATCCTCCTCAGAGGACATATAGTAAGGTGAAGTAAAATTACCTGCCATAGATTGGAACCACTCAAGATCAAGATCTTGAGGGACATTTTCCTTAGTAAGGGTTTTATCAAGAATCTACCTATGAGGAGGAAAGATTTTAAGTAGCTCAAAGATCATGATTTGAGCATTAGTTTGTTGCAACTAATCAAGAATGCTATAGCTGGTAGCCATTGAATTTTTTGCAAGTTTTGCACCTTTGCAAAATGGATCAACAAGGGTTTTATCTTTGTGTTGTTCAAGATCAGGAGCAAAAGGTGCAGGGCCTTTGAGTACCAACTTGGCATGAGAACATGTAATAGTGTTTGCACAAGATTGCAAAGATTCATTGTCAAATGTGTGGGAAGTAGGGCCTCTTAAGACAAATGGTGTCTTGGGTTTATTGCTATCTTGCTTGTCCTTGATGGCAATAACCTCACAATACTCAAAATCCATAGGTTCAACCATGTTTATCACATTATCGTCATTAGAGTACATATAGTTGACCTTGTTGTTAGGTTTTGGTTTTCAGCTCACTCCTTTTTTGTAAGATGGGAAGGTCTCCTTGAAAGCCCTGTGATCTGAGTTCTTGTTATGTCCATGCAACACAATGTCACCATCGTCAATCAAGTCTTGGACTTTGTGATGCAAGTTTATGTAGTTGCTTGTTTATGACCCTTGTTTTGGTGGTATTCACAGAATGTAGTTTCATTCCACCATGGTGGTCATGGTTGCAAATAATAAGGGTGAGAATTGTCCAATGAAGAAATGAGCTTGTTTTGTAGCAAGGTCTTATAGACCACATCCAAAGGTTTACCAAGAGGTGTATACTCTCATTTTGGGCATGAGATCCAAGAGTTCCTTGGTTTGTTTCCAAATGTCTTATTGTCAAAAGGAGACTTCTCAACATTCTTGGCTACTTTGAGATTATCCATGAGATTAAAGGTTGCCTTAGGAAGTTTAGGAGTAATGTTGTCAACAACCCTATCATGTACAACCTCTTGGTTCTTGTTCACATACTCAAGTTTGTCCTTGTTAGAGGTGGACCTTGTTGTGTCCTTTTGAAGCATAATTTCACCCTTATTGACCATGAATTCCCCTATGTAGATAGCATGTATGACCATGTCTTTGAAGGTGTGATGACCTTGAAGTTGGACTCTATACCCAAAATCAAGTAGGAGATTATTAGTGAAGATGTCAAGCTTTAATGTTTCAGGAATCTGTTGTGAATATTTAGTATAAATTTGTCTCCATCTCTAAAGGAATGTGAGGAAAATTTCCCTGACTCTCTATTTAAGATTACATAAATCTCAAATGTTAACAAGGTGTTAAATGTTGTGAGAATACTGTTGGACAAACAAGTTGTATATTTCACCAAATGTTTTGATACTAGGAGTCAAGTGTGAAAACCACTCCATAGCCTAACCACCTAGACTTCTTGGGAATAGATGCATGAGATATGTCTGATTATGCATAAATTCCATAGACAAGGCCTCAAATTCTTGCAAATGATCATTGGAATCAGTAGTTCAAAAGTATTTGTCATACTTAGGTAACCCTACTCCTCTTGGAAAAGGAGGCATGTCTATACTCTTGTCAAATGGGAATGGACAAAGAGCCTCTAAGATGTATGCTTTTGCAGCTGTGTCTTTATCACGCATTATTTGGACTAGTTGGTCTTGCATGATTTTCAATTGTTTTTGGAGTTTGGAAGTTTTAGTTTCCTCTTCAGGTGTGATGATAGCTTCCACATTAAAATGATGAGGTAGCTTAGCTCCCTCTTAGAAAAGTTTGAGAAAATATTTTTCTTTCTCTTCATTAAGCATGATTTCCATGACCTTTTGGAAGTTTTTTTCTTTATGACACTTTTCTATGTGTTCAAGAAGTAATTCTACCTCTTCCTCATCTTCATAAGTGAAAGGGTCTTTTTGTTTCTCATTTCTAGTTTGGTTTTGGTTTCTACTATGTTCATCATGTTTAGGTTCATGATCAGCCATTGTAGGAATGTGTTTGGTTTCAGTATGCTTTAATTGGAAAGGTCCTTTCAAAAAGAATTCAAATACATTGTTTGGAGATGTAGGACCTTGTAATGCCTTGCCAAGGGACCCAAAAGGAATGACCTAAAGTTTTACTAAGTTTGCCAACAAATTTTTTTTTTTGAAACAAGAAAGATAAACCATACACATCAAACACATAGTAGTGGAAGCAACAATATACAATCAACTAAAATAATACATAATAGGTTACATTCCTTAAGGATCCCAAGATGTTGAATCACATATAAATCTAATCTAATACTAAGTCTAACAACTACCACATCCACATGAAAGAATAATTAGAAAGTCCAAAGTCCATAATATACATTTGTTCCAAATGCCTCTTGGCAAATGAAATTTGGAATGCTCAATCATCAACTATACATGTCATAGGGTATGAAAGGCTAAAAGAATTTACATATGCAAAAATAGAAATACATCATCCTCTTTGGATCCATGATACAAAGTACAATACAATTAAATGAAACCATCCATCATAAAAGATATAAACATCCAACATGAAATACAACTACCCATCATAAAAAAACATCTAACTAAGTGCATAGTTCCTCCCAACTGTCAATAGCACATTAGACCACCATGGGCCCTAGCCATCCCCCACGGGTAGCATCCCAAGTCACTGATAAGATCATTGATACTATAGTAATAGGGACATCACTACTAAACATAATCATAAGGAAATCTAACATACAAGAATACAACATAAGATGATCCTACAAGAAAATAACATCACCTATCACATGCTAATCATCAATATGAGAAAATGTATCGGTAAATAATATCACCTAATCATGATAAACAAGCATCCCAAGAAGCTCCAGCCATGATGACTATGAATAGATCTCAATGGTAAGAGTAAAAAGCACTACCACCTGACTACATGAAACTTAAATGGCCCATTCCCATCGCACTGAAGGGATAGTCTCAAGTCCCAAATAGGATATCAAATCACATAACACAAATACTCTCTAAGTTCAAGAAATCCTAAAACTATTCTAACTCAAAGGTTCTAATGAAGATTGACATCTAATTCTCAAAGGCACACAAGACACATAGGAAACGTACTATGTAAGCAAGCAAGTGTCATCATATGAATCACATAGAAGTTACCCTGGCAGTTTCTAGGGGACTCCAAGGTCCCTAGTGATTCCTATGCAGCCACTAGTATCCTCTCATACTAATGAGGCATACTATAGAATGCAAGGTCACAACCAAACATTCTCTCTACTCCCATCTTAGTCTATACTAGCACTCAAGGCATGGGCGAGAACATACAATTATCTTATTAGGTTCATTTTAATCCCCATTTAGTGTAATTTTTTCACTTATTAAAACAACTTACAATGAGTTACCCCGGTAGCCACTTAGGGCCTTGGCCCCCATTGCAAGCCACTTCTGGACACTACAAGTAGATAACCTACCCTAGGCTCATAAAATCACAAAGCAATAATCGTATAAAAATCACCTTAGTCCTATACAAGCAACTAGAAAGCATCATAAAGATAATCATAATAATCACACCAGTTCTCCACAAGCAACTAGAAAGCATCAAAAGATAATCCACAATATTTACATCAGTTCTCCATGAGCAACTAAAAGCCATCAAATAATAAACCACAATATCCATTAGTTCTCAATGAGAAACCCAATAGTATCCCAAAATAATATTGATCAAAGACTCCAAAATGGTCAAGTCAAACATGACATCATCAAGAACATAGCAAACACTTCAGTCCTCTCAAAGTGACTGGAAAGAAAATCAAATATAACTAATCGATGACTCAAAAATGGTTAAGTTAGGTATCTCATAAACATACACCTCAGCTTCACACAAGAAGACTAGAAAGCAATAACAATAATAAATACAAACATGTCATAGAGCATACTTAATCACATTACCATGGTTGGGTTAAATAGATCGAGATCAACCAACATAGCATCACAATCACACAACCCCCAAGCCTCTGGTAACAACCTAAATTGGTCAACATCTAACCAACCCCAAAACCCCCAAAACATAGATAGTACATAGAAAATAGAATAGTCACCTAGTTTAGTTTGGTTTAAAAGCACATAGTTTTGAGTTAAACAATAAGGTTTCAATTTCTAGTGATTGGGTTTAAGTAAATAGTCTTATAGTTTACATAGATAAGTTATATAGTAGGATTTAAGTTCCAGTTTCAAATATGTTTCAAGTAATAAGTTTTCGCAATTAACCCATTCTTACTTTAAATAATTTGCAAAGTTACCCCTATTTGATTTAGGTCAATTTCCTAAAATGATCTAGAGGCAAGTTATTTATTTAACTTATTAAGATAAGTGATTCCAATCTGAACAATAATATTTAAAAAATTAATCTACATTTTTTGTTTAACTTTATTCATCATTAATTAAATTTAATTAAACTAATTTTAATTAAATTAATTAATAATTAATTGACTAAACACTTATATTAATATTTCATTAATTATTAATTTATTAATATTTAATAAAACTATTGATAAATTAATAATTACAAATAACTATTTTTAAATATATTTAATAACTATATCATAATTATTTATTAAAATCAATGAATAAAATTTTAGTTAACAAATACTATTTAAAAATTAATAAATAACATTACTTAAAAATTAAATAAATTTAAATTTAATAAATAAAACTAAATTTTGATTTTTTTAAAGAAAATATATAAATGTGCAAATAAAAAGCCGATGACCTTCCCTAAAAGGGTCGGTCACAACGTACCCTACTGCTATAGTCTGCGACAATAGTCGCATGCGATCCGATGCAAGTAGGTGGGGGTAAGATTTTTTATTTTTTAACTTAAAACATTAAAACAACTTCCACCCCCCAGGCAAGAGCCTACAACACAATGGTAAATTGTGAGCCTCTTATCAAAGAGGTCTTGGGTTTGAATCTACCCGTGCTTAATAAAATAATAATTAATAATAATACATGATAACCAATCTTGGCTTCGGCATCTTACTGATAAAAAAAAAAAACAATTTCCACACCCCCACCCCCCACCCCCCCAAAATGTGTAAAAAGATATATATCATTTTATTTTATTGTTTTAAATTTTATTTTTTATAAAATTCATTCCCAAAACAATTTCCCTTTTATGAATAATCTCATATACATGCATACATGCATACATACATATACATATACATATACATATACATATACACATACATACACATACATACGTACATACATACACATACATACGTACATACATACATACATACATACATACATACATACATACATACATACATACATACATACATACATACATACATACATACATACATACATACATACATACATACATACATACATACATACATATATATATATATATATATATATATATATATATATATATATAATTTGCAATTATAGTCTGATAGAGGGAACACTATCAACTATTCGAATTTTCAATCTAAGATTTTCATTTTCAAAATCAAACCCTCTCAAATTTAATTTTTCAATTCCATTTTAATTCAAACCCAAATCCCAATTTAATTCTAATTTCTTTCAGTTGTAGAACGAGGTTTCCTAAATAGCTTTTCAATCTAGATTTATAAATGAAATCAAATAGAAAAATATTCAAAACAAAGGGTGACAAGATTCATGCAACAAGAAACAATTTTCTTACAAGCACAAAGTAGATAGAACATATTGAATTTCATAAATCATTTAGTGGTGAAAACACAAGACCATGCCTGAGCCTGATGCTAATGCACAACCACCCAAAAATTGTGAGAGAATTTTCTTCTATCCAAAAATCTCTCTAAAACTTTCCCAAAAATTTCCTTCCAAAATTTGCTTCCAAAATTCGTGTCCAAAATTTGTCCCCCTTGAAAATAAACCCCCAATTGGTGATAAGGAGTTCTCTCCCCAAATTGGGGCACTAATTGTGCATTCACCCAAGAGGACTCCTTGGTCACAAGACTTCAACTCCTATTAACTTTTCTTAATCTTTCCTTTATCTTTTCCATGCACATCAAATGAATTATTAAATAACTCTATTTAATTTCCACTTGACTTGTTTTTTTTTTTAAATTAATTTATTAAATTTTAAACTCATGCGCACATAATGCAGCTCTTATTAAATTCACTTGTTTATCTTTTAAATCAATTTCTTATATTTTCATCTCATGCATACATCATGCAAACTTAAAACTTTTAACAAATTAATATATTTTCACTTTTTAATTTATTTTCAAAACTTAATTGATAAAATATTTATTAACTTAAATAATAATAGTATTTAGCATTTATTCAAAAATAAACTCTAAATATATTATTACTAAATTAATTAAATATTATCACATTCTAAAATTATCCTTATCACTTTTGTTTTCAATTTTTAATTATTTTTATTTAATTAATTTCTCAATTAATTAAATATAATTAAATATTAGAATATCACAATAATTTTTTATTAAATTAAACCATTAATTTAATCTTTTTAATTAGACTTAATTAATAGAAAATACACCAACGACTCATAAAGAAACATACGAAAACCCATCATAGAAAAATAAGTACAAAATCAAACTAAAGGGTTAAAATCATGAATTAACATCATCTAAAGCATTTAGAGGGTACACGACTTAGATACTTGTCCTAATTATCAATTAGGACAAATGGCTTAAAGGTTTAGGATTTGGACTCAAGAATTTATCTCCCCTCTCTTACCATTGAGATAATGTGATAGGGTACACTCATCCTGGAAATTCAGGGAAGTTGATACCCGGTACCTGCAACCTGCATAAAATCTATGCATGTACAAACAAAATATATACTAAGCTAAATAGATGATGATAGGAAGTGGTGCATCGTGTAGATCTCGACTAGCAGGTGACTACGACTCCCTTCCTTAACTACATCAGAAATGCCATACATAAAGAAAACAAACACGCATACCATACATATGTAGTATGGGGTAAGTATCCATAAGAAAACACATATGATAAACCATCTAACTAATCCTAATTAATAACTAAAAACAATGTAATAATCTTAAAACAATGCCACTAATCATAAGCATAAAACTAGCCTAAAAGAGTTAGGCAATGATAACATAAATATGAACTAGGGGTAGGCACTACAAAACTTTGCTAGTTTGAGGATCCTCTTGATACAAAGGGTTCCTGGTTTTTTGTAAGCTTATAGAGAACATTCTCTAGACCTAGAGTGATCTAACAAGTAAAGGAGATCGTAAAGAGTCCTCACTAGACAAATTGGATGTAGACCGTGTACAACCTAGAAGGTGACCTTTGCCGTAGTTATGACCCCTAGCTCTACCTCATCTAATTCTAAGGGGATAAAACATGTTTCCACTTCTTGTTTCCATAGTCATAGATAAGGACAAGAAGCAAAAACCTCGAAAAGAACCACACTAAAATGTAGTCTCAAAAAGAAAGAAAAGGGTGTTGTATACTAAGGTATGAGTAGTCTGAGTAAGGGCTAGAATAGTCGAAGATTATGACTATTGTGACATAAATCATAACAAGCACTAAAGGACAAGAACAAGATAACTAAAGGACAAGAATAGTTGAAGTGTAGATTACAAGTCATTAGCCAAGCAGGATGCTACTGTTTGGGACTGTTTATAGATAGAAAAAGAGGTAAAAAGTTGTAGGTATAGACCAAACTTAGAGCATAGATAGCTCTGATAGACCATATTAACAATTTCAATTCAAGATCCCATGCAACGATTCTCTGGGAACCATGTGAGGAAGTACCAAGAAACAAGTGAAGACTTATAACAGCAATTTTGAACCTAGAATCTTCTGCGAGGAGTTACATAGAACCGTGTGAGGAAGTGCTACATTGACGAGTGAAACAAGATTCTGAAAAAAGAACAAAGTTGTAAGATCTCGTACAAAGATTTACATTGGGATGCATGAAGACTTTCACAGGGTCATGTGAAGAAATGCCTACTAGCGTGAAGAGACACAGAGTCAAAAGGAACTCACACAAAATCTAGCAAAATTGGGAGCAAAAATAGAGACCAGACTAAATACTAAAATTGGAGTTTGAAGAGACTTTGAAGGTTTCAAATTGTTTTGGACATATTGTTGGTTGATTTGATAAATTTTAGATAGATAGCGAGATTGGTTTTTTAGTTTTTTAACAAAATTTGGTTTTGAACAAGACAAGTATTTTCAAAGAGACACAGGAAGCAAGTAGTAGTCAAATACAATCCAACCGAGGACAAGGCAACTTGGAGGGATGGGGGGGTCTTGACTTTCAATTTTTTTAGATAGGTTTGGACATGTTTAAGACTTAATAACAAACATGCTTTATCCATAAAACCAAAAATGGTAGAGAAGGAAAACAATTTGTCCCACAACTAATGCACATGCGTGCACCTCACATAACTGTGTCACCCCACTAGAGGGTGCTTGTATTTTTGGTGTATTTAAAGGGCTCAATAACATATACATTAAATAAATACCAGTGTAGTAGGGGTCAAGTGCATATACCACATTCCAATGCCCAGTAGCATGCCTATGGTGAGTTCTAAAAGAGAGATTCTTCCCCCTCCTTGCACAAAGATTATGTCCCCTTTCAGAGGTGAATCGGGTAGCAAATAACTAAAGGTATTTACTTGGCTTCCCTTCATATTAATCCCCAGTGACTCTACAAGTAGATTTGAGACCAGCAGCTCACATCAACATCTAAAAGTACACACACTTGACTAGAAAGATTGGGGCCAGTGCCAACCAATGCAATAGATAGAGCCTCTTCTTCATATGTGATATCAGGAATGAAGAAGAAGAAATTAATACAGCTTTGGAGTCTTTCCCTCTACAAAGCTTCTTTATTATAGTGAGTTGGAATCTCTAGCAAAAAGAATGTGCTCACTTGGGTCATTCTTGGAGGTTGGATTGCTCTAGTAGGCCCTCTAAAGGTTGACTCAGACTGGTGGTCTAGATCTAAGGGTACAAGTTTTTGATTTCCCTCAAGGGGAAAGAGCATACTCCTCTACCTTATCACCTCACCCAAACATGCAAAACATGCTAATCACTAAGTTAGATTAATTGATCTAAACTTATCCCTTCCTCAAGATTTTGATTCCCTAAAAGGAAATCATCATCCCTTCATAGAAGAGGACTCGCACTAGAGAACCACTAACTTGCTTGCTTCCCTTAGATGTCATCTTTCAGAGGCTTCTAGGTTTCTAATTTACCCTTTTTCATGAACTCTAAGTGATAAAGAACATAGTCCCCTATTCCCATATCTTGCACCCTATGAAGTTCACAAGCCCTATTAATGCTTAATGTAGAAAGTAGGAAAAAGACACAACATTTTATGTAGGTTTAAAATTGATCTTCAACATTGGTATCTTTGACAGCGTCCTGCAAACACATAGCTAGTTCATGTTTGAAATTTTTGTATATAAGAAATCTTCATCAATTGTCTTACAAACTATAGTTATGCTGCAAAAAAATTAGAAATCTGGAAGGAAGCTTCAAAGAAAATGCATTAGTCAACTAAAATGATAAACAAAATTTTGGAAAATTTGTATACACATGTTGATACAAGATTTTGTGTGAACTCTTGCATTGACCTGCATGAGAAAATGAGGTGTCACACAAGAAACCATGTAATTAGACACTTTTTCATGTGAGGAAGTACTAAGAAATAGGAAAATCCCTCAAATCTTCATGTGAAAATGATATTTTCCACATGAAAATCTAGAAATTTATAGGTATAGCTATGACAGAATCATTAAAATGTCAAAAAATAAAGTAGATGAGGCCAAAAAGAATTAATTTTCTCAGCCCCACGGTGGGTGCCAGAAATGTATATGTGAAATTGGAGGCCTCTGATCCTCACATACACTTCAACATAGTCCTTACCTACAAGATCATCCCAGAATAAACATTGAATCACTTATCTGAGAGGTATGACAAAATGACCTATTGCCTTCTAACTAGAAGGATTTTGCCTTACTCTTAGACCAAGAAGCGGGCAACCAGACCTTTTAGTATAAAGGATTTTATGTAGTTGTATTATCATGTAATTAATCTAAATGAGAGATGCAAGTATTAATCTAGAAATAAGAAAAAACATTTAATCTATATGTATACATTGTATTAAACTATATGATATTGATGCTAAGCAAGAAAAGCTATGATAATATAAAACAAGTGAGTATGCAATTCGAAAAAAATTTGATACATTTCAAATTCTCTCCTTAATGAGGAATTAGAAGCTCCTTATATAGAATTCCTAAAATCAATCAACAGTTGAGATAAACTCATATCAACGGTCAAGATTGAAGATAAGATCCAGTCAAGATGGAAAATTCCCAGTATATGTGAGGTTAACTAACTTAGATCCTGAGTGTGATGAAGAGTTAACTAAAATTCGTCTAATTGTGTGAATAAGTGGATTAAGCCAATTCCAATTTGAGAGATAGATCACTTGGAATTCCAATTCTTGAATTGAAGAGAAGATTTTAGAAAGTTATTTAATTTAATAAAATGAGATATGACCTCATAAAAGCATATTTTAATTAACTAAATAATCACATTCAATAATTAAAATGGAGGCATTATTAAATTAAATAAATTTAATCCCTTGGTACATTAGCCTTAGAAGATAATTTAATTTAATTAAAGTATAAGCACTTTATATTAATTAAATCTAATTAATAGGTTTAATGCAGCTAATCCAAGTCAACACTTTAGGAATTAAATAAGTAATGTGATTAATGCAAATTAGGGTTTTCTGCATTTGACAATTAAGTCAACTAGCAAAAATTAGAATAAGAATTAATTAGTAAAATAAGACTTTAGGGTTGATCAAAATAGACTAGAATTGGTTGTCATGGAAATGAGCCAATTTTGTGGTATTACCGGATGAGTCATTGAGACTCAGGTGACAATCTTTGTTGCAAAGAACTTTTCATCTCAAAACATAATTTTCTAGAGAAAACATCATGAACCATTCTAAAATCATCTAAGACTTTATCCTTATGTAACAATAGGCAATAACTATATATGGTGATATCCTCGGTCCAATTTCATGTGGCAAATGTTGCAAATCCTAAGTGGCAGCTAACATGAACATTAAATAAGACAACATGAAGAAATCATTTTTCATATGTAAAGCACCTTTCAACTGATCTCTGAGAGAGCTAGCTATTAATTCTAAGAAGTTCATCTAGTTTTCAAAAATAAAGACACCAAGGGAACCACAAATTTTGTGTAAAAGAACCATTATGTCTTGAACCTAAGTAGTTATTAGGCTTTTCTTCAAATTTTTAGGTAACTTCAAACCACCCTTATAGAAAGATTCAGTCCAACTTTTTGCTATGAAATTCTTATAATCACTTGCCTTCTCAAAAAACCTAGCCCCAAACAAGGCCAAGGTAAGGTCAGCAAATTGTTGCTCTTCCAGGTGAAACAAGCTAGATGCAGTCTCTCTATTGACATTTAACAAAACACATCCATCTTTAGTCAATATATTTCTTTTAGACACATTATACATATGTATGCACTTCTAAATTAACTTTGGGCAAGGATAAGATGGAGGGAAAGTGGAAGCCATGAGCAAGTTTGTGTCTAACACTTTAGTGGAAAAAGGTTGGGCCAATCCTTCACACAATATTTCTTGAATGCCTCCCAAATCAACCCCTAGCAAGTCTGTATTAGCTATTATGGGGGACCTACATTGTAGGCTATGAGAGTTTCCAAATAGGTGCAGTGTAGACTTCATGATTTTAGGAGCTTTAATTTGAATGCAAAAGCAAGGGAAAAACCACAAATATGATTCACTCCATAGGTAGAAGCAAAATAACCAAAAGATAGAAGGATTACCTAGAGAATGACGACCATTTCAATTATGAAAGAAGGCAGGTTTTCTCTATTTTTTCTTCCTGCAACTACTTTTTTTGAGCAAGAAAATAAATTTAATGTCTTTCTTTTTAAATGAGGAAACCTTCTTTTAGATGCATTTTGAAAAGGAGGAAATGATAATTAATTGCATAAAGGATGGAAGTAATTTTGGCATGCTATGAAGGAAATATGATAGGGTAGAATAGGTATTGGCATTAAATTAGGAGGCAAATACTCTAAATGATTACCCCTCTTTACACATGCCAAATCTTTGTTTCTACACCTTTAAATCAAAACTCCAGTACGACCATTAATGAAAAATTTATGTCAACCTTTAATTATATGTACTCACTTTTTAGATCATGGCATCACCTACAACCATGTTAATCATGATGAGGCAACCAACTAATGTGTTTCTCATGTGACACATGTGTGTGCGACATGTCAAGTGGATCCTCTAAGGAAAATTGCTTAGTGGAACAAACAAAACATTGAACCTATAAACTAGTTCCTTTGGTACAAAAGGTTTAACATGGATGAGTGTTGATACAAGGGGTACAAAAGGTTCAAGGATTACAAGGGAACATGTCTATTATACCAAGAAATCTCCCAAACTATAACAACATGGTGTTTTGAAATGAATCACTTTCCATTAAAGTTGGCTAAAGAGGAGGACTTGGTCAACAATTTAGCTTGAGGGAAGGATTGATCAAAAATAAAGTTGAGTAAATATGAAAATGTTAGTACAACTTAATTTTCAAGTTTGACGATTGCCAGAACCTATGGTTCAAACTAAAAATGTGAAAACAAGAGTGAACCAAGAATAAAGAGTAAATATGGTGACTCCAAAAAACATGAACTAACACATTCCATTGGAAACTCATCTAAAATGGTGTTTCTCAACACTCACTCCCTCCTTGACATTGAGTGTTTCTCAAAAAAAATTAAATATCTTACCTACAATCTAGGATGATACAATATTTCTCACTATCAGATATAAGTCTTAAAGAAATAGCCACATGACTTACACACATGCACTAAACATTAAACTCACTGAGACATGAAAAACTTTATTTTATTTGTGTTTTTTCTATGACAATTTCTTTGTTAAGTGTTCCCTCCCTAATAGTCTTTTGAGGATGTCATGGACTAGAAGATTGGGGGCATGGGGCATGTTTTACTTTTTCCTACTTATGGGTATACTTTGTTAGTCTGAGGTGTTAAGAGCCTATGTGCTTGTCCTACTTGACACTTTGGGCCTACAATGTATCATCCTTGTCCTACAATGTATCATCCTTGTCTATTTTTTGTAAGACCACACTCGAGGATCATCCTAGCATTTATACCTTGGTATGGGTGTAATCTTTCCCTACTAAAATTATGGAATCTAACTATATTAGTTATCTTGACCTAGATGTCTTTAATAATTGGGTTGGATTCCCACATACCTATTTGATATAGATCATATTCATATCCTCATAGTTATAATAGTGAGCATTGTATGATCTTCCAATGTCCCTAATAATGCTCAATGATTAAATTGGAGTCTAAAAGTTATATGTCCCTTGCAAGTAAACCACTTTTCATACTAGTTTGTATTGTAAGATCATTCTAGCTTAGTCCTACATTTTACATATGGAGAGATCTCTATCTTCATCTTTTATAGGCATGTCAACTAACTATGTTCATTCCTTCTCATTTCTTCATCTTGATCATGTCCGTCATTCCTTGTCAATCACATCAACTCTCTTCTTCTATACCTATTATCACAAGGTGATAATCTCATCATCAAATATAATCTATCCAAGTATCAAATTTTTAAAACATGAGTTGACATCATACACATGAGAGCTAAAACAACTATGAGAGAGATCTATGAGCATATAAACATGGACACAAAAACTAAGCATACATAAACATGAGCATGAGCATATATGAGAAATATCATATGGAATATTAAAAAAAGTGTTGAAACATCCATATACAACCATCACATGAGCATAAGATGAGACAAGTACATAATGAAATCAATTGAATCTAGTATCTCATATATATTTCAAAGTAAATCAAGAGTACATGTACCTATGAGATCCAAAATCTAGATAACTATCTCAAAATACATATATACATAAAAATGTGTCACAAGGACATCAACCTAGACCTAGTCCTAGACCTAAGATTGACTCTCACCCTCCTAGGCTAGCAGTGGGTGTGGTGGAGGAGCTTGTCTCCTATCTGGTAGTTGTACCACACCCTTTGATCTCCCTTCTTGCTTTGAATAATTTGGAAGCTCCTATCCTAGTGGCACCACACCCATGCATATGACAAAGTAGTAAGCTACTTCACACCATGATGCTCCTCTTCTCACCTTGCTACATCCCTCTCCCTACAAAACTCCTCATTGCACACACACTCATCAATGAGCAACTAGTCTCGTACAACATTTTTCATATGTGTTTCCTATGCCTCAAGTGCTTGAATTTGAGCATCCCTAGCACCCCCTCCATGTCCCCCCCATAGATTTCAACTGTCAAGTCTCTTCCCTCTCTAAAATCTATCTCATCAACCACTTTTCCTCCTTGGGCTCATCCTCCTCATCTCCCTCCTCCTCCTCCTTTGTCATAGCCTAGTTCTATGACCATGTCTATCTCCCTATTGCCCCCAAGAGTTGATACCAACCTCCATCTTCCTGAGACCTCTACTACCACCACCTCCTCTATCTCCACCATCCCCTCCCTATCTTGATGCCTCTAGTAATGCATTTGGTCAAATAAATTGAGGAAATATGTGTCTCTGCATCTCATATAGATAGGATATCTCCACTCCCACATCTACAAGATCAAGACAATAATCCCAGGGCTCTCATTATAATGTTGTTGTATCTCTCAAGGATTTCTAGTAGTCTAGCATAGGAAACCATCCATAATCCTCCTAACTCCTAAAGTGGGCATATGTAGTATTCTCTATGGATATAATCTATTACTACTCAAACTATCTCTACACTCTACTAATAACAAAATGCTCAATAATATCCTAGTATCTCCTAATGAGTGGTCTTTTGTAGCACATATACTCCATCTCCCATTCATCAAACCATCTCATGCACTTCCTATATGGCCTCCATACAAATGATGTTAGCTCATCAAAAAGTCACCTATAGTAGGTAACATCTATATTATGAGTCTGTGGGATAAAGCTAGTATATCTATCGATGTAGAAATACCTCCACTCCCTAGGTTGTACCCACGGTCACACTATCATGGTCCCACACACAAATCTAGGTCAAAAGTGTACCACAAGCCCATGTCCACCCTTCTTGATATACTATCAAATAGAGCTCATGGTACATGTTGACTAGGATCATGGATCCACATGCCATTTTCTAGGGTTATCTCATCAAATCTACCACTAATTGACCCCAACCCAAAGGGAAGCCCTTTTGGCTCATGTCTATGGCCAAGGTCTAGGCTACCAATGAACATACAAGGTAGGTTATGGGATATTGATCCCTATACTCATCTATTAGTCTCTCCCAGCTAAGATGGCAGTCTAGTATGGTAACATCCTCAACTAATTATTGTACTACTAACCTCCCCTTTGTTGAGGTCTAATTGTAATAAAACTATGACACACATGCCCTTATGTTAGTGCACCTCATATAGAAATAAAAAACAAAAAGCAAAAATCTCAAGACATATCTATCACACTCATCAAATCACCATGGTATGGTACACGAAGGATGTAATAGACATCCTCGAGAGTGACTATGACCTCACTAGTGGGCAAATGAAAGATATTTTTCTCACTTTTCCTCCTCTCAGCCAATGCTATCAATAGCCCATGGTTCATGTGGATATGGGGCATATACAGTAAACAATCAAATCCCATAGTCTCTAAAGTTGTGAACTCATCATCTTCTAGGTGTCCCATGACTCGTAACCCCACCAACTTGGGGTCTCTAATCAACAATGCTAGAAAAACTATCTGTATGACCAAAAAATAAAATAAAATAGAATAAGTACTAACCATAATGGATCAATTAAATCTCTAACAAGCTTAGCATGAAAGAAAAATAAAATTCATATGCTCAAATTTTTCTTCTAAACATGAAAGAATGCTCAAGAATAAGCTATGCAATATTTTTTTGTGCTACAATGTCGTGCAATACTTTTCATAAGAATTTTTTGACACTTTAGTTTCATGCAATACTTCGTACAGTGTCAAGAAATATTTGGATACCCCTAATATGATATAATTTATAATACACATGTGATTCATAACTATTATCAAAAGTATTGTGTGATACTTGTTATAATAGGTGTGTGATACTTTTGAAGTACCACACAATATTTCACACAAAAGTCATAAAAATGCATGAAAACATGTCAAAAATTACAAGGCATCATACTCTAGAAGTTGGTTATGCAATTGGGTGCACTCAAAATGGTGTTGGTGAGTAGGAATCCCTTTCAAATTCATCAGTATCTCTCTCAAACCACTTTAAAACTCTCAAATTCACAAAAGACAAAATGAGTTAAAAATGACACTTGGACCCCTTATCTATGTCCTTAATCCATTTTTGAGATCGAAATCAAAATCCAAATTCATCTTGATTGTCAAAATACTATTTTAAAAATATGTCTTCTTCATCATTTCTACACTATACCTACTTCAAATCACTATATTTCACTTTTCTACTTAATTTGACCTAATTTTAATACTTTATCCTTCTTGATCAACTCTAGTCAAACTGGGGCATTCTATTACTTCCTTGTGGTCACTCTTGGGTTCTAATAACTTATCTATAAAAATGGATCTTTCACTACCTCAATTTGATCATACCTCTCTCATTTTTGCATACCCTTTACCTCATTTCAATTTTAATCTTGAGGGGGTAGGAATATTATATCATTATTGTCTTGCTATAGTTATCTATTTTTCAGGAGCATATGCTTGATCTTTATATTTTCTCTAGATCTATTTGATTTTCTTGCTATTTAGTACTCTTCTTGAGTCCTGATATTGTCTCTTTCTCCTAGTGTTCAGTACTATTATTACCACATTGTGCATCCAAGACTTGCTATCTAAATCTATATTTTTTTTCTTCAAAATTAAATCTCTCTATCTGCTCCTACCTACTTGGATTCTTTATACTTTGGCATAATGTGTTTCTAGATCAATAACACATTAGTCAAAGAGGGGAAAATGTAATCACCTAAAAATGATCACTTAGATTATTAGCCCTATTCTTGGTCTTTGGCTAAATTATTTAATATTTTCCTAGGCCAAATTTCTAAACATCAACTTATTTGATTTTATCCTATAGTTTGACCACTATATCCTAATTCCATATTTGATTAAAATAAAATATCCCCTTTAATTAAATAAAAGACCCCATTCTTCCAACCCACTCTAATGTGAACACATAAATCCTTTTTCCCATTTACAAATTAAAAGAAAAGACTTTGTCTCACATGAAAACTCAACTCATTTATATAGGTGGAAATGATCTTGCACATGGATCATGCCAAAATTCAACCACCACCCTTAATCACTCATTTTTAGATCTTGAAATAAACCATCTATCCTTCTCTAAGGATCCCATTTTTGAGTTATTGTTATGTTGCAAGTTTACTTATATATTTTCTTGGAGTATTTTGTAGATAACTTCTATCTTCTTGTCTCATTCTTGCATCATTATGCTAGGTTATCCTTACTTACATTAATCTAGTTCCTTTTACAATAGCATAGTACACCTAATTTAATTAGGATGGCTTGGTAATACTTTCATGTTACTAGCATAGTTGCATTGTGCATCACATTCTAGTATAGTTTCATCTTTGCATTGCATGCTTGAGAATTCTTTGAAACTAGCACTCTTGCATGTGCATAAATAATCTCCCATTTCATGATTTACTAGTAAGGGATACATATCTAAGGATCAGCTAAGATCTATCATATTTCTTATATTGTATGTCTTTTTCACTCCATGACTAGGGAGATCTAAGCTACAATTCAAGCTTTCCAATGCATGGAATATCTTGGATAAAATGGTTTATAGGAGTGCACTTTCTTAGTATACAAGTACTAACCTTAAATCCTGAGTTAGTGATTGTGTGTGCATGAATGACCAAGATAGAGTGAAAAGACAAGTGTATAATGGAAGGAAGGCTATGTTTGATAATTTAGCAGCAAAGATCAAATAGAGCAACCTAGAAGTGAAAAGAAGGATAGAGTATATTAGATAATGAAAGGCAAGATATATAACCTAGCAACAAAGTGCTAACCAAAAGATCAAGTATTGAGACAGTTTTACAAGTAAATTAGGGTATATCTCTTAATAGAGTGGTTTTAATAGAGCTATTTAAATCTCCTTATAGGGTGCTTACTTGATTATAAGTGTTAAATCCTTTAATCAAGTTAGAATGAATAAGTCTTGTAAACTCTAAGCAGGGTAGACCCCTCAAAAGGTAGGTCACTAGAAGTGATCACACATTGTAGCCTTAACATGTACACTTTATTGTTGTGGTAGTGAAGATTTGTGGGTGATATCCCCACCCTAGTTTTTCCTTCACCTTGGAGGGCTTATAGGTAACCAAATCTTGTGTGTTATGTGTTTACATTTACTTTATGTCCACGGATGTGATAAATAGTTAGATCTATTTTCAGTATTATAGTTTATGGTTATATCATTCATGATCTAAGATATGATATGGATTAAAGGTAAATACATTTGAGTCTAATTGTTTTAAGAAGTGAAAAAAATTTAGATTTTGATTCACACACACCCCCCCCCACCACAAACAATATCTTATATTCCCAAATAAGAATTCCCAACACAATGTTTCTTGAGAAAGTCAGCATTAACTAAGTTATATGTTGCCCAAGTAAATGTTATTTTTATTGAGTGGTAACTAGATGAAAATTTTTGAAAAAATAGAATATGAGGCTGACTTTTGATGGAAATTTGGAAAGTTAGAGAAGGTCTAATGTGAGAGTCAAGGTTTTTTGAAAGACCAACAATTATGGAAAAAATTTAAGAAGGATTTGATGAAGGAAATTGAAGAAGGATAAGGATGGAAACAAAGTTCTATGTAAGGTTATATTTTTTGTGTGTCTAAGAACATTGTATCAAAGAATTAAATTGTAAACTTAAGATCAATGATTCTAATTAAATGAAAAAATATGGAAGGATCTAGAAGCATTGAGAAACCTATTTAAGGAGGAGAACAAGACAATTTATGATGCTAAGTTTATTTCATTGTGTTGTTGGTTCAAAGTTATTTGTAATCATATTATAGAGAATATCAAAGTGTGAAGTTTTTGAAGGAGAAGAGCCAAGCGAACTAAGAAGAGAAGAGAGAAGACATTGAGAAAATTTTGTGAAATACATAACTAGTCAAGTGATTAAAAGATAGAGAAAGAGAAAGAATAGAGATCTAAACAAGAAAAGGTAGTTGTTATTTTTTATAGATCATTTTATACTATTATTATTTAACCATTGTAGTAGAAAATATCAGAAGTATCAAGTGAACCTAACAAGTCTATGAAGTTATATATATTAACATTGATTAATGGTGTTTGTAATTCCTTTAAATGAAGACACTATTTTTAGTAAAGGACAAGGAGTGATAAGGTCCAAATGATCTTTTGTCGAAATCCTCTAACAAGGTCATTTTAATAGTGTATGTTATCTTTAACAAGGTAGTTTCCTAATAGAGATCAGTATAGAAGAGTGAAAGTTTTGGGTTGTCAATCCCAGGTGGCTTTTTCTTTAACAAGGTTTCCATGTTAAAAATCTTGGTGTCGAATTATGTGAATGTTACTTGTCTTGGACTTTTTTTTACATGTTTTAACAATTTACTACAACTCAATAATAATTAAGATATCACTCGATAATAAAATGGATATATACAAATAGTCAGTAATGTTAGGAATAGTTTGATAATAGTTTATAAAGAAGTATATGAATAAGTTAAGTATTACATTGGATGAATCTACTAAGTGATTGGATACGCTGAAGTTATTATTGTTAATGTTTATGATGCTTTGATGGTGTTGAAATGTTTTAAGGGACTATGAGATAACTAGACATAACTAATTCACCCATGCACCCCCTAGTTATTTAACATAGATATGGTAGATCTATGAAAGATATTTGATGAAGAATGGATCATATATGTATTGAGTCATATGCATGGAAAGTACATCTAGTTGGAAGATGAAACCCCAACTTAAATGATGAAAGAGGTTGTTCACAAGATAATAGGTTTATCAAATATTGGAAGAGAATGTGTTATGAAACTAGACTCCAAAATGGAAAAATAAAGATTGACTAAATTAAAGAAAGATTAGAAAGAAATCATTGTAACCAATACTCTTGGATTGGGAGATAAGATTTGGCTTGATGATTATTGGTTATAAAGTCTATTAGTAGAGTAGTTTAAATAGTGTACTAGGTGGAGCAGTACAAGTTACATATGAATGTGTTAGTTGAGGAAATGGATATGATCTATAAAATATGAAAATGAATCAACTAATGTTGAACTTGAGAAAGGTCAAAAGGCAAGAGATAAAATTCAAAGAACTATTGGTATGTATCATTTTCCTTGTGCAAAACTTTCTGGGAGGAATGATTACATTTTATTGGTACCAATTTAGGAAAACCAATCATTTGTTAGAATAATGTGTACATAAATCAATTAGGATGAAACTTTAATATGATTATGTGGACATATTTCAAATAATTTCATGAGAAGATTCATAGGAGATATAAGATTTCACCTCATATTGTGGAAAAGTATAAGATTGATATATGCTTTCTAGTAAATACTTCATACATAATCAAAGTAGTAGACTTGTAGACATCATGGATACCACCCATAGGATATGAATTGAATGAAAATTAATTAATCACAAGTATTGATCAACTATCAACTCTACCTAAGGATGTGGAAGAAAATAGGTTTGGAATATATGAAGAAGTGTGCAAAAAGATAACATTAGAACAAAAGAAATAAAAATATAAGAAAGGTGAAGGAAATACTGACATAAGAAAATAAAAATCCACAATAAAACCTACAACATATGCTAAGATAAATAAGAGAATAACTAAGAGACATGATACTAATAAGAGGAGAAATTGTTCAAACTATAGATGAACAACAAGATCAACCTATTGAAATTCAAGATGTTACTAATGAGAACATGTGTGATGAAATGAAAGAACGAGATGATGAATAGTAGTTATAACAATAGGAGAAGGAAATCATGGAAAAAAATAAAGGTACTAGCATTGAAACCAAGGAGGGACAAACCATCAATAAAGAATGTATCCCAAGTACCACTAAGAAGCAAATAGAAGATACAAAGAAAGGAAAAGATTAAATAGTTGAAATAGAAGAAGTAGAAATTTCTAGAACACTACAAGTAATTATTTTGATTACAAATAAATATAAGAAAAGGAAAAGAGAAGTAGAATCAGATGAAGAGGATGAAGGCTTTGACAATGACCCCAAATATTCTACTTTAAAGTGAATTCTTTAATGAATTGAGCTACAAATAAAAATACATCTATATACAAAATTTCAAAGAGAACATTGATGAAGAAAGATCAAAACAAATAAAAAAAGCAATAAATTCTAAGAAGAATTGTTGAAACATTTTTAGAATCATTATCAGAATTTATTATTGATATGAATGAACCATTCATTAATAAGATAAAGGTATTTATAGATATAGTTCAAATTGTTCAAGATACAAAAGAAAAAATTAGAAATAAAATTGAAAAGACGTTACAAAACAACAAAGATGAAAAGCTAAAGCAAAGGATTGAAGAACTTATAATAGCATTGATGAGGCTAATTATTGCCTCTATTTTATGATAGTTATAAACACTCTATTTTACTTCCACCATGACATTTGTGAACTCATGTTTACTTGAACTAATGATTAAATATGGGTAGATACTATGTTATATTTTGCCAACATTATATATATAATATAGTATTTCATATAACCATCAGAATGTGTGTTCTCATATTTAAATCTAATTATAATGCTTATTTGCAAATATTTCTACATAATAACTAACCTATTAGAAAAGGGAGTTGAAGATGGTTGGAAGCATTCAAAGGGAAACGTTAAAGACAACCAATAGCATTCAAGGAGAAAAGATGTTAAGCTACAATAGAAAAAAGTTATAATGGTACCAAGGGACATAGTCACTAATATGGAGGAGCTATTAAGAACTATTATATTTCTCTACATTTATTATTGTGACAAAGAAATTATGCAAACTTTATTATTCCTGCCTTGAGCTGTTATCTTTTCTTCCTTTTTCTTTAGCAGATTTAAAGTTAGTTTGTTTTACTTTTATGTTTCTGAAAAAGCATCGATCTTCTATTTATAGAGATCAGACCAATATTGTTAAAAGTTAGAATAAATTTTATGATAATAAATATTTGACTCTTGCAGTGAGTTATTTTTATAGTTCTATGTATTGTTCTCATGTAATGAATTTCTAGAACATAATGAAATAGCTCCTAGTTTACATTCTGTGTTAGTAGATTAGTAGAAGCCAACCAAGGGGGCCTATTTGGGAGGTGGATTAGATTAGAGTAATATAGATTTTTTGTCAAGCATTTTTGGTATTGCAGGTAGAAGTCATAAGTTCCTTACTGTAGCATCATACTTTGTGAGTGTTCCTATAGCATCTGTAATAACAGTTATAGTAGATGAACTGAGTTGGAATATATGTTAGCACTTCATTGCATTTCCAATATTCATTTTAGTAAAGAGTTAAATGTGTTAGTTTCCTACAACACTAGTGTAGGTTCTTTCCTTGCATTCTACTTTCCTACAGCATAAGAATAATGACTCATTAAGAAACCTAGTGCACATAATGTGCCGACTATTTCAAGTATACGTCCCTGGGTTGACAAAATTAAATACACCTCATGGTGGGAAAAATAATCCTTAGATTGAATACACTATTCCTATGTATGGAATTTGGCATGATTATTATACACCTATTGTGAGGCAGACCATTTTTGGTGCCATTGTCAAGGATGGTGCCAAGCTAGGAGCATTCTTGAGTCATAGTTCTCAGTTAATTTTTTTTTTAGAAATTTGTAGTCTTAAATATTTCTTCACCAGTGTGAAGAATTCAATTGCATGCATCAAAGAGGAAGACGATGAGATGAATATGGTAGATTTCTTCCATGGTAGTTTTTTATTTTGAACAAAAAAATTGAAGAAGAAGAAGTTGAGTTGCCTTTTGAAGATGCAAGCCTTGTTTTTCCTACAAAATCATCCTTAAGAGAAGAACCTATAGATATAATTGGTCTTCAAACTTTTGCTAAAATTTTGGTTAGTTTCCTTGATAATACTACTCTAAATCCACCAATTGTTAATAATCTAGTACCCAGTGTTCCTTTTCAACAACAACCTCATAATCTAATACCTCTAGTAATGGCACAACCTACTTTTCCATTTCCTCTCCCAAGCTTCATAAATATTGATACTCTCAAGAATATAGCTATAGCGGCTCTTCCAAAGTTCTATGGCCTTGCAACCAAGACCCTGATACTTTCTTGTTTGAATTCGACATACTCTATCATAGTTTTGACTGCAGCATTGATGTCCATAAGCTCAAATTATTTCCAGCAACATTGAAAGAGTTAGCTTTATGATGGTTCATGGGCTTAGGAGCCAATGTATCAGGAACTTGGAATGAAATGCAAACTCTGTTTCTCAATAAATATAAAGAGTATTTCAAAGCATTTGGTTGAAGAGGAGATGATGTCTTTAAGATATCACAAAAGAAGGAAGAAATATTAGAAGAATAAGTTTCACATTTCTTGTATACATTGTAGAAGAACCCTCAACATGTGTTATCTGAGGATTCTCAAAAGCTAGTCTTTTTGAGAGGTGTGAATGATAACTATCTAGAAGCACTAGACCTGATGGTTGTTGGTGATGTATATCAGGCTTCCTGGGATGACCTCAAGAATATCTATCAAAACTATTCAAGGTCAACTATGAAGAAAGCTCAAGGACCTCATTTTATAGTCACTAAAGGAATTAGTCAAGGTATTTCAAAGCTCAAGATATCTAACCTATTGTTAGATTTCAAGTAGGACATCATAAGTGATGTTGCTAAAAATCTTGACACAATGACTGCAAATAAGAAACATGTAGAAGCTAAATTACAACTAGCTAAATATTGTCTCATTGTTAGAAGCAAAAGAAGGATTACCAATGAAAACTGGTTGCTAGCATGGAGAACTAGCATCTTCCAACTGAGTACATCAAGATAGATGGAAATGATGTGCAGTTATTCTTTGTTGCTCAATGCTAACCATGGGCCCAAGGTCAAGGTATGTCTTAGGACCATTTGCAAAATCCAAATTTATATGATAATCAATGAAAAAATTGTAATCAATGGAAAAATTGTAATCCCCAAGGTCCCCCACAATATAATCAACCTAATTGTAGTAATGCTTGGAAAAATAATTGGCAACAGCCCCAATGGCCTCAGAACTCCCAACCATCCTGGCCCAACCAGTAGAACTGATGGAAAAACTAGCAAAACCAATGGCCACCATCCCAAGGGAACTAGCAGTCTATAAACCAATGAAGGGGACCTCAATAGTGGGCTAACCAAAATACTAGTACTCCACAATTACCACCCCTAGCTCAACAACCTACATTAATACCACTACCTATGAATCTTGGACTTCAAAAGTAGACATAGTTACCTGCACAACTTCAACCAAATCCAAATAACTAGCAGCCGCAACAACCCATGTGTATTGTTGATGCTCAACAATATCCTACTTACACTCTGAATGTTGCAAATATACATCTAAGATCTAGTACAACTTTACCAGCACCTACACTACCTCTTATAACTAAAATACTAGATACTCCTGTAGCATCAAAACCTCAAGTCTCTAAAGAGGTTGACCCAACCAATGTCACTATCTCAACCTAAGCTTAGCCAATGGTGGAACCTCCTTTTCCAGAGAAGCTTGTACAAAGTAAACCTATACAAATAGAGGAATAATCTTTTGATATTTTTGATCAGTTGAAGAACATGCATGTGCAAATACCCCTATTATAGGCTATTAAAGGTGTTCCTATCTATGGAAAAGCCATTAGAGAAGCCTATGTAAAGAAGACTGGGAGAAAGAAAAAGGACCCAACTGTAGTCCATGTTGTGGGACAATTAGCTAACATTATGTTAGGAAAATTGGTCACTCCAAAATATTCTAATCTAGGTAGTCTAGTTGTGAATGCGAGTATAAATGGTCAATTTGTTAAAAAATCCTTAATAGAACTTGGTACTACTATAAATTTCAGGACCAAGGATACTATGAAGAAGTTGAAAATAGAAGGATTAAGGGCTACTCCAACAATTCTGCAACTTGTAGATAGTTCTACTGTCACTCCTAATGGGATGATAGAAAACATAGTTGTAACCTTAGATTCTCTAGAGTACCCTGTAGATTTCATGATCCTATCTCCCAAAGTTAATTTATCTAGTTACCTTGTCATCCTAAGATGACCCTGGTTAGCTATAGCTGATGCAAATATAAGTTGTAGATCAAGAAATATGACCATATCATTTGGTCAAGCAACAAAGAAATTTGATTTGTATCCTCTAGCACAACCATTACCATATTTAAGCACATTTGTCTAGCTAGATTTAGGGGATGAAGAAGAAGAATTAAACTCTATAGCATAGCTTATGATGTTACATAGACAATCTTTTCTAAAGATGTAGGAAGAGGATTTAGTACTTCAGAGTATTCTTACTAACAAATATGTGGTAGAAAAAGATGTATCTAAAAGTTTTGTGTTAGAATTAACCACATATGAGGAATGTGATGAGAATTGTACTTTTCTTAAAGAATCAACCATTCTTCATCAACTTTTACCATGTGGATTAGATACAAGCCCAATAAATGAAGCTGCTATGATAGAGTCTACCACTACTATTGAGTTGTCCAAAGGTCATAATCTTCATGTTAACTCCAAATTATCATCTACACAAATGGAACAGTTAACAAAGCTATTTCAAAAGCATGAAAAGGATTTTGCATGGGATTATGGTGATATGAAAGGCTTGAGTCCTACATTATGCACTCATAGAATATACATCAATGAAGGGTGTCTACAACTCCATCAACCCTAGAGAAGGATAAATCCAAGCCTTAGAGAAACTAAATTGCAAAAAATGCTTGATGCTAGTTTAATTTATCCTATATCTGATAGTAGATGAGTGTCACCCCTAGTCATAGTGCCCAAAAAGGGAGGAAAATGGTGGATTTTTTGTAGATTATAGACAATTAAATAAGGCCACCAAAAAGGATCACTTTCCTTTACCATTCATAGATCAAGTTCTAGACACTCTAGCTGGAAAGACGTATTTCTCTTTTCTAGATGGGTATAATGGTTATAATCAAATCAATATTGATGTTGAAGACCAAGATAAAACCACATTTACATGCCCATGGGGAACTTTTGCGTACTCTATTTTTTCATTTGATTTATGTAATGCTCCTACAACATTTCAATGAGCTATTATTAGCATCTTTGTTGATATATCACATGATTGTATGGAAATATATATGGACAACTTTACAACATTTGGAGTCACCTTTGAAGAAGCAATGATGAATCTTGAAAAAGCTATAATAAGGTGTCAAGAACATAATCTGGCACTTAATAGTGAAAAATGTTTCATGCTCATGTAGTAAGGTGTGGTACTTGGTCATTTCATGTCAGTTGCAGGAATACAAGTGGATCTAGCTAAGATAGAGGTAATTCAAACATTGTCCATACCCACAAAACTGAAAGATGTAAGATCTTTTCTAGGTCATGTTGGATATTATAGACATTTCATAAAAGACTTCAGCAAAATAGCTAGTCCCTTGTATACATTACTGACCAAAGAAGCTGAATTCATTTGGACATTAGAATGTAATGAAACCTTCTTGTAGCTTAAGAAACTTCTCACTACAGCCCTAGTTTTACAAGGCCCTGATAGGACTTTTCCTTTTCACATATATATAGATGCTTCTGACTATGCCATAGATGCAGTTCTAGGACAAAAATCTCAACATCTTGAAAATGCAATATATTATATTAGCAAGAGCCTTCATGGACTAGAATTAAACTACACAATGACTGAAAAATAACTATTAGCAGCAGTTTATGCTCTGAACAAATTCTAGCATTACATAACTGGCTATTCCATATTTGTTCATACTGATCATGTAGCAATTAAATATCTCATTAACAAACCTACTATAACACACCAATTAGCAAGATGGTTACTATGGTTGTAAGAATTTGATATCACCATCATTTATAAGCCTGGAAGACCCAATGTGGTAGATGATTATTTATCAAGAATCCATCATGATAAGAATGACACTACTCTGGTAGATGATGCATTTCTAGATGAGTATTTATTTCATATTGTTGTTCAAACTCCATGGTATGTAGACATTGCTAACTACATTGTACCTAATAAAATGCCAAAACATTTCTCTTCTAAGGAAAGGAAGATGCTTGTAGAGAAAAGTTTCCATTTCTCTTGGATTGATAATATCTTATTTTACACTGGACTTGATCAAGTTATGAGAAGATGTGTGAGAGAGGATAAGACATATGACATTCTACATGCATGTCATAATGAACCATGTGGAGGGCACTTTGTAGCAAAAAGAAAAGCCTTGAAAATTTTAACAACCGGTTACTATTGGCCTATGCTTCACAAATATGTAGCCAACTATACATAGAAGTGTGACAGTGTCAAAGAATGGGGTGACCAACAAGAATAGTTGAAATGCCTCTCAATCCACAACTAGAATTAACACCATTTGACAAATGGGGTATGGACTTCACTGGTCCAATTGATCCTCCATCCAATGGGAAATCATATATCCTTGTGTGCACTAACTACCTAACAAAATAGGTTGAAGTGAAAGCCATGAAGCATGCTCGTGATCACAAAGTTGCAAAATTTTTGTATGAAGAAATTTTTACTCACTATGGTGTACCCAAAGAACTAGTCACTAACCAAGGTGTGCAATTTACTTCTAATCTAATCATAAAAGTGATGAAACAATATAATATCAAACATTGGAAATCAAGTCCCTATCACCCTCAAACTAATGGACAAGTAGAAGTCACAAATTGGGAGATAGAGGCTATCTTAACAAAAATAGTTCATTTGCATCGTAGGGATTGGAATAGCAGATTACCAAAAGCTTTTTGGGCTTATAGAACAACATGGAAGACTACTACAGGGTTCACACTATTTGAGCTCCTATATGGGAAAATAGCAATGCTTCCCATTAAATTTAAACATAAAACATTAAGAACTGCACTAGAGCTAAACATTGAAATTCCTATAGCATAAAGAGAATGTCTTCTACATCTTAATTCCTTGGATGAACTATGCAAGGATGCTCTAGAATGCACTAAAATTATATAGAAGCAAAGAAAAAAATGGCATGACTCCCACATTAGTAACAAACAATTTCAAATTGGTGACTAGGCATTACTATATGATTTCAAGTTTAAAGATATGCCAGGAAAGCTATAGACAAGAAGGTTGGGTCCATATGAAATTAACCATGTCTTTGAAAATGGAGCCATCCAATTAACTACCATTGATCTAGTGCCTTTTAAATTATTAGTCAATGGTCATAGACTCAAGTTATATAAATAGCCTCAAATAAAAGAGGACTTCCTGGAGTAGTTTCAACAACCCAATTCAAATGCACACTAGGTAACTCTTCCTATAGCAGAAGGTACTGACCTCCTCCCTGCAGCTCTTCATTATTAATTTCTTTGTGCATGCCCATAATAAAAACTTTATAACCACATAAAGTTCCAAATTTTTGATTCATCTTCTAATTTCTTCTTTTCCAACTCATCTCACTTCTTTACCTACCACCCACCCACCTTTCACGTCATCATTTTCCAATGCTTTCAATAAACATTGCAAGTTTGTTGACATATGTTATCAATACTGATGTACTTTCTACCACTTTTGGTATGTGCAACAATCAACTCATAGGTATAAGCTTTTCAAATCTTAGTTCATTTATAGTACATTGATTTGTTTGGTTATATATAATACTGCATTATTTATATTATGGCAGTGTTATGCCAGTTCCATACCCTGTACTAAGTCTGACAAGTGTGGACACTTGTCCATATTTCATAGGGGGCAGGGAAAGTTACTAAAACCCAATGACATTCCTATTTATTCATGAAGATTTTTCTCAAATCTTTAGACTTCCTTTATGAAACTCAATTGCTATAAGAATGCAAGTGTCTAGGCATCGTACCCCTTATTCTTGAATGATTCCTTACTGTCAGGCTGTGATGTGACCCATATTTTATTTTCAAGTGATTCAAATTCCATTTTCAGATATTTTCACATATCCATGATAAACCACATTATTTTTGCTCATAACAAATTGTTGTGACATTAATTAGCTAAAAAAATGAAATGTTAAAATAGGTCTGAAAGCCTAAATTCATAGAAGGGAAATAGTGCAACCAAAGCAGAGAGTGAAATTGTCAAGCAGAATGGGTGGACAATTGTAGTGATGAGAACCAGTGGAGCATACTATTTTACTCTCAGATGTAGAGGCAGTAAGGAGATTTAATACATGTGGTTGGTTAGGGTATTTCCTAAGTTTAACTATGTTTGATGAAGAAGCAGCCATAGAGTTTACAAGAACATTTTTAATGAAGGAGAAGCTATTGTATGGGGTTTAACAATTGTTGCTATAGAAGAGAAAATAGCTGAAGTAACTAGGTTACTGGCAATAGGAGAACATTATCCTAATACACATGATGCAAGATCAACCAGGGCTCAGTCTGTCATACCAACTGATCCTCAGTTGGATATTACCAAGCAATGTTACAAAAACATGTCTCTTGTACTACCATACAATGAGCTGGCTATGCACATTATTAGGCATCTCACCTATGAATAAAAATTTTCATATTTATATGCACATCATTTTAAATTGCTTAGTTTTATAAGGCACAATTGTCTAGTAAATGTTCCCAATTTCCTATATAACATGTTATGCATTAGTGCTAAAGAAACCCAAAAGGGGAAGGACAATTCTATCACCCAACATGCCCTAATTAAATTACTCATAGAAAGATCACTTAGGGATGTCTCTCCTATGACATGGGCTGAATTTTTCCAAGCTAAAACCCTACAACCCTAGGCTGTCCTTAATGAATAGCCCAGTGAGGAGAATGTAGTTCCCACTGATGAACCTACTAAGCAAAGCACTCAAGATGCTAAAGCTAGCAATGTGCAAAAAAATGTGCAAGAAACTATGCCTTTACTTGTTCAAGAGACTCAAAAACCTACCTCTACCCAAGCAAAGAGAAAATGGAAATTACAAGAGAAGACCTCAGCTCTAGTAGTAGAAAAGTCAAACCCTAGAGTCGCAAACAAAAGAAAACTATGACGAGTCATGCAATAGTTACTCCTATAGTAGAGACATTGAAAGGAAGAAGTACGAAGAAGGTTATAATACCAAAGGAGACCCTTATGAGAAGAATTCCTAGAATGAGGAGACAAATTTCTAAAGTGACAGAAAAAACTCAATCTACTTCATCTAAACCATCTACTAAAGAATCCCCAGTACAAATTGTTCCTAATAATTCTCCTTCTCACCCTGAAACTAGAAACATTCCTGAAAACCCTAATGAGGAATGTAGGGTTGAAGTAAATCAAAATCAAAATGATCCTCCAATAGGCCAACAAATAGTTCCCATAATGAATGAGTTAGTTTATTCAAATACTAGCCTAGTTCCCTATAAACCAACATTGCTTAGAGATTTCGTAAGGTAGTTATGGAAGGAACAGAGGAATAGGAAAAGAAACTATGAAGAGTACAGTGGTTCCATTACCCTGTAAAAACTTATTTTCTATTTTTTTTAACAACATATGTTTGTTGCAGCCCTGTGAGAAGAAGAGAGGGAGAAAATGAAGAAATTCATAGTGTCTCTAGGTGAGGAAATTATAGATTTGAAAGAGTAATTGACAAACCCAAAAAAAAGGATGGATCGTGCCCTCAAATTGGCTAATCAAGCACTTGCTTGTAGACCACCACCTCAGATTTATGCTATGTGTTTAAAGGAAAAATTCTTTTTATTCCAACTTATGCTAACCCTCAAGAACATAATGTAGAATTCAAATCAGCTCAATAATTCTATGGTTTATACCATACTCTGCCATCCTAGCAGCGAAACTTTCTCTGTGAGTTCTATGTGCACAATTTTATCATTCCAATAGAAACTCAATGGAATCCCTTACTCTATATAGGGGATATACATCTGAGGACTTTGATGTTTTGGATGCATAATGAAGCTAATTATGATAGACAACTGAATAATTACATAGATGAGGAAAGAATAGAGCCCCTATCATTAAGAGTTGAGATCAATAAACCTAAAGAAGTTCTTAGAGATTGGTTTAGATTAACTTATGGGGATAGGAACAAGGGAGTAAGGGATAGAATCTTCATTTCTAGAACCAAGGTGTATGCAAAATATGAGAACCTACCTTAGTTTGCCTTTCAGAAAGCTATGGTTGGTGCTAAAGTAAGTGGGCTAGATTACCTGAGACACTTAAAAGATCATAGCCACATAGTCCTATCAACTTAGAGACCACCCTTCACCAAGTTCCAAAGTATATAGAGTTGGGGAAACAAGCTAGGCCAAAACTATGGTGCCCACTCACTAATGCAACCTCCAATGCTCATGTGGCCCCTGTATGATATTAATGTTGATAGACTTGAAAAGCTACAAGAGGAAAATAGAAGGGAAGTTTGGGAAAGAACACGAGGATTCTACTACACCTTCAAGAGCAGTAGGAAGGGAAGGATAGAAGTTGGGGAATTCAGGTCACTGACTAGGAAATGTAATGCTTGAGGACAAGCATCAATTTACCAGGGGGTAGATGATGAGACTAATTATTGCCTCTATTTTATGATAGTTTTAAACACTTTGTTTTACTTCCAGCAAGACATTTGTGAACTCATGTTTAATTGAACTGATGATTAACCTATGGGTAGATAGTATGTTATATTTTGCCAATATTATATATATAATGTAGTATTTCATATAACCATTAGAATGTGTGTTCTCATATTTGAATTTAATTTGATAATGCTTAATTGCAAATATCTCTACATAATAACTAACCTATTAGCAAAGGGAGTTGAAGATGGTTAGAAGCATTCAAAGGGAAACATTGAAGACAACCAATAGCATTCAAGGAGAAAAGATGTTAGGTCACAGTGGAAAAAAGTCATAATGGTACCAAGGGACACTACTGCTAATATGGAGGAGCTATGAAGAACTGTTATATTTCTCTGCATTTATTATTGTGACAAAGCAATTGTGCAAACTTTATTATTCCCACCTTGAGCTATTATCTTTTCTTCCTTTTCCTCTTGCAGATTTAAAGTTAGTTTGCTTTGCTTTTATATTTTTGAATAAGTGTTGATCTTCTATTTATAGAGATCAGACCAATAGTGTTAAAAGTTAGAAGAAAGTTTATGACAAGAAACTATTGACTCTTGCAGTGAGTTATTTTTATAGTTCTATGTATTGTTCTCATGTAATGACTTTTAGGAACATAATGAAATAGCTCCTGGTTTACATTCTGTATTAGTAGATTAGCAGAAGCCAACCAAGGGGGCTTGCTTGGGAGGTGGATTAGATTAGATTAGTATAGATTTTTTCCTACTTTGTGAGTGTTCCTATAGCATCTATAAGAATAGTTATAGTAGATGAACTGAGTTGGAATATATGTTAGCACTTCATTGCATTTCCAGTATTCATTTCAGTAAAGGTTCTTTCCTTGCATTTTACTTTCCTACAACATAAGAATAATGATTCATTAAGAAACCTAGTGCACATACTTTACCGACCATTTCAAGTATACGTCCCTGGGTTGACAAAATTAAATGCACCTCATGGTGGGAAAAATAGTCCTTAGATTGAATACACTATTCCTAAGTATGGCCTTTGGAATGATTATTATACACCTATTGTGAGGTGGACCAAGCATTATCAGAGAGCATATAGAAAACAAAGGATGACTTGACTAAAGCTACTATGATATGCAAGGATACATGCACTACTAGATATGTTAAAGAAAATATTGTAATATGGTTTTGTTGGCATTATGATACATTTTTGTCATTAGTTACAACACTTATTGGATTTTGAATGCTTACCGAGCTCTCACCGGACATTCCTTTGTAAGCCAAGCTTTACCTAGTTCTCAGTGTTTACCGAGTGATCGAGGTGAACGAAGAAGTCAGTGTTTACCGAGTGATCGAGGTGAACAAAGCAGCCAGTGTTTACCGAGTGTTCAAGGTAAAGAAAGGAATCAGTTTTGATCAAGTGAAGATGTACTTAGTATTGACCGAGAACTTCGTGATAACCGAGCTCCTGAGGTTATCAAGGAAATTAATTTTACCAAGCTCAGACGATTATCAAGGAAACTAACTATCACCGAGTCACAAGGTTCTGTCAAGTGTTTCCTTTGATCACCGAGCTACAGTTCAGATAGAAGTGTTCACCGAGTGACATCTCTTCGATCGAGTCTCCAGTGGTTACCGAGTTCAAAACTACATGAAGTGTTTAGTATGGACCGTGCCTTCACTTCTATCAAGTGCATGACGATGCCGAGTAACGCAGTGGACACCGAGTATCAGAAGGACACCGAGTCAGTTCAGTGAACCTAAGTTTTTACCTTGGGCCGACTTTGTATAGAGATTTTCACTTGTTGTTTTGGCCGACCTTGCATGTATTGTTTATTTGGATGGTATATATATGCAATGTATTGTATCATTCAAATGTAATGGTAATGAATGAAAATGTGAAAGTGTGAAAGAAATACATGTGTGCGAAAGTATGTGTGCTGAGTTGTGAAGGTATTCAGCAAGGTCAAGTTTTGGAGCAGAAAAGTTTTATCTATCACATCAAGGTGAATCAGAGCATAGCGGATCTTATCAGCAATCATTTGTAATCAGATCCACTGTTTCATTCTAACAGGTGAATCAGTTTTTGTAAATCCTTTAACAAGGTAGACTTAACAGTCTTTTGTAAATCTCCTAATAGAGTGCATACTTTATTGTATGTTTGTAAATCCTCTAACAAGGTGGATCTAGCAATCCTTTGTGCTCCTAACAGGGCAGATCACCAGAAGTGGTCATTGTAAGCCTTAACCGGCCAACTTCATACTGCAGTAATGAAGCTTTGTGGGTTTCATCCCCACCCCAGTTTTACTTTCTATTTGGAAGGTTTTTGGGTCACCAAATCTATGTGTTCAAGTGTTACAAATGATTTTGTTTCATGCTTACAGTAGGTTACTTGGATGAATGGTGAATATATCAGTATGCAGTTTTATTGTTTGAAATTTTAAAAGTTACTGATTCACCCCTCCCCTCTCAGTAACTTGTCATATCTTGAATATTTCCAACAGGTTTATGATAGCACTTATTATGGATATGATATAGAAATAGTTATGAGAAGCTACCAAGATACTCATTACATTAGGATAGAGAACTAGTAAGAATATAATAGAACGAGTAATAGAAATAATAAACAATAGCACTTCTTTATATCAACTCAAAAAAATCTGGAGTCAAATTCTAATGCATGTCAAAAACAAGTATAAAACAATTTTTGATGAAAATATGAACATGAGAGTACCCCAACCTGCATAGTCCCTATTGTTGGTTCTTTGAATTATTGGTTGAATTCTTATGAGTCTTTCCCACTCAATTCTAGGAAATTCAATATAATTTGGACAGCAAATAGGATTATTACTTAATGATTGACTCCCCTGCTCTTTAGGCTTTACCAACCTAGGTGGGTAGATATACTTGATGCATAAATTTATTTTATAGAAGATTTCTTGAATGATACTCTTGAAAACAAGTAACTTTTCAAGGAGAAATCAAAGTTTGAAAATTGAATTTAAAAATTCCTTATCAAAATATTTTGAGATTTGATTAGAAAGTGCACTTGAGTATGATAACTAACTCCACAAACTTCACTCTACCACAAGTCTTAATGAGTATAATGAGTGCACTTGAGTATGGTAACCAAGGCTAGCTCCTTGTTCTAATTTGGGAAAAAATAGAGTCAAATTAATACCAACTTTGAGATTATCAAACCCTTTAGAGATTGTGCACATACTATCAAGTACCAATAGAGAACTTTAACACAACACCCTAGTTCAATTGTTTTTAACTTCAATGCAAGAAGACCAATCAAACAAAAGCACAAAGCTTTTAATTTTTCATGATTAAGGGACTACATTAAATTTAAATATATTATTGTTAATGTGAATCCAAGAGGAAAATGTACTAAATTATAATGAAGATCACTTTGAACAATTTTTGGAAAAGAAAATGGAATATTTGTATTAAATTCAAAAACATGTGTACAAATGAGTCATTGCTGGTTGCAATTTCTACTCAAGAATCTCCATATATTATTTGATTTGTGGCATGCCCTGCTCTTCTATTTGCATTTATATCTTTCACTAATATCTAATTATATCTATCCTAGAGTCCTAGTACCTCTTGTTATATAAAATGAAGAGGTACAACAATAGCTTCAGATGCTTTCAAACTCTAACTACCTACAACTAATTAAAAATAGACACTAATTATTTACAATAAAACAAAAAAATCCTTTTAGCATTATGGTAGAAGCTCTCAGAACATGTCTAGCATCTCGTACAAGTATGCTCATTCCCTTGGTTTCCTTCTACACTTTACCCAAATCATCATGATCTCAACCTTATCCTCCTTCATCTCAATTTGTTGCAGTCAGTAATATAACTTGCATAATTCTTCCTTAACTCCCATGTATCCACATACATGTTATTGATTATGTCAATTTGATCCTCTTCTTCTAGGGTGAGTTCTAGTTGCATCATTGTCTTAGGCTCTTGTCCTCCTAGATGTTCTTGAACTGATAGACCTATCTTTACGCGTATAATAAGAATGATACTCTACAACTAAAAAAATTGGTTGGATACTATACTTTAAAATTACAATGCAACACCAACTCACATCAATGCCTTAATAAAATAATAGTATTTAATGAGTCATAAATTGAACAATCATGTTGAATACATTCCACACATGCTTGGTCTTCATTCATACTCCATTAATGTCTTTTCCAATTAAAACTTGCAAAATTTGTTCTAGGCTTCCCAAGATATCCTAACAATAGTCATATCACCTTTTTGCATGCTTATTTGACCACCAATTTCAAAAATGTGATAGAGGTTTATGTTATTTAATACTTATCATTTTTTGATGCACCTTCCAGACACTACCTGCAATCCAAATAAGTATCACCACTTTACAAGGTACCTTGATCATGCCCTTCAAAGTTTCAAAAATTGCCACATCACAGCCAATAAGAATTAGTGTATGTGATTTTTGAATATTTTTCAATTTTGTGGGTTATATATTTCATCTCTCTCAAAAGCATGATTTTGCACCATATGTGTAAGACCCCTCCAAAATAGTGAATTTCACCTTTCACATGCCTTCACAATTGTCATTTGCAATTTGGAAAATATTTGACATTTCACACTCCCCTTTATGCAATGTCTACAAAGTAGAGAACTTTCATTGTTTTTTTGTCTTCCCAAATCTATCTCTAATATGGAAAAAAAACTTTGTTTGATGAATTTTGATACCAAATTTGGAGAAAATTCAAGGGCACCACCGATGGCTCTTTTTGGGGATGCATATTTCTATAAAATATGGCAAGAATCCAAATATGTGGGAACAAATAATACAAACAAGAAAACAAACAAGAAATTTAAACAAATTAAAAAACTAACTGATTATACATAAATGATCTTTCCTTTGATCTCTTGTCATGAAGGAATTTGACATATTTCTTCTTTTTAATGTTATGCTCCAATGGTGATCTTCTGATCTCATCTAGTTCAACCAATGCATTTATCCTCTTGTCCATGAAATCAATATCTTTAAACTATTCTTCTCTCATAGACCTATATACCAAAAATAGATTATTTAAATTGAGTATAGCTTCTTTGTCCTAAACTAAATTAAAAGGAGAAAAACATATAGATTTTTTTACTATAATTCAGTCAACCCATATTGCTAGGATTAGCTTAGTATCCCAAGCCTTTTTGTTGTTGTCTAGCCTTATCTTGATGATTTTTAATAAACTATTATTACTTGAATCTACTAAACCATTTCCTTGAGGGTATGGACAAGAGTGTGAATCAACTATACCATACTTGTTGCAATATTGCAATATTTAGAAAAAAATTCTGATCTAAAGAACATGTTTTTGTCCATACTAAGCTTGTAAGGAACCCCAAACTTGGTAATAATGGTTTCCATTATAAATTAGATCACAACTTTGCTAGTAGATTTATTGCTAGGCATAGCTTCTACCCATTTAGTAAAGTAATTAGTAGCCACTAAAATCAAACTATATCCTTCACTTGACTTATTCCTATGAATTCAATTCTCCATACTTGAAAAGGTTCCTAAGCCTACAAGGTTCTCAAATGAAGAGATCCATTATATTTTAACTTTTCAGAGAATATTTGACATGCTTCACATTTTCTTGCATAGGCATGGCAATCTCAACTTGCACACAAAATTTTGTGGGTTGTGGTCTTTGCTAAAAATTGACCTCCACAGTGTCTTTCATGTAAATCTTTCAAGGTAATTGATTCTTGATATGTTCCTAAACAAAAAAGAAATACACCACCCTATTTCTCCAATAAAGATCTCCTTGAATTAGAACATATTTTGATGCTCTAAGCTTTATAGTTCTTATTTTATTTCCATGTAGATTGTCATGACATTTTATTTATCTTAGGAAGTACACAACTTCCTTATACTAGGGACAATGCTCAATACTAACAACTATGTCTTCAAGATTTATTTGATTCACTTGTATTGCTTCTAAATTAGCATTAGCCATGAGATTTTCTAATCCTTGGCCTCTTACCAATTTTTGTGATCTGGATATTTATGTAAAATTCTTGAATATGATTGATCTGTCTACATCTCCTTCCTGTAATCTTTTCTTGTCTAAATATATCTTTGATAATAGCATTTAGCACGTATGCAATTGTGATATTGCTACCAGGATTTAACCATGTGATTTTGAGTCAAACTCATTGACCCATGTTTCATGAGTAGTTATTCAACATGAATCCATCTCTCATGAGAATAAATGGAACACTTAGCCTTCATTGGATCTAGGTGATGCTCACAATGGTGAAGCATCGAGACTTCCCAGGAGGTCACCCATCCTAGTACTACTCTAGCCTAAGCATGCTTAACTACAAAGTTTCCTCCATGGTTAAACCAAAAACTTGCAACCCCATTTGAAAAATCTTCACCAAGTGTTGTGTCTTATGAACCATTCATTAGAAATCCCCTTCAGCTCATCAATTGATAAGTAGGAGATAATTTCCATAGCAAGTCAAATTGTGATATTGCTATCAGGATTTAACTATTTGATTTTGAGTCAAACTTATTGACCCATGTTTCATGAGTAGTGATTCAACATGAATCCAACTCTCATGAGAATAAATGGAACACTTAGCACTCATTGGATCTAGGTGATGCTCATAGGGGTGAAGCAAGGACTTCCTAGTAGGTCACCCATCCCAATACTACTCTCGCCTAAGCACACTTAAAATAAGGGTGTTTTTAGTTTGGTAGTGTTCAAACACATTCGTGAACTAAAACTAGATGAAACTTGGAATACTCAAAAAAGGGTATTTGATCCTAAAATTTATTTGAAAACTCCTTTGGATTATTGTGAAGTTAGAGATCTAAAGCTCAATTAGGAGGCATAATTGCTACTAGCCCCAGTAGCCCTCCTAAATAAGGATTCTTGAAATTGTCCACAAATTGATGACTCAAACCTCATCAAGAACTTTGAATATCATCAAATGCATAAGAATGGAATCTCTACAGATAATGGAATCCTATTGAATGTCTTAGTTTGTCCTATGGTGGAATTCAAGACAAGGGGTGCAACTTAACCTTGGAGTTAGTGAGGAGTTACAAATTGGTGGGAGTAGATTGGTGAAGTAGGGGAATAGGAGAAGTATTCCCTAAGTGGTAGGTTCAAGATAGGACCCTAGGAAGAATATAGGAGAGCCTTGAGTGGCTTGGTAGATAGGCCAAGGAAAGTTAGAAATACTTCCTCATCAAATTGGTATCACAGCTAGTGAAAGATTTGGACTAAGTGTATGTCTTACTTGGAAGGTGATTCAATAGGTGAGAGCACCATGGTGACAAATGTAGATCTGGTGAGGGATTTGATAGAGAAATGGGAGATAAATGGGATTATATAAGAGTCCTTAGAGGCCATGAATAAAAAATTAAAAAAATTGTAGAGAGAATAGAGTAAGCTAAAGAAAGCTAGAAGAGAATGAAGATTAGGGAAAAGCCATAGATGAAGAAGATGTACAACTTGAACCAGATCCTTGAATGCAAGAGGAAGCCTTCCTCAAAGCCCTCAAAGAAATGATTGGAAAGTCACTTGAAGTTATACCCTTGTTCAAAAGCAAGATAGATTCAAAATTGGTAATGGAATGGATAGAGAGCATGGAGAATCAATTTGAATGTGAAGCAGTCATAGAGGCTCAAAAGGTGAAAGTTTCAAAGGAAAGATTGAGGGGATCAACCCCTAACTTGGTGGAAGTTTCTCCAAGAAGAGAGGGAGAAGGAAACTAAGAAACCAATAATCAATTGGAAGGCTATTGTAACCAAAATTAGAGAAAATTATTTTCCTAAAGAAAATGAAATTCAACTCCACAAGAAGAGACAAAGCCTAAAATATAAGGATATGGATGTTGCCTCTTACACTGAGGAGTTTCAAAAACTATGTTTAAGGTCCAAGATTCAAGAAGAATAAAGTGTGAAGGTTTCTAGATAGTTAGAAGACTTGAGATGGGAAATTCAAGAAGAAATCAGTCCATGGACCCCCACCACAGTTCACAAGTATTTTTAGTTGGCCCGTAAGATGGAAGAGAAGAACAAGAAAAGGCAAGATTCCAATGTAAGGGGTAGAGGAAAAGGTAGAGATGAAAGAAGAACCCATAGAAGTGGATAAGGTGGAAGAGATAATTAATTCAAATGTCAAATAGAATCCAAACTAAATGAGAAAGGAAATGACAATAGTAACAGAGGTAGCTATAGTAGGGGAAGATGAAGATTTTGCAGTTTTGGTAGGAGTTCCCATTTATCTATCATGAAGCATTATAATTGTGCCAACTTAAGACACTCCACATATAGATCTCCTAACAAGACATACTCATCATCCCAAGGGTAGAAAAAGGTAACATATTCTCATGGAGAAGAAGATGATGTCAACAAATTAAATGTGAGTCTTACTTCAGAAAAGGGGGGAAATTTAATGCTTAAGGGAGTCTTAATTAGAGAACCAAATGGAGAGGAAACAAAGAAAAGAAGGTCATTATTTAGGATCAAGTGCAAGATCCTTGGAAAAGTGTGTAAACTGATCATAGACTTAGGGTCTACTAATAACATTATCTCAAAGGAAGCAATGAGGAATCTTAAACTTGTCAACGAACCTCATAGCCATCCTTATAGGGTAACTTGGTTAAACAAGGGGCAGAATGTGTTAGTGAATGAACAAGCTTGGATGGAGTTTCCATTGGGGATTATAGTGATAAAATACTATGTGATGGTTTTCCCATGGATGCTTGTCACCTTTTGTTGGGTAGACCATGGCAAGTTGATAGAGAAATTATCCATCAAAGTAGAAAGAATGTATACACCTTCAAGAAGAGTGGAGTAATTTACAAGATATAATCCTTAGTGGAAGAGGAATTTGATGAAGCAACAATAGAAATACCTAACCTATTGATGAGTGGAAAAGTGTTCTTGGAAGACATCAAACATGAAGAGGGAGTAGGGTATGACATTTGTTTGAAGCCCAAGGAGGAAGAAAACACAAAATAGTCCATCATTCCTCATGAAGGAAAGAAATTACTTGAGGGTTTCCAAGACATCATATGTGATGGAACACCAACTACCTTGCCTCCTCAACAAGCCAAAGTCACCAGATTGACTTTGTATTAGGGGCATCTTTTGCTAATAAAGTTTCTTACAAGATGTCCTCTAGATCAAAACAAGGAGATGTTAGAAATGTTTTAGAATAACTGAGAGTGGGGGGGAGGGGTGAATCAATTATTCAAGGTCCAAATGTCCTATTCAAACTTTTCACTAAATGTAGTGAGCCCATTCAACTATTTATTCATCCTAGCTTTAACTTTTCTAACTAGCAAGTTACTATATATCAACATGCAAGCATAACACATAAGACATCAACACATAACATAGCGATTTACATGGAAACCCAATTTGGGAAAAACCACCAGTAACATGCTACTCAATTCTCACTCTTTTGAAGTGATGCCATGTGAAAGGCCTAACTTTTTAAAGGCTTACAACACACTATTAAATGTGAGCTTGTTAGAGGATTTAACCACCCTATTAGAAGTGGGCCTTCTTAGAGGACTTTAGAACATTCACTTAGAATGCCACCCTGTTAAAGGATTTACAAATGGCTATTAGGCCAACCTAACTCCATAGGATTTTCCAGATCTAATATAATTGCTAGAGAGTATTAGAAAATCTTGACCTAGCTACAACATACAACTTATCTTGTAGATCTCAGATCACTTCTCAACTCATACCATTGCCTAGCCTTCAATCTCTACAACTCCATATAGCTTTCCCTCTTTTCAAGCTTAGTCTCCTTGAGTCTCCATACTCAATGACTAGTGCAATCATCTCTTCATGACCACTTATAGAAGTAGAGCCTTTGTTCTCTTCCTTCTCCTAGATGTCTTCTCCTTGACACCCTTCCAACTACTTCATAGATTTCACTCTTCAGCAGCAACACTATCAATAGCTCTTTGCTTCTTGGTATATGAATCCTTAAATAAAAGTCTTGAAGTTCTTTTCCTTCTTGATTCTTCTATTCTTTAATTTCAATTTGTATGGATTAGGTAGGATTCATTGCATCTAACCCATATTCTATTTCCTCTAGAAACTTCTTGAATAATCCTTTAGAATTTGCCCAAAAATGTTTTACATAGATTTTTGTGCCACCAGCTCATCATCCTTATCTTCCAATTCATTCACAAAATTCAAGGTAACCACTTTGTTGGCTCAGATTTGGTGAATCTTTGTCATTTGAAATAATGCAGCAGCTCAACACTATTGAAATACTAGTGCTTGGCACCTGAAGATCACTCAACACCAACTAAGAGTTTTATGATGCTCGGCACCTGATCTTCACTCGGCACTTGAAGATCACTTGGCACACACTAGAATTTTCTGATACTTGGCTCCAACTGAGAATTTTCTCAGCTTTAACTAACTTGCTTGGCACCCTCTAATGATCTTAGTTTTAGCTTTGTAGTCAGCCTTGTTACAACTTCTTCCTCCAATATTTCTAAGTGTGACCAACCTCTGTATCTTTGAGTATGCTAACAATACATCATTTAGCCATTGTCTTAACTAATCCTTGCAGTTCTTATAGCATCATAACTCAACCTTTCCCTTAGGTACTCTTGTTACATCTTGTTGATCAAATCCTCTTCATCAATCAACTAAGTGATAGTACTTGGACCTTATAAGAAAATGTCATTCCTACAAGTAGCAGGTTTAACATTAATGACAAAACAATGATTGAAAACAACAATCTTCTTTCTTTGATCTTCAACAATGAGTTTTTCAATTAGATTTCCAACAATCTCCCTCTTTGGCATTGATGGCAAACCGAATTGATCAACCATCAAACTAAACTATTCAACCAAAAGCTTACTAGGTTAGAACAATAAGTCAAATGACAAAAACTAATTGCATTACCAACAATTTTCACATCTCCTTTTACTATTTTGATTGCTTCATTGCTGCTTCTCCCTCTTTGCTATTGTATCCTTACTCTTTGTCTTTCTCCCCCTGTATTGCTTATCTTTTGTTGTTCTGATCAACCTTTGATTACTTTAGTCAACTTCTCCCTCTATCTTCTGATTCTTTATCTTCAACAATTGTTGATCAATTTTTTGTTATTTCTCCCTCTTTGACAGCAATGCCAAAGATATATTAGCATCTTAATATCCAAATGTAGCTCTTACAGGTTCATTTAATTTCTCCCTATGTCACCTTGCTTTTAACTAATTTGGGACTTCAGCACTTCTACTACTTTTGGCATAAATCCCAAAGTAAACATCTTCTACATCAATGTGTAAGATCTTCAACAATCAACTCATTTGACGCAGGGTAGTCTTGTCTTTTTCTTCAAGTAGCCTTAGTTAGGGGTATCACCCCTAACTTCTAAGATACTCAAAAGCATCTTTAGATAGTGCCTTTGTGAAGATATCAGAAATTTGTTCCTTTGAGCTAAGATATTCCATCTTCACTTGTTTGTCTTTCGCCAACTCTCTTACATAGTGATACTTGATTGCAATATGCTTGGTTCTAGCATGCATTACAGGGTTTTTTGATATGTTGATAGCACTTGTATTATCATAATAAAGTATCACAGGCTCAGCTTCCTCTTGCTTCATACCTTGCAAAAAATGTTTAATCCATACAATATTGGTACAATTTATAGCAGCTGCAATATATTCAGCTTCAGCAGTGGACTGTGAGGTGTAGCTTTGCTTTCTGCTAGTCCATGTAATCAACCTTTTTTCCAAGAAAAGTGCTCCTCCACTAGTGCCTTTTCTATCATCAATGTTACCTCCCCAATCTGCATCAGTGTAGGCTCTTAGTCCAAACTTCTCACTTCTCTTGTAGTACAAACCAAAGTCATCAGTTCCTTTTAGGTACCTTAGTATTCTCTTTACTACTATTAAGTGATTTTCTCTTGGATTTGCAAAAAATATTTCCACTATTCCAATAGCTAATGCAATGTCTAGTCTACTATGTACAATATATTTTAGCTTTCCAATCATTGACCTATACAATGTCTGATTTACTTCAGCAGATTCATCATTCTTGGATAGCTTATGTCCAGTTTCCATAGGTGTGTTGACTAGTTTTGAGTCTTCTAACTCAAATGTTTTGAGTGTCTCCTTGATCTATTTGGATTAGGTCACAAATATCCATGTTTCAATTCATGTACTTGTAATCCAACAAAAACATTGATTTCTCCAAACATTGACATCTCAAATTCATGTTTCATTTCATTAGCAAAATCTTTGCATAGAAAATCTTTTTCGTCAAATATTGTATCATCAAAAAAGATTTAAGATATCAAAATGTCTTTACCTTTTTCAGCTTTGATGTACAAGTTTTTGTTGTCATCTATTCTCTCAAATCCTATCTTCACAAGATATTTGTGCAGCCTCTCATACCATGCTCTAGGTGCTTGCTTCAATCCATAAAGTGCTTTGTGCAGTTTGCAGACCATGCCCTTGTTCTTCTCATCAAAAAATCCCTCTAGTTGTTCTATGTAGACTTCCTCTTCTAGTATACCATTTAGAAAAGTAGACTTCATGTCCATTTGGTAGACTTTGAAAGCTTTATATGCAGCATATGCAAGTAATGTTCTTACTCCTTCCATTCTTGCAACAAGGGGAAATGTGTCCCCATAATCTAGTCCTTCTTCTTGTGCATAGCCTCTCCAAACTAGTCTAGCTTTGTTTCTTGTTATCTCACCATTCTCATCAAGTTTGTTTCTAAACACCCATTTGGTACCAATTACATTCTTATCAGCTAGTCTAGGAACTAAAGTCCATGTTTTGTTCTTCTCAATTTGATCTATCTCCTCTTCCATGGCTTTATACTAGTCATCATCTTGCAATGCATCTTTCACTATTTTAGGTTCAACCTTGCTCAACAAACATGATTCATTCTTGAGTCTATTCCTTGTCATTGGTTTAGCATCCTCATCACCAATGATTTTATCTATAGGGTGATTTCTTCTCACATACTTGGCTAAACTTGGTTCTGTCCTTCTTTCCATGTTTGATCCTTCAACATCAAAATCATTTTTCTCTTCCTCACCTCGCACTCCATAATTCCTCCCATGTACACTATTTTCAGAACAAGACTGTGCATTTCTACATTTTGCAGCTTGGCTTTTGAATGCAACTCAACATTCACAAGCTGAGACTTGGCAGATACTAAAATTTGTTGTTGATTCTCAATTTGATTTGCAGCACTATCTTCAACAGTCATTCCTTCATGGAAGTATACAAAGGATCTATAATCCTTTGATTGCTTGGACTCATCAACCTGAACTTTTGCATGCTCATCAAAACTTACATTTGCACTCTCCACAATCTTATTAGTGTTAGTATTCAAACACTTATATGCCTTCATCACTTTTTGTATCAAACTTGCCATTTTTAGTGGTTTTTAAAATATAGCATTTACAACAAAATACTTTGAAATGTTTAACATTAGGTGAGTGACCATACCACAATTCAAAAGGTGTTGCATTTGTACCTTTCTTGACTTGAACTCTATTTAGTTTGTAGAATGTAGTATTTATAGCTTCTCTCCAGTACTTTAGTGCAATATTTTTCTCCATCATCAAGGTTCTAGCATAGTCAATCACTAACCTATTCCTTTTTTCAGCAATTCCATTTTGTGGTGGAGTTCTTGATGTTGATGTTTGCCTTTTGATACCTTTGTTATTGCAAAATATTTCAAATTTTTTTGATGTGAACTCATCTCCTCTGTCTGACCTTAGGAACTTCAGGTTCTTTCCTATTTCCTTCTCTACTTTAGCCAAATACCACTTAAACATTTGAAATGCATTAGATTTTTTCTTTAACAACATAGCAGTCATCATCCTAGAATAGTCATCTACAAATAGCATTATGTATCTATCGCCTAGGTAGCTTTGCACTTCTATTGGACCACATAAGTCTGTATGGACTAACTCTAGTACTTCCTTGGAAGTGAATGTTTTGCTTTTGAAACTAGATTTAGTCATCTTCCCTAATTGACATTTTTTGCACATTGTGTTTTCAAGTTTCTTTAATTTTGGCAACCCTTTGACTTTGTTCTTTTTGTTGATGTTGACTAGATTATCAAAGTTAACATGACATAGCCTTTTATGGCACAACCACACATCATCAAATCTAACAACAAGACATGTTGCATCTTCCATATCTAGGTAAAACAAATTACTCCTAGTTTTTTCACCTTTTCCTACTAACTTTTCATCAGTGTTATAAATCTTGGCAGTTTTGTTTCCAAATTCAACTTTGCAACCTACATTGCCAAACAGTGATACACTCAACAAGTTGTAGTTCAATCCTTCAACATAGTATGCATTATCACATGAAATTTTCTCTATGAGTTTAATAGAACCTTTTCTTTTTATTTGACATGGAGCATCATTACCAAATCTAACTCTATTTCTGTCATATTTAGTAAATGTAATGAACTTACTTTTATCTCCTGTCATGTGATGTGAGCATCCACTGTCTATGATCCACTTGTCATTCTTGTTCACGCAAGTAACTTATGTTGTTGCTTTATCTTCATCTTTGTCTAGTTCATCCTTCATGGCTACATAGACCACTTCATCATCATTCTCATTAGAATCTTCTTTAACAATGTAGCATCTTTTTCCTTTCTCCTTATAGTCTTTGCTATCATCTTCTCTTTTGTTCCTATACTTGTTTCCTTCTTTGTAGTTCTTCTTTTGTGTACATCATGTAGAAATATGACCTACTTTGTTACAACTGAAACATATGATAGGGAGCTTACCTTTGAATTTACCTTTGCCTTCATGAAATCTCCTAGCTAGTAGTGCTTCTAATGGTTCGACATCTTCTTCATCTGTGTTGTTATCACTGGATGCATGTTTTCCTTTTCTTCTCTTCTTTCTTGATGCTTCCTCCTTGGTTTCTTTTATTGTCATCTTGGCTTTGAAAGAAAATTCAAGGTTCTTAGGTCTATAGTTATCAAAATTGGATAGCTCAAATGCAGTAAGTCTTTCCACTATTCCTTCAAAGGTTAGTGTTTTTCCTTGTATACAACTCAACTCTTGGATATCTGAAACTCTAATAACATAGATAGGAAGTAGAGTTCTTAAGTATTTGTTGATGACAATTTCTTTTTCCAATTGACCACCTAGACTTCTTATTGCACTTACCACTTCTTTCATTCTTGCAGCATACTAAGAAGCATTTTCACCTTCCTCCATTTTCATGTCATCAAACTTTCCTCTTAGGCTTTCTCTCTTTGCTCTCTAGAAATTTTGATCTCCTCCATAGATATTTGATAGAGCTTTCCACATTTTGAATGCAGTGTCACAATCTTTGATGTCATCATATTCTGCATAATTAAGTGCAGAGGCAATCTCTAGCATTGCTTGATTGTGCTTCTTCTTTTTGTTCAAATCATCTGTAGTAAGAGATCATGATTGATTTACATGCTCTGTCCCAATTGAGGTTTGTGCATAGTCACCTATTGATCTAAGGTGAAATTTCATCAAACTCTACCATGCAACAAACTTGTCTTTGTTGAGCTTGGGAACTTCTCTCTTGGACATCTTGATCTTCCTGCTTCTAGTACATTGAAACTAAATCAGCAAATGGCTCTGATACCAATTGTTAGAAATGCTTTAGAATAACTAAGAGTGGGAGGGGGGGGCATGAATCAGTTATTCAAGGTCCAAATGTCCTATTTAAACTTTTTACTAAATATAGTGAGCCCATTCAACCATTTACTCATCCAAGCTTTAACTTTTCTAACTAGGAAGTTACTATCTATCAACATGCAAGCATAACACATAAGAAATTAAAACATAACACAATGATTTATGTGGAAACCCAATTTGGGAAAAACCACCAGTAACATGCTACTCAATTCTCACTCTTTTGAAGTGATGCCCTATGAAAGGCCTACCCTGATAAAGGCTTACAACAGAGTGTTAAATGTGACCTTGTTAGAGGATTTAACCACCCTATTAGAAGTGGGCCTAGTTAGACAACTTTAGAACATTCACTTGGAATGTCACCCTGTTAAAGGATTTACAAATGGTTGTTAGGCCAACCTAAGTCCATAAGATTTTTTAGATCTAATACAATTGCTAGAGAGTATTAGAAAATCTTGACCTGACTACAACATACAACTTATCTTGTAGATCACAGATCACTTCTTAGCTCACACCATTTCCTGGCCTTCAATCTCTACAACTCTTGATAGCTTGTCCTCTTCTCAAGTTTAGTCTCCTTGAGTCTCCATATTTAATGTACCAGTGCAATCATCTCTTCATGACCACTTATAGAAGTAAAGCCTTTGTGCTCTTCCTTCTCCTAGATGTCTTCTCCTTGATACGCTTCCAACTACTTCAAAGATTTTTCTCTTCAGCAACAATAGTATCAGTAGCTCTTTTCTTCTTGGTATATGACTCCTTAAATAGAAGTCTTGAAGCTCTTTTCCTGCTCAATTCTTCCATTCTTTAATTTTAATTTGTATGGATTAGGTAGGATTCATTGCATCTAACCCATATTCTATTTCCTCTATAAACTTCTTGAATAATCCTTTAGAATTCAAGCAAAAATGGTTTACATAGATTTTTGTGCAACCAGCTCATCATCCTTATCTTCCAACTAGTTTACAAAATTCAAGGTAACCACTTTATCAACTCAGATTTGGGAAATATTTGTCATTTGAAATAATGTAGTAGCTCAGCACTATTGAAATACTGGTGCTCAGCACATATTGTGTTACTCGGCATCAACTATGTTTTTCCTAATGCTCAACACTTGAAGATCACTCAGCAACTACTAAGAATTTTTTGATGCTTGGCACTTGATCTTCACTCGGCACTTGAAGATCACTTGGCACACACTAGAATTTTTTGATGCTTAGTTTCAACTAAGAATTTTCTCGGCTTCAACTAACTTGCTCAGCACCCACTAATGATCTTATTTTAAGATTTGTAGTCAACCTTGTTACAACTTCTTCCTCCAATATTTCTAAGTGTGACCAACCTCTGTATCTTTGAGTATGCTAACAATACATCATTTAGCCATTGTCTTAACTAATCCTTTCACTTCATTACAACATAATAACTCAACCTTTCCCTTAGGTACTCTTGTTACATCTTGTTGATCAAATCTTCATCAATCAACTAAGTGATAGTACTTGGACCTTATAAGCAAATGTCATTCCTACAAGTAGTAGGTTTGACATCAATGAAAAAACAATGATTGAAAACAAAAATCTTCTTTCTTTGATCTTCAACAATGAGCTTTTCAATCAGATTTCCAATAGGAGATAGCTCAATTCTATAGGAAGTTTGTGAGAAGATTAAGTGAGATATGTGCACCCATACTAGATGCCATCAAAGGAGGACTCAAAACTAATTTGGATGGACTAAGGTAGTAGGTGAAGGGTTTGGGAAGTTGAAGAAAGAGGTTTCTACACAACCCATCTTAGTTTTTCCAAGTTTTGACCAATTATTCATTCTGGAGTGTGATGCAAGTGAGATTGTTGTGGGAGAAGTCCTAAGTCAAGAGGGTTGTGACATTTTTCAGTGAAAGATTGAATGAGGCTAATTTAAGGTACTCCTCATATGACTTGGATTTGTATGCACTAGTCCAAACCATTTAGAAAATGGAGGCATTACATTTTTCCTATAGAGCTTATAGTCTATACTAATAATGAAGTTGTGAGTTTCACTAACACACAAGGGAAACTAAGTCTAGGGCACATTAAGTGGATGGAGTTCTTACAAGCATACAACTTTATCATTAAGAACAAAAGGGGGCAAACTAACAAGGTGGCAGATGCATTGAGCAATAGGCTCTTAATAGTCCAAGAGATTAAATTGAAAAGCATTGGAATAGAAGGATTCAAGAATCTCTATGAGGGTGATGAAGATTTTTTAGAAGCTTACAAGTTATGCTCATCATTTAACAATCATTTTCATAGTGACTTTTCTAACTATACCTTGAAAAGTAGTTCATTGTTTAGAGATAATTAGCTATGTGTTCCAAGAGGTTTTGTGAGGGAGAACCTTATTCAAGAAAAACACAATGGGAGATTCTGTGGGAACTTTGGTTTGAATAAAACCATAGAGCTTGTAAGTAGGCACTACTATTAGCCAAGAATGCAAAGGGATATCAGAAAATATGTTGAGCAATGTGTCATTTGTCAAAAGGCTAAAGGGACCTCTTCAAATGTTGGCTTATATCAAGACTTACCAATACCTAATAGACCTTGGAATGCATAAACATAAATTTCATAGTTGGTTTACAAAGGATAGAAATTGGTTTTAATAGTGTGTTTGTAGTAGTGGAAATATTTAGTAAAATGAGCTAATTTATACCATGCAAGACAACTCGTGATGCCAACTACATAGCACACCTTTTCTTCAAGGAAGTGGTTAGAATTCATGGTTTACCTATCAACATTATATTAGATAGGGATAACACATTCATGGGCCATTTTTGAAAAACATTATGGATGAGATTAGGCACTAATTTGGCTCGTGGTTCATCATACCATCCCAAACATATGGTCAAATAGAGGTCATCAATAGAGTTCTTGGGAATGAACTTGGATGCTTAACCAAAAATTATGGATAGTCATGGGATCATGTCATACCACAAGCTAAGCTTACTTATCATGATAGTACCAACAAATTCACTAGCTAGAGTACATTACAGATTATCTATGGCCTTTGTTCATGGGGAGTTTGTGAAGTTAGAGAGTTGAAGGAGCATGAAGAAATTAGTGTGCATTCTAAAGACTTTTCCCAATCCATGAAGGAGATTCATGATTAGGTCAAAAAGACTTCATAGAGGCAAATCAAAAGTTGAAAAACAAGGTAGATGAGAGAAGAAGAGATATTTAGTTTCAAGTGGGAGATTGGGTGTTAGTGCACCTAAAAAAGTCTAGATTGTAAAAGGTAGTTCCAAGTAAGCTTCAAATGAAGAGGATAGGACCATGTAAGGTCTTGGTCAAGTATGGTCAAAATGTATACAAGATAGACTTGCCTAAGGAGTTAGGCCTTCCACCCATTTTCAATGTTAAAGATCTCATTGCTTACAAAGGCCCTAAATTGATAGAGAAAATAAAAAAATTAGAGGTTGATAGAGAGGTTAGGGACATTAGTCTACAATCCCAAGAAAATCCACAAGATGAGCGGGTATTAGATGCAAGGGTGAACAAGATGACTAGGAAAAAAATTAACATGGAGAATCTCATCAAATGGAGGCATCTTCCTACAACAGAGGCTACTTTGGTAGCTAAAACTTATTTCAAGAAGTATGGTATTAGTTTGGACTTATTACCTATATATCCTACTTAGTCTCTTTGTTGTAGGGGGAGAATGGTGTAGGAGTGCCTAAGATCATAGTTGAGGTCCTAAATGGTTTTGGCTTGTATGGTTTTAGCCAACCACCAAAGAATAAGGGATAGGTATAAAGCCCCAAGGATTTGATTAGAGTCATGTACATAGGTAGGTGAGTGTCAAAAAATTAGGAGTCAAGAAGTGTCCTTATAATTCCCAAGTTGCTTGTAATTGGTTAAGTGGGTCAAAGGTTGCCCAAACCTTGACTAAAACTCTAGAGTTGGGAAATAATGTTAGAATTTTATTTTAGACCTTACTAGACTCATGCGAGGTCTCTTGAGGTCTACTAATGGTCACAGTGCAAAGTTGTGAAAAGTTGCTCAAGCAACTTTGTATTTTGCAAAAGTTGCACTTGACAATATTGTCAACATTGTGCAAAACCCAAGCAACTTGAAGTTTTTTAGTTATTTTTCCTATGTAGGAGGTACCACACATTCCAAAAAGGTATAAAACACCATCTCATGCCCAATTGAATGGTTGGTGTTGAGATTGTACAGAATCACATTGGAAGTAGTAGAAAACATAGTGCATTTTCCTACCATAGTCATCTTGCACTCTCAAAATCCAAATCTTAATCAATTGATTGGGATTTTTGTTTTACATTTATAGAGATAGGATTGAATTTAGTTTCTTGTGTATTAATTTGGATTCTTCTTGAGTTTTTTTTGGGTATATTTTTGCAAATCATTTTGTAATTGTATAGTTTACTAACCTAATTTGAGTGACACTAAGAAAAATGGCTCTTTCTTGATTTCCAATAGTCAAATCTCTATGGCCCTTTGGAATCAAGAATATAAATTTACATATTGTTTATAAATTAATTTTGGAGTTCTTAGGAGTTGGTTTTCCATTATTATTTTTTAAATTCCTAGACGAGTATAAGACTACTTGACTAGGTGAAGATCAACAAAGAAGTGGGTAATAAGTATGGTAGATAGATTGAAATGATCAATCCAATTGTTTGGTTGGAAGGAGAAGCATTTTCTTAGTATAGGGTGAAGATAGGACCATAGGAGGATATAAGATAGCCTTGAGTGTCTTGGTGGATAGGCCAAGACAAGTTATGAATCCCTCCTTGTCATAATGCAATTGGTTATTCATATCCTATTTCATTCTTTTGCAACATTATAGCCACAATAGTGTGATAGGAGGCAAAAGAAAATATTTGAAAAGGTTTCTTGACATTAGGAGCCTTTAGCACTAGTGCCTCCTTAATTACCTTTTTTATATTAGAGAAATTTTTTAGTTCTTCCTCATTCCACACAACGTTTTCTCCCTTTTTTAGCATTTTGGAAATAGTCTTAACTATTTCTACATATTTTGAAACAAATCTTAAGTTAGTTTTCCCAAAAAAATCTTGAATATCCTTAACTGTCTCAGGAACCTTTATATTATCAATTGTTTCTACTCTCTCAAGGTCAATCCTAACTCTATCCTTGGATATAATATTTCCTAGGAGTTTCCATTTCGTGACTCCAAATTGACACTTCTTTAGGTTTAGTGGCATTTTGAATTAAATGGATCTTTTGAATTTTTTTCCAAATGGTTATAGTGATCCTATGCCCTTTTTGAATAGGAAATGAGATCATCTTGGTAGACCACAAGAATTAAATTAATTAAACCCTAAAAAGAAACATCCATAGCCCTTTGAAAAGTTGCTCCTACATTGGTTAAACCAAAGAGAATCCTTTCATATACATATGTTCCTCGTGGAGTGGTAAATGTAGTCTTGTATTACTCTGATTCCTTCACTTTTACTTGGTTATAACCTAAGAAACTATCCATCATAGAAAGAATCTCATTTTATTGTTACCTTTTATATTAGTTCCTCCATGTTGAGCAAGGCATGATTATATTTGAATGATGATATGTTTAAATTCCTAAAATCAACACATAATCTTATGTCCTCATTCTTCTTCCTTATAGGGACAAGATTGGAAACTCATATAGAATGTCTCAGAGGCTTAATGATCCCTACATCTCTCATCTTTATCAACTTTTCTTTCCTTTTAGGGTCCAATATTAAGTGAATAGGTCTTTGCCTCTGTCTAAAGGGTTTAATAGTTGGCCTTAAAGTATTTCATGTTGGAGAAAATCATCTCTGTAGGCTTTTACCTCATCATATGACCATGAAAATACATGTATATATTCTCAATAAAGAAATATAATATTAGGAGTTACCCTTTTACCAATATAATTTTTCTTTGGAGAGTTCTTATTTCTAAGATTAACTTTTTTAAGTTCACCTTGTATGACAATAGATCTATAAATCTTGAGATTATCATGCTCATCAAAGGTTTTTTCCAATGCCACCAATCCCTTCTTTATTTTATTTATTTTGAGTTGCACAATTTCCTCTCCAAACAAGGTATCCTTACCATCCTAATTTTCTACTAAACTATTCCAATCAATGCCTTGATCCTAGTATTTTCCTTCACATGTTAGAGAATCCAAAAAATCTTTGTCATCATCAAAAACTCGCTAGTATGCACATTATCTAGTATCAGCATGCACAATTTATTGTAATAGAATGTCAAATTACATGATATCTATATTATCCATCATGTTAGCTAAAACATTATCAATCCTATTGATCCATTTTACTGAAAATCAACAAATTCAATTAAATCCAAGACATAGTTCCTATATTATTTTAATCTTTGATTTTAGTGGTAAACTTACTTCTAATCTAAGATATACATTTTGAATCTCCCAACACCAAAACAATTTTAATCTTATACATTTTTGTCATATTATTCCTATCATCAATTTTTTATATTCAACAATATTATTACTATAGGTTCATTTTTTGTTGCACCAAAAGCTCAAACTTTTAATGCCCAATACAAATGTCAGGACTTACCTAGATCCAGGACACAAGTCTCCAAGGAGTGATGACCACCATGTCAACATTCAACAATCTCTCCTTCAACACCGACTAAGCCTTTAGCTCCAACTGAAGGGAGACATAAACTCGTAATCCAAGGGCTCTGATACTAGTTGTAGGTAGCATTTTATGTTACATCAAAAGCTCAAACTTTTAATGTCTAATACAAATGTTGAGACTTACCTGGATCCATGATAAAAATCTCTAAGGAGGTGCTAACCACCAAGTGAAAATCATTACCTTTCCTACTAAAGCTCCATCAAAATTTAATTCCCATATCCTGTCACTTTCTTCTTGTAAAAAAATTCCATTAGATTTTTCAATACATTGGATTGGTTTATTTAATCTTACCTTGAAGTTGTCTATGTCTGTTTGACAAAAATTGACTCCATAATTAGGACTAGAGTTTTCCACTAAGTATGTAAATCTTGGTTCCCTATCAATTCTAATATATCTTCCATTTATAGGGATGTTTGCATAAGAAAAATCAAACTAAATATATCCTCCAACCAAATTGAACCATTTCCTAGAAAGAAACATACCATAATAGGTTGATATTTCCACTATAGTAACATCCATCCTACATGACACATCTGGGCATGAGGGAAATTTGAACTCAACACCATTCATGATTCCCACTATAGGAATTGACCAGTTGCCCATTACATAGCAATTTTCATAAGGTGTTTCTACTACTAATCCCAATTCTTTCATGACATCTGTAGGCATAATATTTATTGCAAAACTTGAATCTATCATACAATTTCTTTACAATCTATTGTTAATTTTAAAAAGTCAAATAGAGTGGCTCTACATGTGGTTTGTTCTTATTGATATTTGTTCCAAGATAGATAAATGTTGCATCATTAATTTTTTTTCTCTTGAATGGTCCTCTTTGTTCATTTTAGACAAAAAATTTAAAACTTGTAACCCATATTCAAGAATCTTGACAGTCTCAAAAAAGGGAACAAGGATTTTTACATGAGATAAAGCATTAGAAATAAATGATTTAGTAATTACCATCTTCTTACTTGTTATCTTTTAAGAGGATCAATTGCCTTTATTTTTTGCTAATAATTTAGCACTATCTTCTCCTTATCTTTCTTGTGCAAATCTTATTGAGATCTATTGATAGTTACTCCTGATCATTTCCTAGTGTCAAGTTGTATAGTCTTGTTTCTTAAATATTAATTGCTCCAAGCTTGTTCTAGTGTTGCAATTGTGTAATCTCTCCTCTCTTGCTCAGTTGATTGCCTTACCCTTGGTTTTTACTATTCATTATAAAAAACTTTTTGTGAACATTGTTGTCTTATTATGATCATGTTAACATTAGGAATGTGCTCATCTTCTAAGGAATCATCATCCCCCCAAAGTGGTTTTAATGATAAAGTATTAACAGTAGGTTTCTCTTCTTGCTAACCTTACTCTTCTAGTGTGCTATGTGCAATCAAACATTGATCAAGAGTATGTGATAAGAAACTCACACACCATGGACCACTTTCCACATAGTTATTATTTCTATTTAGATGGTCAAAAGTTTCATTATTTCGTATAGGTTGTCCATCTCTCCAATTAGTGTTGTATGGCATATCCTACAATCTAAGATTGTAAGGTCTTTGATTTATGTTAGATCTAAAATCTTCATTTTTTTTCTTAACTTGTAAATTTTTTATCATATTTAGTAACTTATCAATTTTATCTTCATCCTTGTTTTATTTTCGGTTTTGGAGTTGAGTAATCTAGAGTCTTCTCTCTCCCCAATCTTACTAGTGACCTTCTTATCATTCTCAATGGTTGTGGCTACTTTGAAATCTTCTTGTAATGTGTGGGCCCTATGAGACCTTATCTCATAGTGAATTTTACTATCAAATGAACTTAAATAGAAATTGATTAGGAAAGAATCAAGTGCTTAGATATCTCTTGGTATTCTATTCAAGACCTTATTAAATCTCTTATTGAACTCAGCAACAAATTAATTTGAATTCTTCTTAATGTTATTTAATTCATGAGAAGAAAAATTTGTATCACTATGGTCCCCAGATTGTTCAATGAATTAATCCACAAATTCATGCCAACTAGAAATAGAACCATTAATGAGTCCTCTATACCATTCAGTAGCATCATCGGTAAGGGATTGCAAAAACAATTTCATGAACACATCCTCATGGTTTTCTTCCAACTCTTCAATAGTTTTTTTGAAGTCAATAAAATGTGCTTATGTAGATTAGTTTTCTTCTCTAGAGAACTTAGGGATTGTAGTTCTTAACTCACTTGTTATAGGATTGGGATATATATAGTCCTTGTTAAGTCTAGTTATTTGTATCTCTCAATCATCATGGGGGGCCTAACTCTTTGTCAGTTCACTTGATATGAGTTTTCCCCCCCTTTGATTATTTCCTATATTTTTCTACACTATTCTACAAAATATTTTTTGATTTCTTTTCATTTCTATTCAACCCATTATGATTTTTAGTGTTATGATGTTCATTTCCCTTATTTTGATCTTGCCTCCAATGTTCATTTGTTTATTCTCTTTTATTTCTTTCATATAGAGGATTTTTCTGTGAGTTATTCAAAATGAACTCTTTATTTTTATGAGGAAGATTATATTTAGATGACTTATCAAGTTCTAGATTCTTGTTGTCATTGGCCTTCTTAAGGGTAATGATCTCATCTCTTTTTATACCAATGTTAGAGTAATAAGATATTTCCTTATTGATTTAGTAATAAGATATTTCCTTATCAATTAAATCATTTTGATTTAATTATTAAGTTACTTATTATCTATTGTTTACTTAAACTAAACTTTAGGCATATAATAATTAATTCTTTTCTAATTATTATCACGCAACATAGCTTTTTTCCTATTAGAGATTTGATCTCCTTTTATAAGGATTGATCTCTTTGTAATTTATTCATTCACTTTTGATAATAGCAATTTCTTGTTTTGCTCATCAAGAATGCTTCATCTATGGATCTAGCAATTTTAGCCTCCATAGCCCTTGCTTCTCTCTTTCAATGACATGTGTTTGCATGTAGGTGATTCTTGGGAGCTGTGGGGTTGAGATTTCATCAACTTCAACATGATACTAGAGCTCTAGATTTGCATACCCCTATTCAGTTTATGAGAGATTTTTCTTGGCTTTCAAATTTGTGCTCTTTTTATTTCAGAGGGTTTCATTTTTTAGAGTTATTTTGTATTGGATCTAGGGGTTCATTTTTTCAATGCATTTTCAGCCCAAACAGACCTCACCATTGGATTCTTAGCACCCAAAAATGCGTATTTCCATATAAAATTTGCCCAATTTGGACATAATTAAAATTTGAGGAAAAAAATTGTTCCCAAATTTGAGCATGCTTCATGAGGTAAAGATTTTTTTTAATTTAAAAATAAATCAAAAAACAAAAAAAAGGAAGAAAGCCTTTTTTTTTAAAAGAAACACATGTCTTTTCAAAAAGAAAAAGTTTCAAAAAAATTGTCTTTTAAAAAAAAAAAAAAAACCTTTTTAAATCTTCCAAAAAAGGATGTCTGCATCAACAAAGTACTAACACATCAGGGATGTCAAAAAAGTGCTGACATTACAGCCTACCATAGGTGCTGATGTCATCATTTTTTGGACCGAAATTTGATGGTCTTCACACCATCTTTTCTATGGTTTATTTTGTCTCAAAAAGTTGTCTGTGGTTTTTTGGTTGTATCTTGGTCATACAAAAGTATTTTTTGACAAATCTTATATCATCGAAAAGCTCTTTCTAAGATCATCATGATGGTGTAGCTTATTTGGACTTTTGATAATGTTTGTTTTCATATTCAAGTAGTCAAAGCTAGGTGTTCATTTTTTCACTCTAGACAACATATCTAGAGTCAAAAATAAATAAATAAACACCACGCGTGCTTGCAACGCCACGCGTCGTGCGCCCACGCACTCGCGACACTTGCACCGCCGTAGCGCCTCGTGTGCGCGTTGAGCGCTGCTCGCACCTCTCGCGTGCGCTTGTGCGCTTGCGCACCGCCGTGCCTCGTGCACGCACGCATTGTCATGGGTTCACGCCTTGCACGCGTACACTCTGATGCATTTTTTACATGTGTGTATGCGCATGACCAAGGGCCTTGTGTGGTTGTTAAGCTATTTTTCACCTTCATTTTTGCTTGAATAGCCAATGAGAGGGGTTTAAAATATCCCATCTTCGTTTTCCAAAAACATTATATTTTTGGAAAGTTGATTTAGTTCTCTTTCCAAAAATTCTTGTTTGTCTGCTAGGTTCTTCTCCAATCTCTTTTTATTATAGTTTTTCTTTGTTGCACTATGGTGGATATCTTAGATGTTTTAGGTCCAGGGATTATTTTCGTAGCATGGGGTCTCTGCTTTTGGGCTATACTATCTATTGTATTAGCTTTTTTCCCTTTCTAATCATTGTTGATATCATTTGTATGCATTCTCACAAACACACTGAGCTAAAGTGCCATATTGCATCTATTTCCATGGGGGGGGCGTTTATGTTTTTCCTTTTTTTGCCATCTGCCTTTGTCCAGTGAGTGTCCCTTCTGTGACATTTAGCCTCATGACATGTTTGAGATTGATCACCTTAGTACACACATATGTACTCTTTTGTGCATCTTTGATCATGGTTCCTTGACTTGTAGTTCTTTTGGACCACTTTTCCAATTGCCTGTCACCTCACCCTTGTCTGCATTATGGGGGTTCTTCTATTATTTCTCATGCTTTCTCGGTTCGATTAATCAAATCTTCAGGCTTTGGTATTTCATGCCATATGTATCTTCAAGTTCAATTGTTTTCCTTTGTGTGCCTCTTGATTCAATGTAAATTACAGTCTTCTCTACTTGGTCAAGTTCTATTTCAGTGGATGTTCATCATATCAGAAGTTACATTCAATAGAGCTTTACAGCTTCTACATGCTTTAGTGGTGTTCTACATGATCATCTGTGTTTCTATCTTCTAGAATATTCCCTAATATGGAGGCTTCTTCAGTACTTCACTAATTCTTTTCAACTTTTTTTCCATCTCTTTTTGGAGTAGCATTTATCCCATGTGGTTTTCTTTATTTCTCCTCTTTTCAAAGATTTTTTTGTGCTTGAGTACCTCATTAGGCCTTTGTTGCTAGGACCCAAATTTACTTTTAATAGTAGTTTCTAGGTTTTTAGCTACTCCTTAAGTTTATCCTAAGGGGGGTGTTAGAGTAATAAGATATTTCCTTATTATTATCTCCAATTTACTTAAGCTAAACTTTAGGCATATAATAATTATTATCATGCAACCTAGCTTTTTTTCCTCTTAGGGATCTGATCTCCTTTTATAAGGATTGATCTCTTTGTAATTTATTCATTCACTTTTGCTAATAGTTGTAGTGTCTGCCCCTAGGTCACATTTTTTTATCATTGTCGAACTCTAATATACTAGTTTTATGTTGATGATTAGTAGCATTGTTTTGAGATTATCAGATATTGTGCTATGGATTCAGTTGATATGTGATGAGATTACCTAGACTCTACATTTCATGTGTGCATGATGATTATTATATTATTTTCAATTATTGATGATGATTAGTTAGATGGTTATTATTACATGTATTTTCTTATGGATACTAACCCCATACTTGCATGTGTATGGTGTGCGTGTTTTTTCTCTTATTGTATGGTGTTTCTGATGTGGTTAAGGGAGTCGTAGTCATCTACTAGTCGAGATCTACACGATGCACCACTTCCTTCCATTGCCTATTTAGCTTAGCATATATATATTGTATGTACATGCATGGATTTTATGCAGGTTACAGGTACCAGGTATCGACTTTCCTAAATTGCCAAGATGAGCGTACCCTATCGCACTATCTCAATGGTAAGAGAGGGGAGATAAATTCTCAAGTCCAAATCCTAAACCCTTAAACCTTTTGTCCTAGAGAGGTAGGACAAGTATCTGAGATATTTTACCTTCCGAATGTGTCAGATGACATAATTCATGATTTTAACCCTTTAGACTAATTTTGTATGGATTGTTCTATGATGGGTTTTCATATTTTATCTTGGAGGTCTATGGTGAATTTTCTATTAATTAAGTCTTAAATTAAAAGATTTAATTAATAATTTAATTATTTTGGGAAAAATTAATATAATATCATGATCTTTTGATATTTTGATTTTAATTAATTAAATGGGAATTAATTGAGAAAAGGAATTAAATAAAAGAAATTAAAATTTATAATAATAATAAATAATAATAATAGAAATAATAAAAGAATTAAAATAAAAGTTATAAGCCTGCCTAGGATTAAACGCACCTCTTGATTGCACATATGTCAACAACATAGGAGTTAGCACACAAATTAAGCACATGGTGTCTACAACCTTGTGATTCATCTAGAAGGTTGGAAAAGACTCGTGCTTAGTTCTCAACACCTTATGGTTGTTTCTAGAGACATTCTAGGTGCTTCCTGAGAGTTCTTTATATTCAGGCACTCTTAGAAGCTTGGGGAGCATATTTGGAGGACCCGAGAACATTGGCGAAGGAAGGAGCTTGCTCTGCAGATTCTGAGGAGAAGTGAATTAGCATCAATGTCCAAGTAGACACTTGTGAATTTTGCATATGAAATTTCACTTCTTGCACTTCCTGTCTTCTTCGTGTCTTCTGAATGCTTTCTAAGGATTTTCATATCTTGGTTGCATGCATTTGTCATGGGTAGTGAAATTCCATATAAGAAATTTTCATATGCATAGATTTGATGAAATTATGGGGCTAGGGTTTTCAGATGTGTATGGACAAACTTATTTTTAAAAAATTAATGGATAAATTTAGAGAACAATTATTTAATGGGAAATTCTTAACTTATAAAATTGGAAAGTCCCTTTTGTTTAAAAACTATGTATATGTTCTCTTTTAAAATAATAATAATAATAAAATACAAATCTGCATATATATATGTGTGTGTGTGTGTGTGTGTGTGTGTGTGTGTGTGTGTGTGTGTGTGTGTTAATTATAAAAATGTTGCAGTGCTTGATAACAATCTATGTGTAAATGTATATACATACATACATACATATATATATATATATATATATATATATATATATATACAAATACACACACACACACACACACACACACACACAAGTTCTGAAACCTATCAAATTGGCGATATTAAAATGAGGCATATTAGAAAACGTTATAGAAAAATATTTGTTGAATTTTTTTTTTTTTAAACATTAAAAAAATTGTATTAAATAAGGGAGGGGCGGGTTACATTCCCCCCCTCCCCCCCCCCGTACCCCCACTACCTCTGCGTCAGCAGACATCTACTGCACAGGTACCTACATCAGTAGGCTTGCGACAACAGAGGCCACACGACCATTGCGACAATCGCACGACACTGTCATTCACACATAAGTGTGCCCAGCGTGGAGTACCACACGGATATATATAAGTTATGTTGTTTTTTTTTTAAAGAAATATGTGTGGGTAAAATCGAATATTTTTATTTTTATTTTCATATGTTATTAATATTATTAAATATTAATAATTTTTTAAAAGTTAATTATTATATATGAATATATATTATTAACAATTAATTATTATATTTATTAAATAAAATTTTATTAATAGTTTTACTTCCTTTTAATAATTAATCATTCTTTAGTATTTCAGTTATTAATATAAATTTAATTTAATTGGATGTAAATTTGTTTTAAAAGAACTCTAATGTTATATCATTTATTAATAATTGATATATCATTTAACTTTTATATTATTGTTAATTAGTATTTAAATTAATAATATTTGTTAATGAGAATTATCTCCATTGTTGTTTAATTAATATTTAAAGACGTAATGGTAAGGATAAACGATAGTTAGTGCCGTGGGTAAACAATAATTCTTGGTGAGGGTTATTGTCACGCCCAAAATATAAGGACAAAACACACAAAAAAAAGTTTTTTGAATGAATTAAGATACTAAGGTCGACAAAGATTTAGATGATTAACTATAATGGAACTAATTGTTCAAGTAGTTTGAAATTTAGATAACCGAATGTACTAGAAGCTAGATGCAAATTCTCAATGATATACAAAGGATACAACTCAGATTGAACATTTTGTTGAAGGGATGACCAAAGATTAGCACAACGACTTATTCAATACGTCAAAAAGACCTACTAACTAAAATGACATCTATCTCATAATTACACAACTTGTTTAGCATCAATTTAATTATGATCAAATATTACTAACCTTAAAATGGACTAATTAACTAGTCCTTTCTATAACTTAATAACTTGATCGACATTACGATTTAATCATTTAACATTAAGAGAATTCGAAACTGTAGAAGATCAATTTAAATTTAACTATACAACGCATGCTAACTATGTTTTAAACTTTAATTCCAAAGTCCAAACTGACTTTAAGATTTCCTCTAACATACTTAAATCAATCTAGTTTATTAATCTATCATTTATAATTCAAATTGAAGACTAGACTTATTTCAATTCCATCATTAAGTAAATCTAAAACTTTATTCTAAATTATTATAAAATTTAAGTTTAATCATTAAAATGCCAATATTAAGATAACTCCAATTAACTCCCAATTATAAAGACTAATTAGTTAAACACTAAATTTATTTTAAATTAAAATATACTAATTTCAAATTAAAACTTTTAATTTAGAGCTAATTAACAATCTAGCAACTAAGTCACTAATCTTATACTAACATCATTTCCAACATTTAGATTTAAACAAACTTAAGTATATATGTTCAAAACAATATTACTACACTAACCAAGCACATAAAAGCATTATACAACTTTCTAATAATCTCACAATTATATAAAACTACTTAATAATATAAAATAAATTACAACCATAATGAAAGATAATAACTAAATTAAAGCTAACTAATTTAATGTTATCTTATCTTACACTAACTATTTTGTACTGACACAAAAACAAATAGCTACTAATCTAATTAACAATTTAAAGCTAAACTTATTTAAAAACTATTAATAAAATCATCTAATAAGAAAAACCAAATCCTATACTAATCTAGTCTACACATTAATCTATACTAACAACTATGCTTACACAAAATAATATCATATTAATATTACCCCCTACACACACTAAAAGCAACCTAGGCCATCCCCTATCCAAGTGGGTCTGTCCCCAAAGGACAGTGTGTTGCCCCATGTCCTTGAATGCTGACACAGGCCTATCCAAGCGTAAAACATGCCCTATTATGTGTGGGTGATGGGCAAGAAAACTAGTGCATGGGGAGAGTTTTTTTTTGGAGGAGGGAAAGTTGGTAAAGGTTTAAAGTTTACCTAGTTTAATGTATAAACTTTCTTTTGACATGACCAACTCCATAATGAGAGTACTTTGCATAGGTAGCAGGTGAGTGGGTTCCATGATGCGCTGAGAATTAGGATAGGTAAACAAATAAGATTTTAGGTGGGGGTTTAGGAGATGGGAAAACGTAGTAATTACAAAATTTTATTAGGTGGGTTTTGATAGGAAGTGATAAGAAGAATAACTATTTCTACCCAAAATTTAATATTATAATGTATATTTGTATCCACGAAATTTGTAAAAGATTTTCTTTAATTTTCAATTTTTTTTAATTTTTGAAAGGCATCAAGCAAGAATATGCTTTGTTGTCTTTGGGTCAAATTTTTGTAACTCTCATACAAATTCTAGAGAGCAAATTTGCTCCTGGAGGTGTTTTTTTTTTCTTTTCTGAGTAACAATTTTCTCCTTAAGCTATATTGTTTTGTTGTTATGTAATTAGTGAGCTCTATCCTTGTGATCAATTTGATTCCTTCTTAACAAGCATACTAATACAAGGGTGTGTAAAAGGTTATAATTTTTATTTTATTTTTCTCCTATAATTTATGTTTAATTAATCATCGTATAACAAGGTATATGTTCCTTTTATTTAGAATTCAAGGTGATGCATAATTCTTAATCAAATTTGATTTTGTCAATTGTGAAATTTAACAAGGAGAGAGTTAACTTCGTTGTTCACAATGTAGGATTTTCATTTCCTCTTAATACTTAAACATCAAATTGAAAACTTCAACATATCAAATTACTTTTCATTAACATAATTGAAAACTTGAGAATTCATAATTCGAAGACATTATTTATTAATATATTTTCTCACATACATATACATAATTTGAGATCACATAAGAGAAATGCAAGAAGGTTTTCATAATTTTTTTATTTCTTTATTATTCATCCTGGTTCAAGGCTCCATCAAGAAAGAACCAGTAAGAAAACTCGACGTCTTTGCCAAATACATTAAAATTTAAAATACATTTTTACAAATATTACAATTCAATTGAATTTTCTTCAAGGGCTTTCACGAGAGAATTTTTCCAATGTCTTCAATGCATCAAAGGAACCATGGGAGAGACAAGAACCAACATGGAGGTAAAACAACACAATAAGATGAACAATTCAAGCATGCATTCTCAACCTAGTTTTGCACAATGGGTTCAATAATGAACGAAAATAGGGGGGAGGTGGATTTTCTCAATAGGATATGTCAATCACCATACCATAACATAGCCCTTTCGGGGCCAACATTCAAGAACTTCCATTCTTCTACAAATGCCCTTTCGAGGCCAATATATCAAGGGTATTCATTCCTTCCCTTCTTCAAGAATTCAAATTTTCATACAAGGTATGGGATGACAAGTAGGGGCCCATACACCCTACCCTTTTTCTCTCCTCTCACCATGAGAGGAGACTCTACACTATTGAGGTCCAACTAAGTCCCTTCCCCCAAACATGGCCACTTCTTCTCTATCCAAGGGTGAGTGATGCCAAAACAATCCCCATGAAATCCCCTCAAAACACAAATCATCAAAGCAAGCATGAGAATGACATCAAAAGAAAAACAAGTTAAGATCCCTCTCAATCAACCCCCAAACATACAAGCAAGCAATACAAAGACAACACAATGCCTTATGCATGATTCAAGCAAGATTCAAGCATGAACACATGAAGAAACAATTTCAAGGAGTGAAGAACTCCTACCTTCACAAAAGAGTTATGGCAAAATGGTGGTTTGAGAAGAGCTTTTCTCTTTTCTTCCTTCAATCTTTAAACTTTCTCCAAAACTAGAGATTGGGTAACAACCCCAAAACTACTCCAAAATGCCTCTAAGTATGATCCTTAACTCAACTAGACTTCAAGTAAACTCAAGATGGAGTTTGAGTCACCAATTCATCAGGGAGACAATCAATTTTTGCAATCAACCAAAAATAGGGTTTTTGAGTGACCCTAAAAGTCAACCACAGAGACTAAGGGGTTGGAAAGTGCTCCCCACTCACATCCTTACCCCTAGGGTACTTAAATTTAATGTTTTAAAGCCTTAAAGACTTAATAGGAACAAATTAAAGCTAAGAGAATTTTAAGACCAATTAACAACCTTCCAAAGAAGACAATGCAAGATAGCACAAAATTAACAAGTGGTTTAGTTCCATCTTTCCATTGAGTTTTTTCTGGCTAAATTTTCTGCACACTCATTGCACACATCAGTAGATCAAAAAATCACATGCATTATGTAAATTACGTATCAAAAAAATCATATAAATTAAAGCATCCATTTTCTAATAATCAATTGTTTATCTAATTCTACTCATATTTCTAACCACAAAGTGTTAGTTTTGCATTCATTTACTTCATCATTATACATGTTCATAAAGCATTAAATGATGAAATCAAATAACTGAAGTAAAGCATCACACATCGTAAAATAGCATAATAATGTTCAGTGCATCAAATAATGTTCTGACATATCGAGTCATGAGTATCAAAATAATAATGTATCATTGATGCTAGGATGGGTCGGGGCGAGGCCTCACAGTTACATGCAATTATCATCGATATTTGGTCATTATGTTATAATTGCAATAAAAGACAATTATCCACGCAATTCATTTGTCAACACATGTAAATATAGTTTTATATTTAGAATTTAATAATTAACTTAATTAGAATTAGTTTAGTTAAGGTTAATTATTATTAACCGTTTATTGGGGGGATATTAATATAAGCAATTAGTTGATAAGCATCAATTAATTTAATTTAAAATTAGTTTAATTAAATTTAATTGATGATGTATTCGATTAAATAAAAATTGTAGATTCATTAATATGGTTAGTTAATATTAATTAATATGAATTAATTAAGATTAATTAATATGAGAAGTGGCTTAATTGAATCCTTAAAATTATTAAATTATTAATAAATGTTATTTCTTTGGTATATTCTGAGAAAGTTGATCCAACGTATGATGAGGATAGTTTTATTTGATAGGTAGTTAATTATACTTTAATTATTTTTGGAGAAATTGAATTAAATATTAAGGGGGTTGTATTCAATTATTAGTAACATTGATTTTAGTAAAATAGTGCAAATGATTTTATTAAAAGACAATAGGAACTAGTTCAATGATTGAAATAAGAAAACAAGTATCTTTTGATTATTTTAGAAATTTATTTTAAATAATGGAGGAATAATTCTATGTCTTGATCGAGGGAACAAGTGAGTTGACCACAGAATCTTAGACACTTAAAATACATTTGGGAAATGAAATTGAAACCCCGCATTTATCTCAACTAGGTGATTTTGATTAACCAACACATGTGCTTGCATTTTGTGGTTCTCTATGCTATATGTGATTGGGGTTTGGGTGGTCCTAGATGGTTGACCAATTATAGGACATCTACTAGAGGCTCGAGGGTTATGAGATGTGATGGCATGTTGATGTTATTTGGTCTCGATCTTTTCTAAAACCAACCATGGTAATGTGATGGCATGTTGATTGATATTGTCTTCAGTCTTCATTGTGTAAGCTATGTTATATGTAACCTTTTTATGAGTTATTGATCAGTTGTATTTGGATTACTTCTAGTCACCTTGATGGGATTGAATTGTTTATTTGATCTTGATGACATCATGTTGTGACATGTTTTGACTCAACCATTTTGGAGTCTTCGATCAGTATTATTTTGAGATACTTTTGGTTGCTTGTTTTTTTTTTTTTATTAGAGTTCAAGAATCGGGTGCAGCACGGCCCCCCCTATAAACTGCAGTGTGCCGGATAAACTTTTTAACGTGACTGGCAGAGCTGGTGTGACACGCCCACCGGTACCACAGGAATGGGGGAGACTAGAACCCGTGACCAACCCCCTGCAACAGGGAAGATTTAGCCAACCGAGCTAGGGCCCCCACCCTCTTTTGGTTGCTTGTTGAGAACCAATGGATATTGTGATTATCATTGACATTTTCAGTTGCCAATAAAGATCTGTTGTGATCATGATTATCTATGGATGCTTTTCAGTTGCTCATGGAGATTTGATGTTTATGTTGTGGATTATTCTTTGGTATTTTTCCAGTTGCTTGTATAGGACTGTGGTGATTTTGTGATTTATGACTCCATGAGCCTAGGGTAGGTTATCTCTTGTAGTGTCGAGAAGTGGCTTGCAATGGGGGCCGAGGTCCTAAGTGGCTGCCAGGGTAACTCATTGTAAGTTATTTTAATAAGTGAAAACATTTACACTAAATGGGGTTTAAATGAACCTAATAAGATAATTGTATGTTCTTGCCCATGCCTCAAGTGTTAGTATAGACTAGGATGGGAGTAGAGAGAACACTTGGTTGCAACCTTGCATTCTATAGTATGCCTTGTCTGTATGAAAGGATAATAGTGGCCGCATAGGGATCACTAGGGGGCCAGGGTCTATTGGGAGACTACTAGGGTAACTCTAGTGTGATTCGTGTGATGACACTTTCTCGCTTGCATAGTAGGTTTCCTACATGTCTTTGTGTGCCTCTGGGATTAGATGACGATTTGTGTTGGAACTTTTGAGTTAGTATACTTTTAGGATTCCTAGACTTAGAGAGTATTTATGCTATGTGATTTGATAACCTGTTTGGGACTTGAGATTATCTCCTCAGTGCGGTGGGAGTGGACCATATAGGTTCCACGTGGTTGGGTGGTAGTGCTTCTTCACTCTTACCATATGAGATCCGTCTAAGACACCGTGGCTGATGCACTCTTTGATTATGATGGTGGACGCATATCCTTATATTGATGTTTAGCATATGATAGATGATTTTATTTACTTGTCTTAAGCCTTATCTTGCATGTTAGATTCTTTCTACATATGATGTAGTACGATTTAGGAGTGACATTCCTACCATGTTAATACCGACGATCTCTTTGGTGATTTGGAATGTTACACACGAAGGGATGGTTAGGACTCACGATGGTCTAATGATGCTATTTACGGTTGGGAGGAACTGTGCACTTAGTCAATTATGTTTGATGATATATGGATAACTTTTATGATGGATGTTTATATCTTCTATGATGATGTATCATGTATGACATGTGGTTTCATTTACTTTATTGCATTATGTATCAGAATAGGATGATGATGTACTTTATTTTCACACATGTATATTCTTTTAAGCCTTTCATACCCTATGACATGTACAATGGATGATTGAGCTTTCTATGATGTAATTTATTAAAGGACGTTTGGAACCAAAGTATATTGTTTTAAAGAACATTGGACTTTTCATTATTATTTTATGTGGCTGTAGTATTAGATGGAATCATTAATAGTTTATTTAGATGTGATTCAACATTAAGGGATCCTTGAAGAATGTAACCAATTATGTATGTCATGTTTACTTCCACTTGAATTGTTGCTATTGCTTCCGCTATCATGTGAATGATGTAGATGGATTTAACTTTCATGTTTTAAAAAAAAATGCTACCAAACTTAGTGAAACTTTAGGTTAATTCTTTGGATCCCTTGGCGGGGCGTTACAATAGCAATTTCTTTTTTTGCTCATCAAGAATGTTTCATCTATGAATTTGGCAATTTTAGCCTCCATAGCCCTTACTTCTCTCTTTTTGTGATAGGTGTTTGCATGTAAGCGATTCTTGGGAGCTGTGGTGTTAAGATTTCATCAACTTTAACAACCAATTCTTTCTAGCATCTTGCTAGGGACCCATCTCAAGGCCTTGGTTGCTTTCGTAAGTGAAATGCTACATAGTGTTCGAATGGTTGCATCTTCTTTATTTTTTGCATCATCATCTTCTCTCACTTCATCATTAACTTGGTAGGTCTCTAGTTGGTTGTCATCATTCGTGGTTCTTATGTTAAAAAAATGGATTCCTTTTGTCATGCCCAAAAACTAAGGATAAACACACTAACATTTTTTTTTTGTTTTTTTTATAAAGATAACATTCAACTAAGTTAACACATAAAAATGGAAATCATCCCTTAGTACATTGCAGAAGGGTGAAGGGTGATAACATGGCATAGTAGTTTTGAGTTGCAAGGTCTAGGTTAGAATTGGATTGTATCTTGTACTTAAGGGATCACATTTTAAATTCACTCCAATGTGACTATACTTCAAACTTTGGTATTTTGAGATATTATGGCTATATATGAACTAGAAAATTGAGGAATCATGTAAAGGATACTTATATTTAGATACCCTAAGATTATTGAGATAAATTACAATTATATGATACTTGACCCATAAATATTCAAAGTGTCCAATCTTGAGAAAATATATCTATGCCATGAGTTATGGCTCAAGCTCCAATAGGCACAAACATTTAACAACCATAAAATTCATATTTAAATAAGTACATATGAGGAGGGGTCTTACAATTCTCCCAACCCAAGTAAACATAAATGCAACACAAAGAAAATCTCATAGATGCAACTTTCAATTTAAATAAAAAAGTTCATCAAACATCTAGAACAAACAAACATTAAAAAAGAAATTGCAAAAGCCTCTAATGCACATCCTAATTTGACCGACTATATGTGCCACATAAAATCATCACAAAACAAATATCATGAGACTTTAAACAAAACATAAGAAACACATAGTTTTCAATCATATGGTTTAATTTCATCATTTGCTATGTTTAGATTGAGCCACAAGAATGTGTTTAGCAATAAAGTAAGAATATATCGGTTTACATAAATTGTTAAGTTAGTATACTTATTGAAATGAATAAGTATTTAAATGTCAAATCACTTTGTGCATATAAATGTCATGCAATATTATCATGTTTGAATAATCTTAAATCATAAATGATTTGATTGGTGACATAAATTTATATTATTAGATTAAATATTAAAATCAATTTCATTTCTAAAATATTAATATGACCTCTATTTAAGTCTAATAATAATATTTACTTTTCTTTTAATTCATAATGCAACTAGAGATTATAATTATAGTTAAATTATTTATAATTTCTCTTGTAATAATAAATATTCTCAACTAGATGATTACATAGTGAACTCCACCATAACTTCTCTTAGAATATAACAAAATCACAAATATTTATTTATTAACTTCCCACTTTCATTAATAAATATAAAATTAGTCATATGCAACTAATAGTTTAACTAAACTTAAGAAATCATTAATTCTAACAACCACTTTACAAATAAATAAGTAATATTTATTTAATTTTTAAAATTAATAGATAATATTTTTTTCTATTTTTTCTTTAAAAAAATCAGAATTAATAAATAATATTTGAAAACATACTTAATATAAGTCCAAAACAATAATTATATTTTTATTTAAAAAAATTAAACATGCAATTAGTATTTTCACATGCCTTTGATCTGTCAAATTATGCAAGCATGATATACTTAGTTTTATATCTTTAGTATATTTGTTTTCACATGCATGTATAAGTTTAATTACAACATAATTTCCTCTCAATTAATCTTTTTTTTTCCAATATATTGTGTAAGTAAATTATTTTAGATATAAGAATAATGTCATCTTTATTTAGAAAATTCATGATAATCACATGGTTCTAATGACAATTTAAAGTTGAAACCCTATCTGTTTAATTTGTTATTTTCTTTCAATTTTTTATAATTGAATTTTTCCTATATTAGAAAGGGTTATAAAAGAATAAAGTCATAATAATTTTTTAAATTTTTTTACAGTTTTCTTCAGTCAAGTTTTCCTTTTCAAAATCTACAACATAATTCTTTATTCAAAAATCAATGCAATAAATTAATAAGCATTATCAAGCACCTAGAAAGACAAATCTTTCGATAAAATTATAGAATGGGTTTTCAAAACTTGTCTCAAAATAAAAGCTAAAATCTGAGACAAACTATGAATGCATGCAAATCCAAAACCCTCTAAAACTTTCAACAATTTTTCTAGTCCAACTCCAAATTTTTCTTTGCGATATTTGTGTGAAATAATGAACCAAAATCTTCTAATATAGAGCCCTAAATCTCTTTAGGGTTTCTGTCTCTAAAAGCCCTAAAATACATACATACATACATACATACACAAACATACATACATACATACATACATATATCAACCATACATATTGAACTCACTTATTTTATTAAATAGTTCTTTTATTTTATTTTCTCACTTTATTACTTAATGCAAGCATGTTAAAATAAATTATTTATTATTTTAATCAATGAATATAATTAGAGTTCTTCATTTAAATGCAACTGCAATTTTAATCAATATTAATTAAATATTTGCACTAAAATAATATTTAATACTTAATATTTAAATGTATTTTATTTTATTTTATAATTTAGAAATTTGAATTAAATCTTTTAAATTAAGCATATATTCAAATAATTCCAAAGAATTAAATATCATCTCTTATAATATTTTAATTTTTTTAAATCAAATAATATTTAATAACCCAAATATCAATTATTAATTCAAGAAGCATAAATAAGAATTCTACATCAAAGCCACATAAAATATATAAAGAAAAACCAACCAAAGTGAAAGTCAAACAACATATGCACATAAAGAGTCACAAATTATAAAAGGGTAGATAACCAGATAGGAGTCCTCCTTGCAGGACAAGTATTTAGGCTATGGTTGGGATTGGATCTGATAATTACCTTCTCATTCTTACCATTGAGTTATTATGACAGGGCACACTCATCCTAGAAATTTAGGAAAGTTGATGCTTGATACCTGCAACCTCCATAAAAGATGAGCATGTACATATGCATATATCTAAGCTAAACATGCAATGGCAGCAATTGGTACATTGCGTAGATCCTAACTAGTAGGTGACTATGGCTCCCTCCCTTAACCACATCAAATACGTTAGATAGAAAATTAAAACAGACACACACACCATACACATGTAAGTATGGGGTAAGTACTATAGTAAATCCTTAGTTCAAATCAACGCATATTCAAACATAACAACTCATCATCATAAATATAAAATAATCATCATTTAGAGACCTATCATATGACATTATCAAAAGAGAAATCACATTTACTAACTAGGAATAATTAAATCATCATTTATACGCAAGTAACCATAATCATGAAAACAACTCGTGAAATATAATCAACTAAGTAATTAGTACTAATATATATGTAATCCAAGTCATGAGACAGTACCATAAACTATAAATCAAATATCCCTAAAACTAACATAGGCATGAAATAGGACTAATAGGGTTTGGCAATCAAAACAAAAAAGAAAACTACAAGTGGGCATTACAAGTCTTTGTGATGATGTCAACATCTATACTCACTCAACATTTTTTACACAACTTTGACCAACCATATCTCACTCATACAGACATTATTTGATGTGATTTAAACAATGTTGGAATCATCTTGATGACCTCTTCAAATTTGTGGTATTTTTGTCTAATTTTGAGATGAACACATTTTTAAACTAAAATTTTCCTCTATAATCCTTAGTCCTTAAAATCTTTTATGAAGCATAACTTTGGCATATGACCATTTGATGTTATTTAAGCTATATCATAATTGTATTGGCAAGCTCTATGCATGACCAAGTAGATTTCCACAATCCATGAGATTATCTGCAAAGTTGTTTTTGGATGCAAATTTATTTATCAATCAAATCCATAAATAAATTTGTAGAATCTCTACGTAGTTACAATGGTTTCATTAGATTCTAGGACTATGAATTTTTTAGGTCTTCTTGATATCATCATCTATACCTAATCAACCTTTTTTGAAAAAAATTTAATTGACCATATGTCACTCATGTGGTCACCATTTTAAGTGAGTTAATTGTTATTAGAATGATCTTTATGATCTCTTTGACTTAATCTTGTTACCATCTAATTTCAAAATGACCAATTTCTTGGCTTAGAAAACTTCCTCTATAATTTGTGGTCTTGCAAAACTTTAATTGAGCATAACTTTGGCATACAATCTCATGTGCATGCAATTCAAGTAGTATTAGAATCATCTTGATGAGCTCTTCAACTTGGAATTGTTTCCTTTCAATTTTGAGATGACCATTTTTTGACTTAGAGTCTTCCTCTATAATCTTGGTCATGCAAAATTTTGACCAAGCATAACTTTGGCATATAGTCTTCTTTTGATGTGATTCAAGTTAAGGGTAATCCTTTGTTAGCTTAATCTAGACATATTATCCTATTATTTATTAATTAGGTCCTTCAATTGGTTTTCCACTTAAGCTAAACTTGGGTGCATTTTATTGAGCTAGAGTTTTTGTTTCTAGTTTTGGTTCAGGCCATAGAATAATAGTAGGGGCCCATGAACACTACCCTTGATTGTGATGAAGTGAAAAAATGTAGAGTGCCCTTGCATCTGAACAAGAGAATCTTTAGTTATTTCCACTGAGTCAGGGATGAAATCCTTCATGAAATACCTACCATTCTAGCCCTTACCCTAAAAAATTCTAGCCCCCCTCTACACACCCCTACCATTTTCTAGGCATATTAAATCATAATCCTTCATTCAAGGCCCTTACCCTAAAAAAAATAGACCCCCTACCCCTAACATTTCTATAGGAAGATTATACAAAATCCTTCATGAAATACCTACTATTCTGGCCCTACTATCTATAGGTCATAACCTTCACACCCTACCCCCTCCCCTTGAGATTTAGCTACTACTTTGTATTATTTTAGCTCTATTAAATTCAAGATTAGGGAATCTCTTGCTTTCTACAATGAAATCCATTCAATAATTGTAATTTTATCTCCAATATTATTTGTGCAATTAATTTAGAATTCTAGGGTTGATATAGAGTATGCTATCTTTGCTCAATCTCTTTTTATGTAATAGGTTTCTTCTTGTAGATGATTATTGGCTCTTGTCATTGTTCAATCAATTCCTGCATGTTATCAAAGTGTAATATTGCTCCTACATGGTATTAGAGCTCCATATTTATCAAGTTCCTAGTTGTGCACTTGAGGGATCTAATGTTGAGTAAAACAAAATTGTGTGTAATGAGCTCAAATGAAGGTTATCATTGTATTAGTAGCATCAAGAAACTCAAAGATCATCCATTTTTTCTCAAAATTCAAGCACTTGAGAATTTGGGTTGAATTGCTTGAAGACACACAAACTTATGCAAAATATGGGATCAAAAAATAAGCTAGGTATTTTTGGGGGAAAAACAAGCATTGTCCCATTAATTGCAAACTCTTTATTTCTCAAATTTCTTTTATTTTTTAAAATATTAATTTTCTCCAAAAATTTCTATTTTTCAAAAGTTTATATTCATGGAAAGCTATATTTTAAAATGTATATTCATGGAAAGTTATCTTGGAATGTTTATATTTATGGAAAGTTTCTATTATTGTTTTCGAAATGTTATCATTTAAAAAAAGTTATATTTTCGAAAGTTTCCATTTCTAGACAAATTCTACCTTGGGAATTTTTTTTCATTCTAAAAAAATTCCATTTTCAAAAACTTTATTTTTTTGAAAATTTATATTAATTTTTTTTAATTTTTTAAACATGATCCCCTTTTCAAACTCTAATATAACATCAAAAAGTTGATTGCAACATCAATTTACTTAGGGTAGTGGTTTGATTAGATTCTATGTCGCATTTCCTTACCAAGTCTCCAAATTCAACCTTTAGTTTTACCCTTCCAAGGCACATCTTTATAAGAAATCTAGACTATGTTTTCGAATTTCCACACTCATCAAAATGTTATTGAAGTTCCCTATCTATATCTATAGTATCTTGTTTTTAGATTGTGCTCTAGGTACATTTTATTCATATTTTTGTCAAATTACTATGTTCTCAATTACTTAGACATTTTAGCACTTGGATGTCATGTTTAGTGGAGACTTGAGTGCTCTAGATTTTAAGAATCTTGGGGTCTAATAATTTCATTTGAGGAGGTATCATGGGTATTTTCTTTCACCCTTCAACTTTCAAACTAGAAAGGGCAATTATGGCTCTTAAAATTGTAACATACTAACACATCCTTAAGTGTCTAGATATGTCACCATATTTGTATACACTTGCACCTTAACCAACAATTTCAAGAGGTAAGTCGCCTTGGGATAATCTTACAGATCTTGATGTAGGTGTGATTTGCTCTAGTGTTGATTATGACACAATGTGTGCTATATCAAACCTTGAGTGTCTTGGTTCACTTCAAATCCAACTTTAGGAGATGCACAAAGATCCTTATGTATATCCATTCCCAAAGGATCATATAGAAAACCTTCTTCTTCCCCTTGAACATACAAATTTCACACCCTTTGATGATAATACTATACAAGAGCTTGAGTATATTATAGGTCTTACTTGTTCCAATGGACTAGAGTCCTATCTTAATATTCCTAATCCTTACATTGAGATGTCATCTCAAACTTCATCCTTTATTATTCATGAACAAATTGGCATTAGCTCCTACTTATCCCCCACTATTGGAGGATAGTGTTTTTCCATATGCAACTATTTGGGATTTGTATCTTGCATACATACCATTGTTGTTTGTGGAGTCTCATGTTGTAGATCTTGAGGATTATTTTGAAGGCATTCATCTTCCCTTTTTTGATATTCCAATTAGTTTTTTCAACTTATCTTTATCACTGATGGATTAAAATTTTAACAAACTTTTGCAGAGTCTTAGTTTGTCACCTTTTGTATTGTTGGGCATATACCTTATTGGTTTGTGGCAACACCATCTATCATGGACATAGTAGCATTTGAGAATTTTCTAGTGGCACATAAATTTTGGATTTGGATTACTAGATATTCTAGTTTATGGAAGTGATTTATCCCATCTCTAGTGGTATGGTTTCTTCAAAGGGGAGAGACATGTAGTTTGTAAGAAATGTAACATGTTTTCTCTTTGGGCATTCATTATTGGCATGTGAGTTACTTCTTTATTGGGTGGATTCTTAACCTTATTTTCTCTCTTTTATAGAGGGATATTTATTGTACTATTCTAATAGATTCAAGACTTAGGGGGACATATTGAGGCCTTCATGCTTGTCACATGTACTCTTGCTTTTGGGGAGAATTTTTTTTCCATTTGGCTATTCTCCTTTTCTCCCTTCAAAGAAACCTCATTGATTTGAGTTGTCTTTTTTGCATTGGTTTGCAAATGAGTACCTAATTAGGCCTTCATTATTGGGACTCGTTCATGCTAGCTTATTAATTTAATCATTAGCTTTTAGTTTCTACCTAAGTTTATGTGTTGAATCAATTAGGAGATCTTATCTAATTATTTATTTATTATGTCATTTGATTTCTTCTTCACTTAAGCTAAACATAAGTTCCTTTTATTCAACCAAAGTTTTCTTTTTAAGGATTAGTTCAATTGTATTTAAGCTCAAATTAGCTCCTACTTTGCAGTTTTTTAATTCTTCTAAATTTAGGATTACGACATCTCTTGCTTTCTATAAAGTAAGCATTCATTCATAGTGATTGCACCTCCGATATTGTTTGTGCAATCAATAAAAAAAATTAGGGTTCATATAGAGGATATGTCTATGCTCAATATCTTTTGTGTGATAAGTATTTTCCTTGCATACTTTTCAGTGGTTTTTACTTATGGAAGTGGAATTTATTTGGTTTATATTTTGTCTTTTTCTAGTGCAACCTCAAATGGGATTAAAACATAAGCTTTAACATGTAAAAGTTTTACATGTGTGTGCATGTGTGTTGCTTATGCATCTATGGATTGGCACATTTTCAAGCTTTATTTAGATTATTATGGGAGTTTTATCATAGTTTTGGAGGTTGATTTTGAGTGTAGCACCAACTCTAATGTTAGATCTTTTTCATTTGCACTTGCTAAAGTATTGTAGAAGTTTAACATACATGACTCACGTGAAAAAAGCCAAGTGTCAAATGGAAGATGCTTAAATAATATAATATAGCATTTAAATATTTTCCATCTAACACCTTTCCACGTAAGTCATGCATTTTTGGTATGTTATCAAAATTTCACTATACATTTAAAAAAGTTAGAAACATGATTGTAAATGGAAATGAGAAAGTGTAGCAATAAAGCAAGGCCCACACTAAGTGAATCTATTTAAGTCAAGCCACTTTTCAGAGCCCAATTTCTCAAGTGGTTGTTTTGTCACCTTATGTGGTTGAAATAACCAATTACAATTAAACATCTCACAATTATAAACAATGACCAACTAGAAATTAACAACCACATAGTGCCTAAATTAGGTGAGTGAGTAAGATGAATACAACCTCAATTGTCTTATGTTATTAATGCTTGGTTTCTTCAAAGAGAGGTGTTAAGATATTATAACAACTTGGACACCTATTTAGAAGGTTAAAATGCTATTTGAGTAGGGCTTACATTAGAAGTAAGGCAATGCAATTAGCAAGTAAGAAATTTATGTTTGGATGTAATACAATGAAAGTTGAAGTTTAGATTTAGCACTATTTTTATTTATTTATTTTTGTGAGGAGGTTTCAAATTTAAATATTTATCAATGGTATGTTGAGTAGTATATATTGGTGTTACTTGAGATACATTTCTAACCTCTACTCTAGTTGTCTCATAAGATTTATTGATATAATGTTTAAGTTTTGATGACTTGTTTGGCTTCCACTGTCACGTGAACTCTCAATTCAAATTATTTAACAAAAAACATTATATTTTAAGGTTCTCTAATTTACATAAGGATTATTTATCCATGTTTTCATTTGAATATTTTAAACTTTCCTATAGACTTAAAACTACACCTATTTTCTACATAGTTGTGCCTACTACTATCCCATGTGATCTCCTCTAGAAAAATATCAAGAACTTGAGGTAACTTAGGTAGGGTAAGAGACCCTGTAACTAACAATGACTAATAGTTTTGTCATAGATATATCTCAATTATCACTCATAAAAGAGCCCCAAAAACTGAAAACTCATGTACTAATAGTTGACCACACATGTACCAATAGTTGATCATTTTTTAGCTTTTTTCATTGGTGATTGACCAATTTGTGCACCACTATTGGAACATTTCATAAAGACTACTAAGACATTTTACCACAAATACTAGGGTTTTTTGAGTGAGCGACCATTGGTGCATGAGCATAGCAGGTATCGAGTGAGCATTTTGAAGCGACATTTTTTTACCACTTTGCACTCCATGATCCCCATAGATAGATTTGTGAATTCCTAAAAAGATGAAAGTTTAGCTTTAAACTCTTCACTCACCTATGAAGATACACCAAAAAAATTAGCAAAATCTGACTTACACTTTAAGAGTCATAGGTGTATGAACTTACCTTGTACAACTACTAAGTCTTTTCCCCTTTTACATTTGTGTGGTGGTCATTATGTTTCTTATATGTTGCTTTCTTTTCTTAAAGAATGAATCATCTTCATGTTAGGTTGTGTTTAGTTTGACACTCTTAGATGGTTTTATGGGCTGGCTTGGGAGACTTGGAAAACAATGGTACAAATCTAAATTAATAAAACTATTAGTTTTCCCGTGTTTTTAAAAAAATTTGGTTAGTATATGATCAATTTTCAAATAGAACAAGAGTTACACTATTTTCCTTTCATTTCAATTTTGCTCATATTGAAAGTAGTTGAAGTATTTGTTTGTTCTATATGTTTTAATTTATATATTTTTTTTAAATAATCAAAAATGAATTTGTTAAAGATATATATTTTTATTTAATTTAGACTTCAGATCACCAATATTCTCTTATGAACCTTTCACATCATCTCATGTAACATGAAAAACCTTGCAATTAAGGTTGTGGTGGTTGTGCTAAGTGTTCCATTTATTCTTATGAGAGATGGATTCATGTGTAAATCACTACTTATGATACATGGGTAAATGAGTTTGACTCAAAAAATACACAGTTAAATCCTAATAGCAATATCACAATATTTAGAGATATTAATGCCTATGTATATTGATGTAACACCTATCAATAAGTTGATTACCTGAACTGGAATAAAAAGGTAATTAAGCCAGGCGTACCACAAAATCAGGGGTCTACTTGTTATTTCTACCACTACCACACAAACAAGGAAGAATAGCATTGAATTTATGATTCGAAACCATTGCAAAATCTTAAGTGGAAGTTGTTGTTTAATGAGATTGGTGAGACGCAGTATATAGATGAGCATACACTTAAGAGGCCCCCTTTCCAAAGGCAAATCAGATCAAATGGACTTTACACATGAAGAGATGCAATGCACATTAGCTTCATCTAGGCCTTTTTGGGGTATAACAATGGATGTTACCTTTGGACCAATTGCATGGAGTTGTTACAGAAACCCATATATTAACTGTGCTCGGATATTACAATAAGAAATAGCCTAGATTGGCCTACAGAAGTATTATTTTCTAGAATGAAGTTGATGCTGTTGAGGTCATGCGCTGGTTCTGCTTATTCCCCATGAGCCAAATGATTACGACGGTCACATCATCATGATACTTCCTCCGTCGCCCACAAGGGATGCTCGTCAACTGTTCTATACTCATACCTGCAACAAGAAGAATAGTCTCACACACTAGAGCAACTAAAGTGCATGACAAGTAAGAATGAATGAAAAATGAGGTTTCCTGAGCATCACCTGCATTTTCTGCAGCTCTAACTAAGAGTTGCTCTAATATGTACTTGGCGGGATCAGCCAGAGGGTTCGCCAGACTGAATGAATCAACAAGTTCGACAACCTCATCATTGCTGAAAAAATCGAACAAACCATCACTACCAATGACAACAAACCGATCATGTTCTGAGACCCTGTGAATATTCACAGATGGCTGAGTACGAATATATGGTGGGCTAGATAAGTTGCCAACTCTTAGTATACCCATCAGGACATTGTTCATTTTTTTCTGTCCCAAATTCAACCAAAGCATGTTGTGAGATCTTCCACCAGATAAAAGATTCCACAGCTATGAACACAGACAGAGCAACCTATGTTTGCATGAAGAAAATAAAATAATTAATTTATACATTATTCCAGAATCTTACCTTCTTTAGATAGCCAACTCCGAAAGCACGAGTTACCTTAAGTTTGCCTTTCACCTTTCCCCCAACAATTGTTAAGGGATCATCAGGGTGTTCTTCCAAAAGCTGCCTTTTTTCTGTCTCCTCATCAACGGTATGAGTTTCAGTAAGCTGTATTGCTTTTAAACATCGATCATCGTCATTTCTGCGTGTTGCTAAAACACATCTGCTGTCGCCCAGATTTAGCGTGTAAAGGTCCTGACAATGAAGAAGCACCACCAAAACACACGATCCAATTGTCACTAAATCAGGACGGTGATCCATCTCTTGCTCTACCATATACATGAAATCACTCTCAACTTGAGCCAGAGCAAGTTGTAGGCATTTACTAACCCCCTGCCTAAATGACTCAGATGAAATTTGCAAAGAAGAATTAGTATCCCCCTCACTAAATGATTTGCATGGAGCTTTTATATCCCAACTTTGGTTCATTTCTATTTGTGTTACTGTACTCTCAAATGATTTATCTTTCCCGACAGAATTTAAATTGGGTGATGGATGATTGCAAATATGGCCTTCAGACGATTGCCCTGGACCGCTCTCTACACCTGATATAGCTGCCTGGCAAGTTTCTTGTTGCTTCACACGCCACTCTAGTAAATGCAAATTAAACCCAACATTCTCATATAAGAATCCCGCCAAGAAATCAGCTGCATCTCGACCATTGAACCCATCATACACCCCACAGAAAAGCCATCCATTCTCCTCTGAGCATACAGCTTGAACTCGATCTTCCCCAGCAGCTCCACCAGCCATTTGGACATCAGTGGCATTAAGAAACCTTGAGGTCTCTAGTCTAGTAGGTGCACTCGTAGATCCTAGAAGAGATTTCCCATTATTGACGATCTCACTTTGGCTGGTAAAGCTACCATACATTGTGGAAATACAGCTCTGACAAGATGAGGAAGAGGAAGAAGAAGAATCTAACCATGAGAATGAAGGAGATGATTCAAGTCTCCTAAATGATCTAGGAGAATCTAAACCAGGTAAAATTTCAACCCCAATCAACCCATTACCTATCTTGGTATTTGCCAATGTAGTATTTGCACTCAGTGCAGCACCAGACAAACAAGAAAATGAACTACTCTTAGTGAAGCTCTGATTACTAACTTTTATATCACAGTGGGTTTCAACATCATGTGAAGGCTTGCTGGCAATAACGTTTTGGTCATTGCACTGATAACCAAAACTAATGCTAAGTTCTCCACTTGCAGTATTTTTATCCATTTCAATTCTATCCTCTAGCAGCACATCACTTGGGATTTTCTCTTCCCTGGGAGCAAATGCTTTTGGCTCATGAGATAAATTTGCTCCCATTTTAAAATCAACTCAGTCTGGCTGCGAGAAAAGAAGTCCAAGAATAAATTTTGAGAAAATGTGAAAAATACCGCAACTTAGAGGTAAACAAATATAGCATGTCTAATGGAAAAGCTGGTATGATGCTGAAAAACGGCAATCAAACCATTTATTGATGGCAAAAGAGGCCAGCAAAGTTTGCAAATAATTATTTGTCAAGTTCAGTATGGACATCATAGAAATGGTGAAATATATGAATTACAAGGCCAAAATAACATAAATTGAATTACTGTACAATGCTTTTAAACCACATTAAACAAAGTCAATGACATTTCATATAATGCTTTCAAATTTTCTTTGGGCTTTGTTGTCCTCAAATTTTGTATTCACAAAATTGGGGCAACCCTACAGAAATCTACATAGTTTAAACTCTCAGAGGCATTTTCTTAGTTGACGTGTTTGATTTTGGTTCTGTTTTTGCCCTAAGATTGTGACATTTTCAATCCCACTCATTCAAGCTATTTTAGGCCTCAATCAGAGTTGTCTATCAAAAGATATTAAAAAATTAAGCGTTCAGCAGGTGGGCTTTTTTGGCTTGACTGCATACATTATTCTTTAATTGAAATCGTGCCTAAGTGGGCTTTTCATCAGCCATTGCATAACACATTGGGAGTATTTACATGTGAAATGAAAATAAAACTCTATTTTTGTATGTTTGCATGAGGATATATGAACTTTAAATGAGTTTTCAATGTAATGATGGGGTTTTAAACTTTGATTGCACATCTTCTCTTTTAAATGGTTACTTGTAAATGCACATGAGAGTAACCATAAGTGTTTAATAGTGGTGATTTTTCAAATGATTGCATGTCTTAATTCAAATATGTTTTTCATCTTCTAAAAGTTCATATAGTGGTGATTTTTACAAACATTACATGTGTTTTTGAAAGAAAATTTAAAAATATGTAATACACTCCAAACAGCCCATCCATACTAAAGGTGGCAAATTTGAAGCCATTTGCATGTTTTTGAAAACAAAAAAAACACATGCATCTTCCTTTCAAAAGCACGTTATGACTTCAAGGGTATGTAGATGCTTTTATAAAATGCGTTTGTTAATCATTTTGAGTTGTCAAAGGGTTGCAATTTTCAATTCACTTGCATATTATTAAGACGTGTGTAATAACATGTGAGTGGAGTCTCGAAGCCTGTCATTAGTCTTCATAACTTCATTCCAAACTTTGGTGGCAATTTTTATATCTATTGCATGCTTACAATACATGCGTATGATCTAAGCCCGTCTTTAGCTTAGTTAAAATGATGCCAAGCACTATGTATTCACATTCAAAAGGCCTGTCAATAAGCTTTGAGTATCGTTTTTGATGTGGAATGGTAATATAAAATGTGTACACCATTTTAAAGAAAAATGACACAAGATAGCACTTGTATTCGCATTTAAGAAGCCCATATTGGGCATTTCATGTTGAGTCAACATCATTGAGGGTTGTGTTTTTAAGATTAAAGCCCATCTAGGGCATACAATTACAAAAAAACAGCTTTTGAAAGGGAGGATGCAAGTGTTTTGAACCTGCATGTTGTTTCAAACAGCCCAGCTAGGACATCATTCGCATAAAAATGTGATTTTGAGGAGTGTTTACAAGCAATTCAACTTGTAATTTCCAGCAAGTAATAAACCCGTCCAACATAATAATCACAAATTTGAAGCTTGTTTTCATGAATCAAAAAACATGCTTATCCTCTGTAGGCACTGTTTTTCACATTCATTACATTTTGGTTTGCAATGGTATCTTCAAATCACATTTTGCAAAGTTGAACCACTCTTTTGGAATGCTATTATCAAGCAAATCTTCTATCTTAATAAGCATTCATGAAGGACTCACAAAGGACTGAGAATCGCATTCATTCTTGTGAGGATTTGGTCAAGATTTTCATCTATATAGCTGCAAGAGTGGAGATTATTCCCTAAATTCGAAATCATCAAGCTTGGGAGGATTCCCTTCTCATTTCCAAGTCTTCGCCTTCTCTATTGCATTTGAGATTCTCAAGAAGAGTTCTTTCTAATGTTGCAATGCAAAGTTCTTTCCACCAAAGAGAAAAATCAAGTAATACAAGTTCTTCCCTTCATGAAAAATTTCCAAATACTCATTTTTCTTGCATATGCAGTCAAGAATAAAAACCTCATTATTAACATTGAATCCCTCCAAAAAGAGTAAGTCACTAACACATTATGCAGTGCCAGATAAAAAGCTCACCTTCAAGTGTTTGCATACACTTTTTCCCATATTTTCTTCAAGGCTGCAAATGGACATAAAAATCTCATTTCTATGCATCAAGTGCCTTCTTGATAACTTGTAGTGGGACATTAAAAACCCACCTGAGTAAATGAACTTCCTATTGGTATATATATGCATATGCACCTCAGTTTCTTTCTCTAAGCTTGTTGTCCGCTTTATATACAATGCCTACAAAAAATCCCGTTATTGAGTTTTTTCCTTCATTTGAAGATCTGGTTTTACTTAAAATCCTTCACCCTTTGTTGCTCAAAGGCCTTCCACTTATATCCTATACATGTAGTCTTCCAAGTCTGCAAAGTTCTAACTTGAAAGATCATGTCATGGCCTTTTTTTGTTAACTAAAGAACATCAACATGATGCAGCCATACAAAGGAAAAGGATGAAAGATGGGATGATTGCAGGTATAGAAGGCTTTCAAGCAAAGTAACGAGACTCGGACCCAGCTCAAACTCGGCAAGGGTAACTCAACTCGTGACTCGGCAAAGTGATAAAACCCTTGAAATATAGAGATTTTTTTGGATTTAAATTAATTTCATGCACCCATTATTGAATAAAGACTAAAGACACAATAACATTATAAAATAGAAGGTAATTTGATCACATGCATAACATACATCGATAACATAACTACAAAGGCAAAAATATTAAAAACTCAGCCAAGTCAAATGAGTCAGCCAAGTCACCTAGGCGAGTTAGCCGAGTCACCCAACCGAGTTAGCCGAGTCAGCCGAGTCAACTCAGTTGACTTGTTGAGCTAAGGTCACGGGCCATTTTGACTCGGCTTGGGTAACTTAACTCGTTGACTCGGACAACTCGCGACAAGTCTTGTTACTATGCTTTCAAGACATAAGTGGTCATGAAAAAATACTTTCCAAGAAACACCTTGATGATACAAGAAAACCAAGGATGCAAGTTCTTGTTCTAGATCAAGATGCTTTCAACAAACCAAAACATATCAACCATCGGACATCTTGTAGCAGCATGAGGACCAATAAAGGATGATGTAATAGAAGTCGTGTCTTGTTAAGCACTTGAATATTTTCATCATATATTTGTAATTTGTATTTCACAGGATACATGTAATTGGAAAAAAAGATGTAAATGCATGTGACAATATCACATGCAAAGTTGTTTCATGTAATCATATTGCAAGTGCTTTAAGCATTGAAGCATTAAATAAGTCAAAGTTAGTTAGTTAGCTAGCTAGAGAATAAGTCAAGGTGGTCAAGGGTTTTCCCCTTCTTTCTTCACCTTTCTCTCAACTCTTTTTGTATATAAAGGAGAAAGCTCATTGTAAATAATCATCTTTTAGCAATGCAAGAAAATTCTCGCAATTTGTTTATGCACTTTAAGACTTTGAGCTTAGATATAGATTTGAATTGCTTTCAATAAAAGAGGTAGGCTGTTTTGAGACTTTGTGCCAATCCAAACTATTGTGTGACAACATTCTCTTGAGTTGATTGCAAGTTTTTCTACTTAGTTCAAGAGGGATTTGAATTCAATTGTGCAAAGTTTGAGTTGCCTAATGCATTCTAAGGTATAATTCAATCTAGGTGTCTGAAGACTTTGTGCCTTACTGATTATTCTAATTGAATCCTAATTTTGGATGATCGAAAAAGACTTTTGATTCCTATACTTATTCCACAAAATATAAAAGTAGATTGTTGTCTTTGGAGTTGTTCTTACGTCAACCCCCAAGGCACCAATATTATTGTATCAATAGGACCTTTTTTTTTTAGTTTGAAAGTTGTTAGTGAATACTTCCTGAAAAAAGAGGAATTGATTAAGAGAACCACTCTTTTTGTAATTTCTAGTTAAGTTTCTATAAGAGCCACCCATGGTAAGAAGGGCCCGGCTGGAAACTCATGCTCTGACTTGTTCTGCTGAAAAGTTTGACACTACCTGATATGTTGGAAGACATCGTCCTTGAGGCCCTTCCATGAGAATCTTTCCCTAACCTGTCTATAGGTTTTGAAGAATCCTGGGTGTCCTGCTGATGGTGCATCATGTAGAGTTTCCATAATTTTACTTCTGAGTTTAGATCCTAGTACGAGGTAAATGCGATCCTTATAGAAAATCACATCATCTATTACCTTATACCTGTTGTCCTGAAGCTGTCCATCCATAATCTAACAAACTTGAGTATTCTTAGAATACTCAACCAACAACTAAGACTTCCAATCTGCTAAAATCTCAAATATAGCACAACATTCTGCTACTAAGGGTCTCTTGGAAAGTGCATCAGCAACTACGTTGTTCTTACCTTTGACGTACTCAATGTCAAAACCATAGGCCTGAATCTTGCTAACCCACTTTTGTTGTCTCTCATTAAGATCCTTCTGTTCTAGGAAGTAGCACAAACTATTGTGATCCATCCTAATCATGAATTTGCCCCCCACTAGGTATTGTTTGAACTTGGCTAGAGCATGCATAATAGCCAACATCTCCTTATCATAAGTGGAGTACAGTCTCTCGCCATCCTTGAGCTTCTTGCTCTCATAAGCAATCGAATGTCTATCCTGCATGAACACCGCACTAATACCACTCCCTGAAGCATCACACTGAAGAACAAAAGATCGAGAGAAATCCGGTAGTGCCAAGACTGGGCATGTGCTCATCACCTATTTGAGCATATCAAAGGTCTCCTCTGCCTTAGTTGTCCATCTGAAGGCCCCTCACCAACCTCCATCTGAGGTCAATGAGGGGAGCCGCTATCTAAGAGAAACCTCTAGCGAAACTCCTGTAGTAAGAGAAAAGACCCATGAAACCTCTCAAGTCTAATACATTCCTTGGTGGTGTCCAATCTAGGATTGCCTGAATCTTTTCTTGATGTACCTTCACCCCATCTACACCAATCACGTGACCAAGGTAAAGAATTCCGGTAAACTCGAACTCACACTTGGACTCCTTAGCAAACAATGAGTGCTCCTCCATGATACTGAGTACCTCATCAAGATGCTGCAAGTGCTCCTCCCAAGTCCTACTGAAAATCAATATGTCATCAAAAAATACTAATACGCTCTTCCGCAGCTGCTTATGAAAAATGTGGTTCATATAGGACTGAAATGTAGTTGGTGCATTAGTGAGTCCAAATGGCATAATCAAGCACTCGTAGTGACCATAATGACATCAGAAGGCTATCTTATGCACATCCTCCTCGCGAACCCATATCTGACAATACCCCGATCTGAGATCTATCTTTGAAAAGTAAACTGCCCCATGTAACTCATCCAGTAGTTCATCAATGTGAGGGATTGGGTACTTGTTCTTGATGGTCCTCTTGTTGAGAGCACAGTAATCATTACAGATGCGTAGAGTGTCATCCTTCTTCTTCACCAATACAATTGAAGAAGCAAAAGGACTGGAGCTAGGCCTAATGTGTCCCATGTCTAGAAGCTCCTTAATCGTCTTTTTTATCTCCTCCTTATGATGCATGGGATGATGATATGGTGTCGTGATGACAGGTTTGGCACCCTCCAACTCTATGATATGGTCAAACCCTCTGTCTGGGGGAATACTTGGAGGAATGTCCTTAAAAAACCTCTTGTGCTTCTTAAGCACTAGCTGAATGTCAATGTGAAACTGCTGTCATGAGTCTAAGGTAGCCTTACAAGAAATGAAATAGTGTGTTGTCCACTCCATGTCGTCATGCCTCATAATGGCCTCCATCCCGTGGGCTGAAATCAATCTAGGCTCCCCTTCTGGCATAGCCTTGAGGATCACCTGTCGGCCATCCTGTAAGAACTCCAACTACATATTCTTGTGATCAACTGTATATCTGCCTATGGTCTGTAACCACTGTCTCCCCAACATGGCATCTAGTCCATCTAAATCCACCACATAAAAATCTGCCTCAAGAAGGAAATCATCAAAATGAATTGGAAGTCATGACACCTTTCTTGCGCATTTCAATCTCTCACCTCCTGCCACCCTAACCTCAAACTCAGGTATGTCATCAATCTATAACCTCCTCTTGGTAACCCATCGTGAGCTTATGAAGTTATGCAAGGCACCTGTATCCAAGAGACAAATAATACACTATCCTCTAACAATTCCTTTTAAACGAAAGGGGTGTCCCGTGGGATCGCTGGGAAGTGATGCTATGATAGGAGGCTGCCCCTAGGTACCATCCTTCTTCCTCCCTCTAGGTGGTCGATCCTCGTTCTCCTCCTGATCACTGTCATCAACATCAATGCCCTTCTGCTGCTCATCCTCCTCCTCTAAAAGCACCTCTACATAAAGTATCTTCTCTTTGCCAAGTCATCTATGATCTAGTGTCCATGGCTCTCTACAAGTGAAGCATAGCTTCTTCCTCCTGAGTTCATTTCATGTCTCAAAATCCATCCCAGGAGGTGTAGCCTTATGCTGGTTTTTGTTCTTTTGGAAAGAAGTGGTCCCCTTATATGTCTTCTTAGGAGGTTGTAATATCAAAGAGGGTGACTTTAGATCGTGTGCGATCTTAATAGCATCATCCAGAGTGTTTGGTTTAAGTACCTTAACCATACCTCTATATCTATCCTATAAACCTTCGATGAACAGCATTACCTTACATTAAACTATCATGTCAGGAACCATCACCGAGATCCACATTGTCGTAGCTATGCTAAATTCCTATAATAGGCCTCTATATTCTTCCTGTCAAAGCGAGTAATCAGCTTAGGGCTGAAAGTCTCATAGGATGTGATGAGACCATGATCTTGGGTAACCAACCCATGGTGTTGCCAATCATATGCCGCTCTCTAAGTGCATCATAGCAAATCTGATGGCTTCCATCTCTGACATAGGTTTAAGTGTTAAGTACGTGTCTAGCTTGTGAATCCAAGCTCTCGCAAATGTCTTACTACCGCCATCAAAAGTATGGGGAGATAATTTGTTCATAGCATGCTTTAGGTCTCTGTTTCATGCTCTAGGCCTCCTATCCTACTGCTATCTATATGACTCCCTTTTCTAATTTAGATATTGGACAAAGGACATATTTTGTTTAATAGGATCAGGAAACAAATCTCATTCATCATACATTGCCATAACATTGTCCGGTAGTAAATTTGGTGTTGTTGGTGGTGTTGCCTCTTCTTCTGCATTAAAAACTGGCATTAAAGGTATGTCAGTGTTTCGTGTGGGGCTCTAACAACTCGAGGTGATCTCGCTACACTACTACCACCATTGTGATGGCTCGAAGCTCACCTGTTGACAGGGGCTAATTGTTTTAGATTAACTGCAAGTTCCTGAAAAGCATCAACTATGTTATTCTAACAATCTCTAATAGCCCATAATGTTTCCTTTACTTCCCTGTCTAGTTTAGTTTCATTACGTGCCATTTGAATGTTGTTTACCTATTCAAAATGATCAACCTGTTTAGTCTGTTCGGCTTGTTCACCTATTCCAAAAATCAATTCCTCATCCACTGAATAACTATCCGCAATATCAATTTGTTTAGAAGACCCTGCTTGCTCTGGTTGGAGGTAACTAAAATTATAGAGTTTTCTCCTCATACCCTTTTGTCATTTTATTCCTTGTTTAACCCACAAGATGGCAGGACTTGTAGCTCTAATACCACTATAATATTCCAACCCTTGGAACCATAGAAAATTTAGAAATCATCTAGTGGCATTTTTACAAACAGTTTGTATACAACCCCAAAGTTGGAAGTTCTGATATCCATGTGATACTCTAGCTAGCACTATTATTAAATCGATGATATCTTAACCCAAACAATTGATACACAAATGGTCCAAGGTAGTTATACCATTGGCGGTCAATAGGGACAATGCTACTTTTTTTATATATATTTATTTCTAATACAAGAACTGGCAGATATAATCACTGAAATGCGAGCTTAAAGAAATACTACTTGGGCTACAACAGATTACAGTCTTAATATGCCAGAATGAAATACAATAGATGGCACCTGGAATGATGTATGTAGATCCGAAAGGTACTAGGACTGCAAATTGGGATTAATCCTCGCTAGTTGTATTGATCTAGCCTGTTGATAACTCTTCAGACCCAAGCTCTCTCACACGCCAATCTTGGTATTTGTTTACCATTGTGAATGCTATCTAAATGGTGAGCAAACTACCTGTCTGTTGGAGGATGGTTGCCTGCACTACAGTCGCGGTATAGCCTATTACTGCTGACAGATTCATGTACACCTCCCTCTCTGTTACATTCAACTCCTACTTCCCCCAGGACTTATTACAGTCGCCTCAGCACTATCAGTAGATGCTATGTAATCTATTACTGAACTGGGGTAATATATGAGCCTCCAACTCCAAGATGGTTATGAGGAAATTGTTCGTTCTACCGCCCAGCCTTCTCCATATTTCTTATGCAAAGTGCCACCATTTCCTCCTTGGCTGTGAGTAACTATTCCTACTGGTATCGTCCAAACATGAACTATCTACTGAAGATTGTTCTATAACTAGTTCTCTTCTGCTATACTCAGCGGTGAGTCCCTGCTCCTATCGTGTTATCACTAAACAAGGGTCAATATTATCTGGGCCACTTGACACCTGTAGATGGGTTACCACAGGGTGTTCTTGTTGCTTCCTCAGCTACGGGTTCTTACAGATTTCTACTTCAACTGACCAAAACATAAAATGCCCATACTGATCCTTATATGCCATCTCCTGGAAAAGACTTCAAATACCTTTACTTTCTCTCATGCCGCTATGTAAGTTAGATTGTCTCCAAATCTTTGACTATCCAGTACTCTACCAATCTGATGTAAGTTTTCACAAGAAGATTGGGGCTACATCTAGCTTCTGATTTCTCAAGGGGTTTTGTCCTTAAGAAGAACACAGTCGCATTTAAGCAACCATTCAAGATTTTTTAACAATATCATATATTCGTTGTTTAATCCCAATGTAAAACCTTTCCTTTATCACCTCGGAGTGTGGGAAGAACAAATCTCTTAGCAATGTGGGGTGAAGACTGTTTTGTCTTCTAGTCACTTAAGCCATTTTGTCCTAAAGTGACTTTCATCGATAAAGTACTTTATACTTTACTTAATTAAATAAAGTGACTTTAACCTTAGGATTTCTCATTTAAAATATCTTCAACTGAAACCAAATACCTGTGGCTGTCTGGCATCCTAAATTACATGTCGTTAGCCTATCGAGATGGGAAGATAGACCAACCAGGTGCCAATAATGCTAGCGCGGAGAAGGGAACATTACAACTATACATTTGGGAGCTGCGAACATGATTTGGGGATTGTAAACATTGTTCTTGCATTCATATATCAATAAATATAACAGGTTCCTTTGTATGCAAATTCGAATTTCAGAATAAATACTTTTCAATTGTTTCCATCAGTTTTGATTTACGGAAATTAAAGTGGTTATTGTTACTATTTCTCATCATTGCTATAGATTATATTGGTACTCATGTTTTCAGTATTTATTATTTAATTAAAATCTATAAGTTTGCAAATCTTAGAAACAACACCTTGGAACTACTAGAATATATAACTACCAAGTGTTTAACGAAATGTCAAACAATCTAATTGTGAAGGAAATTGATGTTTGAGGGGACTACAACTAGTCAAGGTTATTACAGCAGCGGATTGCGCTCCCTAGAGATTGAAGTGGGTAGCAAGGTGCTCATGATGATTATGTTAGTTCACACCGATCCTAAGTAGATGACATATACACAAATGGCAACAGGGCCAGAGTCGAGGATCGGGACAAGTTAGTTGACAGTGTTGACAGAACTAGACATACTGGCACATATGATAGGCCATAGAGGCCCACGTTGTTGAGGCTCGAGGCGGATGCAGTTAGTATTGAGCTTGAGGTTGCACCTTTTGCATATAATGTGTTGGAACACTTTGTGGAGTGAGATGCTCTATCGTAGGTAATAAAGAAACATTTGAATTTTGATAGGTTCCTAACACAGAAGCGAAAGCATTCTGCAAGTAGGCCTGTACCTGACAGACAAAGGCATCGACAGACTGATTTATGAGAGGTGGTCAGTAAGACAACATTAGAGCACTTTGATGGTAGTGGTAGAGTGACAACTCAAGCTTGGGTCCATAAGCTCAACACATATTTGGCATTGTGTTTGATGATTGAGGGGGGTGCTATCAAGTTTGGTGTGTCACATCTTATGGAGTTCCTCACAATTGGTGGTATCATGGATTGGTTTCACTTCATCATGAGCAGATCACTTCCTATCAAGAGTTTGTGGATCGATTGATCGAGAGGTTTGATAGGAAGGATCCAGAGGTGTTCTTCAAAATGTTAGCCAAGATGAGGCAGTCTGGTAGCTTAGAGGGTTACATCAGTGAGTTTCAGAGGCTTTCAATTATGGTCTATGATATATTAGTGCGGACGATTGATGTTGATCCTGGAGGGATTGGTTGAGCCACTCTAAGGATGGGTTAAGTCATTGGACCCATCTTCCTTACAAGAGGTGATGAGGAAAGCAAGAGATTCAGAGTCATCCTCTCGAGGCTAGGTTGCTTCGAAGTCTTTTGTTCCTCCTGTTGATGTGGAGTCCTCGCCAGTTGCCAAGGACAAGGGGAAGTTAGCTAGGAGGATTAATGATGTTTCTCGTGAGGAGTTGAGGAGACAGTTGTTCTTTTGGCGTAAGGGGCTTTTCTCTAAAGTTCATACTTGTGCATTGAGGTAGAAAGGGGAAGCAAACCGTGCGATGTGGATTTATATTCATGTGGTTGGGGCAGACTCATCACAGTAGCCTGAGAATGAGGATGGGGATGATCATAGTGGTAGTAGTGTGTATAGTGATGAGTGTCTACAGTCTCATATTCAACCCACATACGTAGGACTTGCATTAGGTGCAGAGTTTGTTTGCGCCTGAGTTGGATTGTTGGCATGATAGTTGGGTAGCTATAGTAAAGGAGAGTAGTTGAGATCACCAGTGGAGTTGTCTTCTAGTGATGTCCTGACTTCTACATCATCAGTGAAGGTACTGGGTGTTATGTTGCAGGTTATGATGATGGTCTGATGATTTTATTAGCATTCAATTGGTTTAGTGATGAAAGGGATGTCACGTGCTTCTACATATGGGATCTTGGTGGAGGTTTCAATGTGTTGTCAAATTGCTTGTCCTTGCTTGAGGACAAGCAATCTCAGCGAGGGAGGACTACAATGCCCCCATTTTTGGCGAGTCAATGCAATTGATTGAGTCAATTCCTCATAGCCACCCTCATGAGCAAATAGTGAGATTTGAGGATCTCAATTGTGGATTTACTATTTAATAAGAGTATTTTGGGCAATTGCCATATTTGGCACAACAATTAATCATCACCTGCATTGGATGGGGCTATTTAATAAATGGGTTCGTATTTATTAATTAATTATTAGGTTTACATTGTTATAATGGCACTTTATTTTATTTGATGTTATAAAATAGTGTTGTGTTGATGAAGCTTCTTAAGTGAAAGATGTGATGAAGAAGCTAAGTGCCATTTGGGGTTATAAATATGAGCCCATGGTGAGAGAAAAAGACATCCAATTGTCTAATTTGCTTTTATTTCTTGTGTGAGGGTTTCTAAGTTGCCTGATTTCAATTCTGTTTTTGAGGTATAAGAGTTTGATTCTGAGTGTGCATTTAATCCATAGCTGAAGTACTGTGGATTAAAAATCTAAGATTTGGCTTTTTGAAATTGGGATTCTTCCTATCGTATCTACTATTGCTGGGAGACGTTATTTTATAGAGACTTTATTGCATTGCCTCTTGCAAACTGAAAGGAATTGATGTGCATATATGTAAGGGCAGAATTGTGAGTGCTTGCATTTGATGCACCTGCATTTACTAATTGGAGAGTTTGACCTGGGTTGTAGAGAGTTGTTGTCCCTGTGTGAATTGATGAAGCTTCTTAAGTGAAAGATGTGATGAAGAAGCTAAGTACTATTTGGGGTTATAAATATGAGCCCATGGTGAGAGAAAGAGGCATTCAATTGTCTATTTTCTTTTGTTGCTTGTGTGAGGGTTTCTAAATTTTCTGATTTCAATTCCCTTGCTGAGGTATAAGGGTTTGATTCTGAGTATGTATGTAATCCATAGCTGAAATTGTGGATTAAAAATATAAGATTTGGCTTTCTGAAATTGGGAGTCTTTCCTACTATATCTACTGTTGCTGGGAGACATTATTTTGTAGAGACTTAATTGCATTGTCTCTTGCAAACTGAAACGAATCGATCTGCATATGTAAGGGCAGAATTATGAGTGCTTGCTTTTGATGCACCTATGTTTACTAATTGGAGAGTTCAACCTGGATTGTGGAGAGTTGTCCTCCCTGTGTGAGGCAGCATTTGAGTTTGTACAAGCAGCGGCTTAAATTAGATGCCTGCGTTTTACCTGAGGAAGGTTGGCGTTAGCATTTGGAAGGCTGCACATCTCTATTTCCAGCCTGCAACCACAAATCCGGAGGCGTGACTGCAGCAGCAGGGTTGTGTGATTGTTTTTTGGGTTTTGTGGTTTTCTTTTTCCAGCCTGGGGTTTGGCATTTGGGACCTGCACTTACATTTGCGGGTGGCGCCAATGCTTGAAGTAAATTGTCCTCGCAATTTCTAGGCCATTTGAGGTTCTTTAATTTGTAATTCCAATCTAAGTTTCCTAGTTCGAATAACATGGCTGGTTTCAAATTTTTGAATTTTACTCTATTGAGCAATTCAATTAGAAGTACGGGTTCATGGGTGATGGTCCTTGAAAGCAATCAATAGTATACAATTAAATTCCAATCCTTTCATATTGCACTTTAGTGTGTTAATGAATGAATTCAGAATTTGGCGTGAATCATTTCAGAACTATAAAACGGTGTTTGATAGTTATTTATGTAGAACTTATAAATCCAAATTAACTAAACATTGTGAGCAATTTGCTGCGTCTCCTAGTATTGTGTTCAAGATTTAATCTTCATATATGCAGTAATAGCAAAGTTGCCTGCCAAGTGTTTGAGGAAATGTCAAACAACTAAATGATAAAGAAAATTAGTAGCTAGAGCCAGCAACGGTTATTACATAGAGAAAGATGCTAGGTTTTAGGAAACATGATTTGATTAATGCTTATGGGATTTATGTGGAAGCCAAATGTATAGTATCACATTCAACAACCACCCCTCACCTCTCAGCAAAGGATGATCCAAGAGACTTTTCTTATAACCTTGTTTGTTTGTTCAAGTGATAAAAAAATGTTTTCAAAAATATCTTATCTCTATAGAGCCCCTACTTTTAAAAAGAGACTTTGTAAGTTAGATTGAGTTAACTCCTTTGTCTAACCAGATAACATAAGATATATTTCTCTCACTCAATGAGTCATGGGAGCCACTAAACATCACATCCAGAAACTACATAATAGAATTGGTACACTATCGTTGCACACTCTTCTCAATAGATGTCAGCTGGTCATGTTAATTAATCATGCTCATGAGAGATGGATTCTTGTAAAGCACTTCTCATGAAATATGGGTCAACAAAAATCAACTCAAAAACTATGCATTGAACCTTGCTACATCTCATAAAACTAAAGCCACAAGATGTTTAGATGTGTACCTTGGAGCCTCTTAAACATCTCATAAAACTAAAGCCACAAGATGTTTAGATGTGTGCCTTGGAGCCTCTTAACTGAGGTAGATAGGGATCACTGGCTTTTTGTGACTAGAAAATCTCCTCCTTTGTTTAATTTTTCATGAGTCAAACCCATTTAGCAGCTAACTTACAACGACAACTAGTTTCCTAACTTTTATTTTGGGCATAAATGCATAGAAGTCATCCTTGATTTGAAAAAGTTCCACACAATGATTTAAAAAAATTCTAAATTAATTATGATGTAAAAACCCTTTGCAAAGGTCTATGTTAGTCCAATATTAAACCAATATCTCCAGCAAGAAATATTTTCATCCCATGGCAATTTACAACTTCATTGACTTTGTAACTACTAAAGCTTTAACATAAGAGCCAGTCCTCCAATGGATAAATTGAAACCTTCTAAACACTAGTGACACATACACCATTGTTAAGTTCATATAAATTTTAGAAACCTAAGAAAAAACCTATCATAATTTTCTGCTGAGAAAATTTTTAGGTGAGGATTTAAGATCAGCATAAAAGTCCACCACAATTGCTAATGACATACCATCATTTCAAACCCCTCTCAACAGCTGGTAGTTGATCATTTTATATTATTTAGTCATGACAAAACCACGGCTAGATGATACTAACCTATGTGCCTTAGAGCCTCTTACCCAAAAGGGTAGGTACTATTAGGTTTTCACAGCTATTCAGTCTCCTTCCTTCCAGAAGTGTTTCCTTAGTAGTCAAACAGATGTAGTTGCTAACATAGGGAGACAAAAAGTCTTCCTAAACAAAGTTTGAGCATCAATGTATAACAATCATCCTTGATGTTTAATGAAAGTTTAAGAGAATTATTTGAAAAACTTGTAATCACATAAGCAAAGAAAAACCTCTGAAAAAAATGTGAGTTTAATACTAAATTAATATCAAGCAATACAAAGGGTCTTCGTTTCATAGGAAGTCCACAATATATTTAACCTTGTAGCTTTACAAGCTAAATTTATCATTAGAGCCATGTTTATGTAAATCAAAACCTACTAAACCAGGATTTAGTTTTCACTGCTCGTAGTGATGGCAATAATAGAAACATTTTGTGTGGCAACATACGCAAACGTCTCTTGCCATCGAACTTGTTTTATCTTATGAAAGTATAATATAGCTTCCACACAAAACATGTCTTTAATTCTTTGTAGCTAGAGGCATGTTTTGCTCAGAATTTTTTTTCAGAATTTAAGAATTATAGATCAAAAATAGTGCACACAATTAGTGATTAATTTGTCCCTTTTAGACAACACAAAATGGAATAGAATTGAAGGTAGATCCTTTCCTCGAATTGAAAGAGAATACAACCCCCCCTCCACCCCACTCCACCCTACCCACCCACCCACCCACACACACTCAATAGTATAAGAACTTGAATGAAACCCCTATAATACCTAATTATGGAGAGATAGATTTGACCTTGTGATATTGCTATCAATATTCAACTGTGTAGGTTTTTTATCAAACTCATTGACTCGTGTAGATTTAAGCTTTACATACTATGCACAAGGTTTTCTTTGAGGTTTATATAATGCAAACAAAATTAAACTACCCTATCATTTTTTTGAGTTAATTTAATCGTTCTATATAAACAAAAGATGGCATTTTCATAAGCCAAAAATTTGTGTCACATATAAAGCTATGAACACTTAAATTAATAATAACCACAATACAACGTTTACAGTTATTAATAATTTGTACTACATACACCATTCAATGAATATAATGAAATTGTGGAAGGTACAAAATTTCTCTCTTTCTCTCTCACTCTCTCACACAAAGGGAGAGCTTGAACAATAGCTTCAATAGAAACCCTAGTACAAAATTTCTATTAGAAATCCTTGACAGTAACACTTAATGTCTACAAAACCGTTATGCCCATGCAATCAATTGGTTCCCTTATCCTGCATTGCAATGCAATTTATTGAAGATAAATACAAAATCAAATTAGCTAAAGTTATTTACAAAATACAAGCCAGAAAACCAAGCAATCTCAAAATACAAAACTATTAAAAAAATTGTCTCAAAATAAGAATATTCTCAAAGATCAATAAAGACCTTTGATGATTTTGGCTTAGCGATTGGCTCTTATCGCTACATGTTTAGGCGTGTGAACATGGAAAAATAATAATTCCACTAACTGAAAGATGTTAATCTCAAAAATCTTCTATAGACATTTATGGGTTAACAAAATGCTTTAATAACTTAGTAGGCAAGTGGTTTGGCTCTCCCATTCAAGGGGCTCCAGTAGAGTACCAAAGGACATCTAAAAAGTCACAAATCATTTGATTGAAAGAACATCCACATGCTGTCCAAGTGTTCATTTCATGTCACTAAACCGATTTTACAGCTCAACAAAATAGCAGATTGCAAATCTCACATGTATTCTCAGAAATTATTTGTTATTACCAAACCTTCTTTAAATCTCTGACAAAATCAACTTTGGGAAATGTAAGACAGCAGGTAACTCACAAAAACTCGCTAACAATTTGTAAATTCATATACAACTATTTATCATTCAGTCTTGAATAATCCACCGTTGACATTTAAGAAATAAACACCAAAGTATTCCTGACTAGTCTTAATCTAATCACATAATAAAATTTGATATCATTCTTCTTCTCAACCCAAAGAACTGCAGTCAACACATAAGAAGGTGCAATATTCAAAGGAAAGAAGACAATTAAAGAAAATGAGCAGCACCCAACCTATTACAGGCTCAAATTGAAGACACAAAATAAGCTGAAATGGGTTAACCTGGCTAAACTTATAGAGACAGAGAATGCTTAATAGCACTTGGATAACACCTGAGTGAGGTAAATGCATATTAAAACAGATCCAAAAGCACAGTTTTTTAATCTTTTCTCTTCCAATGGGTATGGTTGAATGGACACAAGGAAGATTCCAGCTCTGACTTTTCATCATGGAAGGCATATGTGTGAACAAATTTTGCCAGTCAGTAATGATTCTCAACTGTGAAATTCAGTTTGGAATTTTTTCATAGATTTTCACGAGTGGACATTTATGCAACTCATTTTTTTCTTATTTTACCTATATTTGAATAATTTGCTAAAAAGTATCTTGGCCCACTGCTCTGAGCTATGCTACAGGGACACAGTCCTGAAGTTTCATTCTTCCAGAAGATTTCAAGATGGAAATGAGTGTGCTGAAGTTTGACATTCATGGCTAGGTAGTTAGAAGAAACAACCTATTAGCCACCCAGGCTAACTTCACGCACCTACACCTGATCCAGATATCAAAATTTGCTGATTTTTTCAGTGAACCTCTAGAGTTGAGTGAAGAGCTTAAAGCTAACCTTTCAGCTTTCCTGCAATTACGGAGCTCTTTGTAGAACTCGTAGAGTGTGAGGTGGTCTAAAAGTGTCATTTTAAAACATTCCTCCGATACCTGCCACTAAGACACCCCAATAGCCGCTCCCCCAAAAAATAGTACATTTTGCACAAATGGACCAATCAGCAACCAAGAAAACTAAAAAATGATTAACTATGACTACATGTATGATTAGTTGTTAGTACATGTGTGATCATATTTTAGGGCTTTTTATGGCGGTAATTTGGGGGGGAAAGGTAGTGGTAATTGGGGGTTTGGACGTGGAGGAATGCATGCATGGGCGGCAACTGGCTCCTTTCCCCTAATGTTTCACTCCATCCTACAAAACCTCTTTGTTGTCATCTTCTGCAATGGAGATGGAAATTTCAGCTCCTATTTTTTCATAGGGTGATTCTCCCCACTTTAATGCACAACTTTAGCATGCAAAGTAAGGAATTAGTGTTTGTGTATCATCAATTAGAGGAGGTTCAATATTTTTCTTCAACCTTAGAATGGTGTTTAAGCATTTATAGTTCAACAATTACAAGGGTAATTTTGAGGTTACAGCTCTTCAGTCCTTCCTTCTCTAATGAATGGTATTCTGGATAGGTCTACTAAGAGCATAGAAATTATCCATGAGGTCACTTCATTCATCAAGAGGATTGTATACTCTATCCTAACTCCTGCTCTAAAGGGAAAGCAGTGGCACTGTGATAGGGTAGGTCTGTCACTGAATGGGGAGCCACTAGATAAATTTAGGTTTGGTGGATGTCCTTTGTTTCTTTTCTCTTTGGTTTCTTTCTTGTCTCTGTCTAGTTTTTCTATGAGTTAGAGCTCCCAGAGCAGAAATAAAAAGAATTTAGCCATTACTACGAGGAAAATAAGATTATGTATTGCTTGTTTTTGAAATTAAAAAGAATTACTTCAGATAGTTTCCAAAGTTTAATATCTCGAATAGACCATAGTTCAAAATATCACAGATATATCTGCAATAAGTATACTTATCGCAATATTTTCTGCATCGCAATAAACTATGTCAATTTATCGCCGAGAAAACAGGTAAATATCGGTGATATTTCAGTAATTTATTGTGTAATCAGGCATACTTATCTCCCACAAGCCGGTTATAGGCAGCAATGGGCCAGAAAAGGGTAAAACACTTTTTTATTTATTGGAAAAACAGATTTGGAGAGGAGAGAAAGGGCAAAAAGGACAAAGAAAGTTCCATCAGGATTGCGAAAACAGATTTTAAGTTCTCCATATTTTCCCAAGAAGTTTCCAACTTATCTCCAATACTTCCCGATACCTATTTTTATTTTTTTGCCCTTGGTGATAAGTTGCCGATAACGATATTTTGAACTATGGAATAGACAACCTCCTATATTAAGGTCAGCAGCATTTTCATGAAGAAATAGCTAATATGCAGTGTCCCTAGAAAATTATTAGTTGAAGTTCATGCACTTTTAATAAATTATTATATTTTTATTGATTGTTCTAAGGGCAAAGGTGAGAGCAAGCCTACACAACCTGTCTCAGGGAATATTATGTCCCGCCTTTGAAGGACTGGGAGAAGGTTTATTTGGAACTCCTGACTACTATTAAATCAAAGGCGAACCTAAAGAAGAAATTGTAAAAGGCATAAAGGTGCAAAGCACTAATCGTAATCGTATTGACCTGCACGTAGCCTACAGTGATATATATGGGTCACCAATGCAATTGTCCTCCCAGTTTTACTTCTACTAAACGTTTCAATGCAGGATTCAACAATTGTTAAAAACAACTCAGAGATGAATAAGAAATAAAAATTGGCAGTTACACCAGCTGAGTTAGCCAGATGTCATACTTTCTGAATAAAAACAATCCACCTGCCAAAAGAGAAACCATATAGCAGGCAACCCAGCAGTAGAATCTACTTTCAACTCAATCTTCAGACAAGAAAAATGATTTGGCTCCACATCAGTTTTCACAAGCTTTATGCACTATATCCTAATAGCATAGCTTCCAGAAAATAATACTCCAGTATTACCATACCATACCTTGTTACTGGCATTAAGAGATGGTGGCTGTGTTCTGACAAAATGCCCATATCAAGATCAATTCGATTCAATCCAATCCAATCCGGTACTACTTCTACCCAATCCAATCCCGGCATTAGCAAACTTCATAGCATGAGCACGATTGGTTTCATTTCTACACTGGACGGATCTCTGCACGGAAACTGGTAATCCCAACTGAATGAGATATGATGATGTGTAGAAATGAGGCGGAGGGTGATTGACAAGACAAGATTTGACCTTTGTACAAAGAAATTATATTAAATGTGATGACGACTTTGTGGCGAGTCGAACATTGCAAAAGGTTCTGCCTTGGTAGTTGTTTAGATGCTAAAGAAGACAATGATGTTGCCATATGCATACAAAATGCTGACGGCCCTCCCTGCCTTTTCATTCATCTGGTCGCTACGTTTACCATTTTCACAATGTCTTTTCGAAACACCCAACTCTTTTCCAAAACGAGGAGCGTCTTTTTCAAATATTGAAAAGCCAAGACTATCTATGGAGAGGAGCAATATGCCTAACTGACCATTTTTTTAAAATTTAAAAATTTAGATTAAAACATCATTTTAATGTATTATTAGCACTTGCACTAAAATGAAGAGCAATAGTTATCTTTATGGTGGAATATTATTTATGTAATATGTTGAGGTTGAAGAATCAAAACAAATGAATCCTACTACTAGGAAAAGTTAATTCTAACAATAAGAGTATGTCAAAAGAAAATCAAAATATTGATTTAATGTATATATGCAATTTGCAACTATAAGTTGTACTATAAATGCAATTGTAAGTTCAAAGATATGTATAGTCATTTAGCCATTCTTGTGTCCAAAAAAATATTTGTGGTATTTTTTATTATTTCTATGTTTCAAGGAGAGTTGTTATTTCTAACTCTATAGGATGCTTAAAATAGGTGTGCAAGTAGCTAGAATGGGTTAGGTAGTGTTGGTGAACAGTGTTTCCCTTCTCTTGAAATGACTAATTTGAAAACTAGAAAGATAAATTCACAACAATTGAGTTCCTCGAAAGTGAACTCTCTGCATTTAAAGGTGTAGCTCCCTTCTTAAATGATTGTTCAATTAAAACCTTTATTAATAAAGAATAGCTATGCACATGCTTTTAACCGGAAAGTATCAAAAGCATTTGAACATTCTCCCACAAATACAAAAGAAAATTGTAGATTTTCAAAAATATCAATACCAACACAAGCCTTAAGACTTAAATTCAACATAGATATAGGGATTTGACCAACAACCTCGAATAAAGAAAATGTTATATCAATTGTTTCTCTTCACAACAAATCAAGATCATTGCAAGTATAAGATTGGATTCCACAAGAAATTCATCTCACACCAAATAGAACCATAAGATTCATGCAAAATAACCAACTAGAAAACCTTAAGATCTTTATGTATTTACTATGAAAATATGACAATAAAATATAACAGATGTTTTTGAAAGGAATTTCAAAACAAAAATAGAGTGTTTATATCGCAAAAGCCAACCCTATCAAAGTAACATAAATAGCCACACAGGGCTCCAAAAGTAGTTTTGAATACCAACTTCCCTAGGAAGTTATTTGAACCGAATATAGTCTTTTTTTGAAAAAACATTAACTACAGAAAAACAAAAATAGCAAGACTATTGACTCAAGGCCCTTAAGCCTATCTAATTGTCAACTGAGTTGGCGGCATCTTGGTTCTGTATTTGGCTTGTAGGAAGCCCTCCTTAGACTCTTTCCATTGCTTATGAACAACCAAGAACTCGATCAATTCTTTATGTCATGGCATGCCAAGTTGATCTATTCACAACTTCCACATAGTCATGATCATGCAAACATGTTAATCAACCTTCCTCTCCAATGCCTCCAAGTGGTCTCTACATATTATCATCATGGAGTATGCATGAGCAATGGTAGTAAAGTCTTTAACCAAGATTTCTCTAATTTCCTTCATCGTCTTCATCTTATCTAGGAAGGCTAAAACTACATCCTTCAGTTTCCTATCTGGTTGGTCCTTGTTTTCCATGATTTGGATATCAATGCATTAAATTTCATTGTCGAGGATTTGAATGTGGCACTCTAACTCCTTCATGAGTTCAGAGCATTCCTCCAAAAAATTCTCAAATACTACATTCCTCCATTCAAGGTTTTACCTGGTAATGAATAGGAGCTTAGCATTAACAATAACATTGGGTTACTCAGTCAAGAACTTCTCTACTCCATATGTTTGCACTTCGATGATGCAGATGATATATTCATCCCATTTTGTCTTTTTGACATCCCAAGCATTCAATTCTGACTCAATCTTTTGCAGTAATTTTGTCTACCTTTTGCTTTGTTTCAAAGAGGTTGGAGACATAATTGACTCCATTTGTAGCTACATAATCAACCCAATAATAAAAAAACATGGGTAACTTCTCTATCTCTCTTCATTTGGTCTAAGAACTTCTGGTTCTCAAGAGAAGTCACATCTACTACAGAGGTGGTCTCGAGCGACATTAAGGCATCTAGTTTCTACAAAGTATGAATGTATTATGCCATTAACCGCAAGGATTATTTCATATCTATCTTGTCTTGGTAATCCTTCCATATCCTATTTGCAATTCTGGTGTTACCTACCTAAAAGATCTTCATATTCACTTCTCTAGAAACTGGGCCAAGATCAATCTTGTCCACAATGAAATCATGTAGCATAATTTCATCACAACTTTTCTTTATTGTGGGCTTGTATGTATCAACAATCCAACATATTGTCTTTTCATCTAACTCCAACATGGTTTCAGTCTTTGGCTTCTTACTTTTAGGCATTTTACCTAGGCATTTTCTCACCATAGCCTGTATAGGCATGTTAGTAGGAACTATACTTGGTGTAGGAGCACCTTGGGGAAAGGTAAATCCCTAATGCAATTTTGGCTTGTAAATGGTCTAGCCAACCATATGGTGAATAAGGACTAAGCATGTAATCCCATGGTATGTTTAGGAGGTGTGGTTAAGTAGGAGTTAGTGTTGAGTCATGATTTTAGCAATTAAGTTGTAATAAGCCTAGAAATGCTCAAAATTGCTCTAAAGGGAAAAATATGGCAAAATACTTTAAAATGGGGTAAGGAGTGTTTTGAAGTAGTATTTAGGTGTTCTTGGAACATTTTAGGAGGTTTACAATCAAATTGGGTCAATTTAGAAGGCCAAGAAGCCATATTGCAAAAAGTTGTCAAATTGCTTATTGACAACTTTGCAATTTTTTGCAAAGTTGCAATGACAATTTTTGCATTTTTCTAGGAAAAGGCAAGGTGGGAGTTTGTAACTTGACCCAAGGGTCTGAGTAGTTAGACGAGTTCTATATAAGCATCATCCAACTCATTGATAGGGGTTGGTTATGTGGATGTACGAATAGTTCATGAAATAACAAGTAGTAGCTAACAAGAAACAAGATTTTGGATTGAAGGCTTGTTTTCTTGCATTGATTTGCTCACTATTTTGGATGGAATAGTTTCTTGAACATAATTAGAAACTTTGTATCATTTTGTGTGAGCGTTTGATTTTATTTTGGCAAATTTTAAAAATTACTTAGTTTTTGGGCTTCCTGTTGGTTGGTTTTGAGAAGACAACACTAAAATGGGCAAAGCTTGACATCCCAGAGTTCAAATCTAATGGCCTTTAGGATTCAAGTTCTATCCTTCATATGCTATGTACATATGGTTTTCTTTAGTTGTAGGAGTTAGTTTTCTATTTTTGCAAGCGAGCCCTGGGCAAGCTAGTAGAAGCTTTGCAAGGCACAGAGAGGCTTGCAAGTGAGTTCTATTATGAACAAAGGATTGGTATGTGCCAATCATGGTTTGGAAATGGTGGATTAGTGTCTCTAGTGTCCATGAACCAGAGGAGGGATTCTAGAGTGAAGATTTTCTTATGTTAGAATTGTAATTTTTGTCATTGCCATAGAAACCCATAAAAGTAGGGTTTTCTGAAAAGGTATTGTATGGACACTTTGAGGACTTGAGACCAATAAAATCCTCAAGCTCTAGTCAATATGAGATAATTTCTAGTAGACATCTATAGGCCTTGTTAAGATTTTTTTACAAGTTATAAAGGAATCCTTGTTTCTAGGAGGGCTAGTAAGGGCTCTTTGGGCTACTAGGTCAAAACAAGGCAATAATGGGTTTTGGTTGTGATAAACATGTCAAGAAGGTGCATAATGGCTTGAAATGTGCCAAGAACCTCAGGAGGAAGGTCTAAGCTTGGTTTTTCCTTATTGTGAGAATTTGGTGGAGTTTTGACTTGATAAGCCAAAAGATGCTAATTTAGGGTTTTGGTAGTTAGAGGAGTGAAACTTGAATTGATTGGTGAATTTCATGGGAGAAGGGGATTAGGAGAGAATCCTCTAGGTTAGGGTTAGAGTACAAACCCTAAGAAGGTTAAGGGATATCCTTGGTAGAGAAAAGAGGCTCTAAAAAGAAGAAGCTCCCCCATCAACACTCTTTTTCTTGCTCATGGATAAGTCAAACCATTTATTCATTAATGGGCTACCTTTGACTTGAGGGGTTTGTGGATTGTTGATAGCCAATGAACTAAGAGTGTTGGCACCATCAACCACCTACTGCCTATTATTTTCCATGTCTCCAGCAGGGATTTTTGTGGTGGATTCTATTGTTAGCTCAATATCACACAGTTCTTGGTCGAGATCAACCATAATCACCTATTGAGTTTTATTTCTCTGAGTGTAAGTGAGTGACTTTTAATGAAGATTGAACTTGAACCCTTTTGGGAATAGAAGGTTCACCTTGAACCTTAGGTACAACAACACTCGTAGGGGACAAGGAACCAACATTATCAATATGAAAAACAAGTAAGGTGGAATTAGAACTAGCTAGATCTTTTTGTGTGATAGGTTGTCCTTGTTCCAACTTCAATTTCATTTTTCCCTCTAGACATCTTTTAGTTCTATCAAAAATAGGGGTAGTCTTAGCTTGAAGATCATCTTCTTCTTGCTTTTCCCAATCCAAGTTGAGTATAGGGAGCACTTCAACTATCTCTATAAATGAAGAATCAATCACCTCCTCTTTGTCCTTTTCATCCACACCTATAGTATTAAATTTCAGTTAAAATTCTTGTATTTGTTGGAGGGTGAACATGTACCATATCCTTCTCCTTACTTCAAAGTCATCTTCAGAGTTTACCCAAAAATCTTCTGAATGAGGCACATGATTGAAAGGAGTTTGTAAGTCAAACTAGGATTGTGCAAACCCTTTACTATCAAAATTTGATCTTGCAATGTGGGAAGTCAGGTTCATTTCTTTCAATTCTACTTCTAGACCTAAAGAATCTTGAATACGCTTACATTTCTAATGACCTAATTCAATGGGAAATACAAAACCTATCCCTCTCTGTTCTCTACGACTTTTGTCAACTTATGCTACTTGCCTAAAAAATTAATTAGCACATAACAATCTATGCAATACCTATGCAATTTCAAGGGCTTGCATTTGTAACCACCCACTCTTAGATAAGTGAGCTTAGAGAATTGTGTGAAGAAACTACCATAAATGTTGATGATCTTGGCTACCTCTTCAAACACTCTTCTATTTTCCTTGCCTTACAATTCAAAGACCAACCTTGCCAAGAATGTGTCTTGAACTTGTTTGAAACCCTTAGAATTCTTCTCCTTTTTAAGTAAGGGATAGTAATAAAAAATGGTCATGTGATTAGTCCACACTTGGTGAGGTAGTCCTTTCCACTGTCTACAACAAGCCAAGACATAAAACATGTATGAAGACATATAGAATCCATTGGTTCTCAACACTTGGGACAAATCATCATGTCATTAGTCAGTAATGATCTTGCCTAGTCTATAAGCTTATTCTCATCCAAGAATTTTTGGATGAAGAAATGCATCTAGTTTTCCATAAGAAAGTATGATAGTTTCCTTTGACCTAGTTCAACAAAATGATGGTATCACAGATTTCGTAAATCATATGCTCATGCATCAAAGGATGCAATAGGTGAGAACCACCCTTTTCTAGCTTTACTAATCATTCTTTACCTATGACATTGTTGAAGTCCTTAGCATTAGTGGTAAATTGGGAGTATGATAAACTAATTTTCCAATCCTCATATACCTCTTGTGGTGGAATACTTAGGGCTCCCATTACAGTAACCCTATTAACATATACCAAGACCTCTCCATTATATGTTGTGACATGTCTCTCTATGGCATTGTATTTGTCTTGGCATTCCAACACCAATTTGAGGAAAAGAATAGCCTCAAGAAATCCTCTAGCTTGAACCAACCCACTTATGGATATTTTTTCTACAATTGAAATTGGCTTAGCTTTTTCGAACTAGGACACCACCCTATCAATTTCTTCATTTCTCAAAACAATATCTCTTAGCTCAAAAAAAAATATAGTGAGGGGGGAAGGCTTCTTGTCCTTAGATAATTTGGGGTGAAATGTAACCATGAGAAGGTAAGGGATTTTAAGTTCACATGCAATTTCAAAAGGAAAGAAAGAAAGTAGACCAGACTTATTCACCATTAAAGGAAATAAAATAGTATTACTAGAGGGAAAGAAGGACTTATCATTTAAAAGGTACAAAAATTCCTCTACTAGAAACACTAGGTTTCTATTCTCCTTTTATCTTCAGAAAGACAAAGCACTAACCTCAAATAATCATGGAAAAATAAACAAAAAGGCTTTTATGGAAGTTTTAATTTTAGGAGGCACAATGCAAAAAGCTAGGTAAGTACTGATGTGATAGGGGGTGTCATTCTTATTAATGATTACTTTATTCTGGCACATACCAAATTTTTCCTTGCCATCATTCAGACCAATCATCCATAAATGCATGTCCTCATTTCTCTTTTTGGAAAAAGCCGACATGATCTGGACATCCACATGTCTTTGGCAAGCAGCATTGGGCTCACAAACATTAAACTCTTGAACCATAGGAAGTTGGTTCAAAGTTCAAGTTCACTCAACTATAAAATATCAGGATTTGATGCTTGTATCTTGACTAACTGACTAAAAAATGATTGGAACATACTTGAACTTTGAACTTGAACCAACACAAATTATGGTTCAAGTTCAACTTCGATGAGCATTGAAATCCACTAACCATGATAGACCTTATTGGACATAAATGGGTTGAACCATGGAACCTTGAACCTTTGAACCTATCAATCTTAGGTTCAAGATCAACATTCAAGTTTGGCACAAGGTAAAGTTAACCAAAGTGACTACATATACAAAGCGCTTTGAAATTTTTAACCTTAAACCTTTGGAAAGTACAAGTTCAAGGTTCAAGACCACCAGGGAGACTTAAAGAATTTTGAGACCAAGTTTAAGATGTGGGTAACAATTAGCTTTGACTGGGATTCAGATTGTAAAGGCATGAAAGGGGACCCATACTCTCTAGTTTCACAACTAACTAACAACAAGGAAATGACATAAACAAGAAAGACAATCTAAACTATGATGCAACCAAAATTTTATATACAATATGTACATAGAGAGAGAAATTCATTTAAGAACATATAATATCAAATCCTATCTATTATCTAGGTCAAGGGTATAGATTTCCATCCCATCCAAATAGCATAGTCTAAAAGAATTAGGCCCCAACACCTCACTATTCTCAAAAGGACCTTTTTAGAGGGATTCAAATTATTCATGAGCTCCCTTAAATTCCTTTCTCTTATCTCATAATAGTACCTTGTCATTCTACATGAATTTCTTAGGCTTGGATTCTTCTATCAAAAATCCTTTTCACACGAGCTTGGTGACTAGTGATATGGTCTATTAAATTTTCTCTTTCCTCCTCTCTCTTCATGAAGTAGTAGACCCTCTTTTCTAGAGCATCCTAAAAGACTTCACCTTCAAGTACATACTAAAGTTTTACTGCTGCTAGTTTAAGTGGTAATGATAATTGGGCTTCCATAACATATACCAATTCAAAGGGTGTCATTTTGATGGCTCTTTTTGGTGAAGTTCTATCAACCCACAAGGCTTCATATAATCTCTTATGTCAATCCTTTGCATTATCACTAACAAGCTTCCTCATGATAAAGATGAGGTTCTTGTTTGTTGACTCAGCTTGACCATTTCCCTTGGGAAAATAATTAGATGAATGTGACAGATGAATACTATAGTCATACCAAAAAATTTGCAATTTGTTGGAAGAAGAAATTTGTGCATTATATGTCACTATTTTAGTAGGGACTCCAAATCTGACAAGGATGTTCTGCTTCAAAAAATTGTACACTACCTCTGAGGTCATTTTCTTCACCAAGATGGCTTCAACCTACTTGGTTAAATAATCAGTGGCCGTTAATATGTGAGTGTGTCCTACACTTATATCTGGGTTCAATGGATCTATGAGGTCTAGACCCCATTGCTTGAAAGAATCTTCAATGACTACAATTCTTAAGGGTAGAGCTGCCAACCACATTTTTCCTATCAAGAGTTTGTATTTTTCACACTTACCAACCCATTTATATATATCAGATGTTGTGATAGTTGAGGAGTAGTTCCCTCCACATGCTTCAATGTGAAAATTTTGTTACAATTTACTTTGTTGATCTATGTCAATGCATCTTAAGAACATCCCATCTAGAACCTTTTTTTACATAAGACATCATCAACTATTGCAAATTTAGTAGATTTCAATATTATAGCTCTCTTTTCTTTTCTAAAAAGGTGGTTAGGACACTTACCATAGGTGAGAAAATAAGAAATGTTTGTGTACTATGGATCCTTGAGTCCTACCAACAATGTGGATGGTTTCTCTTGGCTTTCTTCTTCCTGACATTCCACCAAAAATTTGCACAAGCCTTGTCCCCACATGAGTTTAGTTGGTTTAATGTCTAGATCAAATTCTTGTACTCACACTACCCATGTTGTTCTATTGTTAACAACTACTTCTTGTTGAGTTAAGATGCTCTTAACTATGGTACTAGGTACAAACAAAATTGAATGTGAATGCAAGATGTAGTAGAAAAATTTCTTTACTGCTTTAACCACTAAAAATGCCTATTTTATCTGAGGGATTACCTCAACTCATGATTTTTCAATGGAATACTCATTAAATAAATAGGGACTTCTTCCTCTTAATCATTCTCTCAGAGGAGGAAAACACACATGGTGTGTGCTCACTTGCATAACTATAAATTATGAAATCTTTTCTGTAATCAGAATGAGAAAGGTTGACAGCTTGAGTGATAGCATATTTTACCTCTTTAAAAGAATTCTTAGCTTCTTCACTCCATTTAAAAGTTGACTTTTCACTAAGAAGTGCAACTATTGGTCTAGAGGTTTCTGAGAAGTCAAGGATGAATCTCCTTAGAAAATTAATTTGACCAAAGAAAGATTGAACTCCACTGTGATTTACAAGTAGGCATAAGTGTTGCATCGCACTGACTCTCTTTGGGTCAATTTTAATGCCTTCTCTAAATACAAAATGACCCAATAATTGTCATTCAGTTACATAGAAAATGGACTTCTTAGGATTTAAAGTTGGAGAACAAGCTTTAAGTCCCAAAGATGTTTCTTTCTTCTCCTAGAGAAAATAGTCATATCATCATATAAATAACAATCACTTTTCTTAGAAAATGGATGAAAGAGGAGTTCATTTCCTGTTGGAAGGTTGTGCATGCATTTATTATCCCAAATGGTATTTTTTTATAAGTAAATGTACCACAAGGGGTAGTGAATGTTATCTTATGATGAACATAAGGGGCTAGATTGGTTTGATTGTATCTAGAGAAACCATCCAACATCAACATCATCTTTGAGCTTCCCAATGTCTATAACCTATTTACCATGTTGGGCAATGCAAAATTGTCTTTTAAACTAGCTTGGTTCAAGGCTCTAAAATCAACATAAATCCAAATTTCTCTGTTCTTCCTCCTAACGGGCACTATATTAGCTACCCAAGTTTAGTGCTGGATAGGGTAAATGATATCTACCTTCAACATCTTATCAACTTCTTTAAAAATTGCATGTACCACCCTGGGATTGTAATTCCCCAACTTTTTTCTGAAAGGAGTTTCTCCTAGTTTAAATGGGATTTGATGCTTGAATTGTCCTTGCCTAAAATCTTTAAGGTCTTCATACAACCAGGAAAAGATATTGCCAAACTCATTCAACAATCTAGAAAATCTTATTTTCTCAATATCAATACAACACTTACTAAGGTTAACCAACTTTGGATTATCATCGATTCTAATCTTTATTTGCTCATATTCTCCTGACTGATTATCTTTTCTTTTCTTAGCTTTTCCAATAAAGACATAATTTCTATTGAACAATGTTTCTAGTACTATTTCCCTTAAGTTGAACAATCCCAACACCATTTTCTTCTTCCTCCACTAGACAAAGCTCACAACATTTTGAATTTGAACCTTCAAAAATTAGGACTCAAACTTATCTGTACCTTATATAAAAGAATTAATATATGCATCATCATGAAATACTTGCCATGAATATGAATTTATTGGAATGTTGGGCTAATAAACTAACTCTATTCTATAAAGACCTTCAACAAAGTCTAGATGCAGTGTCACTAGAGATGTTGAACTAGCTAAGGCATCTTCTCTAGAGTTGTGGTGCCTAGACATTACTTCAATAGAGAAAGCATCAAACCATTCCAACTTGTCCCAAACCTAGTTTCTATGATACTTGAGTCTATCATTCTTAACTGCAAAAACATTCTTGACCTGCTTGACAACCAGCTCAACATCACCTTTGGCCTTCAATAATTTTATACCTCTTTTCTTGGTCTCTTCAATACCCAACAACAATGCTTAATATTCTTCTGTGTTGTTATTATAAAACTTTAACTTGAACACTTGAGGAATCATTTATCTAGAAGGAGATATTAGCACTACATCTGCCCCTGAGCTAACTAAAGAATGTCCACCATCAAATTCCAAGATCCATATCCCTTTGTCTACTAGTTCCTCTATACCTGCCACATCTTCTTTAGGAAGGATCACATAATTAAAGAATTTAGATTCATGATATGATATATGAGACATAGGGTCATCCAAAGAAAACATTGTGTACTTTGATTTGGTTTCAAGTTTCAGGATGACCTTTTTGTTCTCAATAGTGGCAGTGGCTTGGGAGTAGTCTAATTTTATTTCACCCCCTAGATCTTTGGAGATAGTTCTACTTAAGAACATCCCATAACTATCTCAGATGTATGCAACTTAAAATGTTAACTTAACCCTATTTTTGGGAAATTCTGATGCAGGAGCATCTTGCATCCAAAATAAAGAGGAGACATGTTGAATGTAAAAAAAATTTTTAAAAAAAAAAAAAATTGTGGAGGAGAGAGAAAGTGACGAAAATAGGAAGAAAAATAATTAAAAATAGAAAATAGAAAAAAAGGGAAAAGAGAAATTTCTATTTTCAAGGTGCATAGGTGGCGTAAATAGAAAAATAAGAAAAATAGTTGTCATTCCATTAATCAAGGTGTGTAGGTGGAAATTCTAGAAGGTTTTGGATAAATCATGTATTTAGTATTTGTTGGGTGCTTAGTTGTATTTGGGTGGGAATTTAATATTTATTTAAAGGTAGTTCTATTTACCTTTTATTCCACATTGGTTGTGTTTGTAATGTCTTGGGTGAGAAGTGCCTATTTAAGCAAGGCTTATTATCATTTGTAATCAAGTTCAAGAAATAGAAGCTTGAGAAGTAGAAGATAGAAGGCGTGAAGACTTAAAGGTGTGAAAGCTCTAAAGGTGTAGCTCTTCAAGTAGAAGTTCTTGGTGAAGCTCTTGGTGTGAAAACTCTTATTTGGGATTTCTCTTATTTTGAAGAATTTGTAAACTTCTTTTTGAAGAAGTCATATCTATGATATCATCTTGTGGGTGTTGTAAGGATTTTAACGTATAATAAAATTGCTTGGGAAGTATTTTGTCATCTCTTTGTTTCCTTATTTTTGCATTCTTGGTTGTGAGTTGGTAAGGGTGGTGTACCTTCATCAGTGGTATCAGAGCCTACCTCTATCAAATTCAGCCAAGGAAACCTATGCATCTTTTATTTGATCAACTAAGGGAACTTGTTTGGAATCCATAGAAGAGAATTTACCAAAGGTTTTAGTCATAGGTATGTCCAAGGCTTTAGTCAATGAGGATATGATATTATTAGAGAATCTTGAGTCTATAATACAATTACTAAGTTTGTGCTCATGAATAAATAAGGAAACATAGAATGGGTTAGGTTTATCAACAACATGTGGGACTTGTGAAGGCTCTACATGAATGACTTCAACTCCTTGTGACCTCCCTAGGTTTAATAGGGAGTGTGGAGGTAGACACTAAGTTAATTTTTTTAGAAAGATAGGAGATGATAGATTTTTTATACATTCAATTAATCTTTCTAACTTACTAGAGTTAGATCTTTAAAAATTTGCTAGAAAAAATTGAATTCTAGAAGACTTACAAAATTCAACAATGTCAAATGTAGGTCTAAGTTCCACCTTTTCTATGACCTTTACTTCCAATATAAAATTCTTCTAAACTTTATCATTATTTTTCATTTGGCTAATTGGATCCTTTCCCTTGCTTGGTGATATGGGGGATGTATGATGGATGGGAGATTTGCTAATGCACTAGTTGCAAGTAAGCACATAACAAGTTGGGTCCTCCAAAGTAAGAATATCACCAATGCAGTCAAAGTTAGATTCATGCTCAAGGTAGAGCTTATAAATTTGCCAGGTACTTTGGAGGTTCTTTCATGAGTAGGGACTTCCTCAATGATTTCCTTATTTGCCTACATTTCTCTATAGAAAACTATCTTTGGACAGGAAGCACCATCATGATCATCTGTCAGGTAGAAAGTGCACTTATTTAGTTTACTAATAGAGGGGCCTTCAATCATTAGATTTTCATACTAGGTAATATGTTTGGTTGTCTTCTTGATACTCTCACTCCTTGACTTGGATACCTTCTAGGGATGTCTTAATAAAGTGCAACAACCTTAGGCATTTTCCTTTTAATTGCTACTACATAATTCATTAGCATTTGAATCAATGTTTCTATTGAACCTAAGGTAGTTTCTTGTGCATTAGGTACCTACACATCTCTTCTCCATTTTCCTATTGAGATCATATCATCCTCTAATTGTATACCTAGTCTCTAGGTGACATCAACATCAGCTACTCTATTGCACCTTAGATGGAAATTGGTGTTAGGAGATATAGCATTAACAAAGAAAACTTTTCTATTTTATGCATTAGGCCTTTGGGTAGTATGAATCTTATGGAGGATCTTATTGTACTTGACCAAAAAATCTCTCATAGGCTCATGAGATTCTTTTTTAAGTGGTGTTAATTGTAGGAGAAGAGAATGCTCATCATCTATTACTTTGAAGTGAGGTTCAAATGCAATTTTTATAGAATTTCAATTAGTGATAGAGTCATTGGATAAATTATGGAACCAATCAATCACTACCTTAGTGAGGGTTTGAACAAAAAACTTAACTACCACATATTCTTGGATGGTATTGCCAACACATCATAGGTTGTATTGAAAGTATTCAGGTGTTTCTATGTGGATCTTGTTCCATCTCCATTGAATTTAGGAAGGAAATCCCTTTCTCCTTTTGGTAATGGGTCAGGATTATTTCCCAAGTTCAAGGGGCCTACTTGTGCACCCATGGTTGGTTGATAGTCATAGGTAATATGTTATTCAGTGGTTGAGTGTTGAATAATGATGGGATCATGGTCCCTAGTAATACTAAAGCTTGTAGGCTAGGAGGAATAGGGAATGCATTTTTAGGTGAGGGTGGCCTACTTCTACACTTAGTTGGCCTTTTCCTTCTATTAGTGAGATAAGGAGAAAATTTGCAGCTTTTCACAAACTCATACTGGTCATCAATCAATCCTTTGTGTTTATCACTCCCAGTGTAATTACTTTTGGCTAGTATAATTGGTTAGGGTTTTAATATTTAACCTATTGAACTAGGTTAGAGGATTCTCCCTTAATGGTTGGGCTAATCTATACACTACTATTACTTCTTGAACCACAAGTAATCCCCTAATCAACTCACCACACTCATCTTCATCTTCTAGGAGTTGACTAACTTTTAGATATTGCTCTAGGCTTGTCCTAGAGTTCTAGGCCAAAGTGTTTAAGTCAAATATGATATCCTCTTGGGTATTATTGAATGCCAATCCTGGTTGAAGAACCATAAATATGTCTTGGTGAGGCAAGAAAATTCTAGATTATACTATGTTTCACCCTTGTCTTCAAACACTAGAGACCTTCCCCAGTAGAGTCACACAAAATTATTGGTGAACACTTTTTCCCTTTTCTTGAGATGACTAATTTGAAAACTAGAAAGATAAATTCAACAATTGAGTTCCTAGAAAGAGAAATCTCTTCATTTAAAGGTGTAGCTCCCTTCTTAAATGATTATGAAATTAAAACCTTTATTAATAAAGAATAGCTATGCACATACTTTTAACTAGTAAGTATCAAAGGAATTTAAAAATTCTCCCATAAATACAAAAGAACATTGGAGATTTTTCAAAAATGTCAATACCAACACAATCCTTAAGACTTGTATTCAACATAGATACAGGGGTTTGATTGGAAAAGTCAAATTAAAAAAAGGTTATATCAATTGTTTCTCTTCACAACAAATCATGATTATTGCAAGTACAAGATTGGATTCCACAATAAATTCATCTCACACCAAATAGAACCATAAGCTTCACGTGCAAAATAACCAACCAGAAAACCTTAAGCTCTTTCTATATTCACTATGAAAATATGATATTAAAATATAGCAGATGTTTTTGAAGGTAAGTTCAAAATAAAAACAGCGTGTATGTATCGTGAAAGCCAACCACCCTATCAATTTTTTTCAAATAGAACTAGCCACGTAGGGCTTCAAAAGTAGTTTTGAAAACTAACTTCCCTAGGAAGTAATCCGAATTGAATATAGTCTTTTTTAAAAAAAAAATTAACTACAGAAAAAAAAAAGAGCATGAATATTGGCTTGAGGCCCCTAAGTGTATCTATTTTTCAACTGAGTTGGTGATAGGTTGGTTCTGCATGTGGCTTGTAGGAAGCCCTCCTCTAGCCTCTTTACATTGCTTAAATAATTTCTTTTTGTTGAGGTGCATTGATCTAATCTATTCACAACTTCCACATAGTCATGATCTCGCAAACATGTTCAACCTTTCTATCCAATGCCGCCAAATGATTTCTACAAATTTTCATCATGGAGTCTACACAGGAAATCGTAGTGAAGTATTTGAGGATATTTCTCTAATTTAATTCATCATCTTCATCTTATCCTTCAATGTTAATACTACATCCTTTAGTTCCCTATTTGGTCGGTCCTCATTTTCCATGATCTGAATATCAATGCATTTAATGTCATTGTCAAGGATTTGAATGTGGAACTCTAACTCCTTCATGAGTTTAAAGTATTCCTTCAAAATTTTCTTGAATACTACATTCCTCATTCAAGGTTTACCCTAGTTATGAATAGGAGGTCAGCACTAATAGTAATATTGAATTTCCCAGTCAAAAACTTCTCTACTCTACATGTTTGCACCTCACTTATGCAAATGATATATTCATCCCATTTAATATATTTTTCAATCCTTGCCATTCAATTTTGACTTGAGTTCTATAGTTATTTTTTCTTCTTTTAACTTTTTTTCAAAGAGCTTGGAGAAATAATTGACTCCATTTGTAGCTACAAAATCAACCCAATCATTAAAAACACAAGAAATATCTCTATCTCTCTTCATTTTTTCTAATACCTCGTGGTTTACAGGAAAAGTCACATCCACTACAAAGGTGGCATTAGGTAGTATTAATGCATTTTGATTTTTCAAAGTATGAATGTATTCTACAATTAACCATAAGGATTATTTCAAATCTCTCTTGTCTTGGTAATTCTTCCATATCCTATTTGAAATTTTGGTGTTACCTGCCTAGAAGATCTTCATATCTACTGCCCTATAAGTTGGGCCAAGATCAATCTTGTCAGTGATGAAATCTTGTGGCATAATTTCATCACAACTTTTGTCTCTTGTGGGCTTGTATGTATCAGTAACCCAATGTCTTGTCTTTTTATCTAACTCCAACATGGCTTCAATCTTTGATTTAGTGAAACTAAATCCCTTAAGTTAGAGGTATCCCATCAATGCCTAATTCATTTGACTTATCCATAAGAAAGAAAAGGAGTATAGTTCTTGCTACCATGCCTATACCTAAATCATCTTGAATACTCTTACATCTGTATTGACCTAATTCAATAAGAAATACAAAACCTAACCTTCTCCTTTCTCTACAACTTTTTTCAATTTTTTCTACTTGCCTACATATTTTAATTAGCACATAATAATCTAGAAAATACCTAGGCAATTTTTAAGGGCTTGCCTTTGTAACCACCCACTCTTAGATAAGTGAACTTAAGGAATTTAGTGAAGAAACTACCATAAATGTCAATGGGCTAGGATACCTCTTCAAAAACTCTTCTATTTTCCTCACGTTACAATTCAAAAACCAACCTTTCTAAGAATGTGTCTTAAGCTTGTATGAAACCCTTAGAATTCTTCTTCTTTTGAAGTAGGGGATAGTAATAAAAAAGGGTCATGTGACCAGTCCACACTTGGTGAGGTAGGCCTTCCCACTACGTACAACAAGCCACGACATAAAACATGTAACAAGACATATAGAATCCACCAATTCTTGATACTTGTGATAACTCATCATGTAGACGGTCAACAATGATCTCTGCCCAGTCTCTAAACTTATTCTCATCCAAGATTGTCTAGATTAAGAAATACATCTAGTTTTCCCATAAGAAATCATGATGGTTTCCTTTGACTTGGTTCAATTGAATGATGGTATCATAGAATTTGGGAATCATATGCTCACATGTCAGAGGATATAGTAGGCAAGAACCACTATTTTCAGGCTTTACTAAGCAATTTTCAGCTATAACATAGTCAATGTCCTTAACATTAGTGATAAATTGTGAGTATGATAAACTAATTGTCCAATCCTCATATACCCCTTATGGTGGAATCCTTAGGGCTCCCATTATGGTAACCCTATTAGCATATACGAAGACCTCTCCATTATATGTCCTGACACACCTCTTCGTGGCATCATATTTGTCTTAGCATTTTTGAATGAGTACACCACCCTATCAATTTCTTCATTTACTAGTGCATTATCTCCTAGCTCAGGCAAAAAGCTAGTGAGTAGGTAGGCTTCTTGTCTGTAGGTAATTTGACACAAAATGCAGCCATGAGAATCTAATGGCTTTCAAGTTTGCATGTAATTTGAAAAGGAAAGAAATAAACTCGACCAAAATTCTTCTCCAGTAAAGGAAATAAAACAATATTACAAGTGGGAAAGAATGACTCACCAATTGAAAGGTACAAAAATTCCTCTAATGGACACACTAGATTGCTATTCTCCTTTTATCTCCAGAAAGATAGAGCACTTACCTTAGATAATCATGGAAGAATAAAAATAAAGACTTTTACAAAAGTCTTAACTTTAGGAGGCATGATGTGAAAAGCTAGGTAAGTACTAATGTAATAGGGCATGTCATACTTATTAATGAGTACTTTATTCTGGCACATACCAAATCTTTCCATTCCATCATTTGAACCAATCATCCCTAAATGCATGTCCTCATTTTTATTTTTGGGAAAAGTGGGCATGATTCGTACAACATGTGTCCTTGGCAAGAAGTAGTGGGCTAACAAACATTGAACTCTTGAACCATGGTAAGTTGGTTCAAAGCTCAAGTTTTCTGTATTATAAAATATCAAGATCTAACACTCATATCTTGGTTGTCTAACTAAAAAATAACCAGTACATAGTTGATTTTTGAACTTTAACCTACACAAATGATAGTTCGAGTTCAACTTTGATAAGCATCAAAATCCACTAACCATGACAGGACTTACTGGACCTAAATGGGTTGAACTGTTGAACTATTGAACCTATTATTCTTAGGTTCATGTTTAGTGTTTAATTTTGGCACAAGATAAAATTGATTGAAGTGACTAGATACACAAAGTGCTTTGAACTTTTGAACTTTGAACCTTTGAAAAGTTCAATTTCAAGGTTTAATACTACCCAAGAGACTTGAAGAATTTTGAGACTAAGTTTAAAATATGGGTAACAGGTAGCATATGTTGTTAGGGTTGGGTCATTTATTTTTGGCTTGCAAATAATCTTGTTACATATTAGATGTCTCAAATGTGCTCTTTACTATTATTTCTTATTTTCTAATTTTTTTTAAAACAAAGTGCTCATGAGATGACATGCTAATTGTCTATGTTGGCTCTTGATATTTTAATCATATTTTGATCATGTATGTTTAACACATCATCATTTCTTTTGGACCAATATTTTTTTTGTCAAAACCATCACACGAAATAATAGAGATAATCTATTCTTTCCATGGATCTTTCTTTCTACACTACTTCTTTCCTCTCTTTTGTAAGCATGCTCCCTCTTTGCATTTTGTGGACCTTTGAACACCAATGATTAACTCTTCATAGTCATGTGAGTGGCCTTTGTCCACTTACCTAATTTGTGAAAGGTCTATTAAAAATTACAAGGGGCAATTTTTACAAAATGTGATATATTACTAGTGCTTTACTTCACATTCTACAACAATCTACTATTCTAAAATGTTATTTATCCTTGTTTGTTTTGGTGTTGGTGTATTTTATTTTGGTTTACCTAGCCTCCTAGATTTGTTATATATTTGTAGGCATTTTTTTCCTTACTAGGTGGGCAACTATGTCATCGTAATGATGGAAATAGTAGGTTCAATAGCTTTTTTTAGTTGCACAATTTTCCAAGTTCTTTTTAGTAGGGATTGGCTTAAATTTTCTTGCTATAATGATGCATGTCCAACATCATAAAATGTCAACTTGAATTATTAAATTTTTGTAATATTAAAAAAAAAATTCTTAAAGCCAATTTATTGTAAGTTCAAAATGCAATATTGTGAAAAGTCAATTTTTACAGATATTTTTGACATTATTAATTACCTAACTCAATTTATATTATTATAAAATAATAATAATTTAATAAATTCTTTATGCTAAAATCTTTAAGGAAATTCCAAAATCAAGAGGACAATGTATTTTGGGCCTCAACGCATGATGGAAAATATTCAGTCAAGGCAGGGTTATTGCACTTAGCAGTGTGGTGGATATTAGGATGAAAAGGAGAGCTTTTTTGTTTTGATAAAATGATTGCACATTGCCTAAAGCTAGTTGTTTCTCATAGCTTTCCCTTAGAAAGAGATCGTTGACTAGTGACAGGCTAAAGAAATTTAATATTGCTAAAAGATTTAAGTGCTTGCTTTGTTAGTAATTTATTGAGGATGCTGATCATTTGTTCCTTCAATGTGATTTTGCACAACTGTGTTGGAAGTTTGTTTTGAGAAAGTTAAACTTTGTTATGCTTCTTCCTAACTCATTGTGGGAACTCTTTGAGTCCTGGCCAATTTTGTACTCAAATTCCCTCTTGGCCTCTATATAGAAATGCTCTCCATCTATTATTGTTTGGGCAATATGGTAGGAAAGAAATAAGTCCATTTTTAGAAAATCCTCCTCTTCAGTGGATGTTGTTGTAAACATTGAAAAGTCAATTCCAAAATTGGTTTTAGTTAATATTAAGAAGAACTCTTTGCGTATCTTTTTTTCCTATTGGGATGATTCTATGCTTAAGGAGTGGAAATTTATTTCTCTCCCAACTTTCTTGCATCTTAATGGTAATGTGTGAGGTATGAACAAGACTAAGATCAAATGGATACCCCTTGAGCATGGAGTTATAAAAATTAATTTTGATGGAGCTTCGAGAGGAAACCTAAGGAAATCAAGTATAGGTATTTGTCTAAGAAATCACTTTGGGATTCCAATTGGTTTGAAATCCTCAACTATTCCACTAGGCACAAATAATATTGTTGAATCCACAACTTTATTGCATGGGCTAGTGCTAGCCAACTCATTATTGGTTATTATTCAAGAATGTATTAAGAGGACAACTTTTAATCATAAGTTGACATATATTTTGGTCCAAATATGGAAACTCTTGGATACTTTTGACATCTGTATGATATCTCATACATATTGCATAAGAAATTGTGTTGTAGATTTCCTTTCAAATTTGGGGTGTGATTGTATTAATTTGGAAGCCCATTCTACAACAATTTTTTTTAGTTTGAATAAGGGGCTTGTTGATCTTCTAAAAAGTGAGCAATGTTTAGGTAAGGAAAAGTGATCTAGCTGATGGATAATGATGATTATTTGGATTCATCTTTTTTGTATTTGGGCAGTGAAACAAGGTTTTCTTCCTAGTTCTTTCCCTGTGGAGCCCTTGAACTTGGTTTTTATTTTATATATTTATATATGGTAGCTCTGGCTACATTTTACCAAAACAAAATCTATATTAATAATGTTGAATGGAAGAATCTTTTTAATAATCTAATAATTAATATTTAAAAAAGCCTAAATCATTGTACACATTATTTTCAATTAAGAATATCTTAAATAATCTAAATTAAAAAGGTCCCTATATTATAATTAATTAGTGACTAATTCACTAGTCTTTAAATTTCCGCATAGCTCTTTCATCCCCTAGTTTATTGTGGCCCTTCAACTTGTCTAAGGACTTAAGTGCACAATTGGATGCCCTAAAGAATGTATTTTGTGCCCTAGTTTCAATCGCCACCCCCTAAGCATATGACTCTTAATGCTTAATTGATTGTCCCCAATAAGATCAAGAACAAGATTCCCCGCCACAAGTTTCATAATTGAGAATCTACTTTATTAGTCTTTCCACACATGGAAGAAGTGGAAGATATTCTCATAGACACCTCCAAAACTACTATGCTATCTAGCTCAAATTTGGAGAAAGACCTCATGAGTCCCCATTGAATAGTGACCAAACTATCCATTAGTCCTCATAATCCACAACTTGTAATGAAGGGCTAGAGGTTATTAAGAAATTGTATGAACCATATGATAATCTTAATAACTTTGAGGTTGTAGTTATTTCTACCTCCAACCAACTAGCCCCTAGTGTTTTCACTCTCTATAGAAGGTTGGCTTCCATTATTATAATTGTAAACCAAGAAGTTAAGGAGAATGACCCCACGCTAGAAGAGGGTGATAAAGAAAATGAAGGTATTATAAATTGTAGAAAAGGTAGCAGTAATGACAGTTTCATGTTTAAGGCTCAAAATAAATCATGGAAACTAAGGAATAATATTGAGGTGGATAGAATTAAATCCTCTACTAAGAAACAAACACAAATTAAAGGTGAAAAATCTCCCAAGAGAAAGAGGGGAAGGCCCCCCAACTGAATAAGTTCTATTAAACCTATGTAAAGAACCAAGAGGATCCCCCCTCAATGTTTTAATAGCTTTAAGAACTCAAAGGTGTTGATTGCATAACCTTCTTAATGTTATCCAAATTCATATATTGGAATGTTAGAGGACTTGAATCTCTAGACAAGAAGTATGTGATCAAAATATTTCTAAGAAACCATAGAGTCCTAGATGTTTTACTCCTATAGGAAATCAAATCTATTGGGTTTCATCTTGATGTAGCCCTTAAATGTGTTCAAAAATATGCCAAAGTTGTTTCCACTAATCATACCAAAGGTAAAGGGAGATCAAAAATCCTTATTAGCCCTAAGTGGAAGAATGCACTGGTGGATTAAGGATCCTCTCTGTGCAATAAAGATATTTGGATTATCCTTAACGTAAAAATACAGAGATAGTATATTCACCTACTGACCATTGTAGCATAATCCCTTAGTGGAATTAGATGTGCCACTTGAAATACATCCCATTGATAGTGGCTGGAGACTTCAATGTAATAGAGAGACAACAAGATAATTTTGAAGAAACAAAAATTTAATGGAAAGGGGAGGGGAGGTTCTACTAGTACAAATTTGTCACCAAACTTAACCCGCAAGATCCACTAGCATGAGGTAAGAGTGAGCATAATGAAATATGGTTTGCATGGTACAACCATTAGAAAGGAACCAAGATAATTTATAGGAGGTTGGATCAGTTCTATGTTAATAAAGAAGCCACATTTATATTCAAGTGCATCCCTTTACTTTCTCAAACCACCATGAAATAGTTGCTAGTAGCTTCATGATCAAGCGAGATAAGCAATCAAGGCTAGTGTCAGTTGATTTCTCCCTGAACATTTCTCTCCTCAAGGATACAAATATCAACAATTCTATAATTATTTTTAGATGGTACAACCGTAAAATTTTCAAACACCAAAAATTTATTAGAAGATGGGAAACCATGATCGAAATATGGAAGAAACTATTCCAAACTATAGGGAAGAAAAAGGGAAAACATTCTAGAAAGAAGGAATGTGATTTGCATAATATATTGGTAGAAGGAGTCCTACAAGAGGACCCAACCAATCATTAGGCCCTTGATGTAGTGACCCTAGTTAGAGAATCTCTTAGGAAACTTCACAATACCAAGATTCAAGGTGCCTAGGTAAGAGCTAGACTTAACCTTCTTGACCAAGGAGATCAAGTTTCTAAATACTTTTTTTAATTACTTAAGATAAAAGAAGCCAAGGAAAGAATATAAGAGATTTTTGAAGATGATAGACTACTAAAGGAACAAGGTGATATATTAGAATCATTTGCCTCATTCTAATCCAAGTTATATACTTGAAAAGGCAAGGGGACAAATATGGAAGAAGGGAGAAGCAAGATCAAGAAACTTATCCTAGCTAAACTAGCATAATAAGACAAAAGAAAATTGGACCTACCTATAACCAAAGAAGATATTATCTATACCATTGGAGACATGAACAATGATAGAGCCCCAGGGCCGGATGTTATCACAATAGAGTTCTAGAAAACTCTTATAGAATGGATTTGACAAGACAAATTGGAACTCTATTAGTAAGTTGACATGTTTGGATCCTTGTGACTAGTCATCAATTCAAAATTGATCAAACTTATCCCAAAAGAGGGTGAAAAAAATTGATTAAAAATTGGAGACCTATCACCCTAATAAATGTCACTTACAAGATACTAGCCAATGTCCATGCCCGTAGATCATAGGACATACTTCCTAAGGTTATTTATCACACACAAACTTTATTTGTAAAAGGAAGATACATACTAGAAAACCTAGTCACTTATTGGGAGGCTATGGAATGAGAAAGATACTCAAGACAATAGGATTCTATGTTTCTTATTGACTATGAAAAAGCTTATGACAAGGGGGAGAATGCACCAAGTTGTGGTGCCAAAAAGATGACACACAACTAAAATTTCTAAATTTCTAAAAGTGCATATGCGCTTTGGGTTGGGCTCCATAGGCCTTAGGCTTGTGGAGCCCAATCCAAAGCACATGCACACTTTTTAAAAACTCTATAAATGGGCTACAAAGCCATGGACCATTCCATTTCCCTTATTTCTTTGTGTTGGTTTCTTCTTTCACCTCAACAGTGTGAACATGATTTATGAAATTTGAAGAATTTTCTTACTCCTCAAAATGCCTCCTTGTTGCTGAAGGTCAAGATTGAGATTGTGAAGTATGTTTTCTACTCTTCTTTTTGCATTGTTTTGAATATTTTTTAGTTTTGCTTCAAATTTGTTTATTTATTTAAAATGTGATTGGTTTCTTATTAGGAAATCTGAATAATCAACCACCAAATCTCCAACCTAATCAATAAAATCAAAATGAAAATCCTCCACAAGATCAAAATCAAAACCCTCCACAAGAAGAAAAAGAAATTTCACAACCTCCACCCATTCAAAGACCTCCTCTTGGCACCCAAGAAAATATAATGAATGAAATAGAAAGAGGTAAAATTGAATTAGAAGCAATCACTGGTAGGTTGAAAGCTTGTGGGAAAACCAATCCTATGAGAGCACAATTGGCATCCTCCCTTGAGTCCATTATGAGCCATGTAACTTCTATTAGTGGTCATTTGGATATTTGGTGTGTTAAGTGAGAAGAACAAAGAAGATATTATGAAAATAAATTATCCTATAAAGATGTAAGAAAAAATGAAATAGAAAAAGGTAGCATATGTGCACTGTTTAAAAAGCTTGGAGAACAAGACATTGTTAAACATACAACTAAAAGGTTTCCCATCAATTGGTGCATACATGATGATATTAGACATAACTTTTGGGATATATAGTGGATGGTCTTTAATGCCCCTTTTAGCAATAATCATGAGGTTCCAATGCATTTCTTAAATAAATTGTATTGTGATTTTTTCCTTAGGGGGATTTTCAATTATTTTGATATGTTAGATTCTCAAGGTAGAGGTGGGGGTTGTCATTTGAGAGGCCAGGGGCACATCATGACCCTAATGCAATTAGGGTGCCTATTGTCAAGCCACAGGATGAGTATGTAATTATTCCTTTAGTTGTAAAGGAATATGTAGAGACGAGTACTCTAGGGACTATCTGTGATTTTATATAGACCCTCATTCATTGCGCTAGTCCATTAGTTGAGGAGGAGCTTTCTTTGTGTCACGGTCACATGTGCACATCATGTAGATCCTTATGCATGTTTGACAATCATGTTGGAGGCACTATGGATAATGGACTAGTCACTAATGAGTTTCTGAGTGACACATTTGGCATTGACACACAAGTAAATTACAATTATAATAAACTAATTTGATCACATTTCGTATGTACAGTGAATGATTAAATAATTAACATGTCTTGACATTGTTCAAAATTTAGGGTAAGAGTGTTGATGGCCCTTGTACAGATTCCCTATCTCCATTTTATGTCCCTTTAATGAGTCAAGAGGTATGTATCAATTTAATCATTTAAATTAATACATATATTTATTAAGTAATCATATGAAGGACTGACAAAATATTTTTATCCATGTGCATTAGTTCTCTAGTGGACAATTGACATTCAGAAGGGACTCTAAGACTAGGCATGATATGAGCTTCATAGAGGTACATTTGTTTCATGTTAATTTAATTCATTTGATTATATTTGTTTCATGTTTCATGTTACATGTACATTGTATTATATGATTTGAAGTTGTTGACATTCGAGACTCCTTCTCATCTTCACTAGTCCATCGATCATAAAGTTGATGTCACGATGGCTAGTTTAGAGTTGTGGACTGAGGTATGAATGAGTTTTCATAGTTTTAGTTGTTATTTATAATAGTTAGTATTAAAATTTCAAATGGTATTTATAAGTATGATCGAGTGATTATATTGATTGAATTATTTGTGTTCCTCTTCAAAAGACAATTCTTCATTATTGCATTGCAATTTTCTTTATTCACGTAGTAGTTTCATTTAATCTCTTAAATTGCCAAATCTTTCTACCTCTCTTCTATTGTTTGAGTTTTTGGTTTCTTCCTTGGCATGATGATGATTTCTATATGTCAAATTATTAAAACATCTAAATTACTTACAATTTGTAGATTATAAATCATTCAAATACATATACAAATTATAAATTTTTCAATGAATACACAATATATATTTAAAAAATTGTCAAATTTCTAACCATTTCCAAGTAACAATTCATTCAAACATACAAATTTCAATGAATTCACTATATGTTAAACAACTTGTCAAATTATAATGAAATTTGTCTCTAGAGTAAAAAAGAATATTTAAAAAAGAACTACACTAGCCTTTTCTATAGAAAGAATGTTGAAAAAGCCTTCAAATAGTGTATCCAATGATTGAATTTGGTGTTTATAGCTTCCAATAACATGAAAGAATGTTCAAAAAGTCTTCAAATAGTGTATGCCATGATTGAATTTGGTGTTTGCTAACTTCCAATAACATGAAACTTGTATTTTATGTTAGAACAACAAAAAAAACAACAAACAAGAAAGAAAATATGGGTCAATATGGACCCAAACTTTCTTGATAACCATTTTTTGGTGTTTTCATATGATGTGTATGAACTATAGTGCATACACACTATGAAGCATGCACACACTATAGTGCATACACACTATGAAGCGTGCACACACTATAGTGCATACACGTTATGTAAAAAATCTATCTCACCCTCTCCCATCCCCTACTCTATTTCTCTCTATCCCTCCCTATCCCACCCTCTCTCACTCTCTCTCTATCACACACTCTCCAATCCTCTACTCTCTCTCTCTCTATCTCTCTCTTCTATCCCGCTTCTCTCTCTATCCCACCCTATTCTATCCCTTACTCTTTCTCTATCTCCATGTCTCCCTTTCTCTCCCTCTCTCTCTATATATATTTTCATGTATGTATCTTGATCTTCATCTCCATATTTCACTAGCTAAATCTCTCTCCCACTCCTCTCTTTCACTATATATTTCTCACACACACATCCATCTCTCTCTCTCTCTCTCTCTCTCTCTCTCTCTCTCTCTCTCTCTCTCTCTCTCTCTCCCTCCCTCCCTCCCTATCTGACCCTCTCCCATCTCCTACTCTCTCCCCATCCTCTACTCTCTCTCATTTTCTACCCTCTCTCCCTCTCTCCTCCCTTCTCTATTGAAATTCAGGGTTACAAAGTGTGTATGCACTATTTAAGCTTGAATTTAAAAATGCTTTAATAGCTCATTTGCGTTGTGGCATGCACACGCTATTTAAAGCTTTGAATTCTACCAAGCCTAAGGTTTGAATTTTCCTTGGGGATCTAACCCAAAGATTTGGGGTCTCTAAACTAGTTTGATACATGTTTTGTAGCAAACATACAAAAAATAATTGATTTTTCTTGTGTGCTCTCCTTCAAGTTTCCTCAGGGTTGGGCATCGATTAAATCAGGTTACATGACATTGTAGATCTCTATGTTAGCTATATAACCATATAATTTATTTAGAATTTGAACTATTTTAAGCCTTTTAAATATAATTTCTTTTGAATGTATGTCCATTATCTATAAAAACCAATGTGTACTAATTGGGGTGTAGATTTTAGCTCATTCATTGAATTTCACAACAACTTAGTTTTTTAGAAACTAGACTCCATTCTACACACTTTGAAAAAAATAAGTTTTGATTTTAGATTAGTTTTCAATCATTTCTAGGGGGAGCACACATATATTTCACATTTTTGGGATGTCCCCAATTACAAAATTCATTAAAAAATACACATTATAAAATTACCCATAAAATCTAGGATAAACTACATGGTGTTAGGTAAATTTTGACTAGAGCAATTAAAGAATTTAAAAAAAGTTAAAATTTTAGGGGGCCATACTTTGCACTATGTGATGTTTTTTTGAAAAAATAGTACCACTTTCTATGGCCCCCTTTTTTGAGGACCTACAACTAAACCATTTTGAAAAAAATTAGTAGTTTAGAAACTAGATTCAAAGAACTACCACTTTTGATTTTTTCATATCTTAAAACTTTAAGCGTAACTATCTTCAAATTCTTGTCATAGTGCAAAAATTATTGATTTCAAAAAAAGTGACACTTATACCCCCCTTTTGGCACCACAACTTGGTGCACTTACCTAGGCTTTCCCAACTATTTCAACAAGATAGTGTGTTCCTTAATGGTAGATGCCACAACATTAATAAAAATCAATGGATTTAGATTCAAGTCATTCTCCCTATCAAGACATATTACACAAGGATTCCCATTAGTGCCCTCTCTCTTTTTCATTGTAGTAGAATACTCACACTATATTTTGAGGGATAATTCTCTTACCCCAAGAGTCAAAGGGATCTCCTTACCAAATAGTGTTGACATCTCCAATGTACAATTTGCAAATAATACATCACTCCTTATAGAACTTTCAAAAAATAACATGGGTAACCTTAACAATAAGTTATAACTATTTTGTAGAGCTCTGAGAAGAAAAATCTCAATGACCAAGTCTATTATGTTGGGTTGGGAAGATCAACCACCAAATTGATTTAATAGATTTAACATTACTTAGGGTGGTCCTAATCACTTAGTTAGGTATCTTAGAATCCCATTTTCTATTGCACCTAATATTAATTCTATGTAGCTATGGGTCAAAGGTAAAATAGATAAGAAATTTTCAAAATGGAACGCCATATATTTGTCTTTGGTAGGGAGAATACAAGTTTTCTAGAAAATCTTATCATCTTACACCGTCTACTATTGATTTTCTTGGCTCTTGAACCAATCAAAAATAAAATTTTTATAGAAGATTATCAGGGAACTCCTATGGTCTAATGGAAAAGGGAATAGGGAAAGACATGCAGTAAAATGGGAATGATGTATGAGGAGGAAAGAAATCAAAGGATCTCAAGTGGCTAGGCATAATTTTTTTTTAAAATGGGTTTCAAAGGCCACCCAAGGAGATGAGCCTTAAAAAATACTCATTCAGAGAAACATTGCTAAGGGAGTTCATCATTCATTACATATTTTACGATAAATGGAAAATTAAGCTGGAGAGATCAACAGTCTTTAAAACTACATGGAAAGGTTGGGAGAAAGTAAGGCTCTGGGTGTCAAGTTATGAACTCATAGATAAATAGTTCAATCTATGAAGGGAGAAATATCCTTGGTAGAATTTGGAAAGAAACAATAAGCATTTAGCCATGTTACAAGGGTGCTACACCAAGTCATTCTTTAGAGCAAGAATCACCTATTTTAAAGATATTCTTCTTAATGGACATTTTATGGATTAGAGTGAATTAGCTTGTGTTAAACATTCCCCCTCTCATAAAGGACCTACTCCATGTTGATTGATTCCTGGAAGACTCTTAAAATTCGCTTAAGTTGTGGGGTTTCCATAGATAGACTCACATCATTAAAGTGGCTAGATGACTCTCCTCTGTATTCTACATATTGTATACAACATGCTATCAAACTGAAATGACATCCTAGGACATTTTAATAATCAATGGTCTATTAACCTTGATTCCCAAGCTTTGACCAATAGTCTTAGTTCCATTTAGCAATGCCTAGTGGAACCCAAAATCCAATATTTTCTATGGCAATCCCTCCTTCACAGGGTCCCACTATATGATTTGATAAGGTTCCCTACCCTTGTTTAGTTTGCTAGTAACCCAAGTCCATTTTCCATCTCTTTTTGGATTTCTTCTTTTCCAAGGAGGACTAGATGGTTTTTGTCTCTAGATGATAAAATTTCCTTGTTCCATGCCTTTATTGGTTGTGTTCCTTACCTTTCCAAGTTCCTTAAACCATTCCAATTTTCTTTCTCCTCTATTTTACTTTGACATATTTGGATCCTTAGAAATGAGGACATTTTCAAAGGTAGGAAAAGGTTTCTTACTAAGTCTTTGTGGAGATCCATTTGTAATCATATTTGTCTCTAGGCTAGTTTGAGTTTTTTAGCTCAGAGACTAGGATATTCTCATAGTGAACAAAAAATACACCAAGATAGTCAATGAAGAAATCATAACATGTGATATCAAATCAAAAGATATGAATGTGTTTAACTTTGGTTGCACTCTTAAGGATCTCCTAGATCACACAAATATGATGGCAAAAGCATACGAAGGACATGCTACCTCAAGGATATTAACTCCAAGTGCCTTAGGGGTAAATAACCTATTAGGTCCAAACACATACCCAATGCATGAGATTGCTAATGTAGTGCCTTAGAATGTAGAGCCTAAAGCTACTAGCCCTAGACAGGAGAATGTAGGTGCAGGGAATAAGATTTTGAGTAGTACAACCATTAGAGAAACTTTGGACTTGTTGGTGCCAAACAATAGTGCCAAAAAGTCAATTATAGTTATGCAGAACATGACAAAGATTAGAGCTAGTAGACCTCCTTTCATTACTATTAGCCCTTTCCATAGACTCCTAATTATTCCTAATGTAGTCTTCCTTAGTAAGCCACAAAACATGATAAAAAAATGGAATGAGGTTCAAATGGACTGAAGGGAAAATGCCATGGACAACATGGATGAAAGAGTAGTTGTTTGATAAATGACCATTTTTGAGTTTCATGGCCTGATATTTTAAAATGCTAGATCTGTATGGGCCATAGATCCCTTGCCTATTCTTTTTTGGGTTCTTTCTTAGTAAAACTATGATGCTAGTATAAACAATCTCCTATTGTATTAGACTACTTATATTATAATTAATAGAAATACTTCTTTATGTAATACATATGTATTAATAATATTGAATAGAAGAATATTTTTAATAGTTTAATAACTATTATTTAAAAAAGCCTAAATCATTATACACATTAATATTAATCAAGACCATCTTAAGGGTATGTGCAGGATCATGGTGTGCCAAAAAGTAGCAACATGAAAAATTTATAGTTTTAAAATGTCTAAAAGTATTTCAAAATATATTATAACTTTTTCCCACCCATCCTTATACCAAAGAAAAAAGATAATACCTTACTTGATTGGGTACTTGATCTCATATCAGGAATCCAATATTATAGGGTGCCTGATATGATATCAAATACATGAAACCTGTGTATAGAAAATAAAAAATAAAAAAACTAGAACGTCATTCTTCATTGTTTGTTCATTGTTGTTTTAATTTTTTGGACCCCCATTTCATCCATATGATCACAAATTGGGTATAGGATCAATGTTTACCTCAATCCATCAAACGAATTTTTTTTATTGTTTTCTATTTAAAATTAGGTTTTTAAAATAGAAATTGTCTATTTTTTCATTTTCATTATAAAGTATGAATACAATCAGTAATTTTGAGTTCTTTGTACTTTAATAGGTATGCATGACTCGAATGGTGTTGAATAGACTAAGCCACGAAATTATGTTCCTCGAAATCGTCAGCCAAATGTTCCACAACCCTATCAAAATCCTCAACCTCTACCAAAAAATCCACTACCCCTCAAAACCCTCCTCAAATTGAATATTTTATACAAGATAATCTTATCAACTTAAGGGGTTTTCAAGCCACATATAAAAATATACCTACATTGTCTCACATGCTATCCACATTAAACACCATAATGGATAATATTCAGATACTTACCGAACAACAAAATGTTTCTCTTAATTCACTAGCATGAGAAAATGCATGCCATATTTGATGAGGGGTTGGACCATGGTGAGGTTGCACCCCTAAAAATAACCAAAGATGATATACTTAACCATTTTGTGTACCCAAAAATTGGTAAAAAGGTGGAATGCATAAAACCCAAATCATCAATTAAATGATGCACAAATGAGGCTATGTACTTGAATGTTTGGGATCACTGGTTGATGGTTTTTGACAAACTACCACACAATAATTTAGAGATCCCATTCTAATTCATTAAAAAAATGTATGTTAAATTTGTGTTGGGCCTCAAAGTGAAATACTAGATCAGGAGGCCTAACATAGGCATATGAGGAGTTCCCTAGGATAGACCCTTTGCCCAACTGAAGAAAGTTGGCACTTTTGTCCCCCCTTATTGATGTATCCCCCCTCCTCTAGTACAAAATTGTGATATCATTACAGAGGCTAGATCTTAGACTATTAGATCCATCCATACATTGAGTAGCCTATTGATCTCACAAACTAGGTTAGTGTTACCTACCTATGTTGATGATGTTGGCACGAGTTCATCATCGATGAGCACATCACATGTTTGTGTGCCCCATACTTTCATAATGTGCAAGAATATTTTTCTAGACCACATTGGAAATCATTCTAAGTATCAATTTATATTTGAGGAGGAGGATAGAACACATGTAGCTACAAAGACTATAGACCCTGAAGCGAGAGAGGAGTAGGGGCATACAGAGCCATGGGCTCCTTCTGTGTTGATAAGTGTAGACATATTTTTGATATGAAATAGTTAATTTAAAGTTAATATTTATAGTTGAATAATTATAGCCACTAAAAACTTATACATGTATATGATCTTCATTCATGTTCAGCTGATGACTGAGGAGGAGCTTAGATAGGTCAATGATGTCATGCTCTCGGCTATTTAATTTGGCCTTGAGACATCTATGGTATATTATTTTGTATTGTCATTTCTTTTTATTTGATACTGGAACATACATGGTCTCTCATCTTGCTTTTCTCTATTAGGTATCACCTATTAGTGGGAGGCTGAGTGTGGGGGGTGAGCCAGATTACATTAATAAGGGAAAGGTAATTAGATTTTTTGAAAGTATTTAAATATAAATGCATACTTGTAGTGTGCTTGTGCCAATAAAATTTAAGTACATTCTTTATTGTATAGAGCATAGCCACTAGTAATGAACTCGAGCATATTCAACATTGCAGATCCTTTGGCATTTCTATTTGTAGTGAGAGACCCACCATATGTATATATATTATTTATTATTTATTTTCCTTATTTTCAAAAATATTTTCAAAACTGATTTCCATGATAGTAACAACTATGCTTTTGTATCTCATAAGAAACACCTAGTGCCTAGGAGGTTGGATGTGAGAGCTATGTATCTTTGCTGACACAATTGATGTTTCTAGAGGAGGGGTTGAAAAAGGTACATTTTAGTTTGAATTCTTGATTATATACTATAAATTTACTATGCTATCAATTATAATGTTATAGTTTAAGTCATAGATCCATCTCACAATCATACTTCAATATATACAGGAAAGAATCAACAAGGTTCATGCATTGTTGAGGACATATGAGAGGAATCCTAACCGTTGTAGGAGATCGATGAGAGAGGTAAATTATGAAAGTTTGAAACTATAAATATTCATTAAAAAATGTTCATTATGCATTTGAATACATTAATGTTAGATATGTAAAATCATATAAATTCAGTAGACTAACTTTTGATTTTCCTTTTTTGTTTATGTAGGAGGTATCCTATCCACATAGTATAACAAAGAGGTTATATTTTGATGATCTACCAACAACATACGATAGTATAGTTTTTTAGAGATGTATCATGAGACATTTTGAGACAACATATGCTACATTGTATACATAAAATTTTATATTGTACAAATTTTGATGACATGATCAACCACATTTTGTATATAGATCTATGTATTTTGATATATATATATTTGGGTCATTTATCTATGGATTCATATATTCTGATATATATTTTTGTCATTTATTTGCACATGGATATACATTTTAATTTATTATAGTTGTTCAGTTTATTGTGCATCATGTTTATTGTTAATGTTTATGTAATATCACTTATTTTGATGATGTTTGTTATATTCGATTCAATTGTACTAATTTGTTAAGAACATTTTATCAACCTTTAGTATAAAACATTAATCCAATGTTTAATTTGAAATGATGTTTAACTTGTTGTCCACACTAGGACCCTTATGTTTAATTAAAAATGAGTTCCTTTTTAAATTAAGTTTCTGAAATGCTATCTCCCTAGTCTTGAAACCTCAAAATGGTCCCTTAAGATGTTTATAATTAACCAAATCCACAACCAATTTAGTCTTAGGAGCCCATTGTGATCAACTAAAAATGGTCATCTAGACTATGAGCCCCCTTTCTAAAAAAATTCCATAATTTATCTAATGGTTATTTTTGATCAAATCCTCAAAAATCTATTTATTCGATTATAACCTATGGTATGACCACTTTATCCCAAGTTCATATTTAATTAAAAGAACATGTCCCCCTTTTAATTAAATAAAATTCCCCACTCATCTCTTATCCTAAGTGTGCACACATAAAGCATTATTCCTATTTTAGAAATAAAAGAGAAGGCATATTTGTCTACACATGAATGCACATTTTTCTATGTGAGAGGAATCTTCTACTTTTAAAATAACTTTAATTCTCTTCCACACATTTCAAACCCTCTTAAAAGTCAACCATTAATTGTGATTGGTTGAGATGCTTCTTCACATGGATCACTCCCACTTTCAAACTCCACCATTGATTACATTCATCTTGCATCATAATCTCTATCATCTATTTTTATTTAAAAGGGAGGGCTCTCTTCTCATTAAAAAAATCTTAGTCTCTCATTCTATTGTTATGCTAGAGGTTTTCTTGGTGATTTTGGAGACATGGAGCATTCTTGCATTTTTGCATTTTAGCTTAGCTCTCATTCTACTTACATTATGACATACTTTTTTAGCTTAGCTTCCTTTATGCTTTAGCTTAGTTCTCTTTTTTATCTTGCATTTCATTTAGAATAGCTTTCATTCTAGATTCTTGGATATTAGCACTCTTGCCTCTAATATTTGAATCTCTTATTTTATGGTGCACCTTGCAAGGGTTGCATAGTTTGGTTCATTTGAGAGCCACCATCTCATAGCCTTTGCACATCATAGATAGAGAGCTATAAGCTAGCTCTTGAGACTCCCTCTTTCATGGGTTCTCTCAAGAATAATGGTTTATAGAAGTGTGACACTTTTATGCACACATTTTTGGCACCCACCATGGGGTTTGAATCAAGTTTCTACCTCCATTTTCTTTTATCTCTAATTTCTAATTTTTTACAGTAGCATATTCGATCTAATCAAGTGGTTTTTTAGAAGTTCTCCCTTTGGTTTTAAGGCTAACCCATATGCAGATTGGTTTGAAGGCCAACACCCTAGGTTTTTAAAGATTTGATCATATCTCCTAAACCACTACGAGTTTGGTTTTGAATTTTTTTTTGCAGGTTGATGATGTATCTAAGATGTCTCAGTCCAATTTTTAGATCAAAAACTCAATTTTATAAATCTAGTTTGTTTTGATAAAATGGGTCCCTAGGGCACAAATGAAGAGATTTTTTTGAGTTTCTTGCATTTTTGGAAAGCTCTCTAATTTTTAGTAGGGGTCTCTTCTTTTCATTTTTGTTTTTGGATCCAAAATCATAGGAAAAAATTCCAATCTTGTTGACTAGGTCAAAAGCAAAGAGTAGAAATGAGAATATTTGTGATTAACTTGCACTTTCTTTACATGCACTTGGTTGGAAGATAAATTAAATTTTTGGGGCAACTAAAAACTTTTTTTTTTTGTAGGTCTTACTTGGTTATCATGCCCTAACCTTTGTTTCTTTGCAAGGAGTTTCTCATTTTCATTGCTAAAAAGAATGCATGTCAAAGTTTCAAATGCACAAGGGCTACTAACAATTGTTTGCAGGGCTGCCCAATGCATTAAAACACAACTTGATTTATTTTTTTTCATGTGCAACATCTACTAGTTGTTCATTTTTTTAAGCACATTAAACTTGCAATTGGGATTCCTTTGTGATAGGAGAGTATGCTCTTCACCCTCGCGATGAATCAAAAATCTTGACCCACCTTGGATTTTGAAAGAAAGAGGATAATTAAAGCCTCTTGGCATGTTTGAGGGAAGCAATCAAGGTAGGAAAGTATGCTTTTCACCCTTGAGGTGAACTAGTAATTTTGACCCTTGAGAGTGGATCCATTTTGTGATAGGATCCTTTAGAGGGCCTGCTCTTGGACAACCTGAGAGGAACAACCCAAGTGGGGACAAGAAAATTACCTAGCTCTTCCAACCCACTATAAAATCAAGGCTATCAAGGACACAAACCCTTGGTAAACATAGTGTTTGTGTTTGCTTAGTGTGATCGCTTATGGAATTTTGACCATAAGGAGATCACTAGGAAAGAATGCTTAAGGTGCTCTTGTGACTGTGAGGTCTATTACCCACCATAAGGTGAGGTGTACCTTAATTGGGTGCAAGAGGAACATTATGAATGGAAGCTCTTTCTAAACACCTTAGGTTAGTATCTACCCTAGTTTGCTGCTCAACTTCTTGATGCAAGGATCTATCCTAGTGGACTACCTGGATCACCCCAAGATTTACACTCACCATATGTGTTCCCTTGGTTGTTCTTATGGCACTTCCATGAAAAAGAAAATATCTCTTGTGGGAAACCACTTGGGTTGAGGCAAAGGAGCATCAAGCATGGGCCAAGTTGTTGAGTAATGAACCATGACTTTTAGGTAGATATTGCTTGATGTGTTCTCAAATGTCTTAGACCTATGGAAATCTTTTAAACATACACATGATGATAGTTCTTTGGATTTCTTTTAAGACCTCACATATGCTTCTATCATGCAAGGTTTCTTTTTCCCTTGCTTGATTGTTTGTTCAGACTACTCCATGTGCCACTATCTCGCTTGGAAAGAAATTGCTTTTGAACATCAAACTTGCTATGCTATCAACTATTGTCAAACTTTGTCAACCAAATCAAAGCATCAAGTCTTGACATTTTTCTTGTGTTGCTTGCTAAGGGGAGTCTCATCATTTGATTCTTCTTTTCTATTTCTCTAGTGCTTGAACATTCTTAAAGTCACTCTTTGGTCTTAGTGCTCTTGGTCTTTCTATCTTCATGGTCTATGTCCTCTTGCTAGTTATCATTTTGCTGAAATGGTTACCTTGATTTCTTGACTACACTCTTAGGTTGGGAAAGTTGTTCACTTGTCACCGTACTTACTCTATCTACTTGGCTATTTGGCATCTTGCCTAGATCTTGACTTGAGTCACTGGTGTTGCAAGTTTCTTGGACACTTTCTTGATAAGTAACTTTACTCTATCTTTAGTATTTTGGCAAGTGAACACTCTACCTCTTTAGTTTGTACATCAAGTTATCTTGTGTCACCTTATTAGCTTCCTCTAGTTTCCTTCATGCTTGATTATCTATCTACCACTATGGAATTCAAACATTGTGCTAGAAAACCTCAACAAAATCTAGATGACCATGATATCCTCCATGCCACTAAAGAGTTTCAAGATCTATACTCTCAATACAAAGAACTAGAAGGGACAAATGATCTTTCTTAACTTCATTTCTCTAAGTGCATGATAGAAATGAAGTTTAAACTTGAGAAAAGGCTAGAGGAGAAGATTGAATTCTTAAATGAATCTCCCTTAAGACCTTTACATACACACATTTCATCTTCTTCAAGGTCTACATATTCTAAAGACTTCCTTAGAGATAAATAAAGTGATACCTCCTTTGAGCCTATTCCAAGCTATCATGATGGACCTACCTTTGATCAAGATGATGATGAAGACATGGATGCATACCATTCACTTGAGAAACAAAAAAAGGACTCTAGACATACTTTGCAAACACTTCTTGGCACCAAGCTCATCACGTTACCTAAGTCTAGCTCATATGGAAACCCATTCTTGGATATCTATTGTGTTTATCATCAACATAATGAGCATAGTGCTTTAGATTTCATTGAGCTGAAATATAAAATCCAAGATCTTATTGATAATTGGATTATTGATACCTCTAATAACTCATGTGATGAGGATACTTTTCTTGAGAAAGATCATATTAATGAACCTATGTCTAGTGATGGTTTCCTTGACACCTCCACTTCTTCCAACACTCATACACCTCCCAATACTTCAAATCTTTCCATCATACCTCTATCAAATAAATAACCTATTGCTTTTCATGTACACTATGCATATCCTCAAGGGCTACCTCCAAAAGAAACTCAAGCTAACCTTCACTTGGCTGCAAACATTTTCCATGCTACTAAGCCTAAAGATCCAATCACTACTTCATTCACTCTTCGTTCTCCCTTTTCCTTAGAAGTGGCTCCATGTCAAAAGGAGTCTCAAAAAGAAAAAGCTATAAATATCAAGAAATATCAAGATCAAGCACACTTTCATCTCCTTCAAAATTTCACCCCTTTGTATCCTATGTCTTTTCCATCCCCCAGGTGTAATGATGATACCACTTCCATTATCTCCCTTGAGCTTACTAAAAATTATGAGAAAATTTCTCTTCCTATGCTATCCAAAGCTACTTTTCAAGATCAAAGCATCCCCTCATGTTCTACTTCTCCATATCCACTTCAAAATTGTGCTCAAGCTTCAAGTGCTCCTATTAAAAATGTTATTCCTACCAAAGCTACTCATGAGTCTATTGATGGCTTTGACCATGTTTCTCTTCTCTAAAGATGTTAATATCCCTTTCCACTATCCATTTTCATATCCTAATTCTATCGTTGGTCCTCATCCATCAAAGCTAAAGCCTTTAAACCTTTCATTTTATTAGGATCTTATGTTCCTTCATCTCCTATATTTTCCACTCCTAGCTCTCCCATCATACCTCAAGATCAACAAAGACACTCATCCTTGATGAATTTCCACCCATCTATCCATCTAAACCAGTCATATCATCCTTATTCATCCACAAATCCCAAGTCCTTTGGAAGTGAGAATAAACATAAGAATCCATTGAAAAATAAAGATCATTATGTCCCATCTAATCAACATGTGAATGCAAAGAAGAAATTTAAGAGACCACAAAGGTCCACTGTTAAAAAAGCTAAATCAAAGAAAATATGGGTTCCTAAACCAGTAATTGAAGAAATGTGTTTTGAAGTATACAAAGGAAAATATAAAGCTATATGGATTCCCAAGTCTCTTTTAAAAGACTTTAATACTGAAAATACTTCAAAGTTGACATTCAAGCTTCCAAAGGCTTCCATTCCATCTTCTTCCAAAAATCTTCCTACAATTATTCCAAATCCTTCCACTCCACTTTTTTCCAAATCTCTTCTACCACCTCATACATCTAAACCTCAAGCTATTTCATCCATAATTCCTCCATCATTCCAATACCGTTCAAGGTGTGTGTCAATGTTGATCATGTCAAATATTTCAACTACCCTCATGAAATCCTCTAAAGCTTACACTTACTTTCTATACACGAACTCTTATCCTCAATATATTCTTCCTACTACCATTTCTCTTTCATCACCATATCAACATCTTTTAGCATACCTTTCTATGGTCTTGGCTTATCATGACTTATCTTTCTTATAGGAACACTATCTACATTCAAATAGCTTGAGCTCTTTCTACAAATTCAAAAAAAAAAAGCTAAAAAAAGAAAAGAAAATGTGCCTAGTGAAAACCACTTCTTCTGGCACCTTGGTAGCAAAAGTAAAGATAAATAAAATTCATCCTATGGTGAAAACTACTTCTTGTGGAACCTTGGATAAGTACCATGATGATAACCTGGTAAATAGGCATCATGCATAATTCTTCCATCATCCATATATCCCCTCTTCTCTCTTTGATCTTGACAATGTTGAGCTATCTTTGCATATTGGCTATCTTATCCCCAAGATTTTCTATTGTGCTCTCTCATTCACTCATAGCCTCCATATTGAGCTTTATTCTTATTGCTCTATCCCATTACTATCCTATCTAGTTGACCCCTTAGTCTTGATCACAATAAATAAAACATGGTTCTAATAGGTGTCTTGACATGGCTACTCTTTTGGACTACACGCTTCATGATATCTCACTTGTTGGCTTCACTACTTATCCTACATGCTATCTTGCTCATTACTTCCATTGCTTATCCAAAACATACTTCATTTGACTATTTCACCTCTTTCTCTAGCTTGGGTACTCTTGAGGAGTCAGTCCTTCAAGATCACTTTCACTTGCTTCATACTCCTTTCTTATATGTCTTTGATTATCTACCATCTCGTTGCTCCATCATGTCCTATACCTTTCTAGACATTGGGAGAAAATGATGTGATCTTGCTGAAGAACTAGTAATATCTAAAATGTTCTAAAAAATCCAAAAAATCATATATGATGTTGAAAAAATCATAAAAATCAGAAAATTTCCTAAAAAAATGATCGTCTTAGAGAAAACCTAGCAATAGGCACTTTGATGTATCACCAAAAAGAACAAAAAAAACAAAAAAAATTGAAAAAAGTCCTGACAAAATTTTTCAAGTGGCAAAAACCGAGAAATGGGTGCTACTTGAGACCCTTGCACCTATGTCTATCAATCTCAATCACACATTTTGCAACACATTTCCTAGCTTGGAATTGTTTCTTGTCCTTGTCTTTGGGGCACAACTTCTTAGCCTATTTGAGGCCTCCTTGTGCATTAGGGTTTGTGTGGAAACTCATAAAATAGTGTTTCTCAACACTACCCCCAACTTGACATCAAGTGTTTCTCAACACTTTTCACATAGTTTACCCATAGTCTTTGATGTTGCGATATTTCTCACTATTAGATTCAAGTCTTAAAGAAATGGCCAATTGACTTAGACACACACACTTAAACACTTAAACTAGTGAGCTATGATGAACTTTATCTTCTTTATGTGTTTTTTATGATGATTTCTTTGCTATGTGTTCCCTCCCTAATAAGTCTTTCGAGGATGTCATGGACTAGAAGACTGGGGGCATGGGGCATGTTTTCTTTCTTTCTACTTGTGGGTACACTTTATTAGTCTAAGTTGTTTAGAGCATTCATGCTTTTCCTACGTGACACTTTGGATATACCACGTATCATCCTTGTCTATTTTTGCAAGATCACACTTGGGGGTTATCCTGGCGCTTATGCCTTGATACAAGTGTAATCTTACTATACTAAACTTAGGAAATCTAATTGTATTAGCCATTGTGACTTGCATATCTTTGATGCTTAGGTTGGATTCCCACATTTCTATCTGATGTAGATCATATTCATATCCTCATAGTTTTACTATTGATGATTGTATGATCTTATGATGTCCCTAATAAGGCTTAATGATAAAAAGTAGGACCTACTTATGTAACCGCTACAATTGTACCTTTTCATAATAGCTTGCATTCTAGGCTTCATTCTAGCTTAGCTTTGCATTTTGCATGTTGAGAGAGCTCTCTTCTTTATCTTTCATAGACTTGTTAGCTAACTATATTCATCCTTCTCTTGTATCTTCTCAATATTATCTTATCTCTTCTTTCCTATTCCTTGCTTCTTTTCTATCTTACCATCTCATCTATGCTTTTGACCTATCTTTTCTAATCTCAACATCCTAGATCCATTTTCAGGATCAAAATTCAAATTCAGCTTCATCTCGCTAGTCAAAAATTTCTTCTTTTCTTCTATGTAGTTGGCTGACCTATTGAGACTTAATCTTTGAATTTTGTAGGGGAAATCATCATTTCTTCATTTCTACTCTCTTCTACTTGACCTAATTCTTATGCTTTATCTTTCTTGGTCAAAGTTATTCAAATTGGGGCATATCTTCATTACTTGGTGGTCACTTTTTGGTTCTAATCCTCTATCGATCATCTTGGACATTGCCATGTATTGATTTTCTCATATCTTGCTCATTTTTGCATCCCCTTATCTCATTTTGATTTTGATTCTGAGGAGACAAAAATATTCTATCATCACCTACTACAACTATCTATTTCTTAGGAGCATTTGTTTGATCTATTCATTTTCTCTTGGTCTATCTTCTTTGCTAGGTGTTAGCATTCTTCTTGAATTCTAACATCATTTTTTTCCTAATGTTCAGTATTACCGCTATTAGACTGTACATTTAGGATGTGCTATCTCTCTCTGTATGTCATTCTTTGGAATCAGATATCTATATCTATCACTATCATCTTGGCTTCTTCATTCTTTGACGTTGTGTGTTCCTAGATCAATCACACATTAGTCAAAGAGGGGCAAATTTAGTCAACTAAAAATGGTCGTCTAGACTATGAGCCCCCTTTCTAGAATTTTTGATAATTTATCTAACGGTTATTTTTTATCAAATCCTCAAAAATCTATTTATTTGATTATAACCTATGGTATGACCACTTTATCCCAAGTTCATATTTAATTAAAAGAACATGTCCCCCTTTTAATTAAATAAAATTTCCCACTCATCTCGTATCCTAAGTGTGCACACATAAAGCATTATTCCTATTTTATAAATAAAAGAAAAGACAATTTTTCCTACACATGAATGCACATTTTTCTATGTGAGAGGAATCTTCTACTTTTAAAATAACTTTAATTCTCCTCCACACATTTCAAACCCTTTCAAAAGTCAACCATTAATTGTGATTGGTTGAGATGCTTGTGCACATGGATCACTCCCACTTTCAAACTCCACCGTTGATTACATTCATCTTGCCTCTTAATCTCTATCGTTTATTTTTCTTTAAAAGGGAGGGATCTCTTCTCATTCAAAAAAATTTTTAGTCTCTCATTCTTTTGTTATGCTGGAGGTTTTTTTGGTGATTTTGGAGACATGGAGCATTCTTGCATTTTTGCATTTTAGCTTAGCTCTCATTCTACTTACATTATGGCATACTTTTTAGCTTAGCTTCCTTTATGCTTTAGCTTAGTTCTCTTTTTAATTTTGCATTTCATTTAGAATAGCTTTCATTTGTATTGCATTCATTCTAGATTCTTGGATATTGGCACTTTTGCTTCCACTCTTTAAATCTCTCATTCTATGGTGCACCTTGCAAGGGTTGCATTGTTTGGTTCATTTGAGAGCCACCATCTCATAGCCTTTGCACATCATAGATAGAGAGCTATAAGCTAGCTCTTGAGAATCCCTCTTTCATGGGTTCTCTTAAGAATATTGGTTTGTAGAAGTGTGACACTTTTATGCATAGATCCATCTACTATGAAAGCCTCAAATTGCACTTAGTGCACCTTAGAGGATGCTTTAGTATGTAGTGGTCATGAACATTATAGGGGATATATGATAGAAATAAGGGTTTCACTAGGGTTGACTTTCCCATCAAGAGCTAACAACGTTGGTGATTCCATGTCATGATCAGTGGTTTGAAAGTTATGCAACTAAAGATTTTGGCATCAGGCAAGATTGTTGTGCCAAATCCAAATAGACTATGACCTCTTGAACTGAGAGAGGTTATTAAAGATCTTTCCATCACCATCCTATAGCTTTTGAAAACTCACTAATAGCGATCACGAGCTCTAAGTTATGACCCTTAGAAGATCGATCTCCAATGCACTTAGTGTGCTTTAGAGACACTTTGGTATAGGTTGGTCATGAACATTTTAGGAAGTATATGTTTGTAATAAGGGTGTCACGAGGGTTCACCCACCCATCCAAAGCTAATAGAGCTAACAATTCGATGCCATGATCAATGATTTGAAAGTTATACAGTTATGCACCAATGAACTAAATCCAAATGGAATATGATATCTCTAAACTGAGAGAGGATATTGTATACCTTTAGTATCACTATCTTGTTGCATTTGATAGCTCACTAATAGAAGATCAATCTCCAAATGCACTTAGTGCGCCTTAGAGACAATGTAGTGTGGGGTGGTTGCGAACATTCTAGGATCTCTTTGGTTGGAATAGGGGTGTCACTAGGGTTCACTTGCCCATCTGGAGCTAATAATGTCAATAACTTGATGCCATGATTAGTGGTTTGAAAGTTATGCAGTGATGCACCAATAAACTGAGGTACACTACAAGTTTTAGCATTAGGTGAGATTGTTGTACCAAATCCAAACAAAATGACATCTCTCTGTACTAAGATAGGTTATTATAGACCTTGACATCACCATCCTATAGCATTTTATGGTTCACTAATATCCATCGCGAGCTTTGCATTATGACCCTCATAAGGTTGATCTCTAAACACACTTGGTGTATCTTAGAGACACTTCAGTGTGGGGTGGTTGTGAACATTCTAGGACCTTCATGGTTAGAAAAGGGGTACACCCATCCAAAGCTAACCACACTGATGATTTGATACCATGTACAGTGGTTTGAAAGTATTACAATGATGCACCAATGAACTGAGGTACACTAAAGTTTTTGAAATCGGGTAAGATCATTGTACCAAATCCAAATAGAATGTGATCTCTCTACACTAAGAGAGATTATTGTATACCTTAGTATCAAAATATTGTAGCATGCAATGGTTTACTTATATCCCTCATGAACTTTGAGTTACAACCCTCGAAAGATCAATCTTCGAACATACTTAGGGCATCTAAGAGACTCTTCAATATAGGGTGGTTACAAATTTTCTAGGCTCTTCACTTTGGTTCACATTCCCATCCAAAGATAACAATGCTGATGATTTGATACCATGATCAATAGTTTTGAAGTCACATAGTGATGCACTAATGAATTGAGGTACACTATAAGTTTTGGCATCAAGAGAGATTATTGTGCCAATCTAAATAGAATGTGATCTTTCTAAATTGAGAGGGGATATTGTAGACCTTGGTATCACCATCCTATATCATTTGATGTTTCATTGATAGCCCCCATGAGCTCAAATTTATAATGCTCAAAAGATTGATCTCCTTTAGTGTGGGGTGGTCATGAACATTCTAGGAACTTCATGGTTAGAACATGAGTGATACTAGGGTTCACCTGCCCATCTAGACCTAATGACACTAATGATTCAATTTCATGACCAACAATTTGAAACTTACATAGTGATGCACCAATGAACTGAGGTACACTACAAGTTTTGGCATTAGGCAGGATTGTTGTGCCAAATCCAAATAGAATGTGATCTCTTTGAACTAAGAAAGGTTATTGTAGAACTTGACATAACCTTCCTAAAGAATTTGAGATTTTACCAATGTACCTCATGAGCTCTACATTACTCTACACTAGAAACATGTCACACTCTAAACCATTCTATGCAAGGGACTCCATGATTTCAGAATACTTGGATGTTGGCTTAGAGCTCCCTATCCATAGAGTGCAAGAGAGTATGATTCAAATATAAGTGCTCTTAGTTGAGCCTTAGGAATGCTCTTCTTTCTAGTAAACCATGCAATGGGAGGTTCTATTAGAGATGAGATGAAAAAGTGAAAATGTATACAAAAGATGCCTCAATAATGCAATGCAATTTTGAATTAAGCTAAGATGAAATGAAAAATGTAGCTATGTTAAATAGAATGAGAGTGTTACAAATCCAACTATTATGCTATGTGAGCTAGACTATAGTAAAGGAAACTAAGCTATCATGCAACTATGCTAAAATGCCATGGATGAGAGAATGTAGACAAGAAAATAGAAGTTCTCCACAAAAGCTCTTAAGAATTCAAATGATAAACCTTCAACATAACAATACTCAAGAGTGTGGGTCCTTTGAGAGGGAGAGCTCTCTCTCTTTTAAAGTTGTATGGATGGTAGAGATCAAAGTCAAGATGATGGAAGATCAATGGTGGAGTTCAAAAATAGGAGTTGATCCATGTGCCCACACAAGTCAACCAATAAAATAGAAGTTGACTTTTCATATAAGACAAAAGTCACAAAGCCTTTTCTTTTAATTTGTAAATTAGAAAAGGGACTTTATGTGTGCACTTTAAGTGGGTTAGAAGAATGGGTCTTTTATTTAATTAAAAGGGGAGACACTCTTTTAATCAAATAATGAATTTTAGGATAGCATGGTCAAACTATAGGTTATAATCAAATTAATTGATTATTAGCAATTTGGTCTAGGTAAATTATTAATTAAATTAGCCAAAATGCTGAGAAGAGGGCTACTAGTCTAGATGACCATTTTTAGGTGATTACATTTACCCCTCTTTGACTAATGTGTGGTTAATCTGGGAACACATTACGCCAAAGAAAATTGATTCAAAGTAGGCAGCAATATATATAAATATCTGATTCTAAAGAATGAATTGTAGAAAGGGATAGCAAATCCTAAATGTACAACTTGGTAGTGGTAGTACTGAACACTAGGAAAAAGATGATGTTACAATTCAAGAATAATTCTAACACCTAGCAAAGTAGATAAATTGAGAGGAAATGAAAAGATCGAACTTATGCTCCAAAGAAATAAATAGTTGTAGCAAGCGATGATAGAGTGTTTTTTCCCCTTGGGATGAAATCGAAATGAGTTAAGGAGGATATAGAAATGAGCTAGATATAAGAAAATCAAAATGTAGTAATGTCCAAGGTGATAGATAGATGATTAGAACCAAAGAGTAACCATAAAATAGTGATAGAATGCCTCAATTTGACTAGAGTTGACCATGAAGGATAACACATGAAAATTAGGTCAAATGAAGTAGAAAAGTGTTTTTAGACATGAAAAGATGAATATAAGAAGATATGAAGTGTAGAAATGATGAAGATAGGAAGAAATGAAGATGCCCCAGTGATGATTTGGAGATTAGACCCTAAAAGGTCAACTAACTGCTCAGAAGAAGATATAATTTTTGAAATGTGATTTTGACTATCAAGATGAACTCAGATTTTGATTTTGATCTCAAAAATGGATCCAAGACATCAAAATTAGCTAGGGGTGCAATTTTCATGGAATATTGAGGAGTTTGAAAATTAGGTCAAAATGAGGTTGGAAGGTTATAAAAGGGGTCCAAGTGTCATTTTCAAATTCATTTTGTCTTTTGTGAATTTACAGATCTCAAAGTGATTTGGAGAGAGAAAATGGTGTCAGGAGGTATTCTAACCCACAAACATCATTTTGAGCATAGCCAGTTGCACAACCGGCCAACCAACTACAAGGCATCGGTAATTTTCCAACTATTTTACCATTTTTTGTGCTTTTTTGGCTTTTATTTTTGCACATTCTAGAAGTGAAACACAGAATATTGTGTGATATTTTAAAAGTATCGCATGGGTACTTAAAAAAAAATCGCATGATACTTCATATCAAAAATGTATCATGTAACTATGCTAAACTATGTCATATGAGATAACTCATTTGTCACACAAACCAGTGTGAAATGTCACATGAAAAAATTGTATCACAAAAGTATATCAAAAACTATCACACGATATCTAATTAGCATTTTGTATCGCCTGCATATAGCATGAAATGTCGCACAACTTATTTTGAAGTAGTTTTTCACTGAATATTTTCATTTTGATCATTTTTTCAATGTGTTACTAATGGTTGCATGCCTTTTGTTGCAGATAGTGTTTCCAACCCTTCTCATTGGAGCCCCCAAAAAGGTGGGGTTTCATGTTGTATAGTAACTGATAGATGATGAGATTGCTACCCTAGCTAGCATAGGTTTGAGATAGGTTACATAGATACCCCATATATGGGTGAATCATAGATTGTTGACTGCACTTGCTGAGAAGTGGCACAGTGAGAATAACACCTTTCACTTGCCAACCGGAGAGGCCTCAATCACTTTAGAGGATGTGTATCACACTTTTTGAGTACATTGTCATAGTGATCTAGTGAGTTCTAAGTTTGACTATTGGTTTTGCACTTTTAGGTTTGAGATATCCATATGAGGTATGTTGATGCAAGGTTTGGTGATATATCACAAGTGTACTATGATCATACCCTGACAAAGGGGCGAGAAAAGATACAATAAATGTTCCAGGATGTTACCACCCTAGACCACCATCTCAGTTGGGAGTGACTCATTAATGAGTATGACACTAATAACCCACTATTGAGTTTATTATGTTCAATAGTTGCTCAGGCCTTGGTGACTAATAGGGACAAGAAGGACTTCCCATTGGGATGGGGTAAACTGGTGGAAGATCTTATTGTGCAACCTCATAGGATGGCATGGGGCTAGCTATTCTTGCAGAAATGTATCATGAGCTGCATGAGATAGTGTACCTTGAGGGTCACTCTTGGGCATGTGGAGCAGTGTTAGCACATATCTAGGCATGGGAACATATTTTTGTTATCCAACCATGGGTGTAGTCACAGAAGCAGAGCTAGCACTATGTTTTTATATACACAGGATTTGTCCCACAGACTCATAGTGGGGATGTCACTTATTATTGGTGAATTTTTAATGAGTTGATAGCTTTTACATGGCGGTCCTATCAAGAGTTCCATAGATGGTCTAATGCTTGGGAGCTAGAGTATATGCGATATAGCAGAACATTAGTAGGTAGGCACTTAGAGATTGTGGAGAGATTTGTGACTAGCCAGGTATGGCATTACTTTGCAAAGAGATAGGGGGTCTTAGTGGAGACTACCACCTATGCTCATTTCCACTCAAATTAGACACAAGGATGGCTACCTATGCTAGACTATCAGATAGTGATTCGAGAGACAACAACCTTGGTATAGAATCCTTGGGATTATTGCCCATATGTAGCTAATGTAGGGGAAAATCCAAGTTATCTATATGAGATGCATAGACATCCTTTTCTATGATTTATAGAGCTAGAAGCTCTACCTACAATAGAGGGACATGAAGGAGGTAGAGGAGGATGTGGAGGTAGAGGGTGAATATGGATGGAGGTTGGGGATAGTTCCCAATCTAGGAGGATATGGACATGGATGCATGATGCTAGGGAGGAGGAGGAGGAGGAGGAGGAGGAGGAGGAGGTGTCACTGAGACGATAGTGGTCAGTGTGAGTAGAGGTGTAGGCAGAGTAGCTGGTTAGGGTGGATGATAATTGAGATGGTAGGATCCAAGATCTAGAGGCTGAGTTACAGGTAGTGTGAGTGACCATTTTTGTGTGAGATTAGCAGCTAGTGGATGCATGAGAAGAGGTAGATAGAGGAGAGTGAGCCTTGAGAGATGATTTAGTAGAGGCCTAATGAGAGATGGAGCGATAGATAGCTAGAGAAGCATATTATCATGGGGTATATATATTTTTAGTCCCTATGGACTAACGTGAGCCTATGTACTCAGAGAGAGCTAGGAGATCAAAGGGTGTGGTGCAGGCACTAGACAGGAGATAGGCTCCACCACCAGGGCCACCACTAGCTATAGAGGGTGCAAATTAGTCATAGACTGATTTTGAGTGTTTTGATTGTACTCCATATATTTTTGAGATGGATATCTAGATTTTGGATCCCACATTTGTATATGTATTACAACACATTGATATATATGAGATATTGGATTTGATCGACAAATTTGTGTACTTGTCTCATTTTGATGGATGTTTCAGCATTTTAAGTTTTCATGTGATGTTTCAGTTTCTATTTCTTGCCCATGTATGCATTTCTTTTATACTAATGTGTATATGCTCATGTATCTCTCTCATGTTTGATGCTTATTTCTCATTTGTATGATATAGACTTTTGTTTTTGAAACATGTAACACTTGGATAGATCGAATGTGATTTTTAGATTAACCCCTTGTGGTGACAAGATAGCAAATAGAGATGAAGCAAAAGATAAAGAAGTTGAAAAGACATGATAAAGAAGAAAGAAAAGAAAGATATAAAATTAGTTAGCCTATATGTACATTAAAAAAAGATGAAGAGAGAGCTCTCCCCATATGGAAGAATGCAAGACTATGCTAGAGAATGAACCTATGATGCAAGCTAATATGCAAAGTAGTTTACTAGTAGGAATCGCATAACATTTAGACTTTTATTTCATCATTGAGCATTTATTAGGGACATCATGAGATCATACAACCATCACTAGTATAACTATGAAGATATGAATATGATCATTATCAAATAGGTATGTAAAAATCCAATCTAAGCATCAAATACATGTAAGTCAAGATGACTACGCGATTAGATTCCCTAAGTTTGATTTAGCAAGATCACACTTGTATCAAGGCATAAGTGCTAAGATAACCCCCAAGTGCGGTCTTGCAAAAAAAGTCAAGGATGATGCATTTGAAAGTCAAAGTGTCAAATAGGAAAAGAATGAATGCTTTAAACACTATAGACGAATAAAGTATACCCACAAGAAAAAATCAAGAAAACATGCCCCATGCCCCTAGTCTTCTAGTTCTAGTCCATGACATCCTTGAAAGACTATTAGGGAGGGAACACATAGCAAAGAAAGCATCATAGACAACACACAAAAGTAAAAAAAGTTAATCATAGATCAGTTGTTTAAGTGTTTAAGTGTGTGTATGTGTAAGTCACATGGCCATTTCTTCAAGACTTAATTCTAATAGGGAGAAATATCACAATATCAGAGACTATAGGTAAACTATCTGAAAAGTTCTAAAAAACACTTGAGGTCAAGTTGGAGGGTAGTGTTGAAAAGCACTATTTAGTGAGTTGCCAAAGAAACCCTAATTCACAAGGACACCTCAAATAGGCTAAGCAACCATGTCCTCGAAACAATGACAAGAAACAATCCCAAGCTTAGGAAATGTGGTGCAAAGTGAGTGATTGAGACTAATAGACATAGGTGCAAGGGTCTCAAGTAGCGCCTATTTCTAGGTCTTCACCACTTGGTAGTTTTTTTTAGGACTTTTTCCAATTTTTTTTTAAAAAAATTGAATTTTTTGATTTTTTTGGTGATAAATCAAAGTGCCTATTGTTAGGTTTTCACTAGGATGATCATGTTTTTCAAAACATTTTCTGATTTTTAGGATATTTTTTAGGATCAATAAGTATGTAAAAGATAGCTAAGTTGCAAGCCTCTAAGAATAAAACTTCTTCAAATGTAGGACATTGATAGGCTCTACAAGTTCTTTGCCTATAGAAGTAGATAGTTGATAAGCACTAGACCCAAATACTATTGTGATAATGTATAGGCCTAACCAATTAGGTTCAAACTTTCCCTTCTACTCTTTATGCTGCTAATTTTTTGGATTCTCTTTAGACACAAGTTCACCAACTTTAAAACTCATGTGGGTGAAATTTCTTGTTATACAGAGTAGACATGTGATTCTGATAAGCCCTCATGTGATCAAAAGCAACCTTGATGCATTCATCAAGAGTTTCTAGTTCCTGTACTTGCATATCTCTATGGTCTTCATTAGTTATCAACCCATGTAAGGAGAATCACAAGGAGGGGATCTCAACTTCTAATGGGAGGATGAACTTAGAGCCATAGACTATAGAAAAGGGCATGGACCTTGTAGGAGTAAGAATGGTAGTTTGGTAAGCGCAAAGCATTGGATTTATCTATAGGTGCCAATATTTCCAAGACTTGTGAACTATTCAATGTAATATTTTCAGCAATGTTTTGTTGAGGCCTCAGCTTGGCCATTTTTTTGAGGGTAGTAGATAGAGGACTGATGTTTTTGATTCAAAATTTCTTGCACAATTGTTTGAGGTCCTTGTTCTTTAATTGTACTTCATTATCAATGATAATGGAGGATGGAATACCATAATGACCAATGATGTGGTTCAATATAGAGAGGGCAACATGTTTGATTGTAGTAGCAGATAGTGGCATAACTTCAACCCATTTTGGTAAAATACTCAGTTGTTGTGACAATGAACTTGTGACCACTAGATGAACTTGGATGAATTTTTCCTATCAAGTCGAAGGTCCATTGTCAAAATGGCCAATATGTCACAGAGGGAATCATCTCACATCTAGGAGCATGAATTAAGTTTCCATTAAGTTGACATTTTTGACAAGACTTTGCATAACAAACGACATTAGCTTGCATGGTTGGCTAGTAATAACCTTCCCTAAGAAATTTCTAGCAAGTCAAAGGTCATTAGAATGTGCCCCAAAAATGTCATCATGGACTTCAGTGAGTCCCTTTTTAGACTCTTCTAGCTCTAAACACCTAAGCAACATTCCATCTAGACTCTTCCTATATAAGTTACTAGAGACCAAAGTGTAATGCAATGCATTGTGGAGGAGTTGGCATATTTAGTTGTGCGTGAGGGTTTTAGGAATAACTTGATCATGTAGGTAAGAGAAGATAGCCACATAGCAAGAGGAATCATTACCTAAAAAATGAAGAAAACTTGGTTATCTAGGGAATCATAGTCAGGATGATGTAGTTCTTCCACTAGGAACTCAAATTGTGTTTCATATTCTTGTAGTTGGAGGATTGATGCTAAAGTGGTCATAGCATTGGCAGCCTTATTTTTAGCTCTAAGAATTTTCTAGAATGTCACAAAAGTGAAATAGTTCCTTAGATTGTCTATCAACTTCTTGTAAGGGATCAGCTTGTCATATTTTGTTTGATATTCATTATTCACTTGGTTTATAACAAGTTGAGAATCTCCATAGATGTGCAATTTAGTGATTCTCCATTCAAGAACCATGTTGATCCCATTTGTTAATGCCTCATATCCTACAATGTTGGTTATGGTAGGGAATAATAGGTTGTAGGATTTTGGGATTGTATATCCATGAGGGGAAATAAACAAGACACATGATTCAACTCCATTCTATGTATGAGAATTGTCAAAGAACATTTTCCAAGTTTTCTTAGTAATGTACATAATTGCAGCATTTGGAAACTCAATCTGAATGGGTGTTGTATCCTCTAGTGGAAAATCAACCAATTGGTCAGCCATGTCTTGCCCCTTGATGGCTTTTTGTTTGACAAACTAAATGCTAAATTCTGAAAGAATCATCATCCATTTAGCTAGATGACTAGTAAGCACAACTTTTCTCAACGAATATTTCAAAGGATCAATTTTAGAAATCAGGTGAACTGTATGCACCAACATGTAATGTCAAATTTTTTTAGAAGCAAAGATCACTGCAAGGTAGGCTTTCTCACTACTAGTGTAGTTCATTTCATGCTACCAAAGTTTAATAGATGTAATATATAACCCATTCTTTATCAGTCTCATCGATTTGGGCTAATAATGCTCCTAGAGAAGAAGCTATAGCTAAGATATACAAGATCAAAGGTTTTCCCAGAATGGGTGACATTAGAACTAGATGTTTAACCAAGTATCCTTTGATTTGGTCTAGACTTTGTTGACATTTTTCATTCCAAATATGAGTAGAGTCTTGATCCAAATTCTTGTTAAAAGATTGAGCTTTATCAACTAACTAAAAAATGAATCTTCTGATGGATTGCAAATGTCCTTGCAGACTTCTAAGTTGAATGATATTTCTTGGAGGAGGCATTTCCATGATAGCTTGGACATTTTTCAGGATCAACCTCAATACCTTTTGCTAAGATAATGTAGCCTAGCAATTTTCCAGAAGTGACACCAAAGAAACACTTTTTTGGGTTCAGCCTAAGTTGAAATTATTCCATATAGTCTAATATCAGAAGAAGGTCTTCAAGATGCATGTCTCATTTTCTAGATTTAGCCAGTGTGTCATCAACATAGTCTTCCATATTTTTATGCATCATATCATGGAAGATGGCAATCATTTCTCTTTGATAGGTAGCACTAGCATTTTTGAGACAAAAAGGCATGACATTCCAATAGAAAGTACCCTAGGTAAATGTTGAAGCCATCCATGAGGGAGTACATTTCGTAACCCACCATCATGTCCACTATCATGTTTATGTTTGGTAGTGGAAAGCCATCCTTGGGGCATGCTTCATTTAGATCTCTGAAATTAGTACAAACTTAGATGGATTTATCATGTTTAGACATAGGTACAATATTGGAAATACACACTGCATAATTGATAGCTTTGATAAAATTTGTACTCAGTAGCTTTTCCAACTCTGCTTTGACCAATAGGGCTACATGTGGATGCATCTTTCTTATATTTTGTTAAATAGGTTGTATACTAGGAAAGATAGATAAATGATGCATGATAAGATATGTGTCAAGCCTTGGCATATCTAAGTACATCCATGCAAAATTGATCTTCTTATCTTGAAAGAATTTGGAAAAAATCTCCTTATCCTCAGTTGGCAGTGATTGAGCCACATGGATAATTTTAGGAGATTCGTTTGTCCCTAAGTTGATAAGCTATGTAGGTTTGATGAGAACTAAAGATCTATCTTAAAAATAGCTTGGAAAACTACCAAGTACCTCATCCATAGGTGCCTCAAGGAGGTTTTCACCATTATATACATTTTTATTTTTACTTTTTTTAGGTTTAGATACTGCCACAATGTGGTTTTCTCCATTTGAATGCTTGCTTTTTCTTTTAATTTTATGACTAAGGTACTTGATATCTGATTCTGACATGTTAACCATGGGTTCACTATTGGAAGAAGTGATAGGTTCAATGATATTTAGGTAACAAGTGATCTCATAGTGATTTTGAAAAGATGGTATTTCAGGTCTTTGATTTTGAATTGACCAATCTATGAGATCAAGGTGAATCAACAAGAGTGACGTGGAAGCTTCAAGGTTGTTAATATGACAAGAGTCATCTCTAGTGATATGTGAAGTCAAGCCTATAGTGAATGTTGTAAAGGAGTCCAAATCAAGAATAAACCTAGAGGGACTAGTGTGATCCACCAAAATATTTTGAGAGCCAAACTTGTCTGACCCTATACTAGACTCTTCAACTACATTTGGTTGGGTTGCATGGGTGTGAATGACATCCACTCCTAGCTCACAAGATCCATCCAAAAGGATTTCCCATTCATACTCATGAGAGTCTATATTATGATCTCTAGCAATTAGATGAGCAATATTTTGTCTAATATGTCCTCTATTCATGTCTTCATGTGCATATTTCTCTTGTTCTAACTACTGAGAAGTGGAAGTTTTAGCATCATTATTGGTAGTCAGTGTTTCTTCTCCCCAAAGGAGACAAGTTAGAGGCATAAAGTCCTTGTCTTGTGAAGTGGCAAAAAAAAAGGGAGGATCATCATCCTTTGATTTTCTAAACATGGGTGCTCTTCTATCAAATTTAGTATATCATTTTCTAGCTTAAAACCTAGGCCAATGGTATCTTGAGCATCATGACCTTGAGTATGACTTCAAGGTTCAACAAGAGATTTTTTGTTACTAGTTAAAGACTTGTGGCCCTGATATCCCATTTTTGCAAGAAATTTATATCCTTTTCCATAGCATTTAGGAGAAATGGGAGTGGTGACTGTGACTGCCTCTTCATCTTCTTCTTCCCTATAGATCTTAGCTTTTATTGCTTGCTCTTCTTTTTCCACTTCTAGGGGAACTAAGGATTGCATGAAAGTTCCAAAAAGAGTCATGGTGGAAGCAAAAGGCTTTTTTTTTGGTAGAAGGTTTCCATATGATTGAGGGGAAATGGGTAGAGTAGCAATAGAGTCTAGAGTGTATTCACCCATACTGAGGCTCATCATTTTCAATTTCTATTCACAGTCTATAAAGGACAGTGTTAGCTCATGAGACGAGTGATTATGTGCAACCAGTGTTTCTACTATGGATGACATGTTGATAGACATTGAGTTGTCATTAGGCAAAACTATCTCAGTACCATTAAAAGGGTATCTGATGCATTGATGGTATGTAGAAGTTATTGCTTGCATCTCATGAATCCATGGTTGTCCCAACAACAAATTGTAAGCAAGTGGTATGTCTAGGACTTAGAAAAAAGTATCATTTTCTATTGGACCAAAATCTCATTGGAAGCACAATTAGACCTTTGGAAGGTCTTTCAACCTCATCATAGGATTTTATAGTGATCTTGTGCCTAGGATCAATGGAAAATTTAGACATGCCAAACTGTTGGATCATGTTAAATGAAATGACGTTTAATCCTGCACCATTGTCTATCAAGTCTCAGTGAATGCAAGTATGGAAGATTTGGACTTTGACATGGAGAGTAAGGTTGTGAGGATGACTGAGAGCTCTATCATCTTTTTTTAGAAAAGGTAAGGTAGTGAGGTGAGGAAATATGGTTCACCATAGCTTGGAATCATTTCACATTAGAACATTGGCAGAACATAGAGCTTTTTCAAGGATATTCTTGTACAAAGGGGATAAATCTAATAACTCAAAAATGGAAATTTGAGCCGTTGTATGTTGTACTTGACTAACAAGGTCATAGTTAGAGATTCTAGAGTAGTTGGTTGTTTAGAATATGAAGCATTCTTAGGATCATGAGAAACTTTTAGGACAACCTTAGATTGTCCCCTAGTGATGGTGTTAAGTGGTTCACTCTAGCAAGAGAAAGATCCAGCCACACAAAGTACCACTTTAGGTCTAGTGTCATTATGGTGTTGAGGAATATTTCACATTTTGAGGACAACTTTGGGTCATTTATCCTTAGCATCATAATTGGGCCAGTTTTCATCATTAGGACTTTCCATGCATAAATACTCAATAGGCTCAAGCATGGCTATAAGGTTGTCTATGCCAGCATAGGTATAGTTGATCTTGGCATCATGATTCTTCTTAGAAACCTTGGAGGTTTCACCTTTCTCATATTATAGTAAGGGTTGTTTAAAAGCTGTATGGTCAAATTTTTTTACGAGGCCATCAGTGACAACCTTACTAGCCTCAATGAGATCTTGAATTACGTCTTTGAGCTTGAAACAATTTTTAGTATTGTGACCCTTACTTTGGTGATAAATACTAATGTGATCTTATCTCTATCATGGTGGTCTGATGAGTGGGTCATAGGGATGAGAATTATCTAGTAGAGTAACCAGCTTGTTTGTAATTAAGGTTTTTAAGATCACTTTGTAAGGCTTGGCCATTGGTGTATAAACACGTCATTTTTTGGTAAACTTAGAGCCCTTGTCAGGTGTTTGTGGTTTTAGACCTTCTTGTTGTTTTGTAGCATAGATAGCATTAGATAGGTTAAACATAGGTTCCTTGGTCTTAGGAGTTTCACACTACTTTGTCATTGACAACATATTTTTTTTATATTCCAAGGTTTGCATTTGTCTTTGCCATTTCCATTGTTGTTTTTCTCTTTGTTCACAACAATATCACCCCTATTAATAGCAACGTCTCCAATGCAATATGCACTCTCAACTAGTGCATTAAAGGATGTGAACAACTATTTCCTTAAATCAAAGTATAGCTCAGGTACAAGTGTATTGACAAAAATGTCAATTTTCTTAGCTTTAGGAACTTGCTGAGGGTACTTAGAGTATAGGGATCTCCATCGTTGAAGGTATGTTTCCAAGAGTTATCCCTATTTTTGTTTAATTTGGCATAAGTCCAACACAATTAAAAGATGTTGAATGTTGTAAGGGTATTGTTGGATAAAGTATTATGCAAGATCATCAAATATTTTGAGAGGGCAAGTTAGTTTTGTGAACCACTCCAGAGCTTGCCCTCTTACACTTCTAGGAAACAAACACATAAGATAGGAGTCTTCATGCATGAAATCCATACTAATAGCATAGAAATGTCTCACATGATCGTTAGGGTCACCATTTCCATTATATTTGTCATACTTAGGGACCTATATATCATTAGGAAATGGAGCCATGTATAAAATCCTATCAAATGGAAGAGCACAGAGTGATTCAATAAATGACATTTTAGGTGGCTCTTTTGTAGTTTACAATTATGCAAGTTGTTTCCTTAGTTCTTGCATTTCTTCTCTCAAGATTTCAGCCTTAGTAGGCTCTTGTTTTTCGATTATTTGTTGCACATCAAAATCTTGAGGGATCTTCCATCCTTTTGTTGCCATATACTAGAAGTATTGATCCCCATTTTACTCTAAAGCTTTTAGCATCAATTTCTGAGCGAGTTCATCTTGTTGAAATCTTATAACATCCTCGCTAGTGATTTCTTCCTCACTTTCATGATGTGATTTTGATTGTCTGAGGGTCATGGGCATGCTCTTGTGTTGACTCTAGGAATCCTTGGAGGTGTGTGATTGCCATTGTTGCCACCGATGGGAATTTGGTCAAGAAAATTATGATAATTTTCTCTTCTAGTTTCCTTATGGCAGTTAGCTTCAGCTTGTTGATCCGCTCTTTCCCTAGCACAGATAATTTCCAAAAGTCTTTCATTTTCACATGCTTGCTCTTCTATGTAGAGTTTGATTTCATCAAGATGCATTTTGGTTAGAGTATTTTCAACTATGGGTGTGTCAAAGGGTGCTCCAAATGGGTTCTCAAAACTGTAAAGAGGATTGTGTCAAATGTTGGTTGTTTGTGTTTTACTAGAATTGAGGTATTCCACAAAAGGTTGTCCACGAGGACATCTAGGTGGAGTCTCTAACTATGTGAAAATGAAAGGGAAATGACTACCATTACCAACTTGGAACCTAGTTGTGACGAGCATGTGGATGTGTCTTTGCTTAATAGGATGAGAGAAATATTTTAGATTTGAAGTTCTTACAATCAAGAATAATCACTTGTTAAGGTAGAATAGATGGCTTGTCAAAGGTGCTCAAGAATTTACAACACTAGTGACTCGAGCTGAGTAAGCAAGCAAGAAGCTCAATAGAAAATGGCTAGCATAGAATGGGAACCAAATTTTGACAAGTGATCATCAATGACATTTCAAGACTTAAATCTAATAGACTAAACCCATATTTTAAACTTTAGGCAACACCTAACATACAAATGTGTGACCTAGACTAGGAAGGACTTGAGTGACAAGATGTTAGATCGAAAAAAAGAGGAGCACATACATTGTTTTGGTAGAAAAAAGTCTTAGGTGATTTTCTTTTAGAACCCAAGCGATAGTAGGACAACATAATATGTTGTACAAAATAGTTTAAAATACTCAGGTGATACGTTTCTCTTGGGGAAAAGTTTGTACAAGGCGAGATGAAAAAATTTAAGTATAGCATGGTGACAGACTCTATAACAACAGGGCGACAATTTTTGGAAAAAACTATCGTGCAAGATTTTTCTTTAGAGAATGTGCGATAAAGTGCTAGTTTTATGTAAAAAGGCAAATCTTGAGTCCAATTTTGTTGTATTTCAGTTTTGATAGTTAGATAGTTTTAAGATTAGACATTTTCAAGTTTTAGTTCATGTCGATTAGCAATAAGGTTTGCAAATAGTAGGGGTTTTTAACATGTCTCAAACAATTGAACAAGGGTGAAAACAACCTTGCCAATACACATTTGTGATATTAGAACAACCTTCCTACCAATTTTATCAAGATGTTTGATTTGCAAGAATGTATACATAGGTTGATACATTCAAAAATATTAGACAAGCAATGTACCTTAGAGTTACAGTTCATACCTCAAAAACTTGGCCCACACTAAGTGCTCCTTCACCTCACACCAAGTGGTTGCCCATAAGAGATATTGGATTTATCATAGAAGTGCCATAAGCACAACCAAGGGAACACATATGAGGAGTGTAAAATCTTGGGGTGATCCGAGTAATCTACTAGGATCAATTCTTGCACCAAGAAGTTGAGCGAAAAAATAAGGTAGCTACTAACCTAGGCTATTTAGAAAGGGCTTCCATTCATAATGTTCCTCTTGTACCCAATTAAGGGACACCCCACCTTTTAGTGGGTAAAAAATCTCGCAGTCACAAGAGCACCTTAAGCATTCTTGCCTAGTGATCTCCTTATGGTCACAATCCCACAAGCGATCCAACTAAGTGAAGAAAAAAAAAAATTTCTACCAAGGTTTTGCATCCTTGATAGCCTTGGGTTTATAGTGGGTTGGAAGAGCTAGGTATTAGCTTGTCCCCACTTAAGTCATTCCTCTTAGGTTGTCCAAGAGCACACCCTCTAAAGGATTCTAGACTAAACAAGAAGTTGATCAACTTTTGAATGTTAGGATTTTTGATTCACCACAAGAGTGAAGAGCATACTCTCCCATTCAATAATTTCTCACAAACACATCAAGAAGCTTAAATTATCCATTTTCTTTTGAAATCCAGAGGTAAGTCAAGATTTTTGATTCACCATAAGGGTGAAGAGCATACTCTCTTATCACCAAGGAACTCCAATTGAATTTTAATGTGCTTATGAAAATGAAACAACTAGTAGATGCCACACATGAGATAAAAGAAAAAGCAAGAAAGTTTGGGTTTTTATGCATTGGGCAGCCCTACAAATAATCATTAGTAGCACTCGTGTATTTGAAGCTCTGACATGCATTCTTTTTTATAAGGTGATTAAGAAAACATTTCAAGGTAACAACCTACAACCACAATTGTTAGCCCTGCAAGTTAGCTTCCAAATAACATGTAATCTACAAATGAACCTCTATAAAACCAATACAAACCCTTAAAAATCCAACAAACAACAAGTAAAATTGAGAAACTAATCTAATCACTCAATTAATAAGCAAGTTCAGACCAGGCAATAATTTTTGTTGGAAGTATGTGATGCAATATTTCTTAATATATGCATGTGACAATTTTCTTCAATGTGATATTCCTACCTAAGCCAAGCAACACAACATACTATGAAAGGGCAATAGAGTTCGGTGCTGTCATGCGATACTTTTACCAAAAAAGTATCTCACTAAAGTTATAAGAACTATCATACAAAATTGGTAAAATGTGACCCAAAAGTTGCAGTTATTAAAAAAAAAGAGAAGTGCAAACAACATGCAAAAAATGTAACAAAAATAGTAAGATAAAGGACAAAACCAAGTGTTCTACCACACAGTGGGCACCAAAAATGTACACTAGAAATATGTCACACTCTATACCATTCTATCGAAGGGATTTCATGAGTTTATAATGCTTGGATGCCAGGGTAGGGCTTGCTATCCATGGAGTGAAAGAGAGTATGATTCGAATATAAGGGCTCTCAACTAAGCCTTAGGAATGCTCTTCTTTTTGGTAAACCATGCAATGGAGGTTCTATTGGAGAGGAGATGTAAGAGTGCAAATGTCTGCAAAAAAATGCCTCAATAATGCAATACAAATATGAAGTAAGCTAAGACTAAATGCAAAATGCAACCATATTAACAAGAATGAGAGTGCTAAGCCTTGCTTGTCTATGCTTTGAGCCTCTTTGTGATCCCTGTGAAATTTGCTGAGAGAATGGAAAAAAATTAGAGAGACTTCTTATGGACAGGGGCTGAAAAGAATAAAAGGTATCCTCTTGTTGCTTGGGAAAAAGTTGGCCTCCCAAAGAAATATGGGGGTCTAGGCATCAAGAAGCTAACTCACCTCAACAGGCTCTTTTGGCTAAGAAAATATGACATATCTTTAGCAGCACAAGGGAATGGAGAGACATTATGGAAAACAAGTATATTAAGAGACCCTCTAAACAGTTTACCCTCTTCAGCAAAGATATCCCAAGAGGATCTACTATTTGGAATGGTTTTTTAAAAGCTAGGGACTTGGCTAATTCTAGAGCATCTTGGAAATTGGGAAATGGGGAGGATATCTAGTTCTGGTCCGATAGCTTGCTCATTTAGGGCCCCCTTATGAACAACCCCAGCTATGAGGTCCAGATGAATGATTGCATCAACCATTTTGGGCAAAAATTTAGTAACTATAGGAATGACCAGGGATGGATAGACCTTTCTGTCATCTTCGAAGATCTTAACCCTATTATGATTATGCTTAACTCTATGGCTGTAAATAACAACAAGGACAAGTTGGTCTAGGGAGATAATGCCAATGAGCAATATACTGCCGCCTTTGGGTACTCAGCCCTTTGGAGATTAAAAGAGATTCCTCCTTGTTCAAGGGCTTGGATTCCTAGCCTCATTCCAAAAATTAATATGTTCTATTGGCTGGCTCTACAAGACATAATCCTTCCCTAGGATAACCTCATTAAAAGAGGTCATATTATGCCTAGTAGATGTGTGTTATGTAAAGATCAGATGGAGACTAGCAATCATTTGTTCATTCATTGCTCTTTCTCTAGGGAGGTTTGGGTTTTCCTCACCCAGGACTTGGGCTTCAGCTAGTGCGTTCCTTTTAACCTCCTGGATCTCTTCTGTCAATGGAAGTGTATGTTCAATAGGTCTCAACTTCAAGAATTAAGTTCCTGGATCTTGCCTCATTTCTATTGGAGCATTTTGAAGGAGAGAAATAACAGAATCTTCAGAGATAAAGAGGAGCCGACTATAGTGATAGGAAAGAAAATATTTGCTAACATAAAGGAAAACTATTCAATAAGGAAAGGGGGAGATATTGAATTAGGTGGCAGAAAAAAAGAGAAGGCAAAAGACAAAAAGATGAAAAGATAGGAAGCCAAATGACTTCTCCCCTCGGAAGATTGGCATAAAGCCAACTTTGATGGAGCGTCCAAGGGAAATCTTGGCTCCTCGAAAAGTGGAGGCATAATAAGGAATGAAAATGGAGATGGTATTGCGGCTTTTTCCCTCATGCTAGGTTATCGAACCGACCACTTTGCTGAAGTGAATGCTACGTGTAATGTTGCATGTAATGCTGTCAAACTCTCAGCCATCATGGTTGATTGCCAATCTTATCGATGAGACTCGTGAGACTGTTGCCAAATTCAGGAGAGTCCACGTCACTCATATTTTTTGGGAAGCTAACCTGGTTGCTAAAAAGTTTTCAAATATTGGGGTCGGCGCAAGCCAAATTATGACATGGCATCTCGAAAATACTTTTTTGGTGGATGTTAAAAGCATGATCGATCTGGACAAGATCCAAGGAAGTACGGAGAAGATCAATTTGCAATTGTGAGTATGAATGGATTAAGGGGAAAGGTACTTCCCAAAAAGTTAGCATGGAAAATTGTAATTGCTGCAATTTATTATAGACTAGTCAACATGCTTTGTGGGTCATTTATTTCATTTACAATAGGAGCAACAGAAGGGTTAATTCTTTCTACATTCTGCTTATTCAAAGAGGATCCAATCTATTGCAGTGCGAGGTGCATATGAGAATTGAGGGTGTGAAGAGTGCAAATATGGTTGTAAAAAGGTGTAGAAAGGAGCCAATGGGTGAAATTGAGAAATGGAAGAGCAGGGACAAAGTTTGGGAGCAACTAGATTAGGGTAGGATTACCAGATACATAACTAAATTGCATGGCTTTGATTAAGAGGTGACCAATAATATGATTGGTTCATGGAAGGATGGTAGAGTGAAGGTGAATGGGGTTTCTTTCATGATCACCAAGGAGGTGATTTTGACCATTGCTGAAATCCCAATTGAGAGTTTTAAGTTTTTCAGGGACAAGAAGCTCTCAGCTAATGCTATGCAGGATTTTGTTAAGGATAAGAAGGAACTGAAAGCCCTAAAGAAGATTGATATGTACTATGTTCCTGATACCATGAAGAAACTATGGAGGTATGTTCTGAGAGTTGTTATAGAGTATATTACTTTGGACCCTAGGTTTGATAGGGCTCGTACCCACCACTTTATTCTTTTGAATCATTTTTGGCACAACCATAAAATTTCTTTTCCTTTTTACTTGTTAAATTCTTTGAGCAAGGTAGTAGTTAGCTTCAAAAAGAAGCCTACTAATAACCGTGTGTTGCATGAGGGGCTCCTATTGCTTATTTATGAGCATTTTAATGCTCAGACTATAAGCAAGGCTCCCCCTCAGACTGAGAATGTGACCTCTGGAAGCTCCAGCTACTCTTAAGACTTGGATGACATTCAGAGCTTTAGCTTTGAGGATGATGTGATTTCATCTGCTGATAAAAAAGCCACCCATCAGGTCAAGAACTTGCCTTCCTCCTAGCAAAAAAAGTCCTAGGGATCATGGGCAGAAGCATCCTATGAAAGAGGTGAAGGATGACAATGATGAGGAGGAGGATATGGAGATGAAAGAGGAGGAAATGGAGATGTAGGAGGAAATTAAGGATGATCGAGGAGGGAAGAAACACAAGAGGGAGGGTCTGGAGGATGAGATTATGCGGCAAGAACAAGACATGTCTTCGCTGCCTCTTTCACCTATCCATATTTATGCAAAAACCTGAGGAAAAAAATTTGAATTCTAAGACTGAGGGTGGGGAGGTGTAGGTAAATAATAGGAGGAAAGCTTGGAAAAAATTTAAAGTTAAGACCTCAAAAATGGGCATTTTTAGAGAGGCCATGATCCCACAGGTTCTTGTGGATAACCAAGAAGAGATGAGGCTTGAAGGACTCCTTGACCCAATGATTGGGGCTATTTTAGACAAAGCTAGGGAAACTGGGCTAAATCTCTTGAAAAATGCCCACAATAGCATGATTGATAACTTTATATCAATCAAGTGGCTTTTCCATGAGCTGGAGGAGGTCAAAGAGCAGGTGGGTCATATAGAGGATAACAGGAATGGAGTGGACTCTGATAAAAGAGATGACAATGGTGAGAGGCTTAGTCTGGCAGAGAGAAGGATTAATACCCTCAAAATCTACAATCATATCTTTAACTGACTAGATCAAAGACAGAATTATGAAGGATGATGAGGATGGTAAAGATAGGGAAGAAGCTAGAATGGGGGTCAAAACCACAAAGGACAACATAAACAACGGTCAGGACCAGGAGGATCAAAGGGTGCACCAGCAAGAGGCTGAGGAGAACAAGATGGCCTATGAGGTAGCTCAGGTCATGCAAGACCTGGAGAGAAAGAATGAGGACTAATCCTCTACCTGTTCTTTTGTTTCTTTCTGTGCCTTTTTTTGGCTTTTTGCAAGGGCTTTTGCCCTGGTTGTTTCTTGTTGTTTCTATTCCTGGCCTTTTCTTTGGTTTTTGTCTACCAGTTGGGATTTGTGCTTATTTTCAGCCTTTGAACTGGAACTTTTTTGGCTGGGCTTTTCACGCTTATTATCAACCCTGTTAATGTTTTAACTCTTGGGTTTCAAGGTCCCTGTAAAACCTATTTATCTAATCAAAAATAAGAATGAGAGTGTTACAAATCCAATTATTATGCTATGTGAGCTAGATTATAGTAAAGGAAACTAAGCTATCATGCAACTATGCTAAAATACCATGGATGAGAGAATGTAGACAAAAAAATAGAAGTCCTCCACAAAAGCTCTTAAGAATTTGAATGATAAACCTACAACATAAAAATACACAAGAGTGTGGATCCTTTGAGAGGGAGAGCTCTCTCTCTTTTAAAGTTGTACAGACGGTAGAGATCAAAGTCAAGATGATGGAAGGTCAAAAATGGAGTTTGAAAATAGGAGTTGATCCATTTGCACACACATGTCAACCAATAAAATAGAAGTTGACTTCCCATATAAGACAAAATTCACAAAGCCTTTTCTTTTAATTTGTAAATTAGAAAAAGGACTTTATGTGTGCACTTTAAGTGGGTTAGAAGAATGAGGTCTTTTATTTAATTAAAAGGGGATATGTTCTTTTAATCAAATAATGAACTTAGGATAACATGGTCAAACTATAGGTTATAATCAAATTAATTGATTATTAGAAATTTGGTCTAGGTAAATCATTAATTAAATTAGCCAAAATGTTGAGAAGGGGGCTAATAGTCTAGATGACCATTTTTCAAGTGATTACAATTACGACCCTTGGAAGATCGATCTCTGAATGCACTTAATGTATCCTATAGACACTTTGGTATGGGTGGTCATGAACATTCTAGGATGTTTTTGGTTGGAATAGGGGTGTCACTTGCCCATGTAAGGATAATGAAGCTAACAATAATAGCCCCTAGGGACATATTATAATTGTTTATAAGGGTCAAAAGGGATAATAAGATAATCTATGGCCTATTTCAATACATTTCATGACAACACATGTCCCTAGGGGTCCTAGGACCCCTAACAACCTATTTCATTTTCTATATAGGTCAAAAGAAGTCATAAGATAACCTAGACCCTTTTTGACACATTTCATGATAACATATGTCTCTTGGGGTCATAAGATAACCTATGATCCCTTTCAACATATTTCATGACAATATATGTCCCCAAAGGTCCTAAGACCCCTAGGAACATATTACAATTGTTCATTTGGGTTGAAAGGGGTCATATGATAACCTATGAGCCCTTTCAAAAAAAATTATGATAACATATGTCCCTAGGGATCTTAGGACCTCTAAGGACCTATTCCATTTGTTCATATAGATTGAAAGGGGTTACATGATAACCTATGACCCCTTTTGACACATTTCATGATAACATATGTTCTTAGGAGAATATTATAATTGTTCATATGGGTTGAAAGGGGTCATGGGATAACCTATGATCCCTTTTGACACATTTAATGACAAAATATGTCCCTAGGGGTCCTAGGATCCCTAAGGATATATTTCATTTGTCCATATGGGTTAAAAATGGTCATAGGCTAACATATGACCCCTTCAATCACATTTTATTACAATATATGTCCCTAGGGGTCCTAGGTCCCCTACGAACTTATTTCATTTGTTCATATGGATCGAAAGGGGTCATAGAATAACCATGACCCCTTTCAACAAATTTCATGAACACATATGTCACTAGCGGTCCTAAGATCCCTAGGGACCTTTTTCATTTGTTCATATGAGTTGAAAGGGGTCATAGGATAACCTATAACCCCTTTTGACACATTCCATGACAATATATGTCCCTAGGGATGTATTTTATTTGTTCATATGGGTCAAAAGGGCTCATAGGATAACCTATGACCCCTTTTGACACATTTCATGATAACTCTATTTCGTTTGTTCATATGGGTTGAAAGAGGTCATAGGTTTGACATATTTCATGACAACATATGTTGTTAAGGGTCCTAAGACCCCTAGGGACATATTATAATTGTCCCTATGGGTTGATAAGGGTCATAAAATAGCCTATGACCCATTTTGACATATTTTGATGATAACATATGTCCCTTGGGGTCTTAAGATTCCTAGGGACATATTATAATTATTCATATGGGTCAAAAGAGCTCATAGGATAACCCATGACCCCTTTCAACACAAAAAAATATATTTAAATTATATTTACATAATATAATATAAAATAGAATTAATTTTTTAAAATAAATTATATAATACTATAAAATAATGCCTAATACTATGTTAAGATATATATTATAATAGATATATTTAATAATATATTTATAATTCTATATATATATATATATGTAATATTATATAGATAATGCTTATAATACTATAGATAATATAGAACACTAAATAACAAAATATAGTACTATGATTCTAATATACTATGTAATTATATTTGATACTATATAATATTATAAATATAAAATTTATAATATAATATATAATAAATAATATAAGAAATAATATTCATAATCTTAAAATGTAAAACATATTTAAATACGTTTGTAAATATTTTGATTTAAAATGTACCAAGTGGTTCCCAATATCTTAATTTTGAAATCTTGGATTTTGTTGCCAATTTTTGGGCACCCAAAACTAGATCGGGGTACCCAATTAGGTTGTATTTACCAAGTCTATTTGTTCAACTCAAAAAATGTGTATCTCACATCTAGATTTAGATGACTATTCGATGACTCTTTTTTCTTCCAAATTCAATGAAATGAAAAGAGTTTCTTAAGAAAACTCTCAAGATTTGATCAATATAATTTTTGTCAAACTATGAATTTGATAAGTATTTATTAGTTAATTTCTCATGAAGATGCCTATAAAGTGTTGATTGGCACAATAATTGAAAAACAACTATAACTTTCAAATGGTATAAATTTTTGAAATCCAAAAGTTGTGCCACATTCTATGCTTCTCCTACTATAAGAAAAAGAAAAGAAAAATTAATTTTTTAAAGTGTTGAATTAGTTAAGGTGGTTAGACATGGGAATATTTTTATTTTGAAAATGTTATAGTAGAAAAATTCATAATGAATTATTTATTTGGAATAAAAATACCCAAAAAATTTGTCACATTCAGATATGAGTCTATTTCTTATATCTAGAATTATAATAAAATATATTATCATTTGATTATAATTAAAGTGGTTAGACATACACCTACTTTTTATTACTTGTTATTTTTGTCTTGAATTTTTTGTACTATTGCATTAAAATGTAACATTTTGATCAATCAATTTTATTTTTTAGATAACGCCTAGTAGTTTACAAACTATGTACAATTTCATACAAATTCTTTTTTTACAACTTTTTAGTATAAAGTTCATAACCGCTTTTTAAAAATGTGTCAAGTTGACATAACTCTGATTTGCTAATTTTTCACTGCCACTTAAGGCCATAGTTTGGTTGACCATGATCTTGCCTATACCCTTAAAAAATATTAATTAAAAAAGCCCCTATATTTTAATTAATTAATGAGTGATTCACTACTCTTTAAACTTCTCTTTTCTAGGCCTATACATTACAGGAGTAATATTACTCCTACGAACAAAACAAAAAAAACTTCTTTTTTTTTTTAAATTTCAAATTGGATCTCCCTTTATAATCATATGAAGATTTACATACCTTCTAAATTTTTATTTTTTAATTTCTACCTAAAACAGATAAATTCTTCTACATGTTGTTTGTCAAAATTTTGATTTGAAAAAGAAAATAGTCTTCAAACATTTTCTTTTTTGATTTGAATGAATGATTTTAATAATGTTTGTGAGGCCAAAGAAATCTATCAGACCACCTGTAAAATAAAACAAACCCCCCAAAAAGGGTGCAAGAACATTAGGTCTTTTGAAACTACTTTAAATCTACTCTTCGACAATGATTGTTAATCACTATTTTTTTTCATGTCTAGTTGTGCTTCCTCAAAAAGAGTACATAAATTATCTACTTCTAGAATATCCCCATAGCTGGATTAGATATCGTTATATGCTAGGATTCCATAATAAAATATCGCTCAGTCATCACCACTATCATGTTGGAAAATAAAAGTATTCTCTCCTGCCCCTCTTCCTTTGGAATCATCCATCTATCTGTTTTGCACCTCAAATGATGAGAACTTGTCCTAAGTTACATTATGAGCATTTTAGCTCTCCATTTGATTTTTGCTCCTATTTATGCTTTCTCCTCATGGTCTCTTGTTGGTCAAATTCTTTGATATAATAGTCTTTATTGCGTTCATTTTTTTTTAACTATATGATACTCCTAAAAAATTCCTTTGCGAACTTTTTTATTCTATCATTGTTATCTAGACATTTGTGCATACTAACATTCCATTTTTCCACCCATTTGACATTTTGCTTCATCTCATTGTTCTTTCTTCTATCAAGTCTTTCCTTTATGATCAACTTAGGCTAGTGATGTTTTTTCATACTTTTTTCTTTAAATAGCATAATAACCAAACCATTGTTGAGGCCTCTAGATGGAATATTCCTATTCCTGTGAATATGATCTTGTAGGGAACCATTGGTTTAATTTTGATGATATTAATTATTAAATAAATTTTGATTCTTTATAGTTTTCTCTATTCCATTTCATTTGCTTCTTTAGAATATTGAGAGGCTTTTCTTCCACATGATGAGGTTTTCAGTATTGAAGGCACTAATTTTCTATTGCAAAGGAAAGAGTCATGCATGTCATTGATAAGTGGATAGACTATGTTTGATTGTATATCTAACAAGAATAATTCATCCATACCCACATAACAGACTATTATGCCCACACCCTCTTTTTTCTTCTTGTTTATTTTTAATTTTCACCTTAAAAAATGGTAGATTATGAGATTAGATCTACAAGAGAAATATGATAATATCGATTTATTACAATTACTACCCAAATTTGGATATGTGGGAGCCTCAAAGTGTTGGCACAAGCATGATAGTCTCTTTGAACACTTCATGGGATACTCCTATTTCTATCACTAAGTGTGGTTTATGTCATTCTAATTATTGAATTTCAGATGTCAATCTTGTGAATATTTAGCCCAATATTGAGACGTTCATGATAATTTGTTATTTTATTTTTCTAATGAGGATTTAGTTTATGCACTAAAAGAGGCTAATGTAGAGGATGAGAATTGGATTTGATAGAATCCTTGAGATTCTTAAGGGAGGGAGAGTATATTGGAAAAATAAAAAAAAGTAGATTGTCGGCAATCACATTTGTTGTCCTTGATGTCGATAGAAATGACATCATCAAAATTATCTTAGCTTTTTGGTGAGGTTTTGATGTTCAAATTTTTTTTCTTTGGTAAGATATTATATTTCTCTATTAAAGTCTGTAGTATAATTGTATCTATTGATCAAATATTTATTTAAGGTTAGATATAGTGTTTTTATTAAAATTTTGTATAATTTAATTTTTATTAGATTATTTATTTAAACTAGATTAAGTTGACTATGTCTTTAAGATAAAAACATAATTGGAATTATGTTCTTATATTTTTGAATTTTTGAATTTTGATTTTTCAATTATGCAATCTCAACAGTCAACTATTATGGCACATTCATCAAAAGGAAGTGCAATGGTATCATCCATACCAAATATATGTATATTAAAGAATATAAATAAAAGGAAACATATCATAAGACTAAACCCTCCTACAAGTTAATGTTTTATTTGTTCATTTGTTTAGTACTTATTGCGAGATATACACAAGGTCAATTCTATAAAAGAACTATAGAAACATCCAATACACAAAATGGATTTGATTAAAAAATGCTTTAGAAACACACACAATTACAATTAGTAGATGTAAAAAAAGACTCCAAAACCTTTGCTAGCATCCTCCATGCCTATATCGAAATGAGAGTTTGCACAAGGTAAGAACAACCAAACCATTTGTAATTTGTTAAAGAAATATTTTAGTTTAGTTTAAAATTAGATAAGTGTTGTACATTTTATTAATTCACAATGTTAATTTACTTTTAGGTTTGCTTCATTTCACTTTTAAATTAATCATAATTTATTTTTGAGATTTTTCCTAGTTTAGAAATCTTATTTTTTACATTCATTGATTAATATTTTTTTAATATATAATTTATTTTTCTTTGAAATTAATTATATAATTTAATTATCTTAATTTAAATATTTATAATATAATTTTTTATAAAACTTGATATTAACCAAAATTATAAATCTTATAAAATTCAAATAGCAAATAGATTTGCTAATAATGCATATGACGAAGAGAACAATTTGAAAAGATTCTAAAATATGTGAATAAGGTAAATTATTTATCCCATATGAAATGTTGGAAAGAAACAAATAATGAAGGACAACACAAAGTCTTCATGCCCCTACTCTATTGGAAGTAGTATGAAGCCTTAGGAAAATTCACAGAGGAAGATGATCTAAAAATTAACCAAGTTACAAAAGAAAACCTAAGCAAAAGTGATTATAAGCTCAACTTCCATCCAACTACTTAGCATTATCTAGACAAAACCATAAATGAAAAATAAATGAGGAGGAAGGATGGATAAAAATTGAGAAGAAGAAAAATTTTCAAAAGGAAAAGATAGGTTTGGAATAAATAATAATACAACCCTAGGCCATAAAAATTCATGGAAATCTTTGGAAATAAAAGCCCGTATGAATGAGGAACAACTCAAAAAATCAAGGATGTACATTGAACAACTATTAAATCAAGCAAATGATCTAAAAAATGATCAACTCAAAAAGCAGGAAAGGTTTCCAAAGAGTATTTTGGTTGATGACTGGCAAAACTATTAATGATAATCAAACAATGACAAATATAAACTATGGAAAACAACATGCTTTTTATTCAAAAACTAAATATGCTCAAAACAAGGGAACTGGAGATCAGGCATCTTAGGGAAATCCTCAAAGGCAAGTATGATAAGGAAAATACCATGAGCGAATCAGGGGAAGTCAAATCCCAATAGTCATGGAAGAAAGCAAAAAAAGACACATTTCCATCGAGGAGGAGGAGGAGGTTGAAAGGATGTTTCTCACAATTTGGATTTTGACTAGTACTTAAAAGAAATTGTGAATTCAATTTGGCAAATTGGAAGCAATGGTAATAAAAATTACTTTGATAAAATACAATATGCGATCAAGGTAACGAAATATTTGATACCCTCAAATACAATGATCAAGAAAAGTAGAGCTCTACCATTAACTAGATAAATTCAAGAAATAAATCACTTCAGTGGTGTAAACCAATGACATCTACATCAACAATAGATCTATGCAAAAAGATAGAGGTTAAATTTGTGTCTAACAATAATAATTTTAATGCGATCATGAATCAAGGCAAAAATGAGTCAAGATTCCCAATCACAAGTCACAATAATAGGAAGATGCCCACTATAAACACATTAATCATAAGTAATTAATCCAATGAAGACCGATGATTTAAATGTAAATCATCAAGCCTCTTTGATTTTTGAAAGGTCCAAGATCAAAATAGTCAAACTTCATAAATTGGAGACAACAAGCTTTTGGAAGTCATGTGAGTATAACTATTCTTTCTAATAACTTAATCTATCTTCATTATAAAAGAAAAATATCTGTGAATAAATTAATCAATGAACTTCTTGGTTTTTATAAAGGTATAGCATAAATCTTTTAGAGTGGTCACCTAATTTTGATAGAGAAAGCATAGATAAATTAGTGATGCTTGCATCAGTAGCTATTAAAAATGTCTCAATTGAACTATAAGAAAATTAAATGGGAGATATCATAGGTTTTGACCAATATTATAAAGATTCTAATGTAATCAATATTTTAATTAACATTAGGGTTGATAACTAGGAGTTTGATCCTATTAACATTGTCATGAATATATCAATATACTTTGCAAGCCAAATGGTATGATGGGTATATTAAGAATATATGGTATTATTTGATTGAGATTCAAGCAAGGTTAATGGGAATAACATTACCTACCATGTCAATATGAAATCAAACCTAAAAAAGTTGTAGCCTATAACTACTAGTCAAAACTTTGCAAGGGGGTAAGCAACTACAATAAATATTCACTTAACATAGAGGCAAAACTAAACAAAGTGAAAAAAAGAGGTCTTGTCAAAAGACAATAAAAGTGGAAAGAACACCCATAGGTAACATATTTTGAAGGAAAAATAAAGATAGAATAAATTGCCCCAAGAATGAAGAAACAAAGGATCAAAATCATAATCTCATTCATTGAGAAATTGAGACACCTATAGGGAAGATTAGGTCAACAATTTAGGATAAAAACATAGAGCTTAAGAGACCTAAACATAAATTAGCCAGTATCATATATGTATTCCAAATGAGAATGTAGAAGGAGAGATCATGGAGGATGACGTGTGTTTTCCACATATTAATACTACATTATAAGAATGAGGGAAGGATCAATTAGCTATCACAACTGAGGAAGATAAAGAAATAGAAAAATAAATACAACATCAATAGAGAACATCAAAGATGAGAGTATCAACAATAAGATGCAATATATTTAGTTACCTAGTAAGGAATGAGGAGTGATAGTGGAAGGAAAAATATCACACATATTGGATTAGAACAAATCATATGACATGATCAATAATAATAATAATCATTTTGATATTAGAACTGATTTGGAAGAATTGGAAAAGGATGTGGTAGTTTTAGAAAAAGAACTTTTAAAAAATCCAAAAATTGATGAATACATTTTTTTTGGAACAACACAAAAAATGTAAGCATTAGAATACATACACTAAAAATATTAGGGAAAACATTAGGACTCATAACAAGTTATTAAAAGACATTATGCTAGTTCACAACGAAATTTGTGACCAAATCATCTTATGGCAAGATGCAAATAAGACTCACCTAAATTTGAAGGTGAAACTATTGATCAATGACAAGTGTATGCATAAGGTAGAAACACCTAATGAAGATAAGATAATTGAAAACCAAATAGCTAAGTCAGAAGGGGATTTAATCAAGAAAAAACAAAGATTTATTAATAGATGGTCAGAATCCCAAAGGTAGGTTTAATAAAGAAAAACCATAAAGTCAAATTAAGGGCACCTATGTTGATTATTTCTTAGAAAAAATAATATTCAAGAGGTAGATTTAAAAAAATAGAAAAATTAACTCCAATAATTGCAAGGATATAATTAATATGGATGTTTTAGCAATGGAAAATGTAGATGCTAGTGAGACAAAGAGTTGTATATCCACAATAGTAACAAATAGGTAGATGGAAAATTCAAAGAGAGAGAAAGAAAAAATGAAACTTTACAAGTTTTGGAAAACTCCAATAGGAGGCAGAAACCAATTCTAAAAGAGGATGACAATATACTAACTGACCATCAAGAGGCAAAAGAATTAAGGAGAGAAATCTTATTCATATTCAAGTATAATTAGAGACTATCATAAGGAACAATGGGATAATTAGTCAAGATGAAGTATCCAATGTATGGGATAAATATAAAATGGAGGAGAATGTGGTAGAAACAATCCAATTGGAAGGAGTATGGGGTTCAAGAAACATCAGAAAGTATATTAGGTTTTAATAGTGGAAAAGAGTATGGAGATCAAATTGAGCATTTGAATTATAGAGCCAATGAAGTAGACTATGGAATAAGTGATAGAATAATCTAATAGTTAAGAGAAGAAAAAGAAGATGCATCTATAGCAATTAGTGTGCATAATGCAAGTAACAATCTAGATAATTTAGACATTGTAGTAAATAGGGAAGCTATAAATCATCCAAAATGTGGTAAATAATGAAAAAAATCTAGGAGAAAATCCTTAGCCAAACTCAAAACAATTTTAGGAAAGGTTGGTAATTAAAAGAATATTAATGACTTTTTAATGTAAGGAAGGGGAATTTCCTTCCTAGAGAGCCATGAAACTCACCACATGGAATTTTAGGGGACTAGAAACCCCTAATAAATTTTTTTTTCTCAAGCACAATTTATCCTCATTTGAATAAGATATAATTCTATTACAAGAAACTAAACTTAAGAAAGAAGAAGGAGACAAACTAAGTAGGAATATGGGAATTTGGAAAGCAGAAATGGTAGAATCAATAGGGGCTTCTAGAGGAATCAAAATTAGTTGGGATCCAAAGAAGATTGATTTTATTCCACAAGTAACTAAAAATAGTTGTATGGGGGGGGGAGTAGAAGTTTTAAAAGTGAAGTTCAGTTCATACTTATAAATGTTTATGGATCAATACCAACAACAGACAAGAAAGCAACATGGAATAAAATCAATAACTTCATGGAGGCAAATCCTTCCAAGAACTTCTTTTTTGGGGGAGACTTTAATGCTCTCATAAACTTAGAAGAAGAAAATGGTGGCTCACAAACAATATCAAAGGTGATGACAAATTTCAAAGAGTGGTTTTCAGAGAAAAATCTAATAGATATTCATGCCACTAATGAGATAATCACTTGGAATGATAAAAGAATAGAGTTCTACCACATAGCAGAATGACTAGAAAGATTCATTACAAAGGAGATCCAAGAACTTTAAATTTCTCTTTCAATTCTATTATACTTGCTAATGCAGGATCTGATCACTTTCTAGTTAGGTTAGAAATAGGTGAACAAAATAAACCATCTTGGAATCCTTTTAAATGCAAGAAAATATGGTTCTTAGATTAAAAAAATTCTTAAAAATATAACACAATGGTGGCTTGAGGTAAATTTGAAGGGTCAAAATCTTATGTTTTGTATCATAATTGAAATTGATAAAATAAAACATAATTAAATAGAATAAAGAACATTTTAACCACATATTTACAGAAAAATTAGATAAGAGGAACTAAAAAAACTTAATGAAGAAGTTATTAAAGAAGGAATGATAATGACAAATATATTAAGGAAAAGGAAATTGCAAAATAGGAAAATATTCTAGGCTAAAGAAGAAATATATAAAAAATAGAAATTATGTGAAACATGTTTAACAAAAAGGGGCAGTAACACAATTTGTTTCCACAACAGTTTTAACAAAAGGAACATAATTCAAATTATGAAAATTAAGGAAAACAATAGAAATGAAATAGAAAATCTAATCCGAATAGTAGAATTTTTCGTTAATTATTATACTAATATTTTAAATAATTTTGAATCATCTAATCTAATAGCCCTTAACAAAGATGAAAAGTAAACTTCTGAAATTGTTAATATCAAAAGATAACAAATATCTAAATAAGAAATTCACCTTAGAAGAAATTAAAGAAGTCATTTTTTACCTCAATCCATATAAATCTCCAAGTCTAGATGTCTCTCAAGCCCTTTTCTTTCAAAAATGTTGGGATATTTTAGGTTACAATCTATGGGAGGCTTTTGACAGAACCAAAAATTGGGATCTCTCTTAGCTAATATTAATAATACATTTTTAACATTAATCCCAAAGAAATCATAACATGAGGAAACATGAGACTTTAGACCCATAAAGTTATGCAACATCATCTATAAAATACTCTCTAAAGCATTAGCAAATAGGATGAAAATAGTATTACCTAAACTGATTTCTGAAGAACAAACTGACTTCATCCCGAGTAGGTCAAACTTTGAAGGTATAATTATTATCCAAGAACTAATACATTTGACTCAAATCAACAAGGAATTGTGTATGCTAATGAAGTTAGACATTCTTAAGGCTTACAATAAAGTAGATAGAGATTTTTATGTATAACTATGGAAGCCTTGGACTTCTCACACTTGTTGATCAATCTAATACATAATTATATCTCAACTCCCAAAACTTCCCTCCTCATTAATGAATTTCTTGAAGGTTTATTTATAATTTTAAAGGTATTAGGAAAGGAGACCCAATTTATCATTTCTTCTTTATCATAATGGCCAAAACATTTGTCAAATCCATAAAAAAGGCTCAGTCAGATGCAAAAATTAGAGTAATCATAATAATGGAGGAAGTCCCTAAAATAACACATCAATAATTCACGGATGACACCATCCTTCTAGGAGAAAGTATGATCTGGAAGAGGCCTATAACTTTAAACAAATAGTTAAAACTTATATGGAAGCCAAAAAAAAGTAAATTTTGAAAAAATCAGAGATTTTTTTTTCTCAATACTCCTCTCGAAATAAAAAGAAATATTTGTAATACAATGAGATACAAAAAATGAACTTTCCCTATAAATATCTTGGTATTCAATTGGAAAAAGGTACCAAAGAAGGTAAACCATGAAATATTATATTTGAAAAACTAGACAAAAAATGGATAGTTGGAAAGGAAAATGGATAACTAAAGTTGGAAGAAAAATCATGATTAAAGCAGTTTTATTTGTCATTCCAACATATCAGATTGCATGTCTTCAACTTCCCAAGGGGGTAAAAAAAAACCTATATAGCAAGTTAAGGATGTTCATCTAGCGAGGTATTGAAGAGAAAAATAAATAGGCATTGATCAAATGAGAAGTATATGAAGACCTAAACAATATGGAGGTTTAGACATAAAGAAGTAGAGCTAGAAAAATGAAACCCTAGGAGGATAACTAATTTGGAGGATGTATCAAGAACATGAAAGAAAATGGGCACAAATTTTATTTCACAAAAGTTTGAATAGATCAAATCCTTTATCTTTTTTTTGAACTAAAAACTTGAAATTTCATTTGAATTTTTGCAAACAAAAGTATGGATTTAACCTCCTTTCTAAATAAAGTGGAAGCATGTATTATAGAGGTAGATTTTAATACCCTTAGAAATTCTCATAAGGAAGAAGGTACTTTCTATGAGTGAGATGCATAAATGTGTAAAATTTGTTTGAGCTTATTAACCCTCCTTTGATCTATTCAAAATAAAATAATCAAGCTAGGATAGATTGCAAATGGGAACCCCCTTGAGTAGGTTGGAAAACACTTAATTTTGATGGGGCCTCAAGAGGAAATCCAAAGCCCATTGGATTATGATGTATTTGTAAATTTTGACAAAGGTTCCTAGATTATTAAATGTTCCAAACCCTTAGGTATACTCTCAAATAATCTAGTAGAAATAGAGGCCTTGATCAAAGCTCTAGAACTTAGCTTGGAAATAGATAGTAGAAAGTTATTCATTAGAGGGGATTCAAAAATTATTCTAAGTGCATTAAGGAAAAGAAATAATCCTAATTGGATATTAAACTCTAAACTTTAATATGTACATGTGAGTATAAATTATATTTCCATCTTTCTCAAACCAAAGAGAAGATTATTCAAGAGGTTTGGCATATAATGATTTTTCTAAATAGGGTTAAGGGGAAATCACATGTCTTTAATTGGGAGGACTAGATGTACTTTTCATACAAGTTCTTCTTGGAGGGTAGAAGTATTTGGATAAGGACAAGACTATTGTTAAAAAGTTGCATAGAGGTCTTGGTTATTTATTGCATTGCAAATAGAAATTTCCATATTTCCTATAATTTGTTCTATTGCTTAGCATATACAAGCTAGTAGCAAGGGATTTACAATAAACCATGGGTGGAAGGAATGAAAATTTATGAATACTACCCACATTTACAATTACAAGAACTTCTTTTGCAAAACTTTAGGAGGGTAAGTGATGTTTTTATTGGCAGATTAGATTATTTTCTATAAAAGGATGTTCAATTAAGTTATGCAGATAGTAAGCAAGCTACTTCATCCAATTTTGTAGGTTCACATATATCTGAATTAGCGATTTTGATAGTGAGATATGCTATTGATTTCTATGTACCAGTTGAGGTTTGTATAGAAATAGCTCACATTGATAAGAAGATAGGGACAAAAAAGAAGTCAAGAGTATCATTCCTTGTTGAATTGGGTTTTCTCATTTGTAAGTATATTTCAAATGCCTTGAATTTGGAATCTGAGCTAGAGAAGTTGAAGCTGCAATATTACACAATTAGACCCAAATTTGATAGAAGGAGATATTCTCAAGACTATTTAAATATAGATCCATGATTCACCCATATCTTTCACTTGAGGGATTATTGGGGAAAAGATTGATGAATTTGAAGCAAGGAGGAGAATGTGGTCATGAATCATGTTGAATTAGATAATCAATCTTAATCTAAAGATGAATATCAATAGGGTTAATAATGAAGAGAAGAATATTTTGGATCCTCAATATGATGAATAGGTGTAGCGACAACCATTTCTAGAAATTGATTTGAATCAGGAATAAGATGACCAAATTCAGGCCACCACTTTTCCAATGATTAGGATTAAGGAGGGAGATGAGTGGAAGATAGTATTCAAAATAGAAGAGGGACTTGGTGAATAGAATCATGTCATTTTGGTTAGCAAATGCTCCTAGTACATTTGTGAGGCTTAAGAGTTAAGTCTTAAAGGACCACATTGGTAAACATGCGGTAGTACACTCAAATGATATATTGATTTTTTGAAAAACTAAAGAGGACCATCTTAGACATTTGGGGATTGTATTAAGAAAATTAAATGATGAAATCCTAACCATAAACCTTGAAAAGTGTGAGTTTATAAAATAAGAGCTTGTCTTTCTTGGTTATGTGGTCTCAAAGGGAAACCTAAAGATGGATCCCTCTAAAGTGAAATCAATATTGAAACCCCCCTCCTAAATCTTCAAGTGATCTAAGGAGTTTTCATGGTTTAGGACAATTGTATATAAGAAATTCATAAGGAATTTTTAGTGAGATATGTTCACATATCTTGGACAAAATCAAGGGAGGTATGAAGATGAGGTTTAATGGACATAAGATTCTAATATGAGATTTGAAGCATTGAAACATAAGGTAGCTACTCAACCAATGTTGGTCTTACCAAAATTTGACAATTTATTCACTATAGAGTTTGATGCTAGCAATATAGAAATGAGATAAGCTCTAAGATAGGAAGGAAGACCAATAGATTTCTTTAGTAAAAATATTAATGAAGTAAAAATAAAGTTTTCTTTATATGACCTGTAATTGTATGGTCTAGTCTAAGCACTACGGAAATGGAATACCTTTTTCCCAAATAATTTGTGGTCTATACCAATGATAAGGAACTTAGCTTCCTAAATTCTAAAAAGAAACTCAATCACATGCACATGAAATGGGTAGATTATTTGTAGGCTTACACCATTACAATCAAGAAAAATAAGGGAAACTAATGAAGTTGTTGATGCCCTAAGAAGAAGGGTACTGACTTTTTAGAAGACTCAAATAAAAATAATTTGTATTAAAATTTTCAAGGAGTTGTATAAGAAAGATGAAGAGTTCTCTAAATCCCATAAGGTATGTGACTCATTTCCATAGTGATTTCTCTTATTATACTACATAAAATGGTATATTATTTAGGGGTAGACAAATCTATGTGTCTAGAGGATATATGAGGGAGAATGTGATCCAAGAAAAATGTAATGGTAGTTTGGGGGAACATTTAGGTCTAAATAAGACCTTAAAGTTTGTACAAAAGAAATACTACCAGCAAAAGATGCAAAGAGATGTCAGGAGGTATGTATAGAGTTGTACAATCTACCAAAGGGGAAAGGGGACATCCACTAATGTGGGGATTTTATATCAACCCTTACCCATTCCTAATAGGCCATGGGAATGTGTTAGTATGGATTTTGTAGTGGGGTTTCCTAAAACTAATAATGGGTATGTGATATGTTTGAAAAATGACCCACTTTATTCCATGCAAGATAAAAAATGATGCTTCTCATATTGCTAATATTTTCTTCAAGAAATTTATAAGGTTTCATGGATTTCCCTTTAGTATTGTCTTGGATTGCCCTTTAGTATAGTCTTAGATAGAGACTCCAATTTTTTTGGATATTTCTGGAAAAACTTATGGAGAAGGTTGGGGATTAACTTGTCTTTTGGGTTTGAATGCCATCCACAAATCAATGGCCAGACCATGGTGGTCAACATGACTGATGTTTAACCAATGTTTGTTGTCAGTCATGTGATCAAGTCATTCATTAGGAAGAGTTTTCCTATAATGATATAGTGAACACAAGTACATGAAAGAGTCCCTTTGAAGTGGTATATGGGTTATATCCTATGGGAATTATGGAGATTAGATATTTATATCGGATGGATTAAAGGAGTGGATACAATAATGATTTTTCTCAAGAAATGCAAGAAGTGCATGAATAGGTGAAGCACAATTTAGTAGAAACCACACAAAGAATAAAGGTTAGAGTTGATCTCAAGAAGAGGGACATATATTTTTATATTGGAGACTTTATGATCATCCATTTGAGCAAAGAAAGATTACCAAAGGGTATTCATAGTAAGTTTTTGATGAGAACAATTGGACATGTATAATTTTGAACAAGTATTGTGCTAATCCCTATAAGATCAATCTTCCTACAAACATAACCTTGTCTCCTATCTTTAATGTGGCAGATATGATATACTATAAGGGTGTTCCTATAGGGAATAACACTATGGAATTTTATTATGATGGAGACATTACACATGAGTTACAACAATTTTCTACTTGAACTCCACCAAAGGATGAAAAGTTATCGGACTCCAAAATTGCAAAAAAGACCAAAAAAAGGGTTTATATGGAGAATCTCATCAAATCTAAGAGTTGACCACATACAAAGCCACTTGGATGAAAGAATATGACTTTAAGAAATTAAGCATTGATAAATCACTCTTTTCACCTCCTATGACTTGAGTTATTTTATCTTGGGCGAATGGTGCAAGAGCACTTGATGTTTTTGGGTAAAATCCTTTTTTTTTTTTGGAGATTCTTTAATAAAGTCTTGAATATAATAAGGGAAATATAGAATCTAGTTGTGATGTTTTGATTAAATTTTTTATCATGTTGGCAAAGGTAGATTAGTCAAGGAAAAAAGTTGTCACAATTGTCAAAGTACGAAACTTGTCCTCTTTTGGAGTAGTAGGATGTTGAGGGTCAATTTTTAATTTAGAAGGATTAAAGAGTAATTAGATAAAATATTTCATCAAACACAAATGAATTTTACCAAGGAGGGAAAATTTTAAAGGGTAATTTTTTTAGAAATTTGCATGCAACTTGCAAATATTACATGACAACTTTACAACATTATCAATGTTGCTTGAGCAAGGAAGTACAACTTTAGCATTTCCAAGACAAATTAGTTAATAATAGCACTATTTAGCTGGGATATGGATAGGAATATTCTAAATATCTCTTATATTGATTTTAGTTAGGTTGTTGGTAAAAGAAAAACCATTTCTCACAATTTTGAGCATTGTGATACTTTTGCATTTTCAGTATAGTTCTTTGTAACTCGATCAATCCTTGCATGTTGGATTGAGTATTCATGTTTTTATTTGTAAATATTCATTTTTTTTAGTTATTTGCTACTGATTTTTTTCCCTTAATTGTAATTTTTGTGTGCAAAACAAAAATCAAAATAGAGATTGCACTTCTCTAGCAATTCTAGGGTTTAATAGGAACAATTCCATTGGAACTTCATGGCCTCTGGGGGGATAAAAATAGGGTACATTTACTTTAACATGCAATTAAATTATTACATAAATACCTCATGTAAATTTGACAAGAAAATCCTAAGCGAGCAAATAGTTATGATTGGCTAGGAAGTTGTAGAGAAGACATATATATTGTATAGGGATGGAATGTCAAATTGAAGGAAATGGCCAAGAAGTGCTTAATGAAGGTAGAGGAGACTATTTGAAAGGTTATAGTAAAAAAAAAAGTCCATTTTATCATTGGTGTGAAAGAAAATTCAATTTGAAGCCTTATTTAGCTTAAATAAGCTCGATGTGGAATAGTGCATCATACATAAGTTATCAACCCAAAACCTAGTTAATATTTAAGATCTTCCAAAAGGGTATCTGGAATGGTCAAGGGGTATAGGAATCCTTTGGTAAAATTATGTTTTGTCCTTCAAAAACTAAAAACCTAGGCCTAATTGGGGGTTCTTCCTAGTAGGTCTATATTTCTTATTCAATAACTTGATAAGAATTGGATTTGAGAAAGTTTAAAATTGAGTTGATTCATATTGAAAGTAGGTTGTTTAGTCATTATATCCTATGTTGAATCATGCATATATGTAAAGAAGTGTTGAGAAAGCCAATGAGAATTGTCTTGGTTGTATGGGTTCTAGTGTAACTTGTCAAAGGGAGTACTAGGTCAAGACCTTCAATAAAGGAGTTTATAACATGAAAATTCAATCTCTACAAGGGTACAGATAGAAATATGTGAAATTGAGACTTGGAAAATGTCAAGTTTTGGCAACAATTCTAGGGTTTCCCTATCAGATTAATTTATGGTTAATGCTAAATTTAGTTTATGTTTATTCTTAAAGTTGAATGTATTAAGGGAATAAGGTCTATTTATTGTCTCTCATATCCTCATACCTATATATATGACTCTTTCAATCTTCTCTCTCCCTCCTAGCCTCGATCCTATCTCTCTCTCTCTCTCTCTCTCACACACACACACACACACTCTCTCTCTCTCTCTCTCTCTCTCTCTCTCTCTCCCCTTGACCGACCTACTCTCCCATACCCTCTACCTATCTACCTTTTGTTGAGTAAGATTTGGGTTTAATTATTCTTGAGGATGTCTTTAAAGAGACTTAGGCTTTTATTAGGTTCTATGTTTCATTAATTTATATTGATTAAATTAATAACATGTAAATTTGATAACTGTGGTATGTTGGGTTTAATTAGTGTTGGATTTAAGAATATATATAGAATGAGAGTTAGCAGAAGAACCCAGAGTTGGTTTATGATTTATGTTCAATTTGATTTATGGTTTATTTTTATGGTTAATGTTCAATTTGATATATGGTTATGGTTAATGTTCAATATGGTTTAGGGACTAGCATTTATTTATTTTTTGATTTTTACCCTACTACCTATATATTTGAATCTTCTAATCTTCTCTCTCTTATCCTACTAAATATATATCTAACCCTTTTGATCCTCTCTCTCTCTCTCTCTCTCTCTATATATATATATATATATATATATATCTATCTATCTATCTACATATAAGAAATAGGGAATAATAATTAGTATTCCCACACTTTTCGCCCAAATATGGATATTATAAATTAGCCTTAAACATGCATATCCAATTAAACTGAATAGAAGTAATAAGCATACCACAAAGAAACTCATTGCACCATATTTTTCTAACTAGGGAAACCTCCGCCAAGGGAAAACCTCAGTAGGGATGGTACCCAAAAAATGATAATGAAAAGAAATGTGTGAAAGGTTTTGACCATATTAGGAGCAGGGTTCACTATAGTGGTGATTATTCAAAAAATGATGATTGTTGCCCAACAACCAACATTGATTTGGAAAAGTTTTTATGCATATGTAGGTTGGTGCATCACCCCAAGTTTACCAAATTTAAGTCAAACCCCTAGGCTCATCACTAGAAGATTTATGACATCAAATCATGTTTTGAAATGAAATAACCAATTAGAAATATTTTTGGTACATGATAAATTAAACACATTCGCCTATGATTTCCCAAGTGGATCTTTTTGGATGACCTCAATTCACCCTTGGTTTTAAAAATTGTTTTAGGAGAGGGATGTCATTTGCCCCCAAATATACAGATGCGTATCCACACAAATTTAATTTTCCCATCTATATTATGCATGGTCGTATACTGGACTAACCATATTTTCCTTAGAAATTCCAGAATACAAGTTTTTCTTATGTGGGCTTGGCCAAATATTTGGTATAATATTCCTGCAATTTTTTCCATAAACGAGTGGTATAAATACAATCATAGATTAGTCGGTTGTCTCAATTCTAGTCAGTATCAAAGTCTCAATTTCTCATATTGCCAAGATCATTGCCAAGTAAGTCATGAGTGTGATGATTGCATTTTAGCCAAAGGTAAGTAAATCAAACCCCTATCTATTTGTTCTCTATAATTTTAGTTCATTCTTATATGTAGTAGATACAAGTTATACTGTTAGTGGTTAGTTATTATCTGGGACTAGTTACTAGTACCATCGAGTCATGCAGTAACTAGAGAGACCTAAGACATTTATATTTTAAACTATAGGTTGTACAACCAATGAATACTATTTACATAAATGTATGTAATAGACTATAGTGAATTGTCACTTATTGAATAACTTGAAATTTATGAAAGCTTATAATTTTTCAAAGATGTTGAACATGAACAAGGGTAAGAGTCCTACATGTGGTGGAAGTCAAGAAAGGCTAGCCAAGTGCACTTGTACCTTGGCATCATATTTTGGTGGCAAAAATTAGGAAGCTACATCATTACAAGTGCATTTATAAGATTCCCAACCATTGCTACTACCAGTTCCACTGACACATATTGAAGAAGTTGGCGAACATGATATATCTAATCACAATGAACTTGAAGAAGATATTTAGGTAAATATCTAGAGTAGCCAAGATCTAAGGGTGAATACCCAGAGTAGCCAAAATAATATAATAGACTTGGATGATAATTCTAAAGATTCTGATTGTGCATGACCAGGGAAGGGAAACAAAGAAATATAATGCAAAAACTAGTGCAAAAATCCAACGAAAATTGGCATTGGAATATATTAGTCTAAAATTTTCATATAGAATGGGCCTCATAGTATCCATTCATTGAACCTATATGCAATCTAGAAGAAGGCGAGCCTCTAGTAAAATGTAGATGTACAATATGCTCAAGGATAAATAAGAAGGAAAAGATGTTGCACCTAAAAATTGACACCATAGAAAAGCATATGGTAAAGTTTATGAGAAGCAAATCATAGATGGAGTGGAAAAATTAGTTACAAGATGGAAAACCAAGGAGGAATGTCACCATATTAAGAATGCAAAAATCTTAGAATCTCAGGAGAGAATACAAATGAAGCCTATTAAAGTAAAGGGCTCCATGGAGTCTCTTATTGGAAAAGCAATGGAAGTTCAAGAAATGGGTAAAGTTCTTTAGTTATGTGTTTTCTTCTATATTTTAAGAAAAGGGTGTGCCTAACAGACTAACCATCATTGAGTAGTTTATTACACTTTGCAAAAGTTTTTTTATTATCCAAGGAGTTAATAGTTACCAAACAACAAATGGGAATGGGAAAGTTGTCTTGCTGAGGTTGAAAAGGAAGATATCAAAGAAAACATTAAAGATTCAAATTTCATTGCATTATCTTTAGATGAGGTGAAAACAATAGACAATACTTCCTGGGTATGCATACATGTCTATACTATAAATAATTTTGTTCGCCAACCCAATCTACTAACCATTGTTAAAATGATGGATAATTCAATAACAAAAATATGTTTGAATTAGTAAAGATTTCCCTAATTGAATATGGAGGTATAGATGAAAAGACAATTGCCCAAAAGTTGGTGTGTGTTGGAGTACATGGAGCTTTAGTAATGCAAGGCCACAAGAATGATCTTGTCACAAAGTTAAAAGAATTTGTTGCACCTTAAGTTGTTGGCATTCACTGCATGGCCCACAAAATGAATCTTCCTTTTGGAATTGTTAGCAACTCTCTACAAATATGCAGAGTTGAGGTTTTAATCAAAGAGATCTATAAGCACTTTTTTCGAAGTCCTAAATGATTCAAGGAATTTCAATAGTTTCCCGAGGGCATAACTAATGGGAGAAAGCTTCTTAAGGATCATGATACCAGATGGATCTCTTTGGATGGACCAACTCATCAAGTTTTTATAAATATCCATTATTACTTGGTACAATAGAATCAACTCATGATGATTAGGGTAGTCAACAAAAATATGGTGATCTTCTTGAAAGGTTAAGTAATATAGAGACAATCTTAACATTAGCAGCCATTCTCCCCATACTAGAGGAAATGAGAAATATAATGAAGAAGATCCAAAAAAGATATATGTATATTGCAGAATATAATACGGTGCATAAAATGACATGCGTGACCCTTGGTAATCTCTATAAAAATTTAGATTCATTTGTGTAGATGAAAAACTTTTAGGGTGGATGAGAATCACAAATTTGGATAATCATGATAACTTTTTAAAGATTGATGCAAAGGAGGAATTATGTGCCAATATATGGGGTGTTGAGATACCAATGCACTACTATGGAAGGCTCGTTTCTATGAGAAAAGGATGTTGATATCTGATTGAAAAGATCATTTGATTAGAAAGATTGCTGAAGAAGATTGCGTGTTTCAATCATTGTTTTATCACTGATGTCAAACTTGCTACATGCTAGTAATACAATTTCTTATATGTTTCAAGTACTATTACTTAGTTGATTGATAAGGAGGATTTGATCAATAAGATGTAACAAAAGTACTTAGAGGAAAGGTTGAGTTATGATTATGTATTGAAGTACAAGAACCAGTTAAGATAGTGATAACATAATGTATTGATGATCTACTTGAGGTTACAAAATGACTAGCTACACTTATAAAATTTAGAAGAATAAAGTTAAACAAAGTTCATTTGCCAAGCTTGACCAAGTGGATAGTAGGTGCCAAGCAAATTTAGTGCAAGCCAAGAAAAAAGTCAATTGGAGCCAAGTGAAAGAAAATTCTAGGTGGATGCTGAGCAAGTTAGCAAATGTTAAGTAGAATCTACTTGATGCTGAGTGATTTTATAGTTGATGCCGAGTAACACAATATGTGCCAAGCATCAAAATATTGATAATGTTGAGTTGCTATATTATGAAAAAGATCAAAGATTTTCCAAATAAAAGCCAACAAGTTTTTTTTCTTGGAACTTGTGAATTAAGAGGAAGATAAGATTAATGAGCTAGTGGCACAAAATCTTATGTAAACCATTTTAGAGGTGAATTCAAATGACTTCTAAGACAAGTTTCTATAAAAGATAAGATATGGGGTAGATACATTATATCCTACCTAATCCATCAAAAACCCTAATTTTGATGATGGATAATGAGAAAAATAATGTTCTAATTTCCTATATATAAGAATGTTTGGTCATAAAGAAAAGAGAGAGATAATTTGATGCGAAAATCTAATAAGGAGAAGGAAAGGGGTTTTACTTCATCAAGTGACCCAACTGAAGAAGTTTGCAATGGCATACAAAGCTAGAAGTATTAAAGAGGATGAATGCTTGAAGGATGAACAAGCTGTTAGAGCTACAAATATTGGAAGACAAGTAGAGTTGAGGAGTAAATGGAGATCTATAATCTGCAAGTAAGGTTGTAAGTTGTATCAAATCAAATCTCTGCTATTACTTTCTAACAATTGTATCAACATAGGGTAAATCCTTTGGAGTAAGGTTGACTTAATAGTCATTGGAAAATCCTTTAATAGAGTGGCATTCCAAGTGAATGGCCTAAAGTCCTCTAAAAAGGCTCACTTTTTGCAGGGTGACTGAAATCCCTTAACTGGGTCACATTTAATAGTGTGTATTGTAACCTTTAACAGGGTTGGCCTTTAACAGGGCATCACTTTAGAAGAGTAAATAAGGAGTAGCATGTTACTAGTGGTTTTTCCTAAATTGGGTTCCCACATTAAATCATTGTGTCAAATGTGCTGATGGATGTGTTGTGTTTCATGCTTTATGTTTTTGCAAGTTGATATGATAGTAACATATAAGTTTTAATTGACACACAATGAATGCATGCATGGTTAAGAATGTTTTATGGGTTCATTGAATTGTGAAAATTTTTATTTGTACATCTATACCTCGAATAACTAATTCACCCCTCCTCTTAGTTATTCTAAAATGAATTCGAACAATTGATATCAAAGCCATCTACTTAAGAGGATTAGTTTTAAGGTACTAGAAGCACAAAGATCAAGATGTCAAAAAGAGAGGCACCCAAGCTTAATAGAGATAACTTTATTGCATGGCAAAGTTTGATGAAGCTACACCTTGGAGGACTTGGAGATTATGCACAATCTTGCATTGTAGTAGAGCATGTTGATCTAGAAGGAGCCCTAACTGCTGAAGATATGAAGAAAAAGAAAGAACGCAATTAGGAGGAGATTGCCTCTACCCTAAGCTATGCTAAATTTGATGGTATCAAAGGCCTTAACAGTGCAAAGAAGATGTGTGATGCCCTAGACACCATATATAGAGGAGACAAAAATGTTCAAAGAGCCAAGTCAAAGAGCCTTAGAGGTAAGTTTGATGACATAAGAATGGAAGAAGGTAAGGATATTGCTCAATATGTTGCTAGAATAAAAGAAGTTGTTAGTGCAATAAAAGGTGCTACTAGTAAAATAGATGATGATACTGTGCTAAGTAAAGTCTTGAGGACATTGTTGCCTATGTATGCCATTAGAGTATCTATAATCCAAGAGTTAAGATGTATACTAGGAAATGATCTAACCCTTGAAGGTCTGGTAGGAAGACTCACTACTTTTGAGCTATCTAATTTTGACAACTACAGACTAGAGAGTATTGGATCAGCTTTCAAAGAAAAATTGTTATTGAAGGATTCTGAGGAGATAAAGCAAAAGAAGAAGAAAAGAAAGATAAAATATGCATCCAATGATAGTAACACATACGAGGAAGACATTAAAAAATTGGAAGCATTGCTAGCTAGAAGAATTCATAGAAGAAAAAGAAAGTTCAAAGGTAAGTTACCAATCATGTGTTTCAATTGCAATGAAGTTGGTCATATTGCTAAAAGATGTACACAGAAGAAGAACTAAAGAGAAGGAAACAAGCAAAAAAATAGAAGAGAAGATGATGGACAAGATTACAAAGACAAAGGAAATAAGTCATGCTACATTTCTGATGAACATGACTCTAATGAAAATGATGATGAAGTGGTATATATTGCGATGAAGGATGAATCTAATGAGGATGAGGCAACTGCACTTATGACTTGTGTGAAGAAGAATGATAAATGGATCATTAATAGGGGATTCTCACATCACATGATTGGAGACAAAAATAAGTTCATTACCTTAACCTGTTATGATGGAAATAGTGTACGATTTGGTAATGATGCACCATGTCTGATAAAAGAAAAAGGGTCTATGAAACTCACAGAAAAGATTTTATGTGACAATGCTTATTATGTTGAAGGATTGAATTATAACTTGTTAAGTGTGTCACAATTGAATAATTTGAGATGGAAAGTTGAGTTTGAAAATAAATCTGCCAAGATATATGATACAAATGGAAACTTGATTGGAAAAGGTGATCAAACTAGAAGTAATTTGTTATATTTGGATATAGAAGATGCTACTTGTCTTATTGCAAAACTTGATGATGTATGGCTTTGGCACAAGAGATTATGTCATGTTAATTTTCATAATCTAATAATTATCAGTAACATGAAAAGAGTTAGAGGTTTTCCTAAGTTGAAGAAACCAAAAAATATAATGTGCAAACAATGTTAGCTAGGCAAGATGACAAAGTCAAGCTTTAAAAGTAAAGCTTATACCTCTATGGAAATACTTGAAATTTTTCATACTGACTTGTGTGGACCTATTGAAGTGCAAAGCTACAAAGGAGATAAGTATATAATGCTATTTGTTGATGATTACTCTAGGATGATGACAATCATGTTTCTAAAACAAAAATTAGATGCTTTTCAAATGTTTAAGTGGTACTTGGCAAGAGTTAAAAAAGAAATAGGTAAGAGTTTGAAATTCTTGAGATCAAATAGAAAAGGAGAATTCACTTCAAATGAGTTTGAGATGTTCTGTAATGATAGAGGAATCAAAAGAAAAACATATGCACCTAGGACCCTTCCACAAAATAGAATTGTTGAATGAAGAAATAGGTCTATAATGGAATATGCTAGAACACTCATGATGGAGAAGAATGTTGCTCTAAAATACTAGAGAGAAGTTGTAAGTATAGTTGTATGCACCTTGAACCATGTGCGAGTCAAGAAAGGTACTCATTCAACACCTTTTGAAGTATGGTATGGATATCCACCTAACGTGAAATAATTTAAGGTGTTTGGAAGAAAATGCTATATTCTTAAAGATGTTAGGAGTGGAAATTTTGATGGAAAAAGTGAAGAAGGTATATTCCTTGGTTACTCCAAAATAAGTAAAGCTTATAAGTGTTTAAATACTAACACTAAAAAATTGTAGAAAGTGCAAATGTGAATTTTGATGAGTTTACAGAAGTACATGAGGCTGAACCTACGAAGGAAATAGAAGAATACAAATCATTTGTATACTATTATGAAGGAATGCATGCTAAAGAAGATGCTATAAATCATGTTGCAAACCAACATAAACTCTCAACAATTGCTAAATGTCAAGTTGCATTCAGATGCTGAGTTGCAGAATGAGGGAAATGCACAATCTGACTCTGAGATTAGCACACATGAAAGAGATGTTGAAACACCTAATAGAGATGTACATAGTGACACTAAATCCAATAGACAAAATGAAGTTACAAGGACTGAGCCTAGACTATCCAAATATGTCAAAACACATCATCTTGCCAATCAAATCATTGGAGACAAAGATGCAAGGCTAATGACAAGAAATGAATTAAGAAGTGAATCATGTTTGTTAAGCATGGAGGAACCTAAGAAAATGAAAGATGCATTGGAGGATGATGACTAATACAAGGCTATGGAAGAAGAAATTCAACAGATAGAGAAGAATAACATTTGGAGTCTAGTTCCTAGACCAAAAGACAAGAATGTGATTGGCACAAAATGGGTATTTAGAAACAAGTTAGATGAGAATGGTGAAGTGACAAGAAAAAAAGAAAGACTAGTTTGCAAAGGGTATGCAAAGAAGAAGGAATTGACTATGGTGAAACATTTCCCCCAGTTGCAAGAATGGAAGGAGTGAGAATTCTACTTGCTTAAGCTGCATACAAAGGTTTCAAAGTTTATCAGATGGATGTCAAGTCTACATTTCTAATGGCATATTAGAAGAAGAAGTCTACATAGAATGACCAGAAGGTTTTGTTGATAAAAATAATAAAAACATGGTACGTAGACTGCACAAAGCCATATATGGATTGAAATAAGCACCAAGAGCATGGTATGAGAGACTTCATACTTATCTTGTTAAGATTGGATTTGAAAGGATAGATGATAACAACAATTTGTACATGAAGATAGATAAAGAAAAAGGTATACTGTTATCTGAAATATTTGTTGATGATATCATATTTGGAGGACAAGATGCTTTGTGTAAGGATTTTGCAAATCAGATGAACCAAAAAATTTGAAATGTCAATGTTCGGTGAGATCAAATTCTTTGTGGGATTACAAGTATATTAGATGAAATATGGTGTATATCTCACTCAGTCAAAATATGTCAAAGAGATATTGAAAACATTTGGACTAGAGGATTTAAAACTTGTAAGTACACCTATGGTGACAACACTCAAGCTATCAAAGAATATTGATTCGGTTGAGGTAAATCAAACATTATACAGATCCATGATTGGAAAATTGCAATATGTAGTACACAAAAAACTTGATATTGCATTAGTTTTGGGGATAGTTGCAAGATTCTCTGCTAATCCCAGAGAGAATCACTTGATAGTTGTGAAAAGGATAATGAGATACTTGAAAGGAACAGAAGAGTTTGGTTTATACTATAAGGAGAATGAAAAGTTTGAACCGAAAACATACACTGATGCTAATTGGCTAGAAATATTGATGAAAAAAAGAGCACCAGTGGAGGAGCACTCTTCTTAGGAAAAAGACTTGTTACATGGACTAGCAAGATGCAGTGTTGTACTTCCCAATCTACTGCTGAAGTAGAGTATGTTTCTATTGATATTAACTACACAAACATTGTATGGATCAAATAGCTACTTAAGGGAATGAAGGAAGAAATCATAGAACCAATAACACTTTATTGTGATAATACAGTGCTATCAATATATCAAAGAATCATGTGATGCATACAAGGACAAAGCACATTGTAATAAAGTATCATTATGTAAGGGAATTGGTTCAAGATAAAGAGGTGAAGATGGAATATATTAACACAAAGGAGAAAATTGATGATATCTTCACAAAATAATTACCTAAGGATGCTTATGAGTAGCTAAGATTTAAACTAGGGGTGATACCCCTATCAAAGGCTATGTAAAAGATAGAGGGAGTACCTTGCATCAAACAAGATTAAATTCATTTCATACAAATTGATGCAGTGGATCTTACTTTAGGAACTGCCTAAAGTATCTACAGAACTGGAATTACAAATCAGCCACAAGCAAGGTGGCAAAGGGAGAAAATTGAAGAACCTGCAAAAACCTATATCTACATATATTAAAGATGCCAAGTGTTGGGTATACATCTTTGGCATTATTGTCAAAGAGGGAGAAAGTATATTAAACTAATCAAGTGCAAGTAGAACAATGGAGAGAGTACATCATCAGAAGATCAGAAGACTAAAAGAAAGAAAGAGGGAGAAAGCATAAAGAAATCAAAATAGAAGGATTGGAACAAAAAGAGGGGGTTATATTTTGTAATCTAATCAGAAGAGGAAGCTACTGATAGAGGGAGAAATTTAAAATACAATTTTTTTTTATATTGTCTTACTATTTTAACCTAGTTAGTTTGATGGAACAAGATGTTCATCATTTGTTTGACTGGTTGATCAATTTGGTTTGCCATCAATGCCAAAGAGGGAGATTGTTGATATCTGATTGGAAAGATCATTTGATTAGAAAGATTACTGAAGAAGATTATGTGTCTCAATCATTGTTTCGTCACTTATGTCAAACATGTTACATGTTGGTAAGACAATTGCTTATATGTTTCAAGTATTATCACTTAGTTGATTGATGAGGAGGATTTTATCAACAAGATGTAAAAAAAGTACCTAGAGGAAAGGTTGAGTTATGATTATGTATTGAAGTACAAGAACCAATTAAGATAGTGATAACATAATGTATTGATGATCTACTTGAGGTTACAAAATGACTAACTACACTTAGAAATTTTAGAAGAATAAAGTTAAACAAAGTTCATTTTCCAAGCTTGACCAAGTGGATAGTAGGTGCTTAGCAAAGTTAATGCAAGATGAGAAAAAGGTCAGTTGGAGCCAAGTGAAAGAAAATTCTAGTGGGTGTCGAGTAAGTTAGTAGATGCTGAGTAAAATCTAGTTGATGCCAAGTGATTTTACAGTTGATGCTGAGTAACCAAATATGTGCCAAGTCTGAGAAGATTGATAATGCCGAGCTGTTGCATTATGAAAAAGATCAAAGATTTTCCAAATAAAAGTTGATAAGTTTGTTTTCTTGGAACTTGTGAATCAAGAGAAAGATAAGATTGATGAGCTAGTGGCACAGAATCTTATGTAAACCATTTTGGAGGTGAATTCAAATGGATTCTAAGAGAAGTTTCTAGAAAAGACAAGATATGGGTTAGATACATTGTATCCTACCTAATCCATCAAAAACCCTAATTTTGATGATTGATAATGAGTGAGAAAATGTTCTAATCTCCTATATATAGGAATTTTTGGTCATGAAGCAAAGAGAGAAAGAATTTGAAAGCAAAAATCTAATAAGGAGAAGGAAAGGGGTTTCGTTTCATCAAGTAACCCAAGTGAAGAAGTCTGCAATGGCATATTAAGCTAGAAGGCATAAAGAGGATGAATGCTTGAAGGGTGAACAAGCTGTCAAAGCTAAAAAGATTGGAAGCCAAGAAAAGTTGAGGACTGAACTAAGATTTCTAATCTACAAGTAAGGTTGTAAGTTATATTAGATCAAAGACCTACTGTTACTTTCTAATAATTGTATCAGCATAGGGTAAATCCTTTGGATAAGGTTTACTTAACAGTCATTGGAAAATTCTTTAACAAGGTGGCATTCCAAGTGAATGGTCTAAAGTCCTCTAACAAGGCTCACTTTTAGTAGGGTGACTGAAATCCCTTAAATGGGTCACATTTAATAGTGTGGATTGTAACCTTTAATAGGGTTTTCCTTTCCAAATTGGGTTTTTATGTTAAATCATTGTATCAAATGTACTGATGGATGTGTTTATTTCATGCTTTACACTTTTGCAAGTTGATTTGATAGTAACATCTAAGTTTTAATTGACACACAATGAATGTATGCATGGTTAAGAACGTTTTATGGGTTCACTAAATTGTGAAAAAATTTATTTGTACATTTAGACCTTGAATAACTAATTCACCCCCCCCCCCCCCCCCAATTATTCTAAAAGGAATTCAAACAAAGGAAAGAAACCCACACAACGAACACTAACTATTACAAAGGAAGTGTTTGAATAGATCATTGAGTCTATAATGAATTATGTGAAAGATATTACTTATAATATTTCCTCAAAAATTAGAGAAAGATTTCCTCAACACAAATTTCTTGAATCAATGTGTGTTGTGTTTCCCCATTATTGGAGTTTAAGAAGTCCTACATATATTCAAGATAAGTTATTGGTTTTGATAGATCAATTTTGAAAAAGTAAGAAAATCAATGGGGTGATTGTAAATGGGATTTTAGATGAATCTCGTTTGAGAGAGTAGTCCTATCATTTTTTTAGTACAATGATGGAGCAACATGATCTTATGTCAAACCCCAAAGAAGAAGGATCAATAACTAAACTTTGGAAAAATCTAGCTTAGAGAGAAGTGTTGCAAGATTCAATATCATAATTTTTCTAGCTTGTTGAATAATGTTTGACCATGATATTGGGGTCTGTAGAAGATGAGAGAGTTTTCAGTGCTTTGGGGTTCCTAAAATCAAAGGTAAGAAATAAACTAAACAAGAACTTGGAAAAATTGTCTGAGGCTATATACATCTAGATATGAAATCAATACTTTTAATTATGAAAGGGCACTAAAATTGTCAATGAAGAAATGCCAAAGAAGAGGTTTGGGCAGCATTTCAAACAATGAGATCAATAAGTTAGGTAGTGGTAGCATTGATGTTGAAGCTAAGGATTACTTTCAGGATTATGAAGGTATGCCTACTAGAGAAAACATGGAGCACGATGGATTGCTTTAACTTGATGTCAAGGAATTAGAAGATTCAAATGATGAGATGATGTGGCAAGTTTAATAGTTACAGTATGATGTGTCAATTCTGAATTTATTACTTATTAGTAATTACTCTAGTGTAAATTATGGATTATGGACAATATTATCTAAATCTAATCATGCATAATAAGTTATATCATTTTTTAAATGTCTAATGTTAAAAAAGAAAGTATACTAAATGTTAGATGATGCCATTATTGATGAATCAAGATTCATTCAAATTTTACCATATTTGTATAATTATGCTCATATGAGACATTGTTATGGTAAAATTCTTGATGATTTTTGTGAAAATGTAGTAATTCAAATGATAAAATTTAATGAATTCAATTTACAAAAGTTAAATTTGAACGCCCAATTTCATAATCATGAGTTAAAAGTACTAAATTTACAACTATAACATTTAGAAAATGACCTTGAATTCCCTTCTAATAAAAATATAGAAATAAGGGAGCAACAACAGCTTCAGGTCACTTTGCCTCATGGGAAGACTCTTAGACTAGTATCAAATTTAGTATTAGAAACATTATTTGTCTTTGCATTTGATAGGCCTAGTAAGTAGAATAGCTTTTTGATTCTACTGCATTTATCTTGTTCAAGAAATAAAGTTCAAACTTTAAAATCTTATCAAACAATTACAAATAGAAATAAAGTAAACACTAAAAAGATGATTAAAATCACTTTCCAATTGTCACATACTCTGATGCTTGATGAATGCCTTATTATATGATTAAAGATTCAGTCAACTTTTTTAGGATGTTGAAGTCTACTTCATTTGATGTTTTAGCATTTTTTATGTTATAGTATAAGACCTTTAACTTCATCAAACTTCTAGATTTCTAAGATTTACTTGAAATCAATGCTACATCCAATAGTGCACTCAAATTTGCCAATAGTTTGATGCAATTCAAAATGCCTTTAGGAGTTCAATCCTAAGGAAACTTGACTACTTTAGACATCATTTTGGCTTCTAACTCTTTTTGGTAAGCTTCCCTCCCAATGAATGTTGTTGATGAATTACTAGAGAAAGGAGTAGGAAAACCAAGTCTTATCATTATATTTTCTCTGTCATCCATCTTTGTGATTTTTCTCCCAATTGAGTTCAAATATTCCTCTCCTTGCCTTATACTCTAGCCTTTTTGAATGATAGTTGATGAATTTACTTACTAATGCACTAATGTGGTCATGAATTCCTTGGTTGGCCAAATACCTGTCACTATGCATGTTGATTATGTGTATAATCTATCTTATAGTCTTCTTGAGCTTAAAAAGGTTATTGTTATTCTCAATATGAACTTTGATACTCCCACAAAAAACTCAAAAAAATTGATGCAATTCAAACCAATCACACAACCTATTGGTATTTTCCATAATTTCCCCCCACATTTTTTCTTTAATTAACTTGACTGATTTTTTATCATTTGAGTCAAACAAGGTGTTCTCCAAGGTTTTGATTGTTTTATTAGACTTCTGTACCTCTTGCACCATTTGCGACAACTAATTTTCACTTAATTTCTTTATTTCCTCTGCTTTCTCTTCCCACTTTTTTTCTTTTTCCCTCTTATTTTCCAATTCCTTATTTATGCTAATGATTTTCTGTCCACTAGACTCTAACTTTTTGAAATATATCTACTAGAGATGCTCTTTCATCCTCAAGTTTTTTATTAACATGGTTCAGAGTATCACTGAGTTTCTTATTGCTCCATTCCAATTGTTCCTTCAACATCTCAAGTTCTACTTCTCTCTCTACATTTACATCAGATAGCTTTTTCTTTCTTTCTTCCAATTGTTCCTTCAAAATTTCCATTTCTACCTCTATATTCTCTAGATGAGGTTGTACACTTGGTCCTTGAGAGGAAACACTTGTAATTCTTTTCTTTATTTCTTTGCACCTACTATCAACTACTTTCTCCTTTGCCTTTGCATTTGCTAGGTCTACCTTTAACTTTTCAATTGCCTTCTCCAACCCTTTTTTCTCTATCTCCACCTTGAAAAGTGAACTGTACACCATAGAGTTGGTCTTTTTTTCCACACTAACTTTGTCCACATTTTGTACTTTGAAGAAATCTATAGATAGTGTGCTAACATAAAAATCTGATGGATTTATCTTACTCTCTGGTGGATTATTATCTTGTTGTGGGGGAGAAACAATCACAAACTCCATCATTTCTTCATTGGTGTTTATATGCTAGAAATATCCTACTTGCTCTAGGTTCTTGAGAATGAGCCACCTCAAGTACATCCTTCTTGAATGCCTTATTATTTTTTCTATTCATCTTTGTAGTTTCTTGATTTTTTTTTACAAAATTTGGGTCTATTGATACAATATGATGCTTGAAAGGAGAAACAACACTTGCAATATTGTATTTGTCTCCATTGATGCCTGAGGTTGTAATAATTGCATTTTGAGGATTACCAACAACATCAACCCTTTTGAATCTTTACCCTTTGCCACTATAAAGTTGAGTTTTTTAATTTTTCTAAAGGTTTTGTACCAAGGGAGTTGTGATTGGCGTTATATCAGTATGAGTATCCAAAACTTTTTGCTTCTTTGCACAATGACCTTCAACTACAAGGATCCAGTCAAATTTCAATGGCATCATACCTTTTGAAGATGAAACAACTTGGGAAGTTATAAATCCACCTTGGATGAATAATGGCTTGGGTTCACCTCTTTTTGAAGAACCTGTTGGGTCATCTGACTCATCTCCAATGACTGGTTTATGACCAGGTTTTTGTAGCTTTGGTATTGGGAGTGGATATAAATTCCCTTGACCTGGTATGATTAGCTCACCATCACCAAGATAATCCATTTTTCTATCATGATTTCCCTTATGCCATACTTTTCCCTTGTCTATTGATTAAGTGCAACATATTGTTCAGTTGAATGAAATGTACTACTACTAGTAGTAGTTGAAGCAGTGGATTTAGTGGAACCAGTGGTAGTGCCTATGGATATGGATAAAGGATCCTTACAAACCTCATACTCATTTCCTTCATCATCTACATCACATTGTGTTGCTACTACATCTGGATGCTCATCATCCCATAATTTGCTAAATGTTTAATCCTCGAGCAAGTCTTCAAAATTTGTAGAGGTCTTAGGTTTGCCAAGATTCTTCCTCATCTCCCAAAATGCATTAATTTTTTATTGACACCAGTGTGCAACTACACAATCTTTATTTATGATATCTAAAATATGTTTTTTACTTGGGTGATCCACTTCCTGGTAGAAATTGTAGGATGTTATGAGTTGCACTTTTTCTTTCTGTCTATGAAATTCTTCAATTTGTGCTGACAATTCATGTATTGAATTTATTTTTTCACTAGAGAATTTCTCCATCTCCATTTTGACCTCTTCCCATGAGTCCATAATTTTAAATCTTTCAATAAATGGCACACTCTCATGTTGACATTTTCTTGTGGAGTTCCAATTCTGTACAAGCTTTGTACCAATTATGTTTTTAGTGGATCATGCTGCCAGTGCCTGGCAACATCAAATTTAAAAATTGCAAAAAAAAATTGTACCACATTGAATGCTCTTCTCTCAAATGTGAATCCTCTGCATTTGACAGGTAAGGAAGGAAAAATGGTTTTGTTTGCTAACCATGAAATAGTACATCTGTGCTTTCCATCTATCATACATATTGTAATACAAATACCCTCTTTGTCACATGTATTGGAAGTTTGTAGGGTTCTACAACTGAACTGTAAAATCATAATACAATTTACTCTTCCAAAAAGTACCAGTTGACCAATTGAATTTGACTTCCCACTTGAATTAATCATTTACAAGACACATGCAATCTAGGCATTGAAGTGCCTATAATTTTATGATAAAGTGGTGCAAAAGAGAATTCTACAAAGTGGTTGTAGTTCCCTTAGGGATCACCCATCCTAATCACATATGTCCATTCAAATAATGGTTTATCAAACTTAAGTTGAAGCTTATTTATTTCAAAAATTTGATGATGCTTTGATAACAAAAGATAACACAGGTAGGTCATGTATCTAAATGTCTTCTGTAACACTGGGTCTAACCCTCTTTTAATCATTAACAATTGTTCATTCATGTAATGTACAATTTTCCTAGTATAATTATATCCTATGGGCTATTTTAGACAATGAATATTGAAAATCATTTCCAAAACAATGGCACCCACTTTCTCATTACTTTCCAAACCTGAACACATTGACAATAGAGATACAATATCCTAAACCCATTGTGAGAAAATATCCAATTCGTAAGGAGGTTTAGGATCATGAATAAAATTGAATGCATCTACTAACCCTTTGATACAATTTTTTCCATCTGAACCTACATTGTCATATGTTTCTACAAGCTTTTCTAGGTCAATGTGTGTTGAGTTTTGTTCTTTAAACCCTAGGTCCAATAGTTGACCAAATTCACTTTGCGTGATAGAAAAAATTACCTCCTTTGCATTTTGATTCACAATTGCCTTTCTATTTTCATCATAGTTTTGACCAAAAAGTATTACAAAATCTAGACAAGGGGATACTTGAGGGAACCCTAGATGGACAATTCCATTAGTCCACATTGCAACTTTGTTTACAATGCACCCTATCATGTTGTTCGATTTAATATATTTCGACTCCTTTTGTGCATCATTCCACTTATATTCAATTGCATATCTGATTTCCTTAATACTCCTTCACTAAATAACAAGATCCAAATATTATGAAAATGATCAGTAAAACCTACTATTTTAACAAGTTTGTGCATGTTAAAATATAGTTTATCAATCCCCTATATTTTCTTTTGGGTTGAAATTCCATTGCTAGTGCCACTCCTTTTGTATGTTTTTGTAATTGTTGAAAAAATTACAAAACTATACACAAACAAAAAATGCAATTTATAGACATGAATAAAATTTAAACCCTAAATTGCATTTCTAATTTTTAACTTTTCAAGTTTCCTAGCCACTAGAAAGTAAACAATTTAGGCTTACAATGCACAATAAATTGGAAATTAAACCTTGAATTCTTTAGCTAATACTTGTTACTAAACTATAAGTAAAATAAATTTTTAGGATCTTATCTAAAAAGTTGAAACTCTAATTGATAACTATTTTTATGATGCTATGAGTTGTCTAGGAAGACTAGATTTACCTTGCAACTTGTAAATTGTGATCTATAACAACTTTGTGATGCTCCAATGCCTTTATTGAATCTTGGATTGGTAATTTTTACATATTGAAGTTTGTAGAGATCAAAGATTCAATAATAAAAACTAAACCTTATGGTCTACACAAAGGAAAATTTTATAAGTTGAAAAATTGAGAGACTCGAGCATGTGTTTGATATTAATTATAATGTGGATTGTACAATGGACATCTGGTATCAAAATTATTTGTGAAAAAAATTCATATGACACAACACATTAAAGTACAACTCCACTTCTTTCTATAGACTTATTTTCCAAGGAAATTTTGAAAAAAAATTGAAGGTAGCCAAAATCAGCCTAGAATAAATCTTGAGCTAGTGATCTTTGATGCTTCAATGGTGTTAGTCATCGATCTCTACATGTCCCATTACTGCACCACTCTCTACGTCAACACCACATGTCTTTTCTCTCACCTAATTTGTGTATGGCATGTGTCTTCTTTCCATGACATTTGAGAAAACAAGACTACTCTAGCTAAAATCGGCTTGAAATATGACTAGGGCCATTCAATCTTAGTTGATTGAATGATGTGTAACAATGCAAAGAATATTGATAATACAATAAATATTAAATCAAGTATGCCGCATCTCCTCCTTCGAGGTAATATATGAATACAAGTCAACTATTGTTGAAATTGGCCTGAAATTCATTTAGAGACATTGATATAAGTTGACCGAATGGTGGTTGACTTGATGCCCTATCTTGCATGCCACTATGATATTCACCATCCATGTCAAAATGATTAGTGAATACTCAATGGCATTGCATTTATGCCATGTGTCTTCTCTCTGGAGTGATTTTGGAAAATGAGTTGAGTTACAAGTGCTACCCAAATTGGCCCAAAATACATCTCGAGCCATTGATCCTTGCTCATCCAATGCTAGTGGTGACATCCCCTTTTACATTAACAAAATATTTATCTTATTTAATGATTTTGATGATGATTAAAAAATTATTAAGGACCTATACAGAATAGTTAAATTATTCTAATTCATGTAACATACTTAAAATTATAATTATAATAAAAAAAGTCATTACAATGTGAGTAGTTGATCATTCTTATATAACATATTTATTATTTATTAGGGACTAGATATGCCACATCATTTTTCTGATTACATTTATAAAAATGGTTTAGTGTTCCCCACATTTGCCCAAAAATCATCTCTAGTCATTGATATAACTTGATCAAATGGTGGAACCATGGGCATAGTGATTTAATACTTGATTATGTTTTCCATGTGTCTTCTTTCTAAGGCATTTGGAAAAACTATTCAACTTTCCCTAAAAACATTTGAAGTCATTGATCTTTGTTCATCCAATAGTCATTGCAACATCACCCTTTTAAATATATTAGAATATTTCTAATTTTAAAAATGAATTTGTTTTTCAATGATACTTTAAATTTGATTGTAAAATAAGCCCATCCAATGGAGTGTTAAATCTAATTGTACAAGTAACTATCAATTATGTTCCACATATTCTATTTTTTGCACTGCTAGTGCTAAAACCAAACACTAATAACTATTTATTAATTAAATTTATTATTAAATTTGGAACCTTTATATGTTAATTTTAATTCAATGTTAAATGTTAAATTTTGTTTCTTAACAATTTAATAGAAAAATCTAAAAATGCCAAAATATTTCATAAGTAAGCATAATAATAAAAAAATTCATTGACATTCCTTGAAAATTAAAATATGAGGTAGATGCATGTACAATGATTATAATTTGATTTAAAAAAATAGAAAGTAAAACCAAACTTCAGGGGAAAACCCTAGTACTATTGTACTAGTCATTGTAGAAAGTATGAGACTAGACTAAGGTTGTGAATTCTTCTAACCACGAGTTGTCCTATGCCACTTCATCTAGGTTATACCATTTTCAGAGAACATCCAAGCCAACTCTTGCCCATTTCTTATGGTGCTTCAACTACCCAATAGTCAAGCCCAACATAAATGGTTGCAGGGCCACATTCTAGCCAGGTTCTAGAAGCTTGTGGATTTCACTCACCCAAGGGATCCCCACCCCTATTTCAGCATTAGAAACAATATCAATGTCATTGCCCAAGTATACTTCTTTAAAATTCTTCCTATGGAACAAAAAAATTTCAACCCTTGCTTCTCCAAGGTAAGTAGAGATGCTAGAAAATGGGATGTAATGTCAGTGTTGACATGATACCTATTCTCATTCTCTGAAAACTCACACCCCAGAACCATTTTCACAATAGGAACGACCTCATTACAAATTGACAAGAGGTTTTCATATGGGACATCACCTAAAAAGCCTTCTTTAATTCTTCTAATTTTTATTTCAGGAGAATTGGAGTGTCTATCTTAACTATAGAGCAAGGCCTACCACTCTACCACCAAATAAACCAGACCATAATTGAACAAGTACTAAAAGTATACAAATTACTAGACTATTGACTACCAAAAATGAGATGAGAAATGATGAAAGAAGCAACTCAATTACCTATAAATAAGTTGAGTGGCTGAGAAATAGTCCCTACATATTTATATGTCTAGCTTCCATTTCAATTGTTTTAAATTATTAAATCTTCATAAATTTTCAACATAAATGCAAGTTGATCCCGAAAAATATGTAATGCATGCGAAGCCGATGGAAGAGGGAATGGCACTAATAGTGACAAGACATGTATTTACTGTCCACTACAAGTGGTATAGACTAGAAGAAAATATGTCACCATTTCAGAGACTTGAACAAGGTCGTGTCATGCCCTAAATTTACGAAGCGAATTACAACCAAAAATTTATTTTTTTATTTTTTTAAGGTGAAATAGAAGTACTATGTATCGACCTTCACTTGTTTGAATGTTCTATCAAACAGTGAGGTATGACATAACAACTAGGTAATGTTATCCTATCCAAAATCATATCCTCCCTTCGAAGTGAGTCATTACTTATATGATTTTGAAACACAATTTCAGCATTGGTGCAGCTATAATGGTTCAGTAGTTGTATAACTGAAGATGTTTTACAACAAGGTATTAAGAATTGTTTATCATTTATTCACTACAGGTCAATGAGTTTGACTTGAAAAATCACACAGTTAAATCGTCATAGAATATCACAATTTATTCACTATCCAAATCCTAAAATAAATTACTATTTATCAGATCTTTATTTTTATCTTGAAGTCATACCATTTTGATTTAATGAAATAAATGAGTATATAAAGTCTCAATGAAGAATTATGATCCTATTATCAACTATGAATCGTTACTCTTAACTAGGATTCATAGCTTATACCTTCCAATTATAATTAAAAAATTATATTCAAACCATAACTATTGTCTAATTACTGCCTAATTCTATCCACTAATCCCTATATATAATTTAGTTACTTTATAATTACTAAATTAATCCTATAATCTAATGTCTATTTACTATAGTGTATTCAATCTATAACATAGTTACTCTATAATTTAATAAATAAATTCTAATAATCCCAATTAATGAAAGGTATTACTAATTGCTCCATTTAATAATATATGTTATTAGTTCATTCAATCCTAATCATTTAATAAAGGAAACCCATTTAATATCATACATTCTTTTATCTTTATTAGTTCCTCAAATTATAAATCTAAATTTTCTTAGATACAATATTAACAACCCCCTTTTTTTGTTACACCTTAACACCTACCTTTAATCCTAAACTAGTCATGCCCATCCCAATTTACCATTGTTTATCTTATTTAACAAGTAAATGCACTTTTCATCCTACTATTCTCTACTAAGTCTGTAACTTGCCACCTACCACTTATCTCTTTTCCAATGCATACTCCTAGATGGGCACCCTTCTTCCATTGTTTAAGGTGAACACCAAGGGAGAACTTTTCTTGACTTTATGTCAAGGTCAAAGATAGGACATGAGCTTCCCAAAAGCTTATTTAAAGAGGGGAAGGCATTTATTTTTAAGTTAGTCTTTATCTTTGTTTTCTTTTTAAGCAAAGGATTATATCCCCACTCATTGGTGCCTAAGGAGATGAAACCATACATGTTTGAAAATACTTTTTCCTAGGCACATCACACTCCTTCCCAAGGACAAATGCATGACTCTTGGCCCAAGATGGAGGTGACTTGGGGTTTGGGGCTGACTATATGTCAGTGATGTTTCCCCACTTTTCATAATTCCATATCACATGCACTTGGGAAAGAGGCACTTAGGTTGATTACTTTGTTGGTTATGTTAAAGTATTTACCTTAGGATAAAGGTTATTTTATTTAAATTTGATTCACTAGATTCTAGGTATATTCTTGTTGATTAAAATATTGCTCTATAATCTAGGGAATGGAATTAATTTTCTTTCCCATACATTTTCTAGAGACTTAATGTGCACCTATAGGCTCGTCACTTTATGGGTAATGAACTATGCCTTTATTTTCAAACTAGATTTCTCCTAATTCTACCATAATTTTTTTCTCTATAAATATGTTTTAATGATGTGATGTTATTACCTATCCTAAAAATCTATTAGAACTTGCAAAGACAAATGATTTAATTTTTATACACAAAATGATCTATCAAATAGGATATCTTCCTTTCATTTGTTGAATACATAGCCTACACATTTAAACTACAACTGATTATGTATTGAATTAAATCAACCATTTCCAAAAAAAAATTACTACCTCTATGAAATATGTACATTAATTGAATTTAAAGGAGAAGTATTTCATTTACAGGATTTTTCCATATTGCATCAATCACATAATGTAAAGATTTACAATGAATATTTCCTTACAAGAGAACTATGTATAGTTTCTCAATCTTCCCTTACACAATTTTCAACAATATATAATGATGAACAATCCCTTTTACATCAAAATGCAATAACAATGAATACTTGAAGACCACAATACATTTGAGATGACATAAAACATTGGTCTCTCTTTATACATTTGATTTTCCAACTTGTCAAGGGTGAATCCCTAAACATCTTCCATGAAGCCATCTTTACAAAACCTACACAAAACACACAAACTAGAAACCATGGAGGCTCACCTCCCAACCTAGGCTTCTATGAAGCCACCAACTAAGCAGGGGAAACAAGATCGAAATAGATTACTCACACACATCACTTGCTATTGCATGAACACAACACATAACAAAAAAAAACTCCCTCCCATGGTTTTTACAATGATTCACCATTGGAATCATCTCACATTGGGTGAAGGTGGACTCTTCAAAGAGGAGATGCCATAACCAAACATAAACATCATATTCCAATTGCATTTTCCTTCCAAGGCCATCATAAAGATCTCCTCCTTGTTACATGCAAAACCCCTTGTACCTCCCAAGACAACAAGGTATATGGCTTCAATGGAGCCATACTCCATGAAAGAAAACCAACTCCTCATCATCAGGTAAATTTTCTCAACTACAATGTTGAGCCCAACTAATCCCTTCACCCAAGGCTTCTCTTCCCTCCCAAGGGTGAGTGAAGCCTTCACACCCATAGTCACATTCAACATTCAAATCCAACAAGGAAATCAAGAAGGAAAAATCAAGAAATCTTTAAGGACACAATACAAATTCACATTACCACAACATAATACCAATGTCCACAATGCAAGATTCATAATACAATGCATGCTCCATTGACAAATTCTCCATACTTGTAGATTTATTTTGCCATACTAGAAGAAAGGAAGAAAAGAAACATGTTTTGAGATGCCAATCTTGGTCCAAGCCAAAGGAAATGATAGTTGTAGTAGAGCTCCCTTAATCTCCCTCCAAAACCCTTATCATCTCTAAACTTAGAGAGTGGGTGAACAACCCCCTAATTTTTTAAAGACTCTCTAATAAGGCTTCCCACTAACTATTCTAGCAAAGACACATAGCCACTTCTTCTTACAAACTTTTCTCCTCTAAATTTGCCATTTTTGACTTAGTGAAACATAAAGGAAAAACACATGTGACAGCTCCAAATTCGAATTGGTGGAAGAAAGCATGGGTAAAGGGCCCCCTTAGGCTATCTAGGAACTCACATGGTCAAAATTAGGTTCCTAACTTGATATACTATCATATGGGTAACTTATTTTAACATAAAAGACATCTTGGGACTATCTAATGACCCATCAAAACCATAACCAAATCCAAATTCAAATTTACCTTGATTGTGACCCATCCTACCCTTTGTTAAGTGGGTTTATTTACTCATTAATAGGGTAATTAATTTTAGGGTAAGTTTCCACCATGATCAAAGCCCTACATGAGATGTCAATTACACACAAAGTTCACAAGTGTCAAGTGACACATAAAAACATATTCACATTACCATGACATGCTCCTAATGCATCTTTATGATTAAACATTTACACAAGCAAGAAACCTTACATTTACGAAGAAAAATACTTTCACAATGAGGATTTTGAATCTTCCAAAGATTTGCCTTGGTTAAACTGTGTTCACAAGGTTTTAAACTTGTTTCCCACAAAAATTTCCATGGTTTCACTTCCTACACATTAAACTCAAGCATTAGTAGTGTAAGGAGGTCGTATAAAATGCATATATCATAAATTCATATAATTTCATAATTCAAATTCAATTTCCTTCGCTAGTCATTTTAAATAATTAGTTTGAAATGTTAGAATATCAACATCTAAATATCATAAGTCATCATAATCAAATTAATATTTATCTGCATATCATAATCATTCATCAGCATATCATGGATCATCAAAATAAAATTAACATTTATCTGTATCGCATCATAAAACTTCATCCATATGTGTTCAATCATTTCATACACAATATCAGGTTCTTAGTGCATATCATAATGTAAAACAATACTGTAGTATCAAAATCAATAGATAAAACAAATCCATTGTCCATCTAAGTCTTGAATAGCTATAAAAATATCAAAGTCTTGAATATCAAGATGCAAATAAAATGTCTATGCTATGATAGATCAAGGTGAGGGCTCACATCCTCCCCCCCTAGGCATGAACTTCCTCCTAGAGTTCATCAAAAAGATATGGGTACTGAGTCTTCATTTGAGTTGCATCCTTCCATGAAGCCATGACCTTGTCATAACAATCCCATTGGACCCTAACCTAGTCTAGCTCTCTACCTTGAAGTGTGAGGGTTCGTTGAGCCAAAATGAAAATGGGATCCAATGCTATTTGTCCATCTGAATCCACCTGTAAAGCATCTCAATCTATGATGTGAGACTCATCATAGATATACTTCCTTAATATAGATACACGACATACATCGTGAATGTGTGACAGGCTAGGTGGCTGGGCTAAATGATAAGAAACTGGTCCTATCCACTCCAAAATCTCAAAGGGGCCCACAAAGTGAAGTGCTAACTTAGAGCCTTTTCCAAAATGGATTGAGCTCTTATGTGGTCGCACTCTTAGAAATACTCTCTCACCAACCATGTATTCTCTATCCACCCTCTTTGCATCTACATATTTCTTATGTCTATCTTGGGATTCTCTAAGGTGTTGTCTAATCAATACCACCTACTATTCCATGTCCTTGACTAACTGTGGTCCTATAGATATCTTTTCTTGAATCCTATCCCAAATTAGGGGTGTCCTACAAGGCCTATCATGCAAGGATTGATAAGGTGGCATGCTTATGGAAGTGTGATGCTTGTTGTTATAGGCAAATTCTACAAGATGGAGGTACTCTTCCCACATGGACTGGTGGTCCATCACATACATCTGCAATATATCCTCTAGGATCTGGTTAACTCTCTCTATTTGCCCATCTGTTTGAGGATGATAGGCTATGCTAAAATTGAGCTTGGTACCTAGTGATGTCTGCAATTCCCTCCAAAATGAGGAGGTGAATAAGGTGTCTCTTTATGATATTATCTTATGAGGAATGTCATGGAGTCTAGCAATGTCTTGCAAGAATACCTGTGCCATTGCGGGTGCTATGAAGGTGGTATAAATGGGTGAAAAGTGAGAAAATTTGGTCAAAGTGGCAACTGTCATCATGATGATGAGAAGACATTAGAAAACCAACAATAAAATCCATGGAGATAGTACTGTCCCACTTCCACTCAAGTATCTCATGTGGCTGCAAGAGTCCACTTGGATGTTCATGCTCTACCTTAACTCTCTAACACTCTAGGCATTTGGCTATGTGGCTGGCAATCTACATTCTCATTCCTAGCCAATGATATAATTACCTTAAATTTGCATGAAATTTCTTGACACCTAGATGTGTTGTGTAAGGTGCTCTGTATGCCTCCAAAATGATGAACTCACATAAGTCACCTGAGGATGGTACATAAATGTGCTCTTTATGGCATAGTAATCCATTTGGACTCAATTAAAAATTAGAAAATCTTCTCTCTAGGGGTCTCTGAAAATTGATTAACTAACAAACTTCTATATAAAATACATCTTCGAGAAGATAGTATAGTATGCACTCTCTCAAATCTGTCTCAATAATCATCGAAGATATCTCATGATGTTTCCTACTCAAGGCATCTACTACTACATTCTCCTTTCCTTTAATGTAATTTACATCAAAATCATACTCACATAAGAACTCCATCCATCTCCTTTGTCAAGCATTCAGATTTGGCTATGTGAAAATATACTGCAAACTTTGGCGATATGAATGAAGCTCAAAATGATGTCCTAGAAGAAAGTGGCACCATCTTGCCAAGGCATGAACTACTACTGAAAGCTCTAGATCATGGGTGGGATAGTTGAGCTCATGAGTCTTAGGTTTCCTAGACTCATATGCTATGACATGACCATTCTCACATGATCATTCTGTAGTGAAGCATCTGTACAAACTACAAAAACTAATGAAGGATCAAAGTACTGCTAGGATTCATGCACTAGCGAGTACCCTTTTGAGTTCTTGGAAGGCCCTCTCACACTTTTCTATCCATTAAAATTTCTTCCCCTTTCCTCTAAAGTGAGGTGATGGGATGAGCTACTCTAGAGAATCCTACCACAAATCGCCTATAATATCTTGCTAATCCCATGAAGCTTCTAACTTTTGAAACATTAGTCGATGTTGGCCAATCCATGATGGCCTAGATATTGGATGGATCCACTATGATTCCATCTCTTGATATCACATGACCTAAATAATGCACTTCCTTCCTAAAGAAGGCACACTTGGACAAACTACCATATAGCTGATTTTTCCTTAAGCATTGCAATACCTGCCTCAAGTGTTCTTCATGTTCCTTCTCATCACATGAGTAGATCAATATATCATCAAGGAACCCTACTAAAAACTTATCCAAAAATGTATGAAATACCCCATTCATAGGCCTCATGAATACATCTAGGGCATTTGTAATACCAAATGGTACCACTGTGAACTCATAGTGGCCATACCTTGTACAAAAAGTAGTCTTATGAATGTCACTTTCCAAAATCCACAATTGATGATATCCCAACTTCAAATATATCTTGGAGAATACTCAGACACCCTACAACTAATCAAATAGGTCATCAATTATCGGGATTGCATATCAATTCTTCATCATTACCTTTTTTAATTGTTGGTAGTCAATACACAATCTGAGAGACCCATCTTTCTTTTTCACAAAGATCACCAGTGTATCCCAAGGTGATACACTAGGATGGATATTTCCCTTTTCCAAGAGTTCCTCCAATTGAATCTTAAGTTCATTGAGTTCATCTATAGCCATCCTATATGGAGATCTCAAAATGGGCTCTACTCCTGGCACCAAATCTATGTGGAAATCAACTACCCTAGGTGGTGGCATACCTAGAAGCTCTAAGGGAAACACATACTTAAATTCTTGTAGTATCAGGTAGTCATCTAGCAATAGTTCTCTCTCATCATCTTCCTCCTTATTATTGACAAATACTATAAGCAACTAACATCCCTTTCGTAGACACCACTTAAGTTGTATGGTAGATATCATACGAAGAGACACTGGCCTTTGCACCCCTGAAGTTGCCATAGGAGTACCACAATCATCAAGACACTCAACTATCTTCTATCTATAGTCCATCTTAGCATTTTGTGTGCATAGCCAATCCATGCCAAGGACTACATCATATGATCCTGAGGGGGTAACTTGAAGATCTACGATCATGGTCATGTTCCCAATTTGAATTTGACAATCATGTATATAGGAATTAACTATCACCTTAGCACCATATGCCAATTTGACTTCCCAATTATCATTCTACCTAGTTGCTACTAGCCCACAATGCTCCACTATAAAAGGAGATATAAAAGAATTATTATCTCCAAAATCAAACAAAATAGAAACCCAAATACCCTTGATCATACATGTAGCCTTAATTATTGTAGCCTAATGCTCAACTTGGCGGTTATCAACCACAAAAAATACCCTGTGGGATCTACCCATGTCCCCTACTGTAGGCTCTAAAGTGGCTCCTCATTGATTACTGGCTACCAATCCTTGAGTGAACTCTCTAGCTATATGACCCATACCACTGCAAGCATAACAAGGCCCATGAGTTTGAATTTGAACACCTTGTGGCCTAGGCTATTGTTGACCACCTATCCTATTGGATCTACTATAACCATCACAAGAGGGCTCTTGAGTCCTAACTAGTTGTGTATATGGAGCTTGTGGCCTCCGATCTTGTTGGGACCACTCTGATTGCCACTACTTGGGCTTAGAGCCCTGATACCCCTGTGGTGACTTTTTTCCTTTATCCTATTGTGACTTTTTTTTGTACCTATGGGCCCTTAGAGGACCTTGTTGACTGACCTTAATTACCCTTCTATGAAGGTTTATTTTGTCCTGACTGTTGAGAGTAGTTTTGGTTGTGGGTCCAATCTCAAGATTCTTGTTTGTTACAAAGATCTTCTGCAACCAATGCTATCTCAACTACCTCCCCAAAAGTGCTTGAAAAAGCTAGGCATACAAAATTTTGAAGAGACAAATTAAGACCATTGGTAAATCAATAGATCTATAGATTCTCATCCTTCATGTACTTGACATAAGGAAGGAGCTCTAAAAATATGCTCTCATACTATGCTATAGTAAGGCCTCTCTGCTAGAGGTCATGGAACTCTTTAATTTGATTTTGTCTGAAATGCTCTAAAAGATACTTGTCTCAAAATCTAGCCAAAAATGCCTCGTAGGTAACTGTGTCTATTTTTACTTCGCATATGGTCTCCTCCTATTTCCACCAATTAGAAACATTGTCTCCTAATAAGTGGATAGCAATTTGGGCCTTTAGATTGCTCTCATATGGTAGCAACCCAAAGAACCTCTCTAAGCTTTGTAACCATGCCTTTTCTTGTGTACCATCTCTGGATCTAGTGAAGTGGGATGGTTTGAGTTGGATCAAATCCATAATCTCATTCCCTATTTCCTTAAGTGCTCTCACTACTGCAGGTGGCTCTATGACTAGTAGTAGATCAATCTGATGAACTAAGGCCTCTTCCTGGTCACCTTGTCCCTTTGCATCTCTAAGTTGGGGACTTCTACTTCTTTCCCTATTATCTGCTCTATGTTCCCCTATTCCTTACTATTTGGGCCATGAGATTACAAGTGGCATCCTCTCCTACACTACTCTGATAAGATTCTAAATGACTGTAAAGAGTTGATTAAGATTTTGAGGCTGCTTGGGTGGGGGTTTGACAACTACACGTCCTACCCCTCCATATGCCACTCATGCACCTCTAGGGCCTTTAGCCTTCTAATGATGATTATGAGTAATGATAGGCATCCTACACTCAAGTTTCAATTTTAATGGGTTAAGCATAATGGGTTAGGCTCTAGTGTTAGAACTAATTGCTTTAATACCAGAATGTCATGCCCTAAATTTATAAAGAAAATTACAACCAACAATTTTTTTTTTTTTTTTTTTAAAGGTGAACTAGAAGTACTATGTATTGACCTTCACTTTTTTGAATGTTCTATCAAAATGTGAGGTATGACATAACAGCTAGGTGATGTTATCCTATCCAAATTGACATCCTCCCTTTGAAGTGAGTCATTACTTATGTTATTTTGAAACATAATTTTGGCATCGATGTGGCTATAATGGTTTGGTAGTTATATAAGTGAATATTTTTTACAGCAAGGTATTAAGAATTGTTTATCATTTATTCACTATGGATCAATGAGTTTGACTCAAAAAATCACATAGTTAAATCCTTATAGCAATATCACAACTTATTCACTATCCAAATCCTAAAATAAATTACTATTTATTAGATCTTTATTTTTATCTGGAAGTCATACCATTTTGATTTAATGAAATAAATAAGTATATAAAGTTTCAATGGAGAATTATGATTCTATTATCAACTATGAATCATTACTCGTAACTAGGATTCATAGCTTATACCTCCCAATTAAATAAAAAAATTATATTCAAACCATAACCATTGTCTAATTACTGCCTAATTCTATCGACTAATCCCTATATATAATTTAGTTACTTTAAAATTACTAAATTAATCCTATAATCTAACATCTATTTACTAGAGTGTAATCAATATATAACATAGTTACTCTATAATTTATTAAATAAATTCCAATAATCCCAATTAATGAAAGGTATTACTAATTATTCCCTTTAATAATATATGTTATTAGTTCATCCAATCCTAATCATTTGATAAAGGAAACCCATTGAATATCATACATTCTTTTATCTTCATTAACCTCAAATTATAACTCTAAATCTTCTTATATACAATATTAACAACCCTTTTTTTTTTACACCTTAACACCTACCTTTATTCCTAAACTACTCATGCCCATCCCAATTTACCATAGTTTACCTTATTTAACAATTAAATGCACTTTTCATCCTACTATTCTCTACTAAGTCCCTAACTTGCCACCTACCCCTTATCCCTTTCCCAATTCATACTCCTAGATGGGCGGCCTTCTTCCATTGCTTAAGGTGGATGCCAAGGGGGAACTTTTCTTGACTTTATGTCAGGGTCAAACATAGGACATGAGCTTCCCAAAAGCTGATTTAAAGAGGGGAAGGCATTGCTTTTAAGTTAGTCTTTATCTTTGTTTTCTTTTTAAGCAAAGGATTATATCCCCACTCCTTGGTGCCTAGGGAGATGAAACCATACATGTTTGAAAAACCTTTTTCCTAGACACATCACACTCCTTCCCAAGGACAAACACATGACTCTTGGGCCAAGATGGAGGTGACTTGGGGTTTGGAGCTGACTATATGTCAGTAATGTTCCCCCACTTTCAATAATGCCATATCATATGCACTTGGGAAAGGATCACTTACGTTGATTAATTTGTTTTATTTGAATAAAATTTCAATTATTTTTCAAATGATATTGGTGATGTCCCTTTTTGACTCCTTGTATTTAGGGGTAGCCTTGACATAGTGTTAGTTTTCTTTTATTAATATATATAATTATTATTATTATTTTTTGATGTGTTGTGATAGTGACTTGAAAGTCATGTGACTCTTATGAGTCCTCTTTTGCAACCAATAGAATAGGTGTTGGTTATGTTAAAGTATTTACCTTAGGATAAAGGTTATTTTTTTAATATTTGATGCACTAGATTCTAGGTATATTCTCATTGATTTAAATATTGCTCTGTAATCTAGGGAATGGAATTAATTTTCTTTCCCATACATTTTATAGAGACTTAATGTTCACCTATAGGTTTGTCCCTTCATGGGTAATGAACTATGCCTTTATTTTCAAACTAGATTTCTCCTAATTCTACCATGATTTTTTTCTTTGTAAATTTTTTTTAATGATGTGATGGTATTACCTATCCTAAGAATCTATTAGAACTTGCAAAGTTAAATGATTTAATTTTTATACACAAAATCAACTATCAAGTAGGATATCTTCCTTTCATTTATAGAATACATAGCCTACACATTTACACTACAACTGATTATGTATTTAATTAAATCAATATGTACATTAATTAAATTGAAAGGAGAAGTATTTCATTTACATGATTTTCCATATTGCATCAATCACATAATGTAAAGATTTACAATGAATATTTCCTTACAAGAGAACTATGTATAGTTTCTCAATCTTCCCTTACACAATTTTCAACAATATATAATGATGAACAATCCCTTTTACATCAAAATGCAATAACAATTAAGACTTGAAGACCACAATACGTTTGAGATGACATAAAATATTGGTCTCTCTTTATACATTTGATTTTCCAACTTGTCAAGGGTGAATTTCTAAACATCTTCCAGGAAGACATCTTCACAAAACCTACACAAAACACACAAACTAGGAACCATGGAGGCTCACCTCCCAACCTAGGCTTCTATGCAGCCACCACTAAGCAGGGAAAATGAGATCCAAATAGGTTACTCACACAAATCACTTTCCATTGCATGAGCACAACACATAACACAAAACAAGTCCCTCCCAAGGCTTGCACAATGACTCATCATTGGAATCATCAATATTGGGTGAAGGTGGACTATTCAAAGAGGAGATGTGATAACCAAACATAAACATCATATTGCAATTGCATTTTCCTTCCAAGCCCATCATAAAGATCTCCTCCTTCGTACATAAAACAAGGTATATAGCTTCAATGGAGCCCATACTCCATGAAAGAAAATCAACTCCTAATCATGAGGTAAATCTTCTCAACTACAATGTTTAGCCCAACTAATCCCTTCACCCAAGCCTTCTCTTCCCTCCCAAGGGTGAGTGAAGCCTTCACACCCATAATCACATTCAATATTCAAATCCAACAAGGAAATCAAGAAGGAAAAATCAAGAAATATTCAAGGAAACAATACACATTCACATTACCACAACACAATACCAAAGTCCACAATGCAAGATTCACAATACAATGCATGCTCCATTGACAAATTCTCCATACTTGCAGATTTATTTTTCCATACTAAAAGAAAGAAAAAAAAGAAACATGTTTTGAGACACCAACCTTGGTCCAATCCAAAGGCAATGATAATTGTATAGAGCTCCCTTAATCTCCCTCCAAAACCCTAGCTATCTTTAAACTTAGAGAGTGGGTGAACAACCACCTAATTTGTCCAAGACTCTCTAATAAGGCCTTCCCACTAACTATTTTAGCAAAGACACCTAGCCACTTCCTCTTACAAACTTGTATCCTCTAAATTTTCTATTTTTGATTTAGTGGAACATGGGAGAAACACTTGTGACAACTCCAAATTCGAATTGGTGTAAGAATGCATGGGTAAAGGGACCTCTTAGGCTGTCTAGGAACTCACATTATCAAAATTAGGTTCCTAACTTGATATACTATCATATGGGTAACTTATTTTAACATAAAAGACATCTTGGGACCAATTAATAACCCCTCAAAACCCTAACCAAGTCCAAATTCGAATTTCCCTTGGTTGTGACCCATCCTACCCTTTGTTAAGTGGGTTTATTTACTCATTTATAGGGTAATTAGTTTTAGGGTAAATTTCCATCATAATCAAAACCCTACATGAGATGTCAATTACACACAAAGTTCACAAGTGTCAAGTGACACATAGAAACATATTCACATTACCATGACATGCTCCTAATGCATCTTTATGATTAAACATTTCCACAAGCAAGCAACCTTACATTTACGAAGAAAAATACTTTCACAATGAGGCTTTAGAATCTTCCAAAGATTTGCCTTGGTTAAACTGTGTTCACGAGGTTTGGAACTTGTTTCCCCCAAAAATTTCCATGGTTCTAGTTCCTACACATTAAACTCGAGCATCAGTTGTCCAAGGAGGTCATATAAAATACATATATCATAAATGCATATAATTTCATAATTCAAATTCAATTTCCTTCCCTAGTCATTTTAAATAGTTAGTTCAAAATGTTAGAATATCAATGTCTACATATCATAAGTCATCATAATAAAATTAAAATTTATCTACATATCATAATCATTCATCTTCATATCATTAATCATCAAAATCAAATTAACATTTATCTACATCACATCAAAACCTAATAGTATCATGTCGTAAAACTGCATCCATATGTGTTCAATCATTTCATACACAATATTAGGTTCTTAGTGCATATTATAATGTAAAACACTACTATAGTAACCAAATAAATAGATTAAAAAAATCCACTATCCATCTAAGTCTCGAATAGCTATCAAAATATCAAAGTCTCAAATATCAAGATGTAAATAAAATGTTTATGCTATGATGGGTCAAGGTTTAGGCTTCATAGGTCAAGGCTTCATTTGAGATGTTTGACCCAAAATAAAACTTGAACCATTGATATATTATCATTGGATCATAGTTTTTAAATTGATGTTACTTGTTACACATGCATGTTGGAGATATGTAATGTTATTAGAAACATTTCCCAAAAAGCCATTACTGCAAACATCAATTCCTAGTTGCATATGGCATGTGTAGTATGTACTGTATACTACTACTAACTAGTAATTGCTTACTAGAAAATGAAATTATGATTTACACAAATTTAGAAATTAATAATTAAATATATCATTCGATTACTATAAAATAACCAGAGGCTTAGAGCCCAAAAGAAAACACCATGTCCACTGAAATATCAAATGTCAGCAAAATGGGTTTTATACACACACACACATATAGTATACCAATAATGGTTGTAGTTTCCCTCAAAAAAGGAAGCAACAAAGCTTCAAACCATTACATTTCAAATTCATTCACTATCGACAATATATTTTAAAAATAAATCCTAACTAAACCAACGATTCTTTGTATAACACTTGTTTTATCCTTCAAAACATCCCAAAAGTGTTGAAGTTCTAGTTTTTTTGTTACACAAAATTTTCGATTGATCTTCAAAATTAGTAGGGCCAAGACCCATTTCAACAAATATCGCTAGGAAATTTGCCTTTTCCTACTCCTTTTTGAGCTGTTTGATGGGATCCCCTGGATTAGCATAGAGAACATGCAAAGCTATAATAAGCCCAATAGTAAGCTATGTTCCTCATCCTCCTCCACAATCAAATATGGGTTGACAAAAGGGCTTGGATTTTCATTCAACAATCCCTCTTCCATAGCAGTCCCATTTTTGGCAACCAACTACTTGTATGATAATGGCAACCACTTAGCAAGATGTCTATAATTTAAAGAATGTTTTTCAACTAGATTCCACTATGCCATAAATACAATAGGACATTCCACATATGTGTCATCCTATAGAAACCTCAATTTTTTATCACTCTTTGATTTCTTTCTGAGCATAAAATTTTGATAATTTGACCACTAATTTGAAAAATGTATGATTAATTTCTAGTTGTTGATTCATTAAGTAATCAAATCATTTTCTAGCACATTCAACAATGCATTATATATGTTTTTTTAATAGATGGGAAGAATTACCTAATCAAATATAATTTTTTCCCATAAACGAGAGAAATCACCTAATCAAATATATATATTTTCCAAGTAATGGAAAAATTTTACTAATGCAATATATATAAATATATATTCTCAATAAATGGGAAAAATTGTCATATACAATATAAGCCCTTTGTATCAAAAGGGATAAAATCACCTCAATTTTATGAAATTTTTGTAATAATTGAAGAAAAATTGCATCTAACATTAAAAATTTCATGACATAGAATAAAATATTTGCCAACATAAATTAATTCTCCCCCTTGAAAAGCAATCTTGGATTTGCAATGAATTTATATATTTTTTTAGGAGGGGGTTTCTTAAAGTTATACCTAGTTAGGAGTCTATTACATACGTATAGTGTATATGTCCTTGCTAGAGGCCTCAACCCTATTAGGAAATGTATTAAAAAATGGTGAGCTTGTTGCTCTAAAATAGTAAACAACTTTACAAGCAGTATAGAGAAATACCAAAAGTTGACTATGTTAATATCTCAAATACCTGGCTAGTCCTTTATTGTTCCTCTCATCTAATTATTCCCATATACCTCTTCTCTACTTTGATCATCAAAATATACTCTAACCAACATAAACCAAGCTCATACATAAAAATAATAACATAGCATTATTAGGATAAACCATAGATAGAAATAAAAACTACATGCAAATATAACCAATAACAGAAAATAATAGATCACACAGAAATGAACACAAGGCACCAAGATTTAACGTGGTTCACCCAATCCCTGGGCTACGTCCACCAAATAGAAAGTTTGATCTTATTACGGTCCAGTGATTACAACCTGATTACAATCTGTAATCCCTTATAGCTCAATACTGCCACAAGAACCAATTTCGCATCACAACATAATGAAAAATACTTGGGGACTGATCAGGCTCCACACTAAACAACAATCTCCCACTTGGAGACTGATCCTGTAGCAATACCACTACCACATGGGGCTCCCATTGGATCAAACCACCCTGGACACTACTATTCTTTTATTCATGTTCAGTCTAAAAGACCAACCGAAGCTGAAGAGGAGTTCAGCTTCTCCCTTGTTACAACCTTTGTCAACATATCTGCTAGATTTTCATTGGTATGTATCTTCTCTAGCTTTAACTGTCCATCCTCCAAAATTGACCGAATGAAATGGTACTACAACTATATGTGTTTGGTCTTAGAATGCAGAGCTGAATTCTTTGCAAGATGAATGGCACTCTGACTATCTGTGAACAAATAATTATCCTTCTGAGGATGTCCCAATTCTTCCAAGAAGAACTGAAGCCATATCATCTCCTTGGTTGCCTCTGTAGCAGCAACATACTCTACCTCTATAGTGGATAGAGCATTAATCTTCTATAACCTAGAAACCCAACTCATGGCTGCCCCACCAACAGTAAAGACATAACCTATAGTACTCCACTTGGTATCAATATCCCCTACCAAATCTGAGTCAACATAGCCCTGTAAATCAGTAGTAGAGCCCCCAAAGTGTAAACACTTATTAGATGTTCCTCTCAAATATTTGAGAATCCACTTGACAACATTCCAATGCTCAAATCCTGGATGACTCATATACCTGCTAATGACTCCCACTGCATGTGCAATATCTAGCCTAGTGCATACCATAGCATAAATCAAGCTTCCTATAGCTGAAGCATAGGGTACCTTGGACATTTATCCTCCTATTCCTGTGTCTTGGGACACATCTCCTTAGTCAATTTCAAATGACCAGGTAAAGGTGTGCTGACAACTTTAGCATTCTCCATAGAGAAATGTTGCAACACCTTCTCAACATAATCAACTTGAGATAGCATCAAAGTTCCATTCTTCCTATCTCTACAAATCTTCATACCAAGGATTTGTTTTGGTACCCCCAAATCCTTCATAGCAAATGCATGTGCTAACTAGCATTTCAGCCCCTTAATATGATCCATGTTAGACCCAGCTACAAGCATATCATCAACATATAGACATAAAATAGTGTAGCTATCATCATCCAACCTCTTAAAATAAACATAATAATCTGAATGAGACCTGTTATAGCCATGCTCATGCATAAACCTGTCAAATTTCAGATACCATTGCCGAGGTGCTTGCTTCAAGCCATGTAAACTTTTCTTCAATTTGCACACTAAGTTCTCCTTTACGTTTGACCTCAAAACCCTGTGGCTGAGCCATATATATTTCTTCATCCAAATCACCATGAAGAAAGGCTATTTTAACATCCATCTACTCTAAATGCAAATCTTCAGTAGCCACAAGACTTAAAACAGTACAAATAGAAGTCATTTTAACAATAGGAGAAAATATCTCATCAAAATTAATTCCCTTTTTGTATGAAAATCCTTTTACAACTAACCTGGCCTTAAATCTTTTCTTACCTCCTTCCTCTTCTTTCAACCTGTAAACCCACTTATTCTGTAAAGCCTTTTTACCTGGAGGCAACTTGCATAGATCCCATGTCTTATTCTGTATCAAAGAGTCCATTTCATCTTTCATTGCAGACTCCCACTGAATCTTAGTATCCACCTGCACAACTTCATCATAACTTTTAGGTTCACCAGCATCAGTAAGTAAAATAGAATACAAAGAGGGAGAAAATCTTTGTGGAGGTCTAATTTGCCTTGTTGACCATCTAACATTCACTAGTGTGTGTGGTATTTTTTGTTGTTGTTGTTGCACATCATGAGGAATGGCTGGAACATCAGCTTTTGGAGTATCATCCAGCACTACATAATCATCTTCTTTCTTCTCATGTTGCTGCAACAGATCTTTGTGCAACACTTTCTCATTAAATATGACATCTTGACTTCTAACAATTTTAAGATTTTCAAAATACCAAAGCCTATAACCAAATTCATTAATGCCATATCCAAAAAAGACACATTTCTTTGATTTAGCTTCTAGCTTGGTTCTATTTTCAGAGTCTATATGAGAAAAAGCTTCACAACCGAAGGTCTTGAGAAAAGAATAACTCACCTTCTTACCAGTCCATGCTTCCTCTGGAATACCACAACCCAAAGGAGTAAAGGGACCTCTATTAATGAAATATACTATAGTATTGACAGCCTCCACCCACATGTGTAAGGACAACCCAACATGCAACCTCATGCTCCTTGCGTGCTCCATTACAGACTTGTTCATGCGTTCAGCCACTCTATTTTCCTGTGGAGTCCTTGGAATAGTTTTCTATCTAGGAATACCATTAGTGGAGCAATAATCTTCAAATTCATGACTACAATACTCACCACCATTATCAGATTTGAGACATTTTAATTTCTTACCAGTCTCATTTTAAACCAAGCATTTCCATTTCTTAAAAGTTTGAAATACATCAGATTTTTATCTAAGGAAATAAACCCATACTTTTCTAGTTGCATCATCAATAAATGTAACATAATAATGAGAGCCACCAAGGGAAGATACTTGAACTGGTCCCCATACATCTGTATGCACAAGCTCTAATTTCTCCTTTTTGTTTTCCTTCCCAGTCTTTACAAAACTCACTCTCTTTTGTTTTCCATACACACAACTTTCACAGAAATCCATATTCACACATTTCAGACCTGGTAAAATTTTCTTTGAATGAAGTACTTTCATACCTTTCTCACTCATGTGCCCAAGTCTATTGTGCCATAGCGCTGTATCAGAATCTACAACAGCTATTTGTTCTCCTTGCTCAACTGCAACAATTGTTCCTGAACATTCATTTTTCTCTGAAACAATCAAAGTAGTAGGAACAATATGACCTATACAAAGATATAAGGTGCCTACTTTCACACTTTTTGCTACTACAAGGGAACCTTTTGAAACCTTCCAATTTTTATCATTAAAATTAACTACACAACCCTCATCACCGAGTTGCCATGCTGAAATTAAATTCCTACTTAGTTTTGGAACATGTCTTACCTCATGTAGTAGCCAATGATTCCCATTCTGCAACTTAATCTTAATTTTTTCCTTTCCAACAATCTGATAGGGTTCATTATCCCCCAAATAAACAAGCCCAAAATCCCCTTGGACATAATCAATGAAATAACCTCTATGAGGTGTAGCATGAAATGAAGCACCAGAATCTAAAACCCATGAATCATCAACACTCTCTAAAGACAGAAGCAAAGCATCCTCTTCGGATTTGTTACTTACCACATTTGCCTCCTTGTCTCCATCTGATTTATCTCCTTCATTTTTCTTTCGATTCCAACAATCTTTCTTTTTATGTCTTGGTTTCCGATAGTACTAGCAATCATTTTGTCCTCTCGATTGAGACCTCCTCCCCTTTGACTTTCCTCTTGATTTTCCACGATTTCCAGAGTTACTTCCTCTTTCAGTCATTCTGCCCCTGGTTTGTGCATTCAAAGTACTTCCTGATGTAGATCCACCTGAGGATTTCTTGCAAGTTTCCTCACTCAAAACAACACCGATCACATCATCATATTTTAGGTACTAGATCCAGGAACAGAATTACTCACCGCCATTACCAAGCCATTCCAGCTTTCAGGCAAAGAACACAAAATCAAGAGAGCCCTAATTTCTTCATCAAAATTGATACCGACAGAAGATAATTGACTAGTAATAGTATTAAATTCATTTAAATGATCTGCAATAGATCCACCTTCTGCCATTTTCATATTAAATAAACGCTTCATGAGATTTACCTTGTTTGAAGCGGAGGGCTTTTCATACAATGTCGCTAGGGTTTTCATCAAATCTTCTATCATCTTTGCTTTTGTAATATTAAATGCCACTAATGGTGCCAAGCATAACCGAATGCTTTTGAGTGCCTTTCTATCTAAAAGATCCCATTCAACCTCTGACATAGCTCCCTGATTCTTGACTTTTCCTTCCAACGGCTTCCATAAATCCTTCTGATATAGATAGTCTTCCATTTGCATCTTCCATAACTAGAAGTTTTGCCCATTAAACCTGTCAACCCTCATCTTACCCTCATCTACCATCGTTCCCTCTCAACCGTGAGACTCCCACTTAATCGTGAGACTTTCCTACAGAGGATAACTAAAAGACAACCTTGCTCTGATACCAATTGTAGGGCCCATTTGCCATTGCACCAAAAGCCATGATTGTTAGTGAACATGGAACACCGCATAATTAACCACTTGTGGGTAGTGGAGCGTGTTGCATCACCCAACAATCTCCCCCTTAATGCGCATACCAAGTGCTTACGCGGGTCAGGAAGGCACTAGGGAGATTTGAACCCATGACTAGGCCAATACTAGGCTCTGATACCACTTGTTAGGATAAACCACAGACAGAAATAAAAACTACATGCAAATATAACCAATAATAGAAATAGATCACATAGAAATGAACACAAGGAACCAAGATTTAATGTGGTTCACCCAATCCCTGGGCTACGCCCACCAAATAGCAAGTCCGATCTTATTAAAATCCAGTGATTACAACTTGATTACAATCCGTAATCCCTTACATCTCAATACTGCCACAAGAACCAATTTCGCATCACAACATAATGAAAAATACCCAACCCTAAGCCCTTTTATACAAGTATTAAACCGCTTTAGGGTTATAACATGTCAGCCATATATCGGCCATAATATGTCAGCTACCATGTCGGCCATGGCCAAAATTTTTTTTTTAGGGCAATGCCCCGAGCCCCACTATTTATGAAGTATGTACAGTACTTTCCTGATCAGTCACCACAATCTAACAAGCATAAGCATTGGCAACTTTGCTCATCAAAATGATATGCCTTTATAACATTTTCCTTAACTCTTCAATTCAACCAGCTTGAATAATTGATCAACAAATTACCAAACATAATATACAAATTTGGTAAGGGTTAAAATCTAGGATGTGGCCCTCCATTTCCAAGTCCTTGAATTGATAAGTCAATTCAATGCCTTAGAAAAAATATCAAAACTATCCCATGTACTTTTTCTCTGCCATATTAAACTATTAATCGATTATCCTTCCAAAACATGTGTCAACTATAATACTAACTTGAGAAAACATAGATGTATCATTAGACTCCTCCTTCAAGAAAATCCCAAAAAATAGCTCTGTAGGTACATCTAGTGAATCTCGATAACAACTATAGGTACTCTATATTTTACATATTATAGTTAGACAATATTTATTTTCTATCACATACCCTCCTAACTATATCTTAGACTCTTTCAATCTTCTCTCTCTACCTCTATCTCATCTCTTCTATCACCCTTTACCTATCTCTCTCCCTCTAAACCCCCATGTCTACTCTAATATACCCTATACCTACCTATCTATTATAGAGTGAGGTTTGGGTTTAATATTTTTTAAGATTATGGTTTAAGAGGGCTGGGGATTGATTAAATTACACGTCATGTTGATTTATTTGGATTAGAATAATAACACAAATTTAATAATTGTGATCTATTGAGTTTGAATGGTGTTGGGTTTAGAAATATGTATACAATGAGAATTAGTGGTAGAATTTAAAATTTGTTTATGGTTGATTTATGGTTAATGTTCAAGTTGGTTTATGGTTAATGTTTAATATGGTTTAGGGAATAACATCTATTTATCTTCTTTCTCATACCACCCTACCTATATATCTGACTATTCTAATATTCTCTCTTCCTCCATCGATCCACTATCTTCTCTTCCCCTCTACCTATCTCTCTCCCACTAGCCCCCCCAACCGTAACTACTCTCCTATATGCTCTACCTATCTACATATTATGGAGAGAATTTTAGGATAAAAATGTTTATGTTTTTAAGAGGGTTGGGATTTGGTTAGATTTCATGTCTCATTAATTTATTTGGATTAAAAGAATAAATATTTTATAATTGTAATTCATTGTGTTTAATTAATGTTGGGTTTAGGAAAATGTATAGAATGAGAGTTAGAGGTAGAAATAAAATTTATTTATCGTTGATTTAAGGTTAATGCTTAATTTGGTTTATGGTTTACATTTATGGTTAATGTTCAATTTTGTTTATGTTTATGGTTAATATTTATTGGTAAACAAAGTTTTCATTGCAATATTGACTTGAATAGTAACCATGTTTGACCTACAAGCAGTGATAATTGTTTCAAAAGCTGGAGAGATTGTGACTAGATTACAATCCAATTGCAATCTTCCTCTATGATTGAAAGGGGAAGCTTCTTCATATAATAGATTTATTTGTGATTCTCTATGTACATTTTTGTCTAAAATTACATAAAGGAGAAAACTTAAAACTAAAACAAGATGAACAAAAGAAACCACAATGCTAGACATATGGATACTAAGTAGGATCTCACAATGGATAATTGTTAGAAAGGAGACTTAGTATAAGATGATTTTGATATGAAATAATGATGAAAGAAGGTAAACACATTTTGACATATGAAGTAACATGTTACCTAAGCACATTCAAACCAAGATACCAAGATATGATAGTTGATGAGAGACATTTATGTCCTAAATTATATCATTATTTATCCCTCTCATATGTCTTTATTTTTATTTTTTATATTTCACTTCTATACCATTTTTGTATATTATGTTCCTTATATATATATATATATATATATATATATATATATATATATATATATATATATATATATATATATATATATATATATATATATATATATATATATATATATATATATATATATAAGTAATATTTATTTAATTTTTAGATAAAATGTATGAATTATTAATATTTGTATTTGATATAACTATTGTCCCAAGGAAATCAATATTTTATTTGGAAGGAGAAACCTTAAAATCCATGTCAATTTCTAGAAATCCTGTCACCTATAAGATGGGGCATGTCACTTGTCTGATAGGATTTAGAATTCCTATCACCTATCAGACAAGAATCAGATCTCCTAAGACCAAAAAGATCTTCATATCGTATTTTAGACACAAACTATTTTATGTGATTTGTTGATTATGATTTTTTTAAGCATTCTAAACCCATGGCTAATTTTCTATTTTGTGGAAATAGAAATCAACGTGCTTCTTATATGAGCTTATTGTTGTAATTGAATCCATTTATTTTAGCTAGCTATTATTGTAATATTGAGCTATATATTTAATCTCTACTATAACTTTTGGGAGCATATTAATATCAAATATTTAGACCTTTGTACTTGAGTTTCCTATAGAAGGATATTGCATGAAGTCTCTGTAATATAGGATGAATAATATGTTATTATGTTGATTGTAGAAACATACAAGAACATTTATTTTCCTCACTAGACATGCTAAGGAGTAGGATCCACTTCTCAAAATGATTGGTAATTTATTTTAGATTAGATGTGTATTTTTATTTTCTACATGTGATTGTTTTAATTTGATTTTGTGCATATATACTTCTCTCATTTTATACATATTTTAATTTATGTAATTATATTGGTGATTTTTTTAAGAAGTGTGTTTTAATTTTCATGTGATGTTATTTTAATTTCATACATAGAACTATTTAATTAGTTTAATTATTTTAATTAATTTATACTCGCTTTAGATTTAATTGTAAATGTAGGATTTGTGTGTTTTTCCATTATTTCTGTAATATTGTGTTTTAGATTAAAATTCTATTCTTTATGTTTCCTTTTGATTTACGAAATACATTTTCTTTGACAATTTTAGTTTAGCTCATGTTACTAGGAAGTGACAATTTGTGTCACCAATTTTAGTTTTATTTGTTGTAGGTTTCCTTCTACATGTTCTAGTTGTACTCATCCCCACTTGGCATGCTATCTTCATCCATTGAGAAGAAAGACACTATAATTTTCATCAGTTTAGGACCCTAGGTTGACATTTAGATGCAAGATGAACCATCCCATAAACTTTATCATTTATTATCACTATTAGTGTATACCAAAAAGTAGACACACTTCTATAAAACATTACACTTGTGAGAACCCATAGAAGAGGGAGTCTGAAGAAGTGGTTTATAACTTCCTATCTATGATGTGCAAGACCTATGAGAGTGGCTCTCAAATGAATCTATCTTGTGCAACCCTTGCAAGGTGCACCATAGAAAGGAAGATTCAAAGATGGGAGAAAGAATGGTAGCATTCAAGAATCACTATGTGATGAAATGCAAGATGAGAGATAAAATAAATGAGATGCAAGGTGCACACTAACAAAAATGAAAGGTTACAAAAATTCCTAATTAGACTAGGTGATCTAAGATAAAGCATAAAAGGAAATCTAAACTAAGAGTGCCATGATCCAAGTATAAAAGAGCTAGAATGAGTATGCAAGCATGAGAATGCAAATGATCCAAGTATTCAAAATCTCAAAATAACTTAGAAATCCTTTAGCATGATGTTAGCATAAACATCAAAGATGGATAATGATGAGAGAGCCCTCTCTTTTAAAGAAAAATAGATGGTTGAGATCAAAAGCTAAGAGAAGCTTAATCAAGGATGGAGGATGCATCTTGAGTGATCCATGTGCACAAGCATCTCACCTAATCAAGATCAACAATGGAGTTCAGAAAGGTGAGATTTGTGGAGGAGAATGAAGATTTCACTTACCTTGGAATGTGTGTAGCTCATGCAAGACAAAAAAGCTTTTCCTTTTATTTTTAAAATAGGAACAATATTTTATGTGTGCATACTTAAGATAAGTGGGAAGTGGGGATTTTTATTTAATGAAAAGGGAGAAAGTTAGTTTAATTAAATAAGAGACTTAGGATAAAGTGATCAAACCATAGATTATAATTGAATAAATAGAAAAGTGATGATTTCATCAAAGATAAAAAAATATATAAATTAAGAAAAAAAAATGCTAGAAAGGGGGGCTTATAGTCTAGATGACCATTTTTGGGTGATTATATGTTCTTTTCTTTGACTAATGTGTGATCAATCTAGGAACATATTATGTCAAAGAATAAAGAAGCCAAGAAAGCAACAAATAGATGGATTTATCTCCAAAGTACAAAGCATAGAGAGATAGCACATCTTGAATGCTTAGCTTGTTAGTGGTAGGACTGAAAATTAGAAGAGGATAAATAGTATCAATACTCAAGATGAGCATTAATATGTCAAATAAAGTAGCCACAGCAAGTCAAAAGAGCCAATATATAACCATAGCAGAAAAAAAAATTGCAGCAATGATAGAGCATTCCTACCCCCTTGGGATCAAAATAAAAATGAGATAGAGGAGATGCATAAATGAGCTATATTTGATCAAATTGATATGAGATATAGGTCATGAAGATAGATAAGAGATTAAAACCAAAGAGTAACGACCAAGCAGTGAAGATATGTCTCAATTTGACTAAATTTGACCAAAAAGATAAAGCATGAGCATAGGTCAAAGTGTGATAAAGGAGAAATGAAATGAAATAGAATGAATAAGAAGAGTGAAAGAAAGTAGAAATGAAGAATAGCCCAGCAAGATTTGAAGATTAAGCCTCAAAAGGTTAGCTAATTGGATAGAAAAAGGAAGAAATTTTAAAACATGATCTTGACCATCAAGATGAACTCAGATTTTGATCTTGATCCCAAAAATGGATCTAAGATGTTAGAATTAGATAGGGGTGCAATTTTAGTGCAAATTTGAGTTCAAAAATTAGGTCAAAAGGTTAGGTAAGGGGTCCAAAAGGATAGATTAGATGTGATTATGAGATTAAGCCTTTTGTGATTATAGGAATTAAAGAAGCAGTAAGTTGATAAGATTGACAAAGAGTGAAGGACATGATTGAGAAGAGGCGAAAGGAGATGAACTCAGCTAGTTGAAACATCTATAAAAGATGAAGAAGACTCTCTCAACATTAAAATTCAAAACTAAGCTATAATGAATCCTAAAATTAAAGCTAATATGAAAAGGTAAAATTGCAAGGGCTATATAGGTAGACCCTAATTTTATCATCGGGCCTGATTAGGGATATCATAATATTATATAATAATCACTAGTATAACTATTAGGATATGAATATGATCTATATCAGATAGGTGTGTGGGAACCCAACCTATGCATCAAAGACATATATGTCAAGATGACTAATATAGTTAGATTTACAAAGTTTAGTGTAGTAATATTATACTCGCATCAAGACACAAAATGTCAAGATGGCCAAAAGTACACAAATTAAAAATAGAAAAGGATAACACATTGTAAACTGCAAGAGTCAAGTGTGACAAAACAAAAAACTCAAGAAAAATTAAGATTGACAAGGTATACCCACACATAGAAAGAAAAGAAACAATGCCTTTCTAGTCTATGACATCCTACAGAGACTATTAGGGAGGGAATTGCACATGCTCAAAAATGGTTTTTGTCTACTGTTTAATCACTTTTTCATACTAACTTATCCCATTTTCTCATTCCACTAATTCTAACATTTTGGCCAACTTGATTATCATTTAATTATATTTCAACAATATCCTTCATCATTTTTATCCCCTTTCAAATCAATTGCAGATCATTTTAGAATTAGTTCCCATTTTATCCAAACTTTTTGAAATCAACCCAAAACCACTTCAACATCACTGGAATCCTTTTTAATCAAATTGCGATCACATCCAATCATCTTGGAATCATCCCATTCAACCCAAAACCATTTCAACATCATCAAAATCATCCCAAAATTATCCCAAATCAGCCCTAATCAACCTAAAATGTCTCAAATATCTCAAATGAATCATCCTCTATTAAACCCTAGGCATTGTCATGTCCCTTAGTGCTTTGACAACATATCAAATATGATTAGACCCATCAAACCTCAGTACTGTCATGTCCCTCGACACTAGGTCAAATTCTATTAGTCTTACCATTGTAATCACCTAAAAATGGTCATCTAGACTATTAGCCCCCTTTTCAACATTTTGGCTAAATTAATTTAATCACTTACCTAAGCCAAATTGCTAATAATCAATTTATTTGATTATAACCTATAGTTTGACTATGCTATCCTAAGTTCATTATTTGATTAAAAGAACATGTCCCCTTTTAATTAAATAAAAGACCCCATTCTTCTAACCCACTTAAAGTGCACACATAAAGTCCTTTTTCTATTTTGCAATTAAAAGAAAAGGCTTTGTGACTTTTGTCTTATATGACAAGTCAACTTATATTCTATTGGTTGACTTGTGTGTGCACATGGATCACTTCTCTTTTTGAATTCCACCATTGATCATCCACCATCTTCATCTTGATCTCTACCGTCCATACATCTTTAAAAGGGAGAGAGATTTTCCCCTCAATCAATCCATTTTTTGAATATTGTTATGCTGCAAGTTTTCTAACAGGTTTTTTTGGAGCTTTGAGGAGAACTTCTATTTCTTGTCTACATTCTCTCATCCATGGCATCATGGCATTCTAGCTTAGCTTAGCTTTCATTTTTACATGTAGCTTAATCTCACATAGCTTAATAATAGGATTTTAACACTCTCATACATGTTTTAGCATAGCTACATTTTGCATTATCATCTTAGCTTAGCTTCCATCTTGCATTGCATCTTTGAGGAACTCATTGTAGACACTTGCATTCTTGCATCTTGTCTTTGGAACCTCCCATTGTATGGTTTACTAGCAAGAAGAGTATCTCTAAGGCTCATCTGAGAGCCTTTTTATTCTTGAAATATACTCTCTTGCACTCTGTAGATAGGGAGCTCTAAGCCAGCATCCAAGCATTTCGAACTCATGGAATCATTTGGATAGAAGGGTTTAGAGTGGGACACTTTCGAGTGTACATTTTTGGCGCCCACCGTGGAGCTTGAATCAATTTTCTAGCTCTATTTGCTTTTATTTTTCATCTCTAATTTTTTATAGTAGCATATTGGATCTAATCAAATGTTTTTTTAGAATTATCACTTTGGTTTTAAGGCCAACCCATAAGTAAATTGGTTTGAAGACCAAAAACTTAGTTGGTTTAAAGATTTGATCATATCTTTTAAACCGCTTGGATTTTGGTTTTGAAATTTTTTTTATAGGTTAAGTATATGCTCAAAATATCTTAGTCCCATTTTCAGATAATTTTGATGTGAATTTTGGGAGTTATGATTTTTTCTTTATTTTTCATAAAAAGCCATTTCTGATCGCAAATCAGAGAATTTTTTTTAAAAACTTATATTTTCAGAAAGGTTTTTTAATACTAATGAGGTTTCTTTCTTTATGTTTTGAATTTTGAGGTCATATTAAAGATCAAAAACTCAATTTGATAAATTTGGCCTATTTTGACAAAATTGATCTCTAGAGCGCAAATGAAGAGATTTTTTAAAATTTCTTGCATTTTTGGAAAGCTCTCTAATTTTTAATAGAGGTCTCTTCTTTTTATTTTCATTTTTGGATACAAAATCATAGTAAACAAGTCCAAGCTTGTTGACTAGGTCAAAATCAAAGAGTAAAAATGAGAGCATTTGTGATTAACTTGCACTTTCTTTGCATGCACTTGGTTGGAAGATAAATTAAATTTTTGAGGCAACTCACCACTTTTTATTGCATATTTTTATGTTATTTCACACTAACTTTTGGTGCTAACTGTACACTAGAAATGTGTCACACTCTAAACCCTTCTATCCAAACGATTCCATGAGTTTGGAATGCTTGGATGCCGGCTTAGAGCTCCCTATCCACGGAGTGCAAGAGAGTATGTTTCAAGAATAAGAAAGCTCTCATATGAGCCTTAGAGATACTCTTCTTGCTAGTAAACCATGCAATGGGAGGTTCCAAAGACAAGATGCAAGAATGCAAATGTCCCAAGGAGTTCCTCAAGAATGCAATGCAAATGAAGATTAAGCTAGAATTAGATGCAAAGTGGAGCTATGCTAAAACATGTATGAGAGTGTTACAATACCATTATTAAGCTATGTGAGATTAAGATACATGTAAAAATGAAATCTAAGCTAAGCTAGAATGCCATGATGTCATAGATGAGAGAATGTAGACAAGAAATAGTAGTTCTCCACAAAGCTCCAAAGAAACCTGTTAGAAAACCTGCAACATAACAATATTCAAAATGAGGATGGATTGAGGGGGAAAGCTCTCTCCTTTTTAAAGATGTATGGATGGTGGAGATCAAGATGAAGATGGTGGATGATCAACGGTTGAATTCAAAAAGAGGAGTGATCCATGTGCACACACAAGTCAACCAATAGAATATAAGTTGACTTGTCATATAAGACAAAAGTCACAAAGCCTTTTCTTTTAATTGCAAAATAGAAAAAGGACTTTATGTGTGCACTTTAAGTGGGTTAAAAGAATGGGCTCTTTTATTTAATTAAAAGGGGACATGTTCTTTTAATCAAATAATGAACTTAGGATAGTATAGTCAAACTATTGGTTATAATCAAATAAATAGATTATTAGCAATTTGGTCTAGGTAAATGATTAAATTAATTTAGCCAAAATGTTGAAAAGGGGGCTAATAGTCTAGATGACCATTTTTAGGTGATTACATTTTCCCCTCTTTGACTAATGTGTGATCGAGCTGGGAACACATTATGTCAAAGAAAATCGAAGCCAAGTAGGCGATGATAGATATAGATGTCTAATTTCGAAGAGTGAAATGCAGAAATAGATAGCAAGTCCTGAATGCACAGCCTGATAGCAGTAGTACTGAACACTACGAAGAGATGATGTCAGAATTCAACAAGAATACTAACACTTAGAAAAGCAGATAGAGTGAGAGCAAGTGAGAAGATCAAACAAATGCTCCTAAGCAGTGATAGAGTATTTCTGCCCCCTCGGGATCAAAATTGAAATGAGGTAAGGGGATGCAAAAACTGGCTAGAAATGAGAAAATTAGAATATAGCAATGTCCAAGATGACAGATAGATGATTAGAACCCAAGAATGACTATATAAAAAATTGATAAAATGCCCCAATTTGACTAGAGTTGACCTTGAAGGATATAGCATAAAAATAAGGTCGAAATGAGTAGAAAGGTGATTTTAGACATGAAATAGTGAATTTAAGTAGATATGAAGTATGGAAATGATGAAGACATGAAGAAATGAAGATGCCCCAATGATGATTTAGAGATTAGACCTCAAAAGGTCAGCTAACTGCTCAAAAGAAATTAGAATTTTAAAAGACAATTTTGACCATCAAGATGAACTCGAATTTGGATTTCGATCTCGAAAATGAATCTAGGACGTCAAAATTATTTAAGAGGTCAAAACTTTATATAATGTGATGACAAGATAGAAAAGAGATGAAGCGAAAGATTAAGAAGGTGAAAAGACATGAACAAGAAGAAAGTAAAGAAATATATGAAAGGAGTTAGCTGATATGTTTGTCAAAAGATGAAGAGAGAGCTCTCCCCATATGCAAGAATGCAAGACTAAGCTAGAAAATGAACCTAAAATGCAAGCTAATATGCAAAGTGGTTTACTAGCAAGAAGTGCATAACATTTAGACTCTTAATTTCATCATTGAGCATTTATTAGGGACATCATAAGATCATACAACCATCACTAGTATAACTATGAGGATATGAATATGATCGATATCAGATAGGTATGTGGAAATCCAATCTAAGCATCAGAGACATGTAAGTCAAGATAACTGCGCGATTAGATTCCCTAAGTTTAATTTAGCAAGATTACACCTGTATCGAGGCATAAGCACCAGGATAAACCCTAAGTGTGGTCTTGTAAAAAAGTCAAGGATGATACATTTGTAATTTAAAGTGTTGAATAGGACAAGCACGAATGCTTACAACACTATAGACAAACAAAGTATACCCACAAGCAGAAATCAAGAAGACATGCCCCATTCCCCCAGTCTTCTAGTCAATGACATCCTCGAAAGACTATTAGGGAGGGAACACATGGAAAAGAAATCATCATAGACAACACACAAAGTAGATAAATATCAGCATAGCTCAGTCGTTTAAGTGTTAAAGTGTGTGTGTGTAAGTCACTTGGCCATTTCTTTCAGACTTGATTTTGATAGTGAGAAATATTGCGACATCGGAGACTGTAGGTAAACTATCTGCAAAGTGTTGAAAAACACTTGATGTCAAAGTGGGAGAAGTGTTGAGAAACACCATTTTGTGAGTTGTCCAAGAAACCCTAATGCACAAGAATACCTCAATAGGCTAAGCAGTTGTGCCCCCAAGACGAGGACAAGAAATAATTCCAAGCTAGGAAATGTGTAGCGAAGTAGGTGATTGAGACTGATAGACATAGGTGCAAGGGTTTCTAGTAGTGCTTGTTTCTAGGTTTTCACCACTTGACATATTTTTTCAAGACTTTTTTCAATTTTTTTGTATTTTTTGATTTTTAAAATTTTTTCAGCATCATATATGATTTTTTTTGGAATTTTTTAGAAGGTTTTAGAGATTACTAGTTCTTGAGCAAGATCACATCATTTTCTCCTAATGTCTAGCAAGGTATAGGACATGATGGAGAAACAAGCCAGTGGATAAACAAAGATAGATGGAAAAAGAGTATGAAGCAAGTGAAAGTGATGCTCAAGGACTGACTCCTCAAGAGTACCTAAGCTAGGGAAAGAGGTGAAATAGTCATATGAAGCATATTTTGGATAAGCAATGGAAGTAATGAGAAAGATAGAGTGTAGGATAAGTGGTGAAGCCAAAAAGTGTGATAGCATATAAGATAAGCGATGGAAGCTAATGAGTAAGATAGCATGAAAGCATGTAGTCCAAAAGAGTAGCCATGTCAAGAGACCTATGAGAACCATGTTTCATTTATTATGATCAAGACCAAGGGGTCAACTAGATAGTATAGCAATGGGATAGAGGAATAAGAATAAAGCTCAAGATAGAGGCTATGAGTGAATGGGAGAGCACAATAGAAAATATCATGGATAAGATAACCAATATGCAAAGATAGCTCAACATTGTCAAGATCAAAGAGAGAAGAGGGGATAGATGGATGATGAAATAATTACGCATGATGCCTGTTTGCCAGGTTTTCATCATGGTACTTATCTAAGGTGCCACAAGAAGTAGTTTTCACCATAGGATAAATTTATTTCTCTTTACTTTTGCTACCAAGGTGCCACAAGAAGTGGTTTTCACCAAGGCACATTTTCATTTTTTTCGTTTTTTCTTTTCTTCTATTTTTTTTTTTTTTTTTTGGATTTTTAGAAAGAGCTCAAGTTGTTTGTAGATAGTGCTCCTATAGAAAAGATAAGTCATGATAAGCTGAGGCCATAGACTTGTATGCTCAAAGATGTTGATAGGGTGATGAAAGGGAAATGGTAGTAGGAAGAATATATGGAGGATAAGAGTTCATGTATAGAAAGTAAGTGTAAGCTTTAGAGGATTTCATGAGAGTAGCTGAAATATTAGACAAGATCAACATTGACACACACCTTGAAGGGTATTGGAACAATGGAGGAATCATGGATGAAGTAGCTTGAGTTTTAGATGCATGAGGTGGTAGAAGAGATTTGGAAAAAAGTGGAGTGGCAGACTTTGGAATATTTTTAGGAAGATTTTTGGAAGAATATGGAATGGAAGCCTTTGGAAGCTTGAATGTCAACTTTGAAGTATTTTCAATATTCAAGTCTTTTAAAAGAGACTTGGGAATCCACATAGCTTTAGATTTTCCTTGTTCTTTGGGTGCTTGAGAGTGCATTTCTTCAATGATGGATTTAGGAACCCATACTTTCTTTGATTTATCTTTTTTAATAGTGGAACTTTGTGGTCTCTTTTGTGCATTCTCCTTCTTAGCATTCACATGTCAATTAGATGGGACATAGTGATCTTCATTTTTCAATGGATTCTTATGTTTATTCTCACTTCCAAAAGACTTGGGATTTGTGGATGAATAAGGATGATATGACTGGTTTAGATGTATAGATGGGTGAAAAGTCATCAAGGATGAGTGTCTTTGTTGATCTTGAGGTATTATAGGAGAGCTAGGGAATGAGCTAGGAGTGAATGTAGGAGATGGAGGAACATAAGGCCCCAATATGGATGGAAGGTTTGAATGCTTTAGCTTAGATGGATAAGGACCAAGGATAGATTTAGAAGATGCAAATGGATAGTGGGAAGGGATATCAACATCTTTAGAGTGAGCAACATGGTCAAAGCCATCAATAGACTCATGAGTACCTTTGATAGGAACACCATTTTTAATAGGAGCACTTGAAGCTTGAGCACAGTTTTGAAGTGGATGTGGAGAAGTAGAACATGAGGGGATGCTTTGATCTTGACAAGTATCCTTGGATAGCATATGAAGAGAACTTTTCTCATAATTTTCAGTAAGCTCAAGGGAGATAATGGAAGTGGTATCTTCATCATACTTAGGAGGTTGACAAGTTATAGGATATGGAGGGGAAAAATCTTGAAAGAGATGAAAGGGTGCTTGATCTTGATCTTTCTTGACATTTATAGCTTTTTCTTTTTGAGAGTCCTCTTGACATGGAGCCACTTCTAAGGACAAGGGAGAATGAAGAGTGAATGGAGTAGTTCTTGGATTAGGCATAGTAGTGCATGAAGGTTGAGGATGTTTAGGATTGGTAGCATGGAAAAGGTTTGCAACCAAGTGAAGGTTAGCTTGAGTTTCTTTTAGAGGTAGCCCTTGAGGATACACGTAGTCAATGTGGAAAGCATTAGGTTCTTTATTTGATGCAGGCATGTTGGAAAGCTTTGAAGTGTTGGGAGATGCATGAGTGTTGGAAGAGGTGGAGGTATCAAAGAAACCATCACTAGACATAGGTTCATTAATATGATCTTGCTCAAGAGAAGTATCCTCAACACATAAGTCACTAGAGGTTCCAAGATCAATAATCTCATCATCAATGAGATCTTGGATTTTATATTTCAGCTCTATACAATTAGAAGTAGCATGGTCATTATGTTGATGATAAGCACAATAGATATCCAAGAATGAGTTTCCATATGAGCTAGACTTAGGTAACATGATGATCTTATTGTTAAGAAGTTTTTGCAAAGTGTCATCATAAGAATCTTCCAAGGGAGCAAAAGTTCTATTAGAAGTATGTCTAGGATCTTCTTGTTGTTTCTCAAGTGAATAGAATGCATTCATGTCTTCATCATTATCCTTGTCAAAGATAGGTCCATCATGAAATTTTGGCATAGCCTCAAAGGAGGTATCACTTGCTTGTTCTCTAAAGAGGTCTTTAGATCTAGAAGATGAAGACATTTGATGTCTTGAAGTAGAGCATGTAGACCTAGAAGAAGAGGATGACCTCAAAGAAGGTGACTCACATGCATGTAAAGACCTTAAGGAAGATTCATGTAATGATGAAATCTTCTCCTCTAACCTTTTCTCCAGTTTAGACTTCATTTTTGTCATGCGCTTAGAGAAATGAAGGTAAGAAAGATCATTTGTCTCTTCTAGTTCTTTGTATTGCGAATATAGATCTTGAAACTATTTAGTGACATGGAGGATATCATGATAATCTAGATTTGGTTGAAGTTTGGTAGCACAAGGTTTAGATCCCATAGTTTTAGATGCAAAGCTCAGCATAAAATAGTCTAGAAGATAACTTGATGTTGAAACTATAGGAGGTAGACTGTTCACTTGCCAAGATAGTAGAGAGAGATTAAAGTGACTCTTCAAACAATATGTCCAAGAAACTTATGACATGAATGACTCAAGTCAATATCTAGGCAAGATGCTCAAATAGCCAAATACATAGAGCAAGCAGGGTGACAAGTGAACAACTCTCCAACCCAAGAGTGTAGTCAAGAAATCAAGGCAACCATTTCAGCAAAAGGATAAATAGCAAGCGGACATAAACCATGAAGACAAAAAAACCAAGAGCACTAAGACCAAAGAGCCACTTTAAGCATGTTCCAGAACTAGAGACATAGCAGATCGAAGTCAAATGATGAGACTCCCCTTAGCAAGCAACACAAGAAAAAATTTTAAGACTTGATGCTTTGACTTGGTTGACAAAGTTTGACAATAGTTAATAGCATAGCAAGTTTGATGTTCAAAAAAAATTTCTTTCCAAGCAAGATAGTGACACATGAAGTAGTCTTCAAACAATCAAGCAAGGGACAAAGAAACCTTGCATGATACAAGCATATGTGAGGTCTTAAAAGAAATCCTTAGAACTATCGTCATGTGTATGTTCAAAAGATTTTCACTGGTATACCACATTTGAGAACACATCAAGCAATACCTACCTAGAAGTCATGGTTCATTACTCAACAACTTGGCCCACACTTGATGCTCCTTTGCCTCACACCAAGTGGTTTCCCACAAGAGATATTGGATTTTTCATGGAAATTCCATAAGCATAACCAAGGGAACACATATGGTGAGTGTAAAATCTTGGGGTGATTCGGGTAGTCCACTAGGATCGATCCTTGCACTAAGAAGTTGAGTGGCTAAAAAAGGGTAGTTACTAACTTAGGATGTTAAGATAGGGCTTCCATTCATAGTGTTCCTCTTGCTCCCAACTACGGGACACCTCACCTTGCGATGAGTAACCGATCTCATGACCACAAGAGTACCTTAAGCATTCTTGCCTAGTGATCTCCCTATGGTCGAAATCCCATAAGCGATCACACTAGGCAAAGACAATCACTATGTCTACCAAGGTTTTGTGTCCTTGATAGCCTTGAGTTTATAGTGGGTTGGAAGAGCTGGGTAATTTTCTTGTCCCCACTTGGGTCGTTCCTCTCAGGTTGTCCGAGAGCAGGCCCTCTAAAAGATTCTAACTACACAAAGAGTGGATCAACTTTCGGAAGTCAAGATTTATGATTCACCACAAAGGTGAAGAGCATACTCTCCTATTCCAATCATTTTTTCCCAAACACACCAAGAAGATTTAGTTGCCTCTTACTCTTGAAACCAAATGGTAAGTCAAGATTTCTGATTCACCACAAGGGTGAAGAGCATACTCTCCTATCACCAAAAGATCCCAATTGTAAGTTTTAATGTGCCTAAAAATAAACAACTAGTATATGCCACAAATGTAAAAGTAAAGAACAAGAAAAATTAGGTTTTTATGCATTGGGCAGCCCTGCAAACAATCGTTAGTAGCCCTTGTGCATTTGAAGCTTTGACATGTGTTCTTTTTATGCAATGCTTCAATTTTTTTGATAAGGATGGCAACCTGTAATCACAACTTGTTAGCACCAAAAGTTAGTATGAAATAACATAAAAATCTGCAATAAAAAGTGGTGAGTTGCCTAAAATCCAATTTATCTTCCAACCGAGTGCATGCAAAGAAAGTGCAAGTTAATCACAAATGCTCTCATTTTTACTCTTTGATTTTGACCTAGTCAACAAGATTGGACTTGTTTACTATCATTTTGTATCCAAAAATGAAAATGAAAAGAAGAGAACCCTATTAAAAATCAGAGAGCTTTCCAAAAATGCAAGAAATTTTAAAAAATCTCTTCATTTGCGCTCTAGAGATCAATTTTGCCAAAATAGGACAAATTTATCAAATCGAGTTTTTGATCTTTAATACGACTTCAAAATTCAAAACACAAAGAAAGAACGCCCATTATAATTAAAAACCCTTTCTAAAAATGTAAGTTTTTAAAAAAAAATTTCTGATTTGCAATCAAAAATGGCTTTTTATGAAAAAAAAAAAGAAAAACTCATAAGTCCCAAAAATCACGTCAAAATGCTCTAAAAATTGGACTAAGACATTCTGAGCATATACCCAACTTGTAAAAAAAATTTCAAAACCAAACTCTAAGCGGTTTAAAAGATATGATCAAATCTTTAAACAAACTAGATTTTTGGCCTTCAAATCAATCTACTTATGGGTTGGCCTTAAAACCAAAGTGATAATTCTACAAAAGTATTTGATTAGATCCAATATGCTGCTGTAAAAAACCAGAGATGAAAAATAAAAGCAAATGGAGCTAGAAACTTGATTCAAGCCTCACGGTGGGCGCCAAAAATGTACACTCGAAAGTGTCTCACTCTAAACCATTCTATACAAACGATTCCATGAGTTGGAATGAAGATTAATCTAAAATTAGATGCAAAGTGGAGCTATACTAAAAAATGTATGAGAGTGTTACAATACCATTATTAAGCTATGTGAGATTAAGCTACATGTAAAAATGAAGGCTAAGCTAAGCTAGAATGCCATGATGTCATAGATGAGAGAATGTAGACAAGAAATAGAAGTTCTCCACAAAGCTCCAAAGAAACCTGTTAGAAAACCTGCAGCATAACAATATTCAAAATGAGGATGGATTGAGGGGGAAAGCTCTCTCCTTTTTAAAGATGTATGGACGGTGGAGATCAAGATGAAGATGGTGGATGATCAACAGTTGAATTCAAAAAGAGGAGTGATCCATGTGCACACACAAGTCAACCAATAGAATATAAGTTGACTTGTCATATAAGACAAAAGTCACAAAGCCTTTTCTTTTAATTGCAAAATAGAAAAAGAACTTTATGTGTGCACTTTAAGTGGGTTAAAAGAATGGGGTCTTTTATTTAATTAAAAGAGGACATGTTCTTTTAATCAAATATTGAACTTAGGATAGTATAGTCAAACTATTGGTTATAATCAAATAAATAGATTATTAGCAATTTGGTCTAGGTAAATGATTAAATTAATTTAGCCAAAATGTTGAAAAGGGGGCTAATAGTCTAGATGACCATTTTTAGGTGATTACACTAACAAGTTGTGATTACAGGTTGCCATCCTTATGAAGAAAAAAATTGAAACATTGCATAAAAAGAACGCATGTCAAAGCTTCAAATGCGCAAGGGCTACTAACATTGTTTGCAGGGCTGCCCAAAGCATAAAAACCCAAAAATTTCTTCCTTTTTTGTTTTCATGTGTGGCATTGAATAATTGTTCATTTTTCATAAGCACATAAAACTTGTGATTGGAGTCTTTTGGTAATAGGAGAGTATGCTCTTCACCCTTGTGGTGAATCAGAAATCTTGACTTACCATTTGGTTTCAAAAGCAAGGGGTAACTGAACCTTCTTGGCGTGTTTTGGAAAAAAAAATTGGAATAGGAGAGTATGCTCTTCACCCTTGTGGTGAATCAGAAATCTTGACTTCCAAAATTTGATCCACTCTTTGTGTAGTTTAGAATCCTTTAGAGGGCCTGCTCTCGGACAACCTGAGAGGAACGACCCAAGTGGGGACAAGCTGATTACTTGGCTCTTCCAACCCACTATAAACTCAAGGCTATAAAGGACACAAAACCTTGGTAGACATAGTTTTTGTCTTTGCCTAGTGTAATCACTTATGGGATTTCGACCATAGGGAGATCACTAGGCAAGAATGCTTAAGGTACTCTTGTGGTCGCGAGATCGGTTACTCATCACAAGGTGAGGTGTCCCGTAATTGGGAGCAAGAGGAACACTATGAACGAAAGCCCTATCTAAACACCCTAAGTTAGTAACTACCTTTTTTAGCTGCTCAACTTCTTGGTGCAAGGATCGATCCTAGTGGACTACCCGGATCACCCCAAGATTTACACTCACCATATGTGTTCCCTTGGTTATGCTTATGGCATTTCCATGACAAATCCAATATATCTTGTGGGCAACCACTTGGTGTGAGGCAAAGGAGCATCAAGCGTGAGCCAAGTTGTTGAGTAATGAACCATGTCCTTTAGGTAGATATCGCTTGATGTGTTCTCGGATGTGCTAGACCTGTGAAAATCTTTGAAACATACACATGATGATAGTTATATGACTTTCTTTTGAGACCTCAGATATGCTTGTATCATGCAAGGTTGCTTTGTCCCTTGCTTGATTCTTTGAAGACTACTCCATGTGTCACTATTTTGCTTGGAAAGAAATTGCTTTTGAACATCAAACTTGCTATGCTATCAACTATTGTCAAACTTTGTCAACCAAGTCAAAACATCAAATGAAAACATTTTCTTGTGTTGCTTGCTAAGGGGAGTCTCCTCATTTGATTTTTATTTTCTATGTCTCTAGTTCTTGAACATGCTTAAAGTGACTCTTTTGTCTTAATGCTCATGGTCTTCCTATCTTCATGGTCTATGTCTGCTTGCTAGTTATCCTTTTGCTGAACTGGTTGCCTTGATTTCTTGACTACACTCTTGGGTTGGAGAGTTGTTCACTTGTCACTCTACTTGCTCTATCTATTTGGCTATTTGGGCATCTTGCCTAGCAATTGACTTGAGTCATTCATGTCGTAAGTTTCTTGGACATATTGTTTGACAAGTCGCTTTAATCTCTCTCTACTATCTTGGCAAGTGAACACTCTACCTCCTATAGTTTCAACATCAAGTTATCTTCTAGGCTCTTTTATGCTTGGCTTTGCATCTAAAACTATGGGATCTAAACCTTCTGCTACCAAACTTCAACCAAATCTAGATGATCATGATATCCTCCATGTCACTAAAGAGTTTCAAGATCTATATGTGCAATACAAAGAACTAGAAGAGACAAATGATCTTTCTTACCTTCATCTATCTAAACTCATGACAGAAATGAAGTCTAAACTTGAAAAAAAGTTACAGGAGAAGATTGCATCATTACATGAATCTTCTTTAAGATCTTTACATGCATGTGAGTCACCTTCTTTGAGGTCATCCTCTTCTTCTAGGTCTACATGCTCTACTTCAAGACATCAAATGTCTTCATCTTCTAGATCTAAAAACCTCTTTAGAGAACAATAAAGTGATACCTCCTTTGAGCCTATGCTAAAATTTCATGATGGACCTATCTTTGACCAAGCTAATGATGAAGATATGGATGCATACCATTCACTTGAGAAACAACAAAAGGACTCTAGACATGCTTCTAATAGAATTTTTGCTCCCTTGGAAGATTCTTATGATGACACTTTGCAAAAACTTCTTGGCACCAAGCTCATCATGTTGCCTAAGTCTAGCTCCTATGGAAATCCATTCTTGGATACCTATTGTGCCTATCATCAATCTAATGACCATGCTACTTCTAATTGTATAGAGCTGAAACATAAAATCCAAGATCTCATTGATGATGAGATTATTGATCTTGGAACCTCTAGTGACTCATGTGGTGAAGATACTTCTCTTGAGCAAGATTACATTAATGAACCTATGTCTAGTAGTGGCTCCATTACATCTTCCACTTCTTCCAACACTCATGCATCTCCCAACACTTCAAAGCTTTCCAACATGCCTCCATCAAACAAAAAACCTAGTGCTTTCCATATTCAATATGTGTACCCTCAAGGGCTACCTCTAAAAGAAGCTCAAGCTAACCTTCACTTGGTTGCAAACCTTTTCCATGCTACCAATCCTAAACATCCTCAACCTTCATGCACTACTATGCCTAATCCAAGCATTACTCCATTCACTCTTCATTCTCCCTTGTCCTTAGAAGTGGCTCCATGTCAAGAGGACTCTCAAAAAGAAAAAGCTATAAATGTCAAGAAAGATCAAGATCAAGCACCCTTTCATCTCTTTCAAGATTTTTCCCCTCCATATCCTATGTCTTTTCCATCCCCTAAGTATGATGAAGATACCACTTCCATTATCTCCCTTGAGCTTACTGAAAATTATGAGAAAAGTTCTCTTCATATGTTATCGAAAGCTACTTGTCAAGATCAAAGCATCCCCTTGTGTTCTACTTCTCCATATCCACTTCAAAATTTTGCTCAAGCGTCAAGTGCTCCTATTAAAAATATTGCTCCTATCAAAGCTACTCATGAGTCTATTGATGGCTTTGACCATGTTGCTCATTCTAAAGATGTTGATATCCCTTCCCACTATCCATTTGCATCTTCTATATCTATCCTTGGTCCTTATCCATCTAAGCTAAAGCATTCAAACCTTCAATCTATATTGGGACCTTATGTTCCTTCATCTCCTACATTCACTCCTAGCTCATTCCCTAGCTCTCCTATCATACCTCAAGATCAAAAAAGACACTCATCCTTGATGACTTTTCACCCATCTATACATCTAAACCAGTCATATCATCTTTATTCATCCACAAATCCCAAGTCCTTTGGAAGTGAGAATAAACATAAGAATCCATTGAAAAAGAAAGATCACTATGTCCCATCTAATCGAGATGTGAATGCTAAGAAGAAGAATGCACAAAAGAGACTGCAAAGGTCCACTATTAAAAAAGCTAAATCAAAGAAAATATGGGTTCCCAAACCCATCATAGAAGAAATGTGTTTTGAAGTATCCAAAGGAAAATCTAAAGCTATATGGATTCCCAAGTCTCTTTTAAAAGGCTTGAATATTGAAAATACTTTAAAGTTGACATTCAAGCTTCCAAAGGCTTCCATTCCATCTTCTTCCAAAAATCTTCCTAAAAATATTCCAAAGCCTTCCACTCCACTTTTTTCCAAATCTCTTCTACCACCTCATACATCTAAACCTCAAGCTACTTCATCCATGATTCCTCCATTGTTCCAATACCCTTCAAGGTGTGTGTCAATGTTGATCTTGTCCAATATTTTAGCTACCCACATGAAATCCTCTAAAGCTTACACTAACTTTCTATACATGAACTATTATCCTCCATATACTCTTCCTACTGCCATTTCCCTTTCATCACCCTATCAACATCTTTGAGCATACCTTTATATGGTCTTGGCTTATCATGACTTATCTTTTCTATAGGAGCATTATCTGCATTCAAATAGCTTCAGCTCTTTCTAAAAATTCAAAAAAAAAAAAAGAAGAAAAAAAATTAAAAAATGAAAAAAATGAAAATGTGCCTTAGTGAAAACCACATCTTGTGGTACCTTGGTAGCAAAAGTAAAGAGAAATAAATTTATCCTATGGTGAAAACTACATCTTGTGGTACCTTGGATAAGTACTATGATGAAAACCTGGCAAATAGGCATCATGCGTAATTCTTCCATCGTCCATCTACCCCTTCTTCTCTCTTTGATCTTGACAATGTTGAGCTATCTTTGCATATTGGCTATCTTATCCACAAGATTTTCTATTGTGCTCTCCCATTCTCTCATAGCCTCTATCTTGAGCTTTATTCTTATTTCTCTATCCCATTGCTATACTATCTAGTTGACCCCTTGGTCTTGATCATAATAAATGAAACATGGTTCTCATAGGTCTCTTGACATGGCTACTCTTTTGGACTACACACTTCATGCTATCTCACTTGTTGGCTTCACCGCTTATCCTACATGCTATCTTTCTCATTTCTTCCATTGCTTATCCAAAACATGCTTCATATGACTATTTCACCTCTTTCCCTAGCTTGGGTACTCTTGAGGAGTCAGTACTTGAGGATCACTTTCACTTGCTTCATACTCTTTTTTCATCCATCTTTTCTTATCCACTGGCTTGTTTCTCCATCGTGTCCTATACCTTGCTAGTCATTGGGAGAAAATGATGTGATCTTGCTTGAGAACTAGTGATCTCTAAATTATTCTTTAAAAAATCTAAAAAATCATATATGATCCTGAAAAAAAAAATCCTAAAAATCAAAAAAAGTCCTGAAAAAATTTGTCAAGTGGTGAAAACCTGGAAATAGGCACTACTTGAAACCCTTGCACCTATGTCTATCAGTCTCAATCATCCACTTCGCTACACATTTCTTGGCTTGGAATTTTTTCTTGTCCTCATCTTGGGGGCATAGCTACTTAGCCTATTGAGGTATTCTTGTGCATTAGGGTTCCTTTGACAACTCACAAAATAGTGTTTCTCAACACTACCCCCACCCACTTTGACATCAAGTGTTTTTCAACACTTTACAGATAGTTTACCTATGGTCTCCGATGTCACGATATTTCTCACTATCAGAATCAAGTCTGGAAGAAATGGCCAAGTGACTTACACACACACACTTTAACACTTAAATGACTAAGCTATGCTGATATTTATCTACTTTGTGTGTTGTCTATGATGATTTCTTTGCCATGTGTTCCCTCCCTAATAGTCTTTCAAGGATGTCATTGACTAGAAGACCGGGGGCATGGGGCATGTCTTCTTGATTTTTGCCTATGGGTATACTTTGTCTATAGTGTTGTAAGCATTCGTGCTTGTCCTATTCAACACTTTGACTTATAAATGTATCATCCTTGACTATTTCGCAAGACCGCACTCAGGGTTTATCCTGGCGCTTATGCCTTGATACAGGTGTAATCTTGCTAAATTAAACTTAGGGAATCTAATCACGTAGTTATCTTGACTTACATGTCTCTGATGCTTAGATTGGATTTCCACATACCTATCTGATATCGATCATATTCATATCCTCATAGTTATACTAGTGATGGTTGTATGATCTCATGATGTCCCTAATAAATTCTCAATGATGAAATTAAGAGTCTAAATGTTATGCGCTTCTTGCTGGTAAACCACTTTGCATATTTGCTTGCATTTTAGGTTCATTTTCTAGCTTAGTCTTGCATTCTTGCATATGGGGAGAGCTCTCTTTCTTCATCTTTTTGTGGACATATCAGCTAACTCCTTTCATATATTTCTTTACTTTCTTCTTGTTCATGTCTTTTCACCTTCTTAATCTTTCGCTTCATCTCTTTTCTATCTTGTCATCACATTATATAAAGTTTTGACCTCTTAAATAATTTTGACGTCCTAGATTCATTTTTGGGATCGAAATCCAAATTCGAGTTCATCTTGATGGTCAAAATTATCTTTTAAAATTCTACTTTCTTCTGAGCAGTTAGCTGACCTTTTGAGGTCTAATCTCTGAATCATCACTGGGGCATCTTCAGTTCTTCATGTCTTCATCATTTCCATACTTCATATCTACTTAAATTCACTATTTCATGTCTAAAATCACCTTTCTACTCATTTCGACCTTATTTTTATGCTATATCCTTCAAGAGCAACTCTAGTCAAACTGGGGCATTTTATCAATTTTTTTATATAGTCATTCTTGGGTTCTAATCATCTATCTGTCATCTTGGACATTGCTATATTCTTATTTTCTCATTTCTAGCCAGTTTTTGCATCCCCTTACCTCATTTCAATTTTGATCCCGAGGGGGCAGAAATACTCTATCACTGCTTAGGAGCATTTGTTTGATCTTCTCACTTGCTCTCACTCTATCTGCTTTTCTAAGTGTTAGTATTCTTCTTGAATTCTGACATCACATCTTCCTAGTGTTCAGTACTACTGCTATCAAGCTGTGCATTTAGGACTTGCTATCTATCTCTGCATTTCACTCTTCAGAATTAGACATCTATATCTATCATCACCTACTTGGCTTCGATTTTCTTTGACATAATGTGTTCCCAGATCGATCATGCATTAGTCAAAGTGGGGCAAATGTAATCACCTAAAAATGGTCATCTAGACTATTAGCGCCCTTTTCAACATTTTGGCTAAATTAATTTAATCACTTACCTAAGCCAAATTGCTAATACTCAATTTATTTGATTATAACCTATAGTTTGACTATGCTATCCTAAGTTCATTATTTGATTAAAAGAACATGTCCCCTTTTAATTAAATAAAAGACCCCATTCTTCTAACCCACTTAAAGTGCACACATAAAGTCCTTTTTCTATTTTGCAATTAAAAGAAAAGGCTTTGTGACTTTTGTCTTATATGACAAGTCAACTTATATTCTATTGGTTGACTTGTGTGTGCACATGGATCACTCCTCTTTTTGAATTCCACCATTGATCATCCACCATATTCATCTTGATCTCTACCATCCATACATCTTTAAAAGGGAGAGAGCTTTCTCCCTCAATCAATCCATTTTTTGAATATTGTTATGCTGCAGGTTTTCTAACAGGTTTCTTTGGAGCTTTGTGGAGAACTTCTATTTCTTGTCTACATTCTCTCATCCATGGCATCATGGAATTCTAGCTTAGCTTAGCTTTCATTTTTACATGTAGCTTAATCTCACATAACTTAATAATGGGATTTTAACACTCTCATACATGTTTTAGCATAGCTGAATTTTGCATTATCATCTTAGCTTAGCTTCCATCTTGCATTGTATCTTTGAGGAACTCATTGTAGACACTTGCATTCTTGCATCTTGTCTTTGGAACCTCCCATTGCATGGTTTACTAGCAAGAAGAGTATCTCTAAGGCTCATCTGAGAGCCTTTTTATTCTTGAAATATACTCTCTTGCACTCCGTGGATAGGGAGCTCTAAGCCGGCATCCAAGCATTTCGAACTCATGGAATTGTTTGGATAGAAGGGTTTAGAGTGGGACACTTTTGAGTGTACAACCATTCAGTCATTGATATTGTCAAGTCCCTTTGTGTCAGATCATGGCATTATCCAATCAATTTAATAACTTTGATAATATTCATTGATGTTATTAGGATCAACCTTCTCAACCAATTTTAATCCTATGGTATTTACAATTTTTGCTAAATATCACATGTTCTTAATCCATGTCATGTTTCCTTGACATATTATCAATCTTAATCAATCAATCAATTTGATCTACCCATCATCATCCTAGTCAATGTGCATAATCACCACATTTAATCAAAGGATATTATCAAATTTATTTCATCAAATTGGCCAATCGTTTACTAATTTATCCTATAGGATTAGATAACACATAATCTAATCCTATGTCATTTTGATCATTTTCCTCCTGCATTTACTAATTATTCCTACTAACCAACATTATCAATTAACTAAAAAATAGTTTCTATCAAAACAAATTAGACATGAAAATTTTGGCCTAGATATTTTCGATAGAAACTAAGTAAAAATAGTTTCTACCAAAACTATTAAAAAACTTTCGATAGAAATTTAGTTTCTATCGAAACTAGTAAAGTAGATGTATTTTTCAAAGTCTATAATATTTCATGTTGTTTTCATTGCTTCCAAGCTCTGTATCTAGGTTTAGATGGAGCACTTAAGATATGTCATTTTTTAGGACATGTGTACTTAGAACTAGCTTTCTAATGACTATGGATTTGATATATTTTGAATGGTTTAAGTACACATTTTTTACGTCAATTGAATAGAGGTTTGATATAAAAAATAAACCTATATATTGAGCACTCATAGAAAAATAGTAACTAAGAGAATAAAAAATTTGAAAAAAACTACGGTCTCCATATTTGAGTCCTCCTTTAGTCAAAAAAAGAAAATTTGAAATTGGATAAATCTATAATAAGTTACATGTGTCAAAAGCCATGTATGTCCAAATTAGTATTAGGTCAACTTTAAACTCTGACAAAATATGAAATACTAAAGATAAAGACATAAAATCACCTCTAAAATTTTGTTATTGATGTTAACAAACTAAATTCGAAATAATCACATTGATATCTATTGTAGAAAAAAATTTATGTGTCAAAAAAAATGTCACTTTTTAAAAATCAGGTTTTTGATAACATAGCAATTTTCATGGGAGAAAAATTAATTCAATCAAATCAATTTCAAAATAAAAATAAAAAATATATTTATAATCTACATAGAAAATCCTATAAGACTCTAATTTACTTCATCTTCAAATTCCTTACTGTTAAATAGAAATTTGCATCTGAATGCGAAAGTTTTCTTGAAAATTCACAGTTCAATGTCAGTTTAGGCAAAAAAGTGTAACCCATTATTTTGGGTCCACCCATTGATGAGCTTAAGGGGCTTTCTAATGAATGGTTCATAATGCACAACACTTTGTGAAGGTTTTTCAAATGAGGTTGCAAGCTTTGGGTTTAACATTGGAGGAAACTCCATAGTTAAGCGTGCTCAGGCTGGAGTAGTACTAGGATGGGTGACCTCCCGAGAATCCTCAATACTTCACCCCTATGAGCATCACCTAGATCCTACTTATCAATTGATGAGCTTACGAGGCTTCCTAATGAATGGTTCATAATGTACAACACTTGAAGAAGGTTTCACAAATGGGGTTGCAAGCTTTGGGTTTAACCATGGAGGAAGCTCTATAGTTAAGCACACTTAGGCTAGAGTAGTACTAGGATGGGTGACCTCCCAAGAAGTCTCAGTTCTTCACCCCTATGAGCATCACCTAGATCCAATGAGTGTTAAGTGTTCCATTTATTCTCATGGGAGATGGATTCATGTTGAATCACTACTCATGAAACATGGGTCAATGAGTTTGACTCAAAATCACACAGTTAAATCCAGATAGCAATATCACAATTTGACTTACTATGGAAATTATCTCCTACTTATCAAATGATATTTATTAATTAATTGATTCTTCTTCGTAATCTATGGGAAATATAAAATTTCTCGAGTCCTATTTTCCACCACTAATTTCTATTTTACCAAATTCCATTTGTGTGGATATATGAATTTTTAATTCAAATATTCTACCTATTCCTAACACATGGATATGACATGTCATAGATATTATCCCTACACTTGGCTAAAATATGTACAATTTGATATATTTTATTCCTTATACATTTCTATAATAAGCCTTCATCATCATATCTTATTGGCTACAAGTGGCTTTGAGGTGTCATATGTACATCATAGATTCTCCTCCACTTTTACCCATGTTGACTTTCATTCATCATAGAATCTTACATTTGGCATATTGTGTCATGGTTGTCATAGATATTCTAAGAAATATCATGCCAAGTTGCACATTTCAAGTGAAAAGTGTCAATCCTTTCATTCAATTCTCTCCTCTTGCACGTTGGTTATAAATTGAGCCATCTTGTTCTCATTTTAGATCCTTAAGAGCCATATCCTTAGAATCCTTAGAGTCTCTATTCTCATAGCATGCCAAAACCACACTTCTATTATTCTCAATAGCATTATCATATCATAGTCATTTGTTTTCAATTGTATAGGCACTATAGGCAATTGAAGCTACATTAAATGGAGAAGAAAGAAGGACGTGGGAACTACAATTGAAGAGGGAGTTTTGATTATGTTTTCTTTCTTTATTTAAATTAGTTTTCATGGTAGATTAGAAGGGTTTAGTGTATTTTGATTGAGTTTTCATGGTTTCTCATAGTATGCTAGTTTCCAACCCATTTTCTAGTCCTACAATTGGTGAACCTGACATGAAGATCATGATTACTAACTTGGGTTTCTTTGTTTTGTGCTTGTAGGTGCAAGGAAGGAGCTCATTTAGAGGAGTGGAATGTTTGTTTTCTCTTTCTTATCACACCTAGTCTAATTAGGAGGCCTAGTAACAAGTTGATGCCTTTCATTTATGCATTTCTATAGCTTGTTGTCTCAAGTGTGCACTCTACTCTATCAGGGAAAACTTGGGGCATTTAGGAATTTGTTTTAGGGGCCTAGGAGTTAGTATAGCCTCTATCTATTGTTCACACCTACCCAAATACACTCCAAAACTACTAGCTATGACCTTTTGGGCCCCAAGTGCACCAAGGGAACACTCTGCACTATCATAGTGCACTTGGAATGATAGCTTTAATTTTTTCAAGTTCTAGGTATCATTTTGATCTCATTTCACCCCAATTTGCACCTAGTCTCCCAACTGCACTCTGCCTAGCCCCAACTACACTAGGAGAGTAGTTTACACTGTCTGAGTGAACTAGGGGACCTCTTAAGTGTTTCCAGCCTTCATGGGCATAGTGTGCATTTTCAGGGCACAATTTGTTCATAGAAAGGTCACATTTCTATCAAAATTTGCATCTAGGGTTTCAATTTCATTCTAGAACCTAGGGTATATTTTTTTATGTTATTGATGATCTAATTGTAGCATGTGGAAATTTTTGGGAGAAGATGAGGTCTATTGAAAACTAATATATCTTTGTTGCAGGATGTTGATGAATACCTATGTGCTTGTTCAAACTTTGTGTGTGGCTTTCTTAGACTAGATAACACTTTGTTTGGCACTCTAAAATGAATGTTGTTTTTTGTTTGGCATATATACATTGATTAGAACCTAGGAGTTTCATGGATATATCCTATCTCCTCACCATTCATGGATCTTTGGTGCAAGAGAAATGCGTGCAACTTCTTTAGAGAGGCCTGCCTTGGAACCAAGACTCACCACTTGGTGAGTCTCCAAGGTTGACCTCAAAGTGGTAATGGGCCAAATCTAGGTCTACACTCCAGAAATTTTAACAAAATTGATATGGTTAATGTCATGTTGATAGTATTGTTGCATGATAGCTCTCCTCAATTACCCTTGTGATGCATCAAAACCTAGTTCTCAGGGTTAGGAGACCTTCTGCGAAAGTTTATCATTCACTTGCCGAATAAATTGCCCAAACTAAACATCTTGTCTTGGTGGCCAAAATCATTTATATCCATTGGCTCAAGGGGTCACCCATGCCTATGAAGAAATCCCAAATTCTCGTGGTCCTTAGTAGAGGCAACAATCCCTTAGGAAGTGATTACCCTTGGGAAGCAAATCTTGGTAGCCCTGAGAAGTGAGTGCATTGTAAGGGGGACCATGTGGTGCCAAGATTCTAGGTTTCCCTCTTTGGGTAAGCATGGATGAACTTTAGTTAAAGTGGGAATTTAGTGGATACAATCTTAAAGCCTAGGTTGTGATGTATTTTTTAAGTTTAACAACAACTATTCTTGTTTTTTGTGTCTTTTGTGTGTGAATAACATTAATCAAGATAATACAAAATCTACAAAATCACACCAAACACACCTTGAACCTTGGATGCTATCAAACTTTGTCAAAATGTTACAACATTGTCAAAACATTTCAAGCCTTTTGTCAAACACTTGAAACTTTGAAAACATGAAGACTTATAACATTAGGAATCATTGGCTTGATTTAGGCTTCATCCTTTCATAGCACACCATTTCATTTATCATTCTTTGAGCTTCATGGTTTCATTATATAGGCCTCATTTTTCATCATTTAGTCCTCTTTTTATATTATGTATCTTTTATATTGTATCCCTTAGGCTTCATTTTGCATCTCCTAGTCTTCACATTTTAGCCCTTAATTTTCATCTTGCATTCCCTATGTTGCATTCTTGTATGCCTTATCTCCCATTTTTCATGTCTCAGTCATCACTACTTATGTCTTAACCTTTATTTTTCATCCTCATTCTAATTATAACATTGCCCCTCTCAACTAGTCCTCTAGAACAATAGTTTGGAAGCTACCAAGTCCAAGATCACTCTAGTTTCATGCCACTTTACCAACTACACTCTAAAACTACCATCTACACTCTAACTTTCCCCAACTATACCATGAGCATAATTGGCTTTTTTTTAGTGCACTTGGTTACTAGAACAACCATTTTGGACTTCCAAATATCATTTTGGGACTCTAGGATTGCCACCAAGTGCATGGATAGGTCCCCCATGTTGATCATGTCTTGAACTTCATTCTACATATCCCAACTCTAGTTTTCTAACCTTAGGCTTCATTCCTCAAGTCATAACCCTCATTTTGTATCTCCAATCTAATCATAACATCATCCCTAGCCAACTAGCTCTTTGGTATAATAGTCTGACAATCACCTAGTCCAAGATCAACAAACCTTTAACCTAGCTTCCCAACTATGCTATGAGACTACCAATTGTGCTCAAACTGGCCCCAACTACACCTTAAGTGTAGTTGGTATTGTCAAAGTGCACTTGGTGCTATCATAGCATAATGGTGGCTAGTATAACCATTTTGGACTTCCAGATTGCATTTTGGGACCCTAGAAATGCCTCAAGAAGCATGTATAGGTCCTCATTCTAAACATAACCTAGAACATCATTATGCACCCTAAATGTCATTTTGCATCCTAGGATCCTTGCATCTTACATATCCAATCTTTATAATCCTCATTTTGATCCCCCTAACCTCATTTTGAACCCAAAACCCATTTGAACTTACTCAAAAATTAAAACAAAGCATGAATTTTAGAGTATCTCTTAATGTAGATGGATGATGGATCTTGACCATAATCTTTTTGTCTTTTTTTTGGGCCAAATTCTATCTATGTCTTGATGGATTTCACCTAGTAATTTTTATCAACTTGATCTTTTCAAAATTTTTTTATCATTTTTGGTCAAGATCCAAAGTCCATCTTCACAAGATTAATCTCTTAGATTAATACTTTCCAAAAATTTCCCCTAAGTTCAAAACCTTGCATACACCCTTGTCATAACATTATCATATCTTGAGTCTTGCTAAACGTCATTCTAATTAACCCTAGTTGCATGAACACTTCATCTTGCATAGTCCAAAAACCTAGCATCTCTTCCAATATCAAAATCTGATCAACTTATCCAACAATCAATTTGGCCAAATCATTTGTCAAAAACACCAGTTTGCTTGATCCCCTATCCGCATCTTGGATATTCTAAAATGTCATTATCAACCTTAATATACTTTCATTTGCATTATCTAGATTTTCATACATCAACCTTTAACATTATTCCCAAGTCCAAAGTCCAACCCTAATCTACATTTTGCATAACTTAGAATCATCTTCATACTCCTTAGTCAAAATCCAAAATGTCATTCAAATTTGCATTTGTGAATCATTCCCTTAGGTCATTTACATCTTGCATATCATAACCCTAGGCCATTTTGCACTTTCTTAGGTTTCATAACACACCTAACCCCTTAAAAATCCAAAAAAATCCATATATTACATATCCACTTTCAAATTATCAAGATTTGACCTATTTTACCAACTGCACCACTATTTTACCAATTGCACACTACAGGTGCATAGTTGGTAGTTTTAGAGTGCACTTGGTAAATGGGAAGTTCATCTTAGCTTCCAGAACTCTAAACTACATTCTAATAGCTTGCACTACATCCCTAAACCCTCAAAAACACCTTAAAACATTTAAATCATCCATTGTTTACATATTTGTCACCCAAACACCTTTTTTCACCAACTACACCCTTTCAGATACCAAGTACACACTCTTAGGGTGCACTTGGTACTACTAGAGTGCAATTGGTAGTTTAGGTGCACACTTTGGAGATAGAGAATTTATTCAACATTTCCCCATTACATTTACATCTTTAGGTATCATGCCAACAATTCACAGACCAGAAGAGTTATATCAACCCTTGCTTTCCAACGTACAAACACAACCTTAAGCTCATCCAAGGTAGAAGAAGACTAAGAAACCCCAACAAACACTTGACATAGATCAAACTAAAGCCTCATAACCTTTTCTTGTGGACCCATTAAGCATGTGTTTTCCAAACCCCGACCATTAAGAAATGACACAACTGACCCTCAACAACACATATACCATGAATTTCCCTCTAAAAACTTCCCCTACACATGGAATGGTTCAATGGAGCCTTGATTTTGAATCCATATTCATACCTATACCACCCAGATGTGGAAGTGTACCTACAACACTAGAGGATGAAGAAACTCACTCATTCAAATAAATCAAACCTAGCACAAGTGCCTTCAATCCTTCAAACATACAAAAAGCTAGTACTTTACACCCAAGTGATGATTCTGACACAGACTATGGCATCACTAGTGAAGAAATGGCTAGGGCTTTCCAAGACTAGACATTCTAAAAGAACTTTAAACTCTTGGCAGCCCAAGAAATCATCAAATTTAGTCCAAATTTGGAAGGACCCAAATCTAAATATCAAGACAATATAATGTTTGAAAATATGCAACCTATGATTTATTTAAACTTGGGAAAGGGAAACAACCATTGGAATTTTCAAACACAAAGATAACACCTATGAGATCTCACCAATAATCAACCATTGAGATTATCCATAGTACTTTTGAACACATTAATATCAACCTCTTGTTTAAGAAACCTCCATCAATCAATGGCAACAAGACTCTTCCAAAGTACCCCAAAAGGATGTTAAGAATTGACCTCAATAAAATAATGTAACAACAAGAAGTGCCTAAGGGGACTTCCACCATAGGGATACCAAATGTACCTCATTTGGAGGAAAATCAAAAAAGTGCACCCTTTCTCCTAACTCTACCAACTATTATGAAATCAAATAAAATGGAATCCCCTATGAGTAAACTATATGAAACATCAACACTTATTACAAAAACCCCTATTTACACACAAAGGAAGAGTCTTATCAATATTTAATCCATTCACCAAAGGAATGTAGCCCATTGCCAAATCAATATGATGTCCTAAGGTGAAACATAAAGCACCCAAAAGTATGAAAACAAAGACCATAACATGATGTTCACCTCTAAAGGACATAATCAACTTCCAAGAGAACACCAAAACCAAGTGGGGCAAGGACCCAACATTGCTAATGCACAACCGAGTCAAAATCCACTTAACATGCATACAACTTATCAACATCCACACCAAAAAAAACCTCAAGTGATGCAAGGACCTAACATCCCTAATGCACAACCTAGCCTAAATACACTTAACTTACATGCAATGTACCAACAACAATTCCAACAAAAACAAGCCATGTTTTATAAATAACAAGAGCAACTAAAACAATAGTTGGAATATCAAAGATTCCTAGAGCAAAAAATTTCCTATCAACAAAAATTTTTGCAACAACATGTGCCACAATGAACTTAATGGAAGCCTCCATGACAACACTCACATGCATGGCCTCACATTCAACTAGTAGAGGTATCTGAACAACAATCACAACAAATGGCACAAAAAACCACAACAAGGACCTTTCTGTCTTTGAGTCCAACATACCTCCACCTCCTAGCAATATGTCACCTAAGTCTTTAGATACAAAATTTTTAGAACCAAGTAGACATTATTCTTGCCACAGAAAACGATCTACTCATAGACATAAAAAACTCAAATAAAGGCTTAATGCTCAAAAACCTAATGAAGATTTGCTACAATAGTTCAAAAAATCAGCCAAACAAGTTCAATTATTAGGAGTCCAAAAGAAAAAAGTCCTATACACATAAAGGGATTTATGTCCTAATCCCTTTGATAATAGTTTGTACATGCCTCCATTCTCAAAACATTTTGAGGCACCAAGATTTGAAAATTATCAAGCAAAAGGCAACCCAATTGACCACATCAAGGAATTTTTTGCCTCTTGTACTAAACTCAATGACAATCCCACATATCTCATGAGACTATTCCATTGTTCTCTTGATGGGCCCACACTTGAATGGTACTCCAAGCTACCTAGTAATATCTAATCTTGGTCAGAACTAGCAAAAAATTCATATCCCACTTTTCCTTCAACATAAAAAATGAGGTCACAATATCTAATCTATTCTCAATGAAACAAAATATGGGAGAACCAAACTTAACATTCCTCTTATGTTGGAGAAACCTTGTCGAGCAATGCTCACTAAATATTCCTAAAGAACAAGTTAATTTGTTCATTGAAAACCTAGTCCCTAATTTAATGTACAAACTAAAGATCAAAAGTATAAGAACCATTGCTAAGTTAATGAAAAAGGGAGCTAGCATTGAAGATGCCCTCATCTATAAGGGAATCCTCAAAACAAACAAGGAAAACACCAACACAAACTCATGTAATGAAAATTATCGAGCAAAAGGCAACCCAATTGACCACATCAAGGAATTTTTTGCCTCTTGTGCTAAACTCAATGACAAGCCCACATATCTCATGAGACTATTCCATTGTTCTCTTGATGGGCCCACACTTGAATGGTACTCCAAGCTACCTAGTAATATCTAATCTTGGTCAGAACTAGCAGAAAATTCATATCCCACTTTGCCTTCAACATAACAAATGAGGTCACAATATCTAATCTATGCTCAATGAAACAAAATATGGGAGAACCAAACTTAACATTCCTTTTATGTTGGAGAAACCTTGTCGAGCAATGCTCACTAAATATTCCTAAAGAACAAGTTACTTTGTGCATTGAAAACCTAGTCCCTAATTTAATGTACAAACTGAAGATCAAAAGTATGAGAACCATTGCTAAGTTAATGAAAAAGGGAGCTAGCATTGAAGATTCCCTCATCTATAAGGGAATCCTAAAAAAAAACAAGGAAAACACAAACACAAACTCATGTAATGACAAGGAAAATTTTTTCTCCAAGAACAAAAATATAACCAATGATGGTATTATGGATGTGTTACCATGATTTTAACAATCCCATTCTAAACTTCCAAGAAAGCTCTATGGAGGAAATTTTGGTTGGTTTAAATTGCTAATGATGATTTATAAACTATGACTTGTGAAAAAAGATAGTGTTGTGTAGGTATGTTGAACTTGAACCATCAAGTTTAGAAATTTTAAGTTCAACTTCAACTTCAAGTTCGAGTTTGTAGAATCAAGGCCAAAACATTTAGGTTTAGCGATTCAAGTTTCATAAGTTCAGACTTTAAAAAATGTAATTTCATTGGTTGTGAGTCCTAAAGACATAAATTCAATACATAAAATTGCAATCATCGAGATGACTCAAATGTATGGATTGGGTTCCATGTTCAAATTCTAGGCTTGAAGTTTTAGTTCTCATTCATGTAATATGCTTCGTCATCTCTAAATAGTCACAATCCAACTTGAATCAAATTGTATGGAAGAATATCCAGTTAAGGATAGACATCGATTTGGAATTTTTCGATGTCGACAAAGCCAAAGGCATGTTGCTATTACTTTGGAGTGCCTAAGTTAAAGTTGAAATTAAACCTTTGGTTCAATTCAACAAGGTTTGAGTTCAAAGTTCAGCAAGGTTCAAGTTCAAATTCAAGTTCAAGAATCAGAGTTTTAGTTTATGATTCATGCCATAATTCAAGTTTGAGTCTTAGTTCAAACTCAAGATTTGAGTCTGAAGGGCTCAATTATCAATGCAGTCCAAGATGAAAATAATGGTGATTTCTCATTTCAGTGTGAGGAATATTTTAGTGAGGAATCAAATTTCAGCCATGCTCAGTTTAATAAGGGAAATTCAATTGGGACTCTCAAAATACAAGGGTGCTCTCCTATGCTAAAAATATTATAACCCATGTCCTATCAAATGCTGAGAGCATAAAGAAAATGATAATAACCAGCATGAATTGTTCACCATCTATTAGTTTATAAAGTTAGAGCAGTAAAAATTGATTTTGTTGATAGTAATTTGAACACAAATTTTTTGCAGTAAAAAAACTCATTCCCAATGTGAGGACCATAACTTTTTATCCCACCATTGAATTTTGCTCAGTTTTGGATATGTTGTTATGGGACTAGTTTTACATAATCTCATTGGAGTGATTAGCAAAATTCATTAGTGTTCAAAAGTTATAACTGATTGTGCAAACATATGTCCAAGAGGCCAGCAACCTCTTATTTTGACAACCACAACATGAATTTAATATATTACAGAAGAAAAAGCATTCTTTCACATGAGAAAGTGGAACATTATAATAATGTCAATCCAACATTATTATAATAATTTTTGTGAGATCATTTAGAGACATTTCTCTTCTTTATGCAACTTTCTAAAAATAAATTAAAAACCTTGAAGTGAAGGATGATCATTTTAAAGATTCAGTTATATAACTGAATGATGATCTAGGGAGAGTATTTATTGACAAATTTTTAAAAAGAATAGGTTCTTTCTTGGTTTTGGAGTTTTGTAGTTGTAAGAAGATGGAGAAGAATATTTTCTGTTTGTAGAAGGGAAGAGAGATTTGTTTTGTAGTTTGATTGTAATGGCAGGGATGGAATAATAATTTTGTTATTCTATTATGTTTCTGAAATAAAAAGGATATGCATGTGTTTGATCCTATGGTCTATGCACTCATATTTTTGGTTTGAAAAGATCTTGTGGTCTTTTATTTCCTATTTCAGATATAGTTATGCTCATTACACCAGATTTGTGATGTATGTAATCTTATGGTTCATGTACTCACATTTTTACATAATTATATCTATAACCCCTCTTAACTCTTCTATAATATGGGAAGTTGAATAAGTGATCATAGGGTTATTTCTCTGTCTTCTCTCTTTATTCATAAATCTAGTAATCAAATTCATCTCATGTTGATGGGTGGATGTTAAAAATCCTTTTGCATCTTTAGGTTAAAGACATAACCAGATGTCACATTCATTGAATATCTTTTATGAGGGAGTTGTACCTATCAATTCAGAGGAAGATTACCAATAAAATGATAATCTATCTAATTGTTAGTACATTTTTTTCTTCTTTTGAAGCATATATTTTAATTGTTTGCATTTCTATCTAAAGGATGAATCTATTTACTAACAGATTTTTGGTGAATCTGCTAGGGAAAGAAAGCGAAGTTTTGATGCTTTCTTTTCTTGGATATTTGAAGGTTACCTCCCAAGGATAGAAGTTGTTCTCTAATATTTTTGGTAAAAGAAGTCCAATATAATCATGGCCTTGATTGTGACTCAATCATGACAGTTGCATTTGGTCCTTTTGGGCTACCTCATTTCATAATCATGCCTGCCAAATCAAAGAAATACTTTCTTGAGTATGTTGAAAGAGGTGATCAAGATCTAGATAGCCACATTTGAGCATTCAATACAGCCCATGGGACTCTTGGTGTTTTAGAAGAAGATGTGTGTGTTCATCTATTTGTTAAATCTCTTGTTGATGATGTTGTTGTTTGGTTTCAACATTTGGAAGATGGGTGCATCACTGGTTGGCATGTGCTAGAAAGTAAATTTCGTACAAGATTTAAACCAACAATCAATGGGGACTCCCTATTATGCCAACTTTTCAAAATTTAGAAAGAAGAGGATGAAGAGATAAGAAGCTTTGTGGATAGATTCAATCAGACCTTGATAAATATTCCACAAGTTGACCAACCCAGCCAAGCTAACTTATTGTCGATCTTTATTGCAACATTACATCTAGAAGTCAGATTCATCTCAAAAGGAGTAAGATACTTGACCTTGAAATTTCTAAGCAAGAGGCTATTAAAATTAAAAATGATTTATTTTTATCTAATTAGTTTCAACAAGACAACATTGCAAAAGTCTCAGGTTCAGATTTAAAATTAAACGATGAGTGTACAATTGATAAACCTTCATAGAAATGAGTTTGCCTCTACGAACAATAGTATCATCTGGAGGTAAAACCTAGAATGAAAAGGCTTGTCCTCAAAATAGCAAGGCCAACATCCTATATTTTTGAGTGTCAAATCACATCAGTCTTTGGTGGAAAGGATCTGGTAATGCCTCCTTTGTTTGAAAGTAATCCTCAATATACAATGGGATCATACCACTTGCATGTTGAATATTATGATGAGGATTCTCAAGAAGTCACAGCCAAAGAGTGTAATTCTTTTGATATGATAGGGCACTATTATTCACACATTGAGAATAATAGCAAACATATTTCCCAATTAGATGATTCTATGAATCATCTAAGTATGCCTCCTATAAAGGAAGAGCTAGTTGAAGGTGAGTTGAATGCAAGCTTACTAATGGCTACCTCTCACCCAATCTTTGAATATTTTTTCTTTTGAATTTCCTAATGTAGTTTTACCCATCAACATTAATCAAGAAAGTATGGGAAATCAGTATGACAAAAAGAGGATTCATGAGGAAGAAACAAAGATCATCTTTCAAGCCAATGGAGAGGTAGAATATGAAACCTTTTTATTTCATGACTCATCATCTCAAGGGAAATATTTTCAACTTGAAATAAAAAATGAATAAGAGGACTTGTACACTCTTGTGAGGTGCTACTTAATAGGCTCAAATGCTGATTTTCAACCTAAGGATAGACCCCAACTGGGAAATCTTCAAGAATCAAAGAAAATCACATTCATCCAGGACAACAAGGATTCCCAAAAGGAAAAATCTCTCACATGCATTGGTAAAAGAAATTTTCTCCAAACAATGGATGGATCATCTAGTGAGACAAAAAAAAAGGTTTGAAAGGATAAATGATAAATTGACTTGGAGTGAGCTCAATCCACTATACCTATCAACGTAGTTCCATGAAGATGTCATTGTTAGAGAAAACCTTCTTTTTCAAATTCAAGAATCACCTTCAAGCGGGAAAGACTATTTACAAAGATCATCTTTCAAGCCAATAGAGAGGTAGAATATGGAACCTTTTTATTTCGTGACTCATCATCTCGAGGGAAATGTTGTCAACTTGAAATAAAAAAGAAATAAGAGGACTTGTACACTCTTGTGAGGTGCTACTTAATAGGATCAAATGCTGATTTGCAACCTAAGGATAGACCCCAACTGGGCAATCTTCAAGAATCAAAGAAAATCACATTCATCCAGGACAACAAGGATTCCCAAAAGGAAAAATCTCTCACATGCACTGGTAAAAGAAATTTTCTCCAAACAATGGATGGATCAGCTAGTGAGACAAAAAAAAAAAGGTTTGAAAGGCTAAATGATAAATTGACTTGGAGTGAGCTCAATCCACTATACCTATCAACGGGGTTCTATGAAGATGTCATTGTTAGAGAAAACCTTCTTTTTCAAATTCAAGAATCACTTTCAGGTGGAAAAGACTATTTATTTCCCTTTGGCATGGAGAACATTGAAGCAAGTATACTACAAGGAAAGTCCCAAGGACCATTAAAAGTCTCAGCAAATGTAGTTTAGTCCCACTTTCTCTCAGTGAACAAAGAAGGAGTTGTTCTCGTAAAAACTCTAAGTATAAGCCTTTCAAATTCCTCTAATTTAGATAAAGAGTTTTCGAATTTATTATTAGCAAAGGATGATGGATTTATCCAAACCAAGATTGGCCTTATGCTTGAAAAGGCTCACTTCTATCTTGAGGGCATTTTGAATTCTGAAAAGCCTCTTGCTTGTGCTAATCCCAAGAGTATATGTGTTGAAAATGAGATAATCCCTACTTTGGAAATTCTTAAACAAGTGTTGTTTCAGTGGATTATGTGAAAGGAACTTGAAAATCTTTGCAGAGTATCAAAGAAAACTTAAAATTTTATGATGAGATGTGGCTCTTTGGACATGACAATTGATAGATAAGGTTCTTATGCATGATCAGTCTAAGATACCAAGAAGATGAGTTTTCCAAATAGAAGTGGTGTTTGATTGTACCACACTAATGCTACTCATTATTCAAAAAGGGTACTTTCTTCTCACAACCAATGAATGGCTTCGTGTAATTTTTTCCTTAGCTCTAGTCCTATGGTGAGTTCTTCTCACCTATGTACATTTGTAAATCTTTTTTCTTTCTGAGTTTTTGGTGGTGTTTAGTGTAGCTGTTCAGTTGTTATGTTGTTGGTTGCTTTGGTTATTTTGGTGTTGTCCCCCTATTCTCTCTCTCTCTGCAAGTAGCTCCCATTCTTTATTTCCCATGACTCTATTGCCTAATGGCTAGGCACTGGTCTTTACTACAAAGTGTTGGATTCTGTATGTCCCTCATAGCCCGCATCCCTAGTCAAATCCAATTGTTACCATGCTTTTAACAATCCCATTCTAAACTTCCAAGAAAGCTCTGTGGAGGAAATTTTAATTGGTTTCAATTGCTAAAGATGATTTATAAACTGTGAGTTGTGAAAAAAGATAGTGTTGTGTGGGTATGTTGAACTTGACCCATCAAGTTTATAAACTTCAAGTTCAAGTTTGCAAAATCAAGGCCCAAACATTTAGGTTTAGTGACTCAAGTTTCATAAGTCCAGACATTCAAAAATGTAATTTCATTGGTTGTGAGTCCTGAAGACACAAATTTAATACATTAAATTGCAATCATACAGTCAACTAAAATTTATGAATTGGGTTCCATGTTCAAATTCTAGGCTTGAAGTTTTAGTTGTCATTCAAGTAATACACTCCATCATCTCTAAATAGTCACAATCTAATTTGAATCAAATTGTATGGAAGAATAACCAAGTTAAGGATAGACATCAATTTGGAAGTTTTCGATGTCAAAAAAGTCAAAGGCATGTTGCTATTACTTGGGAGTGCCTAAGTTGAAGTTGAAGTTGAACCTTTAATTCATTTCAACTTCGAGTTCAAAGTTCAGAGGGGTTTGAGTTCAAATTTAGGTTCAAGAATTAGAGTTTCAATTTATGATTCACGCCATAATCCAAGTTTGAGTCTTAGTTCAAACTCAAGCTTTGAGTCTGAAGGGCTCAATTACCAATGCATTCCAAGATGAAAAATAATGGTCATTTCTAATTTTAGTGTGAGGAATATTTTAGTGCGGAATCAGATTTCAGCCATGCTCAATTTAATAGGGGAAATTCAATTAGGACTCTCAAAATACAAGGGTGCTCTCCTATGCTAAAAATATTATGACCCATGTCTTGTCAAATGCTAAGAGCATAAAGAAAATTATAATAACTAACATGAATTGTTCACCATCTATTAGTTTATAAAGTTGCAGTAGTAAAAATTGATTTTACTAATAGTAATTTGAACACAAATTTTCTACAATAAAAAAAATTAGTCCCCGTACGGGGTCCATAACTTTTTATCCCAAAATTGGATTTTGCTCAGTTTTTGATATGTTGTTATAGGACTAGTTTTAAAAAATCTCACTAGAGTGATTAGCAAAATTCATTGGTATTCAAAAGTTATAGCTGGCTGTGTAGACATATGTCCAAGAGGCTAGCAACCTCTTCTTCTAACAGCCATAACATGGATTTAATTTATTATAGAAGAAAAGGCATTCTTTGACATGAGAAATTGGAACATTATAATAATGTCAACCCAACATTATTATAATGATTTTTGTGAGATCATTTAGACAAATTTCCCCACTTTATGCAACTTTATAAAAATAAATTAAAAACCTTGAATAGAAGGATGATCATTTTAAAGATTTAGTTATATAACTAAATAATGATCCAGGGAGAGTATTTATTGATAGATTTTTACAAAGAACGGGTTCTTGTTTCTTGATTCTAGAGTTTTGTAGCTATAGGAAGAGGGAGATGAATATTTTTTGTTTGTAGAGGGAAAAGAGATTTTTTTTGCAGTTTGATTGTAATGGCAAGGATGGAATAATACTATTGTTATTTTATTATGTTTTTGAAATAAAAAGGATATGCATGTGTTTGATCCTACGGTCTATGCACTCGTATTTCCAATTTAAAAAGATCTTGTGGTCTTTTATTTCCTATTTTAGATACAGTCATGCTCATTACACCAAATTTGTGATGTATGTAATCTTATGGTTCATGTACTCACATTTTTGAATAATTTTAGCTGTAACCCCTCTTAACTCTTCTGTAATGTAGGATGTTGAATAAGCAATCATAGGGTTATTTATTTGTCTTCTCTCTTTATTCATAAATCTAGTAATCACATTCATCTCATGTTGATGGGTGGATGTTAGAAATCCTTTTGTGTCTTTAGGTTAAAGACATAACTAGATGTCACATTCATTGAATATCTTTTATGAGGGAGTTGTACCTCTCAATTCAAAGGAAGATTACCAATAAAATGATAATCTATCCAATTGTTAGTACATTTTGTTCTTCTTTTGAGGCATATTGGGTCATTGTTTGTATTTCTATCTAAAGTAGAAATATGTTTACTAACAAGATGCACAAATGATCAACATGACACAACCTCAAATGACTCTTAAAGGCGCAAACCCTACAAACTCACAAAATGCCAACAAAACATCACCTCAACAAAAAAAAACTAAGGCCTTAACATAAGACAGACTATGAAGATGCCCCAAAAATTAAGATAGACAATTTACACTTGAGAATTTACTTCAACAATTACTAAACAATAACTTCTTGTAGTCTTCTTTGGTAAAAAATGAATGATCAACTAAACCCGCTAGGTGGGATAAAAATGAATTCTATGATAACAATCACAAAAAAGGACACAAGACCACTTCATGTTTCCAACTTAAACATGAATTCCAAGGCCTTATTGATGATAGTGTGATCATAGTTGATCCATCACTACTAGCATCTAATTCTGATCATACTAATTTTAAAGATCCTTTGCGTGATCATGACAAATGGAAAACCTCTACTTCAAACTCAAGCTCCCAAGCTCATGTAAATTACACATACACACACACACTAGATATGATTGCACCATCAATTGTTTCAATGAGTTTGACTCCCACATATCCATATTCACCTTAAAAGAAAAAGACCCTCATTTTGCTATCACCACCTACCGTACTAAGATTACCTAACCTAGAGCCCTAGATTAGATTACCTAACCTAGACCCCTAGATAGAACTATGACCCTAGTTAAACCTACCACCTCTAGTAGACCCATGACGCCTGGTAGACCTACTAATCCTGCTTCTTAAGATTATAACCTTGTAGACCAGCTTGGTAAAACCTTGACACAAATATCCATCTTGGATTTTCTATGTGTGTTACCCCAGCATTAGAAGATCCTTGACCAAGCTTTAAAAGAGTTTGTAGTACCAGATAACATTGATGTTTCCCAGTTCCATGCATGGTTGGGAGCCTATCAACATCAAAACATATCACCCTTTCACCCCAAGATATTACTAAAGATAGACCCAACCAAAATGACCCCATTTATCTTGAAGTCTTTATCCATAATTCTAATGTCATATATGTCTTGATAGATGGAGGAGCGAGACTAAACATTTGTACCCTTAAAGTTGTCAAGGGTCTAGGTTACTTTGAAGAATATGTGAATCCCTCTTGTAGAATCACAATAAAGGCTTATGAAAATGGTGAATGCTTCTCCAAGGGTGTTATCATATTACCCATTAGAATTGGTTTGGCTACCAAGAATACATTATTCTAGGTCCTAGACATCAAAATGAATTGCAACATGATACTAGGATGCCCTTGGATTTATGCTATGAAGTGGTGCCTTCTACATACTAGCAGTGCTTAAAATTTTCCTATAACAATGTAGAGGTTATCATCCCTAGTGATCCAGACCCATTCCAATTTTGTTCAAGTCTTAGAGGAACTACTACATACCAAGTCCCGAAAAACAATGAAGCAAATCCACTTGATTACTCCAAATATGTTGATCCTACCAAACTCATAACTGAATTCAAAGGAAAGCTCAAAATTGAAGATCAAGGTTGTGGTGATTAAATTCTATGTCACATGCCTTTCATATTGGGAAATTACCCCTTTCTCCCAAATCATATGGCAAACCACTGTTGGAAATATTCAAGATATAACAGTTTACTGAGAGGGGAGGGGTGAATCAGTAAACATAAAATCTTAAATCAATTCATATTAACCAGTAAAATATTTAATCACCTAATCTATAGTATGTAGACATTCATAACACATAAGCACAGAGATTTTGGTGACCCAGAAACCTTCCAAAATAGAAAGTAAAACTGGGGTGGGGATGAAACCCACAAATCTTCTTTACTGTAGTAGGAAGTTAGCCGATTAAGGCATACAATGATCACTTCTGGTGATCTACCCTGTTAGGAGCATAAAGGATTGTTATATCCACCTTGTTAAAGGATTTGAAACATACTTCATAAGTATGCACTCTGTTAGGAGATTTAGTACAAAGACTATTAAGTCTACCCTGTTAAAGGATTTATAAAAACTGATTCACCTGTTAGAATGAAACAATGGATCTGAATACAACTGATTGCTGATAAGATCCTCTAAGCTTTGATTGTCCTTGATATGACAGATAAAACATTTCTGCTCCAATGCTGACCTTGATGAAAACCTTCAAAATTCAGCTTACATGCTTTCGCACACATTCTTCACATACTTCATATATTTCACATTTTTTTTTTTTTTAGAATGATACAATACATTACATATATATACCATCCAAGTTAAAATTACATGCAATGGTCGGCTGAATAAAAGTAGACAAAATTTAACTGAGTCGGCCAAATAGCAAAACAAACTCGGTAGAACAAACTTCTTTGTTTACCGACTGAGCTCGGTTAACACTGAGTCCTATGTTAACCGATCGAACTCGGTTAACACTGCATCCATCTTTACTCAGTTAATATTGAGTTCTTAATTAACCGATCGAACTCGGTTAATGCTGAGTTCTTAGTTAATCGACTGAACTCGGTTAATACTAAGTTCTATGTTAACCGACTGAACTCGGTTAACACTGAGTTCTTCTTTACTCGGTTAATACTGTGAGAAAAGTGTTGTCACTAATGGCAAATAACTTTATGCCAACAACCACAACTTATGCAAATCAGACCTAAATTCACATTACGGAAGAAACTTTCCATGAATTTCACTAGTGGAGGTGATCTACATGAAGAGCATCTTTACAAAAACACATCCATATGGATTGAAAAGGATAAGTAACAATAAGAACCTATTCCTATACCATTAGAAAATTATGGGCCTAGATTTACCATCATGCAATAAAAGGGATATGACAGATGTAGTGGCCTGGGATCTAAAAAATAAGGCATTACTAAATCTATTACTGCAATAGGACAACCTCATAGCCTAGGACTTCAATTCAAGAAATTTGAATTGGGCCTCCCTAATATTGAGTCATCCTTGTCTAAGAATGTGAATGCTTTGACCACTGAAAAGGCATATGAGAACACCCAACTTGACACCACAGAAACTGAACCCAAAATTGATGATCCTGATAGCTCATATGTTCTTGACCACATCTTTGATCTTGATGAACTACCAATACATGATAAACACATCATTGGTACCCCACCTAATCCCACAACCCATCTAGCATATTGTGATGAAATATAGTGGGACCCAAGTCCTCCTACCTTTAAACATGGAGCTTATGACCCATATGATAGTAACACCCATATCTTTTCCTTTGACCATAGTTTATTCAACACCGATGACTGAATTTCCCTAGTTTACCCTAAACTCATTGATTAGGACTAACAAGGACCACCAAATTTTGATCAGTTCAAAATTGACATGGCCATCACATAATTCTTTGTGCTCTATAAAGACTTATCATGAGGAGACCATAAGTCAGGTTTTTCCATTGACCTAAATATTATGACATACTTTGGGGAGTCAACTCCATCTTCTAGTTACAAAATCAAAAAAATAACAAAAAATGACAAAAGTAGGTCTCTTGGTGAAAACTGAAAAAAGTTGTTAGACTGTGAAAAAGTAAAAACAAAGGATGTATCCAAGGGTGAAAACCTCTCTGAGGTGCTCGAGGATGGAAGATTAGACATACCCCCATTGAAGGAAATATTAGCATTGGTTATGGAAATGATGGAAGAGATAAATTTGGGAACATCTAACAACCCTAAGATCATACATTTTGTAGCCTCATTATAACTAGAAGAAGGAGATGAGTTTGTCAGATTCTTTCTAGAAAGGTAGGTATACTTCACTTGGTCTTATGTAGACATGCCTGGATTAGATCCTGAACTAGTCCATCATCACTTCCCAATAAAACCAAGATTGAAACTAGTAAAGAAAAGGTTGAGAAAGATGCATCCCCAAGTTTCTCTCCTTGTCAAAGAAGAATTAAAAAACTATTGGATGTGGGATTCATGGGACCCATTAATTATACAAAGTGGATATCGAATCTAGTACTAGTTAGCAAATACTTTGGGCGCATCTGAATATGCACAAACATTTGTGATCTCAACAAAGCATGTCCCAAAGATGATTCTTGATTACAAAATATAGACATCATCATAGACATGACAACTAGATATGAGATGTTATCACTAATGGATGGCTTCTTCGGCTACAACCAGATCAGAATAGCTCCTGAGGATCAATAAAAAATAACTTTCACATGTCCCTGGACAACATATTGTTGAAATGTCATGTATTTTGGCCTTAAAATGATGGGGAAACATACCAAAGATAAATGACTAACATCTTCCATGATTTCATGCATGCCCTAATAGAAGACTATGTAGATGACTTATTTTGCAAATCCCCTAGACGAAGTGATCATTTGGGCATCTTAGACAAAATATTCAACAGAATGGAAAGCTATAAACTCTATTTGAATACTAAAACCTTTGTATTTGAAGTTGTTTCTAGAAAGATACTAGGGTATATTGTTTCTCAACAAGGCATCGAGGTTGATCCTAAAAAATTGAAAGCAACACTTGAAATACCTCCTCCAACAAATTTAAGAACATTAAGAAGTCTCCAAGGAATATTATAGCCTATTCATAGATTCATTATATAGCTAGCATATAAATGTCACTAATTCCAACATCATTACACAAGGGAGTATCCTTCTAATGGAATAACCAATTTGATGAGTCTTTTCAACAACTCAAAGAATATCTTGTGCATCCACCAATTCTAATGGCTCCTATTCTAGGAAAACCATCCATTTTGTACATATGTTAGTGAACAGAATTGTCCTTCAAAAAAAAAAACACTAAATGCCCAAAATGAAGTACAAATCACACTAATAGTTGGATAGATTATCATGGGATCGATAATCTTCGTCTGGATTATTTGATTATAACTCCTCGTGAAAGATTTGCAATGAATCTACTACACTATAATTGATAATGGTTGTAACCTGAAAGCGAGAAAGGTTTACAAACATCTATCAATAAACATGGAGTAGATGCAAAAAAAAAAAAACAAATAACTAAGCATAATAGATAAATGGCACAAAGTCCATTTATTAAAATTCTACATTACAAAGAAAAAAATTAAGAGAAAAGATTATCATTCTTTCAGAATACATGAATAATCAGGATTCAAAGATCTAGTGATAAATAGATCTGCAGTTAAATGATATAGAATTTGCATAAAAAAGAATCAAGATAATTCAAAGATTGATCCTGATCAAATATATGCATTCAAATTTAAAGCCCTAGCACACACATGTCTATTCTTTGAAAATACAAAAAGATATCAAAGATCTTATTGCTTCTCTCTCAAATCACTATTTGGAAGTATGATGTCCTTTCCCTTACATTGGAAATAAAAATAAAAATGAAAAATCCCCTCTTCTTGTAGAAAAAAGTTTGTAGAAGAAGAATTCCTCTCCTAGAACACAAATTCTCTTGAAAAAAGAAGAACTCCACCCCTTCTATGTCTCTCTGATTACAATAAATAACATTCTTGCTGATTTATCTATTATGTAACGAATTCTTGAAAATATTACCCATTTAAATTATCTTGTATCTCTTCCTTTCCTTAGATGAATTTATCTCTTACTTAATCTCCACATAGTTTACAATTTTTTAAATGAACAACTTGGAAATATAAATCTCCAAATTCCCAAAAAATCTAATTAAATTGGGACAAGTGGCACTTTACTAGAGATGAAGTGTTGACAACATTTGTTATCGGCATTGACATTTTTGACAGTGCTACACTCAAAAACCTATAACTTTTGATCCATAATTAATATGGATAAACCATTTTGGGAGAATTTAGAAAGCTATGATTTCTAAAGCATACTTTAAAATAAAGTCAATCCAACGGCTATATTAAAAGTTATGACCTCCGAAATAGGATCCATTTTTCTGGCATCATTTTATGGGTGTCATGGATGATTTTGATAGTACTTCATTCAAACATGTGTAACATTTTGTCCATAAAGAATATTTTCAAATAGCTTGGAGAGGGTTTAGATAATTAGTTTTCTTAAAAAATATCTAAAACTAAGTTTGATCAAATGATTGGATTATGAGGTATGCCTCCCATAACATGATTCTTTTTTATCATCATTTTATGACTGTCATTGATAGTTTTGATAGTGTCTCACTTAGTCATGTATAACTTTTGAGCTGTAAAGAATCTAAAAAAAAAATTTGACAAGAATCTTTAGAATTAGGTTTTTAAAAATATATCCAAAAATTAGAATAATCCAATTGTTATATTGGGAGTTATAGCCCCTGCACTGAGACTAATTCTATGTCTTCCTACAAATCCATGGTGATAGAAATTATAACAGCTTCTTGGATTTCTCTTTCCATAAAAGCATGATGTATATATCCATTGAACACTTTTTTTTTGTCTTCCTCTTTATATGAAATAGTCTATGTTTTTTTAGGCAAGGGACAAGATGGGTATTGACAAAATAAAATAGGAGTGGCAGCACCAACATGAGTGTTGACTCGTATTGTCATTAGAATAAGGATGCACCATCAAATTCACATTTCGATGTATTCTTATTTGATGTCATAACCATTCTTTGTTACAATACCTTCATCAACACCTTACTTGTTATTTTCCATATTTTTTCAAAATTTGGCCTCAATGATACCTTAAATTTAATGTACTACTCCTTGGTGCATACCCTATGCACCCATGTCTTCCTTACTCTAGGTCAGGCTCCAAAGATGAACATATTCTTTAATTCTAATAATCAGTTTTGAAGAGGAATTGGATATTTGTGAAATTTAGATGTAAAGGATTTGAAGATCCTTTACTAGTTTTGATGAATCACAACTTGAGTTGAATGCTTGAAACCATGAAACTCTTTATATCAATTGAACCAAAAGTACTAGACAAAACCTAGAATCTAAATGTTGCACTTTGAAATCAATAATAGCTCACCTATAATAATATACTTGTCAAGCCTTTGAACTTGAACTCTAAATATTTGAACCTCTAAACCTGTGAATTTTCTTATGCAAATTGAACCACTTCAAACTTCTTTGAAATTAGTTCAAAGAGGTTCAAGACCCTATACTGAAAGTTTAATTACCAAGGTCTATATGCGTACCAACATGGGCTCTACAAGGGTACTAATTTTGGTAAAAAATTGGAGAACTCTTGTGATATCTAGGTAAAAAGACAAGTTCCATCCATTGGGAAAATACAATAACCAAGAAAAGGAAAACCAAGAGGTACTTTCAAAGAGGGTGGAGGGGAATAGGACAACTATGAGTTGAAACGCCTAGACTACCAACAAGCCCAAAGCTTGTGCATTATTGAAACTAACACTACACACACCAAAGGAAAATTTACAATATGTACATAGGTAGGAAGAAAAACCTATTGGGAGAACCAAAAGAAAGAAGAACTCATGTGAATCCATTTATCAGTTGGGAGAAATAAGAGCCTTTTTGAAACAACGGGCTATACCTCAACCAAATCCCCCAAAAGTAACACCCTCTAGTGACTTCTTCAATGCCAAAACTCAAGATAAAAGTGCATATTCCCAAAAAACCATAACTCATCATAGTACTCTTTTTCTGTCAAGGATTGATCTCTAATATTCATCAGGCTAGATTTCATTTCAAAAGGAAAAATTAAATGTAGGAACCTCTTCAAGAAAGGGTGCACAAACTCCAAAAATGTTGTCATCAAGACTCACCTCTTGAACATCCTCTTTAATATCATGGTTAGCTTGCAAGAAGAGAGATGTCTCATCCAACATAGGGTCAAATTTATCACAAAAATTTACTTCAACTCTATCAAGATTTAGAGTATCATCAAATATGTAAAAAATTTGATCTTTTGTTTCTTGTAGTACATCTTTAGATTCACAACATGATCCATAGTATATTTACACCCATAAGAATGAAATGATGAATCACCAAACAACCTCTTATAGTCTATTTGTTTTAAATTCATACCTGGATTGTTCAAACAGGGATTTCCTTGCCTAAGAGATGATAAATATCTGCATATGATTTCTTCTTCCTCCTTATGGAGGAGAGTATCATCCAATATCTCAATTGAGTCACCCATAGGCTAGAAACTAACTCCAACCTTTCCTCCTTCCATTAGAGTTTCAACATTTTCTAATATGAAAGAAGAAAATGGATTTTCATCACTTAATGGTGAATCATAACGCTGAAATAGATGATTTTCTCTTATAGCGACATCCTCACGAAACCCCATTGGTAAGTATAGTGGGTTGAGCTTGCTCCAAACAACCTCATATCCAAGATTTTAAGAAAAAAATTCAATCTCTCTCACTACTTCTATGTCTTTTTGGAACCAAACTGCTTCTACTAGATGTGCAAGATGATCATCTTCTTGAAAACTACCTAGTTTAGGGGTGAACAAATCTATCTCTATTTCAGAAGTCTTACCATTTTGAATGAAGGTTTCATGCTGAAACTTATCACTTTCATGTTCAACTATTGATTCTATCTTCTCAAGGAAAGTAGGCAAATCCTATCCTTTCTCATCTTCTATGCATGGTGTAAAAGATCTTCATTTTTTACTTTCAGCCAGATATAGATCAATAGTTGAACATTCGTAGAGGGATTCTCTTGATTAAGAAAAATTTTTTCTTCTTCACTAAGAAGAGAATTATTTAGCATTTCCAATGGGTTATTCACAGGTTGGAAGTTAATTTTAAGATTTCTATCTTTCTCTTTGTCATCATTGTTGCCAAGATTTTCACTCTTAGTTTGAGTGTTCTTGTTTACCCATGTCTGGTTTTCTTGTGGTTAAGCGATGTCTATTTGGATTGCTTTCTCATCTAGAACTGAATAATTGCATGAGATTAAATGTGAAGATATAACTAGGGGTTCATCATCATCCACTTCTAAATGTTTCTTCAATTGAAACACTTTCTTCTTGAGTTCTTGCAGGTCTTTTAAATTGTGAAGTCTATAGCACAAACTATCCCAAAGTAAGATAGAATTGAGGTCATATTAAATGCTCAAATTTTTTCTCATGGAACGGGAGATACTTCTTTTATAGAAATCCATGAACTCATGCAATGCCTTGTCATTTTATTGGTAGAATTCCATAAATGAGGGATTAGGCCTTGTCTTTTTCAAAATCTTTCTCATCTACATGATGAATCAATAGAGTCACCAAGCCTCCATATAAAAATATAATACACAAACTGAGGAAATAAAATAGGTGGTGATTTTCAATTTTTTTTCCCTAGTAGAGTCACCAAAAATCTGTTAGTGAACAGATTTGTCCTTCAAACAAAAATACATAAAATAATTTTGCATGCCCAAAATGAAGTACAAATCACACTAATAGTTGGATAGATTATCATGGGATTGATAATCTTCCTCTAAATTATTTAGATACAACTCCCAGTGAAAGATTTGCAATGAATCCACTACACTATAATCGATAATGCTTTTAATCTAAAAGCAAGAAAGGTTTGCAACATCTATCCATAAACATGGAGTAGATAGGAAAAAAAAGAAAAAATAACTAAATATAATAGATAAATGGCACAAAGTCCATTTATTAAAATTCTACATTACAGAGAAAACAAATAAGAAAAAAGATTATCATTCTTTCAAAATACATGAATAATCAAGATTCAAAGATCTAGTGATAAATAGACATACAATTAAATGAGATAGAATTTTCTTCAAAGAGAATCAAAATAATTCAAATATTGATCTTGATCAAAGATATGCATACAAATTCAAAGCCTTGGCACACACATCTCTATTCTCTAAAAAGACAAAAAGATATCAAAGATCATATTGCTTCTCTCTCAAATCACTATTTGGAAGTATGATGTCATTTCCCTTATATTGCAAATAAATACAAAAATAAAAAATCTCCTCTTCTTGTAGCACAAATTTTGTAGGAGAAGAATCCCTCTCTTGGAGTACAAAGTCTCTTGAAAAAAGAAGAACTCCACCCCTTCTATCTCTCACTGATTATAATAAATAGCATTCTTGCTAATTTATCTATTATGTAACCAATTCTTGAAAATATTACCCATTTAAACTATCTTGTATCTCTTGTTTTCCTTTGATGAATTTATCTTTTACTTAATCTCCATGTACTTCAATTTTTTTTAAATGAACAACTTGGAAATATAACTCTCCAAAGTACCAAACAATCTAATTAAATTGGGACAAGTGGTACTTTGTTGGAGATGAAGTGTTGACAACAATTTGTTATTTTCATTGACATTTTTTATAGTGTTGCACTCAAAAACCCATAATTTCTGATCCATAATTAATCTAGAAAAACCATTGTAGAGGATTAAGAAAACTAGGATTTCTAAAAAATGTCAAAAAATAAAGTTAATCCAATGGTTAGATGAAAAGTTATGACCCCTAAAATAGGATCCATTTTTCTAGCATCATTTTATGGGTGTCATGGATGATTTTAATAGTACTTCATTCAAACATGTGTAACCTTTTACCCATTGCAAATTTGTAAACTATTTGGAGAGGGTTCAGATAATTTATTTTCTTCGAACATATCTAAAAATGAGATTGATCGAATAGTTGGATTATGAGTTATGCCTCCCATAACATGATTGTTTTTCTATCATAATTTTGTGACTATCATTGTTAGTTTTGATAGTGTCTTGCTCACTCACATATAACTTTTGAGCTGTAAAGAATCTAGGAAAACCATTTAATGAGGATTTGCAACATTAAATTTTTAAAATCATTTCAAAAAAAGAGTATAATTCAATAGTTAGATTGGAAGTTTTCCCCTGTGCACTGAGACTAAGGGTGTGGTCCCATAAGGGGGGTTGTAACATCTATTTTTGTGGAGTGGGTGGTCCTTTGAAATAAAAATAAAAAACATATGCTACGGGATTAACTAGAATCTTCTCCTCAAAAGTAGCAGTCTCTACTTTTTAGGGTGCATATTTAAACTAGTGGAAAAGATGGGGGACTAGAAATTTCCCCACCAACTTAGGCTTTTCTTGTGCACTTGTCAATCATATAGAAATTTATATTTTTTATCAATAATTTTTTTAAACATATTTATTTATTAAGTGAATTGTGTACACTCAAAAGTGTCCCACTCTAAACCATTCTATCCAAACGATTCCATGAGTTGGAATGCTTGGAAGACAACTTAGAGCTCCCTATCCACAGAGTGCAAGAGAGTATATTTCAAGAATAAGAAGGCTCTCAGATGAGCCTTAGAGATACTCTTCTTGCTAGTAAACCATGCAATGGGAGGTTCCAAAGACAAGATGCAAGAATGCAAATGTCCCAAGGAGTTCCTCAAGAATGCAATGCAACTAAAGATTAAGCTAGAAGGAATATGAAAAGTGCAGCTATTCTAAGTATGGATGAGAGTGTTACAATCCAAATATTAAGCTATGTGAGATAGATTATTGCAAAATAGAAGCTAAACTAACATGCAACATGAATCTAAGCTAAAATGCCATGGTATGAGAGAATGTAGACAAGAAATAGAAGTTCTCCACAAAGCTCCAAAGAAACCTGTTAGAAAACCTGCAACATAACAATGTTCAAAATGAGGATTGATGATTTGAGGAGGAAAGCTCTCTCCCTTTTAAAGTTGTATGGATGGTAGAGATCAAGATGAAGATGGTGGATGATCAACGGTGGAATTCAAAAAGAGGAGTGATCCATGTGCACACACAAGTCAACCAATAGAATATAAGTTGACTTGTCATATAAGACAAAAGTCACAAAGCCTTTTCTTTTAATTGCAAAATAGAAAAAGGACTTTATGTGTGCACTTTAAGTGGGTTAGAAGAATGGGGTCTTTTATTTAATTAAAAGGGGACATCTTCTTTTAATCAAATAATGAACTTAGGATAGCATAGTCAAACTATAGGTTATAATCAAATAAATTGATTATTAGCAATTTGGCTTAGGTAAGTGATTAAATTAATTTAGCCAAAATGTTGAAAAGGGGGCTATTAGTCTAGATGACCATTTTTAGGTGATTACATTTGCCCCTCTTTGACTAATGCATGATCGATCTGGGAACACATTATGTCAAAGAAAATCAAAGCCAAGTAGGCGATAATAGATATAGATGTCTAATTCTGAAGAGTGAAATGCAGAAATAGATAGCAAGTCCTGAATGCACAGCCTGATAGCAGTAGTAATGAACACTAGGAAGATGATGTTAGGATCTGAAAAGAATTCTAACACCTAGCAAAGTGAATAGATCGAGAGCAAGTGATAAGGTCAAACAAATGCTCCTAAGAAATAGATAGCTATAACAATCAGCAATAGAGTATTTTTGTAATCACCTAAAAATGGTCATCTAGACTATTAGCTCCCTTTTCAAAATTTTGGCTAAATTAATTTAATCACTTACCTAAGCCAAATTGCTAATAATCAATTTATTTGATTATAACCTATAGTTTGACTATGCTATCCTAAGTTCATTATTTGATTAAAAGAACATGTCCCCTTTTAATTAAATAAAAGACCCCATTCTTCTAACCCACTTAAAGTGCACACATAAAGTCCTTTTTCTATTTTGCAATTAAAAGAAAAGGCTTTGTGACTTTTGTCTTATATGACAAGTCAACTTATATTCTATTGGTTGACTTGTGTGTGCACATGGATCACTCCTATTTTCGAATTCCACCGTTGATCATCCACCATCTTCATCTTGATCTCTACCATCCGTACAACTTTAAAAGGGAGAGAGCTTTCCCCCTCAATCCATCCATCTTTTGAATATTGTCATGCTGCAAGTTTTCTAATAGGTTTCTTTGGAGCTTTGTGGAGAACTTCTCATTTCTTGTCTCATTCTCTCATTCCATCATATTAGTCTTAAGATCATATTGCATGTTAGTGTAGTTTTTTCTTTGCAAATAATTAGATCACATAGCTTAATAGTTGGATTTGTAACATTCTCATCTCATTTTAGTATAGCTTGCATTGTGCATCTCATCCTAATATAGTTTCATTTTTGCATTGCATGATCCAAGAGTTCTTTGACACTAGCACTCTTGTTCTTGTCTAAAGAATCTTCCATTTTGTGGTTTACTAGCAAGGGCTGTGTTTCTAAAGCTCATCTGAGAGCTCTTATGTGTTCATTTGTATGCCCATTGCACTCCATGACTAGGGAGCTCTAAGTCAGCATTTGAGCTTTCCAATCTATGGAGAACCTCGGATAGAATGATTTAAAGAAGTGCACCTTTTCGAGTGTACATTTTTGGCGCCCACCGTGGGGCATGAATCAAGTTTCTAGCTCCATTTGCTTTCATTTTTTATCTCTAATTTTTTACAACAGCATATTGGATCTAATCAAGTGCTTTTGTAGAATTATCACTTTGGTTTTAAGGCCAACCCATAAGTAGATTGGTTTGAAGGCCAAAAACTTAGTTGGTTTAAATATTTGATCATATCTTTTAAACTACTTGGATTTTGGTTCTAAAAAAAAATTTTCATGTTAATTATGTGTTCAAAATATCTCAGTCCAATTTTTAGAGAATTTTGACATGATTTGTGGGAGTTATGATTTTTTCATTTTTTTTAATAAAAAGCCATTTCTAATGGCAAATCGGTGCATTTTTTAGAAAAAATTATATTTTCATAAAGATTTTTGAATTCTAAGAGGGGTACTCTCTTTGTGTTTTGACTTTTTAGATCGTATTAAGGATCAAAAACTCAATTTGATAAATCTGACCTATTTTGACAAAATCGATCTCTAGGGAGAAAATGAAGAGATTTTTTTGAATTTCTTACATTTTTGGAAAGCTCTTTGATTTTTAGTAGGGGTATAATTTTTTCATTTCTATTTTTGGATCCGAAATAATAGCAAAAATATCTAATCTTGTTGACTAGATCAAAAGCAAAGAGTAAAAATGAAAGCATTTGTGATTAGTTTGCCCTTTCTTTGCATACACTTGATTGGAAGATAACTTGGATATTTGAGGCAACTAACCACTTTTATTGAATTATTTTATGTTATTTCACACTAACTTGTGGTGCTAACAAGTTGTGATTGCAGGTTGCCATTCTTGTGAAAGAAAAATTGAAACATTGCATAAAAAGAACGCATGTCAAAGCTTCAAATGCATAAGGGTTACTAACATTGTTTGCAGGGCTGCCCAAAGCATAAAAACTCAAACTTTCTTGCTTTTTTGTTTTCATGTGCGGCATTGACTAATTGTTCATTTTTCATAGGCACATAAAACTTGTGATTGGAGTCTTTTGGTAATAGGATAGTATGCTCTTCACCCTTGTGGTGAATCAAAAATCTTGACTTGCCATTTGGTTTCAAAAGAAAGGGGTAACTGAATCTTCCTGGTGTGTTTGGGAGAAAACAATTGGAATAGGAGAGTATGCTCTTCACCCTTATGGTGAATCAGAAATCTTGACTTCTGAAAGTTGATCCACTCTTTGTGTAGTTAGAATCCTTTAGAGGGCCTGCTCTTGGACAACCTGAGAGGAACGACCCAAGTGGGGACAAGCAGATTACCTGGCTCTTCCAACCCACTATAAACTCAAGGTTATCAAGGACACAAAACCTTGGTAGACATAGTGTTTATCTTCACCTAGTGTGATCACTTATGAGATTTTGACCATAGGGAGATCACTACGCAAGAATGCTTAAAGTACTCTTGTGGTCGCGAGATCGGTTACTCATCGCAAGGTGAGGTGTCCCATAATTGGGAGCAAGAGGAACACTATGAACGGAAGTCCTATCTAAAAACCCTAAGTTAGTAACTACCTTTTTTAGCTACTCAACTTCTTGGTGCAAGGATCGATCCTAGTGGACTACTCAGATCACCCCAAGATTTTACACTCACCATCTGTGTTCCCTTGGTTGTGCTTATGGCACTTCCATGACAAAGCCAATAGTTCTTGTGGGAAACCACTTGGTGTGAGGCAAAGGAGCATCAAGTGTGGGATAAGTTGTTGAGTAATGAACCATGACATTTAGGTAGATATTTCTTGATGTGTTCTTGAATGTGGTATACCTATGAAAATCTTTTGAACATACACATGATGATAGTTATACGACTTTCTTTTAAGACCTCAGATATGCTTGTATCATGTAAGGTTGCTTTGTCCCTTGCTTGATTGTTTGAAGACTACTCCATGTGTCACTATCTTGCTCGGAAAGAAATTGCTTTTGAACATCAAACTTGCTATGCTATCAACTATTGTCAAACTTTGTCAACCAAGTCAAAGCATCAAGTCTTAACATTTTTCTTGTGTTGCTTGCTAAGGGGAGTCTCATCATTTGACTTTGATTTGCTATGTCTCTAGTTTGTGAACATTCTTAAAGTGGCTCTTTGGTCTTAGTGCTCTTGGTCTTTTTGTCTTCATGGTCTATGCATGCTTGCTAGTTATCCTTTTGCTAAAATGGTTACCTTGATTTCTTGACTACACTCTTGGGTTGGGAAAGTTGTTCACTTGTCATCCTGCTTTCTCTATCTATTTGGCTATTTGGGCATCTTGCCTAGCTATTGACTTGAGTCATTCATGTCGTAAGTTTCTTGGACATATTGTTTGACAAGTCACTTTAATCTCTCTCTACTATCTTGGCAAGTGAAAACTCTACCTCCTATAGTTTCAACATCAAGTTATCTTCTAGGCTCTTTTATGCTTGGCTTTGCATCTAAAACTATGGGATCTAAACCTTGCACTACCAAACTTCAACTGAATCTAGATGATCATGATATCCTCCATGTCACTAAAGAGTTTCAAGATCTATATGCACAATACAAAGAACTAGAAGAGCCAAATGATCTTTCTTACCTTCATCTCTCTAAGCACATGATGGAAATAAAGTCTAAACTTGAGAAAAGGTTGGAGGAGAAGATTACATTGTTACATGAATCTTCCTTAAGGTCTTTATATGCATTTGAGTCACCTTCTTTGAGGTCATCCTCTTCTTCTAGGTCTACATTCTTTACTTCAAGACATCAAATGTCTTTATCTTCTAGATCTAAAGACCTCTTTAGAGAACAAGCAAGTGATACCTTCTTTGAGCCTATGCCAAAATTTCATGATGGACCTATCTTTGACGAAGATAATGATGAAGACATGAATGCATTATATTCATTTGAGAAACAACAAGAAGATCCTAGACATATTTTTGAGAGGACGTTTACTCCCTTGGAACATTCTTATGATGACATTTTGCAAACACTTCTTGAAACTAAGCTCATCATGTTGCCTAAGTCTAGCTCCAATGGAAATCCTTTCTTGGATGCTTATTGTGCTTATCATCAATCTAATGACCATGCTACTTTTGATTGTATAGAGCTGAAACATAAAATCCAAGATCTCATTGATGATGAGATTGTTGATCTTGATACCTCTAATGATTCATGTGATGAGGATACTTTTCTTGAAAAAGATCATATTAATGAACCTATGTCTAGTGATGGTTTCCTTGATACCTCCACTTCTTCCAACACTTCAAAGCTTTCCAACATTCCTCCATCAAACAAAAAACCTAGTGCTTTCCATATGCAATATGTGTACCCTCAAGGGCTACCTCTAAAAGAAACTCAAGCTAACCTTCACTTGGCTGCAAACCTTTTCCATGCTACTAATCCTAAATATCCTCAACCTTCATGCACTACTATGCCTAATCCAAGCACTACTCCATTCACTCTTCATTCTCCCTTGTCATTAGAAGTGGCTGCATGTCAAGAGGGCTCTCAAAATGAAAAAGCTATAAATGTTAAGAAAGATCAAGATCAAGCACTCGTTCATCTCTTTCAAGATTTTTCCATTCCATATCCTATATCTTGTCCACCTCCTAAGTATGATGAAGATATCACTTCCACTATCTCCCTTGAGCTTACTGAAAATTATGAGAAAAGTTCTCTTCCTATGCTATCCAAAGCTACTTGTCAAGATCAAAGTGTCCCCTCATGTTCTACTTCTCCATATCCACTTCAAAATTTTACTCAAGCTTCAAGTGGTTCTATTAAAAATGTTGTTCCTATCAAAGGTACTCATGAGTCTATTGATGGCTTTGACCATGTTTCTCATTCTAAAGATGTTGATATCCCTTCCCACTATCCTTTTGCATCTTCTAAATCTATCCTTGGTCCTTACCCATCTAAGCTAAAGCATTCAAACCTTCCATCCATATTGGGGCCTTATGTTCCTCCATCTCCTACATTCACTCCTAGCTCATTCCCTAGCTCTCCTATAATACCTCAAGATCAACAAAGACACTCATCCATGATGACTTTTCACCCATCTATGCATCTAAACCAGTCATATCATCCTTATTCATCCACAAATCCCAAGTCCTTTGGAAGTGAGAATAAACATAAGAATCCATTGAAAAAGAAAGATCACTATGTCCCATCTAATCGACATGTGAATGCTAAGAAGGAGAATGCACAAAAGAGACCGCAAAGGTCCACTACTCAAAGAGCTAAACCAAAGAAAATATGGGTTCCTAAATCCATCATTATACAAATGCACTCTCAAGCACCCAAAGAACGAGGAAAATCTAAAGCTATGTGGATTCCCAAGTCTCTTTTAAAAGACTTGAATATTGAAAATATTTCAAAGTTGACATTCAAGCTTCCAAAACCTTCCATTCCATCTTCTTCCAAAAATCTTTCTAAAATTATTCCAAAGCCTTCTGCTCCACTTTTTTCCAAATCTCTTCTACCACCTCATACATCTAAATCTCAAGCTATTTCATCCATGATTCCTCCATTGTTCCAATACCCTTCAAGGTGTGTGTCAATGTTGATATTGTCCAATATTTCAACTACCCTCATGAAATCCTCTAAATCTTACACTAACTTTCTATACATGAAAAATTATCCTCCATATACTCTTCCTACTACCATTTCTCTTTCATCACCCTATCAACATCTTTGAGCATACCTTTCTATGGTCTTGGCTTATCATGACTTATCTTTTTTATAGGAGCATTATCTACATTCAAACAGCTTCATCTCTTTCTAAAAATTCAAAAGAAAAAAAAAGAAAAATTTTTAAAAAATGAAAATGTGCCTTGGTGAAAACCACTTCTTGTGGCACCTTGGTAGCAAAAGTAAAGAGAAATAAATCCATCCTATGGTGAAAATTACTTCTTGTGACACCTTGGATAAGTACGATGATGAAAACCTAGCAAACAGGCATCATGTGTAGTTCTTATGTCATTCATCTATACCCTCTTCTCTCTTTGATCTTCACAATGTTAAGCTATCTTTGCATATTGGCTATCTTATCCACCAAATTTTATATTGTGCTCTCCCATTCACTCATAGCCTCTATCTTGAGCTTTATTCTTATTTCTCTATCCCATTGCTATACTATCTAGTTGACCCCTTGGTCTTGATCATAATAAATGAAACATGGTTCTCATAGGCCTCTTGACATGTCTACTCTCTTGGATTGCACACTTTCATACTATCTCTCTCATTAGCTTCCATCGCTTATCTTATATGCTATCTCACTTGTTGGCTTCACCGTTTATCCTACACGCTATCTTTCTCAATATTTCCATTGCTTATCCAAAATATGCTTCATATGACTATTTCACCTCTTTCCTTATCTTGGGTACCTTGAGGAGTCCTATTTCATACTTTTTTCTTATCCATCTTTGCTTATCCACTGGCTTGTTTCTCCATCGTGTCCTATACCTTGCTAGACATTAGGAGAAAATGATGTGATCTCGCTCAAGAACTAGTAATCTCTTAAAACCTTCTAAAAAATCCAAAAAATCATATATGATACTGAAAAAAATCCTAAAAATTAGAAAATGTCCTAAAAAAATGATCATCTTAGTGAAAACCTAGCAATAGGTGCTTTGATGTATCACCAAAAAAATACAAAAATTTGAAAAAGTCCTAAAAAAATCTGTCAAGTGGTGAAAACCTGGAAACAAACACTACTTGAAACTCTTGCACCTATGTCTATCAGTCTTAATCATCCACTTCGCTACACATTTCCTAGCTTGGAATTGTTTCTTGTCCTCATCTTGGGGGCACAACTGCTTAGCCTATTGAGGTATTCTTGTGCATTAGGGTTTCTTGGACAACTGAACAAAATGGTGTTTCTCAACACTTCTCCCACTTTGACATCAAGTGTTTTTCAACACTTTTCAGATAGTTTACCTATGGTCTCCGATGTCGCGATATTTCTCACTATCAGAATCAAGTCTTGAAGAAATGGCCAAGTGACTTACACACACGCACTTTAACACTTAAATGACTGAGCTATTCTAATCTTTATCTACTTTGTGTGCCGTCTATGATGATTTCTTTGCCATGTGTTCCCTCCCTAATAGTCTTTTGAGGATGTCATTGACTAGAAGACTGGGGGCATGGGACATATTTTCTTGATTTCTGCTTGTGGGTATACTTTGTTTGTCTATAGTGTTGTAAGAATTTATGCTTGTCCTATTCAACATTTTGACTTACAAATGTATCATCCTTGATTGTTCCACAAGATCACACTTGGGGTTTATCCTGATGCTTATGCCTTGATACAGGTGTAATCTTGCTAAATTAAACTTAGGGAATCTAATCGCGTAGTTATCTTGACTTACATGTCTCTGATGCTTAGATTGGATTTCCAAATACCTATCTGATATCTATCATATTCATATCCTCATAGTTATACTAGTGATGGTTGTATGATCTCATGATGTCCCTAATAAATTCTCAATGATGAAATTAAGAGTCTAAATGTTATGCACTTCTTGTTGGTAAACCACTTTGCATATTAGCTTGCATTTTAGGTTCATTTTCTAGCTTAGTCTTGCATTCTTGCATATGGGGAGAGCTCTCTCTTCATCCTTTTGTGGACATATCAGCTAACTCCTTTCATATATTTCTTTACTTTCTTCTTGTTCATGTCTTTTCACCTTCTTAATCTATTGCTTCATCTCTTTTCTATCTTATCATCAAATTATATAAAGTTCTGACCTCTTAAATAATTTCAACATCCTAGATTCATTTTCAGGATCGAAATCCAAATTCGAGTTCATCTTGATGGTCAAAATTGTCTTTTAAAATTCTACTTTCTTCTGAGCAGTTAGCTAACCTTTTGAGGTCTAATCTCTGAATCATCACTGGGGCATCTTCATTTCTTCATGTCTTCATCATTTCCATACTTCATATCTACTTCAATTCACTGTTTCATGTCTAAAATCACCTTTCTACTTGTTTTGACCTAATTTTTATGCTATATCCTTCAAGGTCAACTCTAGTCAAACTGGGGCATTTTATCAATTTTTTTTATAGTCATTCTTGAGCTCTAATCATCTATCTGTCATCTTGGACATTGCTATATTCTCAATTTTCTCATATCTAGCTTGTTTCTATGTCCCCTTACCTCATTTCGATTTTGATCCCGAGGGGGCAGAAATACTCTATTGCTGATTGTTACAGCTATCTATTTCTTAGGAGCATTTTTTTGACCTTATCACTTGCTCTCGATCTATTCACTTTGCTAGGTGTTAGAATTCTTTTCAAATCCTAACATCATCTTCCTAGTGTCCATTACTACTGCTATCAGGCTGTGCATTCAAGACTTGCTATCTATTTCTGCATTTCACTCTTCGGAATTAGACATCTATATCTATTATCGCCTACTTGGCTTTGATTTTCTTTGACATAATGTGTTCCTAGATCGATCACGCATTAGTCAAAGAGGGGAAAAATGTACACTCAAAAAGGTACACTTCTCTAAATCATTCTATCTGAGGTTCTCCATAGATTGGAAAGCTCGAATGCCGACTTAGAGCTCCCTAGTCATGGAGTGCAAGGGGCATACAAATGAACACATAAGAGCTCTTAGATGAGCTTTATAAATACAGCCCTTGCTAGTAAACCACAAAATGGGAGATTCTTTAGACAAAAACAAGAGTGCTAGTGTCAAAGAACTCTTGGATCATGCAATGCAAAAATGAAACTATATTAGGATGAGATGCACAATGCAAGCTATACTAAAATGAGATGAGAATGTTACAAATCCAACTATTAAGCTATGTGATCTAATTATTTGCAAAGAAAAAACTACACTAACATGCAATATGATCTTAAGACTAATATGATGGAATGAGAGAATGAGACAAGAAATGAGAAGTTCTCCACAAAGCTCCAAAGAAACCTGTTAGAAAACCTGCAGCATGACAATATTCAAAAGATGGATGGATTGAGGGGGAAAGATCTCTCCCTTGTAAAGTTGTACGGACGGTAGAGATCAAGATGAAGATGGTGGATGATCAACGGTGGAATTCAAAAATAGGAGTGATCCATGTGCACACACAAGTCAACCAATAGAATATAAGTTGACTTTTCATATAAGACAAAAGTCACAAAGCCTTTTCTTTTAATTGCAAAATAGAAAAATGACTTTATGTGTGCACTTTAAGTGGGTTAAAAGAATGGGGTCTTTTATTTAATTAAAAGGGGACATGTTCTTTTAATCAAATAATGAACTTAGGATAGCATAGTCAAACTATAGGTTATAATCAAATAAATTGATTATTAGCAATTTGGCTTAGGTAAGTGATTAAATTAATTTAGCCAAAATGTTAAAAAAGGAGCTAATAGTCTAGATGACCATTTTTAGGTGATTACATTTGCCCCTCTTTGACTAATGCGTGATCGATTTGAGAACATATTATGTCAAAGAAAATCAAAGCCAAGTAGGCAGTGGTGGATATAGATATCTGATTCCCAAGAATGAAATGCAGAAATAGATAGCATGTCCTGAATGTACAGCCTGATAGCGGTAGTACTGAACATTAGGAAGATGATGTTAGGATCTGAAAAAAATTCTAACATCTAGCAAGGCGAATAGATCAAGAGCAAGTGATTAGGTCAAACAAATGCTCCTAAGAAATAAATAGCTGTAACAATCAGCAATAGAGTATTTCTACCCCCTCGGGATCGAAATTGAAATGAGGTAAGAGAAAGCAGAAACTAGCTAGACATGAAAAATTCAAGATATAGCAATGTCTGATATGACAGATAAATGATTAGAACCCAAGAATGACTATAAGAAACTAATGAAATGCCCCAGTTTGACTAGAGTTGACCTTAAAGGATATAGCATAAAAATTAGGTCAAATCTAGTAGAAAGATGATTTTAGACATGAAACAGTGAATTGAAGTAGATATGAAGTATGGAAATGATGAAGACATGAAGAAATGAAGATGCCCCAGTGATGATTCGAAGATTAGACCTCAAAAGGTCAGCTAATTGCTTAGAAGAAAGTAGAATTTTAAAAGACAATTTTGACCATTAAGATGAACTTAGATTTTGATTTTGATCTCAAAAATGGATCCAGGATGTCAAAATTAGCTAGGGGTGCAATTTTTGCGCAATTCCGAGGAGTTTTAAAAATTAGGTCAAAATGAGGTTGGAGGCTATAAAAGGGGTCCAAGTGTCATTTTCACTATTCATTTGTCTTTTTGTGATTTGAGAGATTTTGTGTGGTCCACATAGCATCATGGCTCAGGCGAACATTCCTCTTCATCAACACCATTTCGAGTGCAGCCGGTTGCACAACTGGCCAGAGCAATATGAGGTGCTGGTAAGTGACTATCTTTTTGTTGCTTTTTCAAGTTTTTTGTGAGTTTTTCGCACGTTTTTAAGTTTTTTGAAAAAAAGTCATGCGATACTTTTTAAAGTATCGCACGGCTTCAAAAATATTATCGCGCGACACTTTTTTTCGAAAAAAGTGTCGCACCATTCAGGAAAATGTGTCACGAGAGCCACACCCATATGTCGCACGACGTGGTGCGAAATGTCGCACGACGTAAAAATGTCACACTCCTATTTAAAAAAGTGTCGCGCAAAACTATTTCAAAAAAGTGTTGCACTCTCTTTGTAAAAAGTGTCGTACAGATTGTTTTGTTGTTTTTCTGAATGCTTTTTTTCGTCATGTGACTATTACTGATGATTGCTTGTTTTACCTGGACAGGAGGTATTCTCGGCATTACAGATTAGAGCTCCCAGGGTGGTTGGTTTGTGCATTGTGCAGCATTTGAGCAATGAGGAGCAGACTATGCTAGTGGCTATGGGCTTGCGCTGGGTTGTACGGATGCCCCATATTCGGGCAAACCACGGTTTGCTGTCTGCACTGGAAAAGAGGTGGCATAGCGAGCATAACACCTTTCACTTACCGACCAGCAAGGCATCGATTACGTTGGAGGATGTATATCACATTCTACGAATGCCATGCCATGACGAGCTGCTAAGTTACTTGGTTAGTAGTTTGTTGATTTAGCCATTTGAATGTTGGATGCTAGGTGTACTGATGTTAAGTTTTCATGATGACACAGGTGTACTATGATACGACCCCGACAGAGGGGTGAGCGCAAGTGCAAGAGCTTTTCCAGGATGTGACCATTCTAGATCGTCACCTGAGTTGGGAGAGATTGATGACTGAGTATGGATATGATTATCCTTTGCCCAGCTTGTTATGTTCTTTGGTACCCGAGGCCCTGGTGACAGATCGAGGCTAGAAGGGCTTTCCATTAGGATGGGGTCGGTTGGTATATGATCTGATCTCCCGACCACATAGGATGGCATGGAGGCCTACGATATTGGCAGAGATGTACCACAAGCTTCATGAGATAGTATATCATGAGGGTGGATCATGGGCATGCGGAGCAGTGTTAGCGCAGATCTAGGCTTGGGAGCACATCGTTGTGATTCGACCACGGGTGCAGCCACGAGAGCATAGCTAGTCGTACATTATTTGTTATAGAGGTTTCATCCCATAGAGGCATAGTGGAGATGTGACCTATTACCGACGCGTGTTTGATGATTTGATAGCATTCACATGGCAACCATACTAGAAGTGTCAGCAGTGGTCAGATTCATGGGAGTTAGATTACATGCAGTATAGCAGACCGCTGGTGGGTCGGAGCACAGACATTGTGGAGTGGTTTGTGATCAGTCACGTATGGCGACAGTTTGCAGAGCGATGGGTGGTGTCAGTGGAGACTACTACCTATGCCCGAATGTGCATAGATGAGGGATTGGGATGGTTGCCGATGCTAGACTATCATACACCAATTCGGGATACCGCAGCACTAGTGGCGACTCCCTGGGATTATTGCCCAGATGTGGCAGATGCAGGGGCTGATCCGAGGTATCTTTATGAGATACAGAGACACCCGTTCTCCCGATTCACACATCTAGATGCAGCACCTGTAGGAGTGGGAGGTGGAGGTGGCGGCGGAGGAGGAGGAGGCGGAGGAGGAGGGAGAGGGGGGAGGTAGATGGAGGGGGAGAAATCTTGAAAGAGATGAAAGGGTCCTTGATCTTGATCTTTCTTGACATTTATAGCTTTTTATTTTTGAGATTCCTCTTGACATGGAGCCACTTCCAAGGACAAGGGAGAATGAAGAGTGAATGGAGCAGTGTTTGGATTAGGCATAGTAGTGCATGAAGGTTGAGGATGTTTAGGATTAGTAGCATGGAAAAGGTTTGCAACCAAGTGAAGGTTAGCTAGAGTTTCTTTTAGAGGTAGCCCTTGAGGATACACATAGTCTATGTGGAAAGCATTAGGTTCTTTATTTGATGGAGGCATGTTGGAAAGCTTTGAAGTGTTGGGAGATACATGAGTGTTGGAAGAAGTGGAGGTATCAAGGAAACCATCACTAGACATAGGTTCATTAATATGATCTTTCTCAAGAAAAGTATCCTCATTAGAGGTATCAATAATTCCATTATCAATAAGATCTTGGATTTTATGTTTTAGCTCAATACAATCCAAAGTAATATGCTCATTATGTTGATGATAAACACAATAGATATCCAAGAATGGGTTTCCATATGAGCTAGACTTAGGTAGCATTATGATCTTATTGCCAAGAAGTTTTTGTAAAGTGTCATCATAAAAATCTTCCAAGGGAGCAAAAGTTCTATTAGAAGTATGTCTAGAGTCCTTTTGTTGTTTCTCAAGTGAATGGTATGCATCCATGTCTTCATCATTATCTTGGTCAAAGATAGGTCCATCATGAAATTTTGGCATAGGCTCAAAGGAGGTATCACTTGCTTGTTCTCGAAAGAGGTCTTTAGATCTAGAAGATGAAGACATTTGATGTCTTGAAGTAGAGAATGTAGACCTAGAAGAAGAGGATGACCTCAAAGAAGGTGACTTACATGCATGTAAAGACCTTAAGGAAGATTCATGTAATGATGCAATCTTCTCCTCTAACCTTTTCTCAAGTTTAGACTTCATTTTTGTCATGCGCTTAGAGAAATGAAGGTAAGAAAGATCATTTGTCTCTTCCTGTTCTTTATATTGTGCATATAGATCTTGAAACTCTTTAGTGACATAGAGGATATCATGATCATCTAGATTTGGCCGAGATTTGATAGCACAAGATTTGAATGCCATAGATTTAGATGCAAAGCCAAGCATAAAAGAGCCTAGAAGATAACTTGATGTTGAAACTATAGGAGGTAGAGTGTTCACTTGCCAAGATAGTAGAGAGAGATTAAAGTGACTTGTCAAACAATATGTCCAAGAAACTTAAAACATGAATGACTCAAGTCAATAGCTAGGCAAGATTCCCAAATAGCTAAATAGATAGAGCAAGCAGGGTGACAAGTGAACAACTCTCCAACGCAAGAGTGTAGTCAAGAAATCAAGGCAACCATTTCAGCAAAAAGATAACGAGCAAGTGGACATAGACCATGTAGATAGAAAGACCAAGGGTGCTAAGACCAAAGAGCCACTTTAAGCATGTTCAAAAACTAGAGACATAAAAAATAAAAATAAAATGATGAGACTCCCCTAGCAAGCAACACAAGAAAATGTTTGCATTTGATGTTTTGACTTGGTTGACAAAGTTTGAAAATAGTTGATAGCATAGCAAGTTTGATGTTCAAAAGAAATTTCTTTCCAAGCAAGATAGTGACACATGGATTATTCTTCAAAAAATAAAGTAAGGGACAAAGCAACCTTGCATGATACAAGCATATGTGACATTTTAAAAGAAATCCCTAGAACTATCGTCATGTGTATGTTCAAAAAGATTTTCAGAGGTCTAGCACATTCGAGAACACATCAAGCAATATCTACCTAAAATTCATGGTTCATTACTCAACAACTTGGCCCACGCTTGATGCTCCTTTGCCTCACACCAAGTGGTTTCCCACAAGAGATATTGGCTTTGTCATGGAAGTGTCATAAGCACAACCAAGGGAACACATATGGTGAGTGTAAAATCTTGGGGTGATCCGGGTAGTCCACTAGGATCAATCCTTTTACCAAAAAGTTGAGTGGCTAAAAAAGGTAGTTACTAACTTAGGGTGTTTAGATAGGGCTTTCATTCATAGTGTTCCTCTTGCTCCCAATTACAGGACATCTCACCTTGCGATGAGTAACCGATCTCGCGACCATAAGAGTACCTTAAGCATTCTTGCCTAGTGATCTCCCTATGGTCGAAATCCCATAGTCGATCACACTAGGTGAAGATAAACACTACATCTACCAAAGTTTTGTGTCCTTGATAGTCTTGAGTTTATAGTGGGTTGGAAGAGCCGGGTAATTTTCTTGTCCCCACTTGGGTCATTCCTCTCAGGTTGTCCGAGAGCAGGGCCTCTAAAGGATTCTAACTACACAAAATGGATCAAATTTTGGAAGTCAAGATTTTTGGTTGAAAAAAAAGGTGAAGAGCATACTCTCCTATTCCAATAATTTTCTCCCAAACACACCAAGAAGATTCAATTACCCCTTGCTTTTGAAACCAAATGGCAAGTCAAGATTTCTGATTCACCACAAGGGTGAAGAGCATACTCTCCTATTACCAAAAGACTCCAATCACAAGTTTTATGTGCCTATGAAAAATAAAAAATTAGTCAATGCCACACATGAAAATAAAAAAGAAAAAAAATTTGGATTTTTATGCTTTGGGCAGCCCTGCAAACAATGTTAGTAGCCCTTGCGCATTTGAAGCTTTGACATGCGTTCTTTTTATGCAATGTTTCAATTTTTTTTTCATAAGGATGGCAACCTATAATCAAAACTTGTTAGCATTAAAAGTTAGTGTGAAATAACATAAAAATTTTCAATAAAAAGTGGTGAGTTGCCTAAAAAATCCAATTTATCTTCCAACCAAGTACATGCAAAGAAAGTGCAAGTTAATCACAAATGCTCTCATTTTTACTCTTTGGTTTTGACCTAGTCAACAAGATTGGACTTGTTTGCTATGATTTCGTATCCAAAAATAAAAATAAAAAGAAGAGACCCTTGTTAAAAATTAGAGAGCTTTCCAAAAATGCAAGAAATTTTAAAAAAATCTCTTCATTTGCACTCTAGAGATTGATTTTGTCAAAATAGGCCAAATTTCTCAAATCAAATTTTTGATCCTTAATACTACCTCAAAATTCAAAACACAAAGAAAGAACCCCCATTAGAATTCAAAAATATTTCCGAAAATATAAGTTTTTTCAAAAAATGCACTGATTTGTGATCAGAAATGGATTTTTATGAAAAATAAAGAAAAAATCATAGCACCTGCAAATCATGTCAAAATTCTCTAAAAATTGGACTAAGACATTTTGAACACATACTTAACCTATAAAAATAATTTCAAAACCAAAATCCAAGTGGTTTAAAAGATATGATCAAATCTTTAAACCAACTAGATTTTTGGCCTTCAAACCAATCTACTTATGGGTTGGCCTTAAAATCCAAGTGATAATTCTACAAAAGCATTTGATTAGATCCAATATGCTGCTGTAAAAAATTAGAGATAATAAATAAAAGTAAATGGAGCTATAAACTTGATTCATGCCCCACGGTGGGCGCCAAAAATGTACACTCGAAAGTGTCCCACTCTAAACCATTCTATCCAAACGATTCCATGAGTTGGAATGCTTGGATGTCAGCTTAGAGCTCCCTATCCACAGAGTGCAAGAGAGTATATTTCAAGAATAAGAAGGCTCTCAGATGAGCCTTAGAGATACTCTTCTTGCTAGTAAACCATGCAATGGGAGGTTCCAAAGACAAGATGCAAGAATGCAAATGTCCCAAGGAGTTCCTCAAGAATGCAATGCAACTAAAGATTAAGCTAGAATGAATATAAAAAGTGCAGCTATTCTAAGTATGGATGAGAGTGTTACAATCCAAATATTAAGCTATGTGAGATAGATTATTGCAAAATAGAAGCTAAACTAACATGCAACATGAATCTAAGCTAAAATGCCATGGTATGAGAGAATGTAGACAAGAAATAGAAGTTCTCCACAAAGCTCCAAAGAAACCTGTTAGAAAACCTGCAACATAACAATATTCAAAATGAGGATTGATGATTTGAGGGGGAAAGCTCTCTTCCTTTTAAAGTTGTACGAACAGTAGAGATCAAGATGAAGATGGTGGATGATCAACGGTGGAATTCAAAAAGAGGAGTGATCCATGTGCACACACAAGTCAACCAATAGAATATAAGTTGACTTGTCATATAAGACAAAAGTCACAAAGCCTTTTCTTTTAATTGCAAAATAGAAAAAGGACTTTATGTGTGCACTTTAAGTGGGTTAGAAGAATGGGATCTTTTATTTAATTAAAAGGGGACATGTTCTTTTAATCAAATAATGAACTTAGGATAGCATAGTCAAACTATAGGTTATAATCAAATAAATTGATTATTAGCAATTTGGCTTAGGTAAGTGATTAAATTAATTTAGCCAAAATGTTGAAAAGGGGGCTAATAGTCTAGATGACCATTTTTAGGTGATTACAAATTGGATATGTTAAAATTTAAAAAATCATGAGACCACCCACTTCCATAAATTATGGGGCTTAAAAAAAACTCCACTGCAATATTGATGGGACCTCCGACTTTAAAATAATCCTAAAAGATCTCTAGAGTACCTACTAAAATATTGTACGAAGCCCCCCTCCATGGGACCACACCCTAATTCTCTGGCTTCCTATAAATCTATGTTCATAGAAATTATAATAGCTTCTTGAATTTCTCTTTCCATACAAGCATGATTTATATATCCATTGAGCACTTCTTTTTTGTCTTCCTCTTTATATGAAATAGTCTATGTTTCATTAGGAAAGGGACAAAATGGGTATTGACAAAATAAAATGAGAGTGATAGTGCCAACATGAGTGTTGACTTGTATTGTCATCAGAATAAGGATGCTTCATCAAATTCACATTTTACTATAGTCTTATTTGATATCATAACCATTCTTTGATACAACACTTCAATCAACACCTTACTTGTTCTTCGCCATATTTGTTCAAAAATTTACCTGAATGATACCTTAAATTGAATGTACTACTCCTTGTTGCATACCTTATGCACCTGTGTCTTCCTTACTCTAGGTTAGGCTCCAAAGATGACTCTTAGTCAACTCTTTAAGTTCATTCATCAAGTCACTCTGCCAAGTCGGCCCACCAAGGTGACTCTTTAAGTTCATTCATCAAGTCACCCTACTAGGTTGGCCCACCAAGTCAACTCTTTAAGTTCGTTCATCAAGTCAGCCCACCATGTCGGCCCACCAAGTACTCTCACCGAGTCAACTCTTTAAGTTCATTCATCAAGTCAGCCCACCAGGTCGGCCCACATATTCTTTAATTCTAATAATAAATTTTGAAGAGAAATTGGATATTCATGAAATTTAGATGTAAATGAGTTGAAGAGCCCTTAATGGTTTTGATGAATCCCAACTTGAATTGAATGTCTAAAACCATGAAACTCTTTGTATCAATTGAACTAAAAGTACTAGACAAACCTAGAATATGAATATTGCACTTTGAAATCACTAGATCACCTATAATACTATGCTTATCGAGCCTTCAGACTTGAAATATAAATATCTAAACCTCTAAACTATGAATCTTCTTATGTAAATTGAACCACTTTGAAGTACTTTGAACTTAGTTCAACACTAGAAATGTGTCACACTCTAAACCCTTCTATCCAAACAATTTTGTGAGTTTGGAATGTTCGAATGCTGGCTTAGATCTCCCTATCCACGAAGTGCAAGAGAGTGTATTTCAAGAATAAGAAGGCTCTCAGATGAGCCTTAGAGATACTCTTCTTGCTAGTAAACCATGCAATGGGAGGTTCTAAAGACAAGATGCAAGAATGCAAATGTCCCAAGGAGTTCCTCAAGGATGCAATGCAAATAAAGATTAAGCTAGAATGAATATAAAAAGTGCAGCTATCCTAAGCATGGATGAGAGTGTTACAATCCAAATATTAAGCTATGTGAGATAGATTATTGCAAAATAGAAGCTAAACTAACATGCAACATGAATCTAAGCTAAAATGCTATGGTATGAGAGAATGTAGACAAGAAATAGAAGTTCTCCACAAAGCTCCAAAGAAATCTGTTAGAAAACCTGTAGCATAACAATATTCAAATGAGGGTGGATTGAGGGGGAAAGCTCTCTCCCTTTTAAAGTCATATGGATGGTAGAGATCAAGATGAAGATGGTGGATGATTAACGGTGGAATTTGAAAAGAAGAGTGATCCATGTGCACACACAAGTCAACCAATAGAATATAAGTTGACTTGTCATATAAGAGAAAAGTCACAAAGCCTTTTCTTTTAATTGCAAAATAGAAAAATGACTTTATTTGTGCACTTTAAGTGGGTTAGAAGAATACGGTCTTTTATTTAATTAAAAGGGGACATGTTCTTTTAATCAAATAATGAACTTAGGATATCATAGTCAAACTATAGGTTATAATCAAGTAAATTGATTATTAGCAATTTGGTCTAGGTAAATGATTAAATTAATTTAGCCAAAATGTTGAAAAGAGGGCTAATAGTCTAGATGACCATTTTTAGGTGATTACATTTGCCCCTCTTTGACTAATGTGTGATCGATTTGGGAACACATTATGTCAAAGAAAATATAAAGCCAAGTAGGCAGTGATAGATATAGATATCTGATTTTGAAGAACAAAACGTAGAAAAAGATAGCAAGTCCTAAATGTACAGCCTGATAGTGGTAGTACTGAACACTAGGAAAAGATGATGTCAGAATTCAAGAAGAATGCTAACACTTAGCAAAGTAGATACATTGAGAACAAGTGAGAAGATCAAACAAATGCTCTGAAGAAATAGATAGCTGTAGCAATCAGTGATAGATTATTTCTGCCCCCTCAGGATCGAAATTAAAATGAGGTAAGGGGATGCAGAAATCAGCTAGACATGAGAAAATTAGAATATAGCAATGTCCAAGATGATATATAGATGATTAGAACCCAAGAATGACTATAAGAAATTGATAAAATGCCCCAGTTTGACTAGAGTTGACCTTGAAGGATATAGCATAAAAATTAGGTCAAAACGAGTAGAAAGATGATTTTAGGGCCCAACCCAGCCTTGAACCCCACGAAGGAATTATGGAGTATGTACATTACTTCCTTGAAAAATCACCAGAAACTAAAAATCTCCCACTTGGGGATTGACTAGGCTCTACACTAGTTAACAATCTCCCACATGGAGACTAATCCTATAGCTATTTCACTACTCCATGAGGCTACCACTGGATCAAACCACCTTGGACTTTGTTGTTCTTTTATTCTATTCAGTTGAGAAGACTAATCGAAGATGAAGAGGAGTTCAACTTTTCCCTTGTCACCACCTTTGTAAATATATCTGCTAGATTGTCATATGTATGTATCTTGCCCAACTTTAACTATCCATCATCCAAAACTAACTAAATGAAATGGTACCACAACCGTATGTGTTTTTTCTTTAAATGTAGAGCATAATTCTTCTCAAGATAAATGACACTCTGACTATCTGTAAACATATAATTATCCTTTTGAGGGTATCTCAATTCTTCTAGGAAGAATTGAAGCCATATCATCTCCTTGGTTGCCTCTATAGTAGCAACATACTCTCCCTTTGTAGTGGATAAAGCATTAACCTTTTGTAACTTGGAAACCCATCTCACTACTACCCCACCAATAGTAAATACATAACCTATAGTACTCTGCCTCATATCAATATCACCTGCCAAATCTAAGTCAATATAGCCCTATAAATTAGTAGTAGAGCACCCAAAATGCAAACACTTACTAGATTTTCCTCTCAAATATCTAAGAATCCATTAAACTACATTCCAATACTCAAGCCCTAGTTGAGTCATATACTTGCTAATGACTCCCACTGCAGGAGTAATATCTGGCCTTGTACATACCATAGCATACATCAAGCTTCCTATAGCTAAAGAATAAGGTACTTTGACATCTTATCCTCCTCTTCTTATGTCTTTGGACACATCTCCTTAGTCAACTTTAAATGACCAAGTAAAGGTGCACTATCATCTTTAGCATTCTCCATAGAGAAACATTGAACACCTTTGCAATATAATCAACTTGAGATAAAGTAAAATTTATGTGCTTCCTATCTCTATAAATTTTCATACCAAGGATTTTCTTTTATACCCCCAAATCCTTCATAGAAAATGAATTTGTGAACTATTCTTTTAACCCCTTAATGTGATCCATGTTAGACCCAACTACAAGCATATCATAGACATATAAACATAAAATAAAGTAGTTTTCATCATCCAACCTCTTAAAATAAAAAAAATGACATGAATGACACCAATTGTATCCATGCTCAAGCATAAAATTGTCAAATTTCATATACCATTACCGAGGTTCTTGCTTCAAAGCCATACAAACTTTTCTTCAATCTACACACTAAGTTCTCCTTACCTTTGACCTTAAATCCATGTGGTTGTGCCATATATATCTCTTCATCCAAATCATCATGAAGGAAGGTTGTTTTAACATTAAAATGCTCCAAATCCAAATCTTCAATAGCCACAATACTTAAAATAGTGCAAACAAAAGTCATTTTAACAACATGAGAGAATATCTCATAAAAATTAATGCCCTTTTTTGTGCAATTCCTTTTACCACTAACCTAGGTTTAAATCATTTCTTACCTCCATCCTCTTCTTTCAACCTATAAACCCATTTATTTAGTAAAGCTCATTTACCTACAAGCAACTTGCATAAATCCAAAGTCTTATTTTTTAGTAATGAGTCCATTTTATCTACCATTGCAGATTCCCACTGAGTCTTAGTATCTATTTGCACAACTTCATCATAACATTTATGTGTTGAGATAATGGGTGTTGCACACATTGCATAATATTGTTATTTTATTATTTTATTTTTATTATGTAATGTTGTACTTAGATGGACGTGCAACATATAAAGATGCTCATGGAATATTCTTGATGAGTTGTATTGTAACATTGTGATAATATTTCATGTAACTATTTAATATTGGGGAAAAGAATTAAATGCCTAATATTAAATGTGGGGTTAGTGGGTTAGGTAGCACATGGTTTTAGCACATAGTTTATGTAATACCACTTAGTGTTTTTCTGAGACTTGCTACTATATAAGCAGCCACAAGGGTAGTTGTTGTAGAGACAAGGCTTGACACATTAGCCAAGGGAGTATTTGTGAAGGTTGAAAGAATGGCATGGGATGTGTGGATTCATGCTTGTTCACATAGTTTGCTCAGTTGTGACTATGGCCATGAAGGCTTCCATGGTTGTATGGCAATGGTATTTTTGCTGAATAATACATGGTGATGGATGCTTTTGGAGGCTGGGTTTTTCCCTCAATGAGGGTTTCCCAGGGTATATCTTGTGTCACATTTGTGGGTATGTTGTCTATTCTCTTGCATGTGGATTTTAATTTCGTGTTTATTTTAGATCTATTATGGGTTATGTGGAAACAATTATATTCTTTGTTGCCAAGTTTCCTTACAAGTGGTATCAGAGCTATGGTTTTATTATTTGTAACCCTAGATTGAATCCATGGGAATGCATGAGAGGATAAAAGAAAGGGCAAGATATATGAATGTTTTATTGCAAATCTAAGGATTTTGGGTTTGCTGTTATGATGGGATGTTAAAAGATTTGGGCATGTGAAATTGTTGGACAAAAGAGTTTTTTGGATGTTTCATTTAAATGAGGGTTTTGGGGGGGGGTAGCTTGTAGAAATGACCTCCTGGGTAAAAACAGACCTCACCATTGGATCCGGGTCAACATTTCCATAAATTTTGATATATAATATGTCCTAGTTTGGCCATGTTCAAAGAAAATGAAAGAGTTTTTTGGTTTCAGCCCATGATGCCGTCAAATTTAATCTCGTCAGAATTTTCATCACTGAAAAAATAAAAAATGAAAAATCGTACTGAAAATGGTAAAAAGACTATCTTAGTAAAACGGCCATAACTTTCTCTCAGAATATCAGATTTCAGAGTTCTTACAAGCGTTGGAAAGCTAATTCAGAGCACTACAAGATGGTGTAGGTTTGGTTCTATGATTTTGAAATTTTGTCAGGATTTAAGAGCCCTAAAGTCAGATGTTTATTTTGAGCACAGATTAGGGCATAACTTGGGCATATGGAGTCAAATTTTGGACTTCGAGTAGTCAAAAAAAAGCTCTTGGAGAGCTCTACACATTGGTTCAGATTTGGTGCAGGTTTGGCATGATTTATTTGTTGATATATTGATCTGAATAGTTTATAGGTATATTTTGACTATGGTAACTTGTGAGTTTATGGCATTGGAGATTTAAGTTTTGATGTCATTGTATACTCAAGTTTGGTCTCATGATGATATGGTTATCAGTGTTTGGTTTGGATATGCATGATGACTTGTTGGGTCTACAAGTTGTGCAGTGTTGTAAGCGGTCTATACTTACAGGTTGCATTTATAGCTTGGTTATGGATTGTCTTTGCCCATTGATCTTTCATTATTGATGCATATTTAGATTGGTGGCTTGGATTTGGGTTGTCTATGCCTTAAGTCACATGAATTACTAATTATTTCTTCATATAGAAGAGATGAGATGTTGTTACCAGGTACAATCATGGTGGAGGATTGCGGTTGACTATGCTGGCAGGTTGGACACTATTGAGAACCAGATGCTTGATTCATGGATGTGATCATGGTGTCATGGATTTTGGCATGACATGATTGGATATATAGGTATAGCCTTGATGTTCATTAGCTTGGATTTTTTATTCAATTATGGTGGTATATCTTCTTGGTTGAGGATCATGGTTATTTGATTTTTTTTTAGGAGCTCATGATGTGCACTTTGAGTTCTTTGATAGTTTGATGCATTGGTTGATTCTAATAGTTAGAGGATGGTTATTTTTCATCATGATGTCACGGATAGCTTGGATATACGGTTTAGTGGGAGCTTGTGACAGTGATGAGGTGACAGTGCAGGATTAGTTCCTGGTTTGGTTTATATCTTCTTGGTTTGGAGAGGATGGATTCTATGATGCCATAGGTGACTTGGTACCACGGTTGAGTGGGAGTTGTTGGCATTGATATATTTATTAAGTGTTTGTAGATGTTGGAGGTTTGTCTTAGATCCTATTGCTGTAGAAGCGTCTTTGACATTTGCATGGTGCACTTGTTATCTTCATGGTGTTTGAAGATGGTTAGATCTTGATGACTCATGGAGTTCTTGGTTATCTTCATGGTATGTGGAGATGGTTTTCTTCACAGTGTGTGGAGATGGTTGCATCTTGAGGACTCACAGGGTTCTTGGCAAAGGTGTGGTTTATGTTTTTATTTGACATGTTATCCTTGGTGTGAGGATGGTTTCATTATTATGTCATGGTATACTCTTGATACGCATTTAGAGTTGTGATATGTTATAATATGTTAATGTGGAGCATGTTATCTCTTTAGTTGAGATGGTAAGATCATGTTGTCATAATTATGTTCCTGAGGCCATGGTTGGAACTTTGACATTGATTTTGGTTTAGTTTCTTGGTATTGAGTACACTGATCATAAGCTAGATACTTCATGATATTGCTATGTTGCATTTGGAGTTGGCATGGATTGATTGGTTACAGGTGCTCATGGATACTTAGAGATGGTGATGACGCTATTTTCTCTTGGATTAGAGAAGTATTTGTTGGGACGATTGATGGTTTCAGCAGGAAGTCCGAGGGGCAGTCACCTAATATGGACTTGAGAGGAGATTGTTCTTAGATGAGTCTTGGTTGGAGACTTGGGTATCTTGATGAGCATTCTCATTCCCCACTCTTGGTCTACTCGGCGATTTGCTACTTGAGAGGTATAGCCTATTATTTTCTCTCAGTTGCATTATATTTATGCTTGTCTTTCATGGATATGGATCTTGAGCTATGGTACATGAGTTAGTTCTGGAGAGTTCATTTGAGAGATGGTTTAGCATTGGTTATCTCCATGTGCATATGTTGTTATGCTAGTTGAGTTTGGGAGATGGTTTTATATTGAGCATTTTTCTTGGTTTAGGAATGGTTTTATTGAGTTTGATCTTCTTGTGAGAGACTTACATCCATGATTAGTTATATGGTATGGTTTGGGTGTTGTTGAGGCTTCTTGTTGGGGTTTTATGGAGGAGATCATACTTGCACAGTTTATATCTAGAGGTGTGTGTAGAAGGACATGATACAGGTTATGATTTGCATGGTTTCTCTGGTCTTGGTTATCTTCCTGGATGTTCAGTTTTGCTTACATTGGATTTGATATTGGTTAGAGATTGTGATCACTAGTTTGTGCTCATGTATGTCATGTGAGAGATGACATGGTTATTTCTTTCTCTTTCCTCTGTTGGTTGTGGAGAATTTGGGAGACTATTGGAGACTTTTTATGAGAGTTTTTTTTTCTTGGAGGATATTAGTTTATGTATTGTGGATGTCCTTGATACTACATGGATTCACTTCTTTGAGATGTGTTGAGTGGATTGGTTATAGATTTGACATTATCTTTTGCAGTGGGAGCTTCTTGGTATATATGTGAAAAGTATTGCTCTTGTGGCTTGTGATTGCAGATTATAGATTGGATATGTCAGTGATATGAGATTCACTTGTTATACCTTTGAGGTATGGATAGTTGGATGGGTTTGGCACTTTGTTGTGGGTGTTATTTCAGCTATGGATATTTTGACAACTACGGATACATGTGATTACCTTTGGATCAGGTTTTTTGTGTTTGGAATTTTAGTTGGTACAGGATTTTATGATCTTCTAATGTGACAGGTTGGGTGGCTTTTTCTTTGGATGGCTTCTATGTATGTCTAGTGGGAGTGGCATAATAGGAGGTGAGATCATTCATGTTTGAGATGCTGGATACTTTGATTTTGTTGCGGGTACCAGGATGGAGCACTTGGTGTATTTTGATCCATGATGGTGGATGTGCTAGGAGGGATTGTTCCCTTGTTCATTTATGTGGCTACGTATTGACCCTATGCAATGTATACAACAAGTGGGAAATTGTTGAGATAATGGGTGTTACACACATTGCATAATATTGTTATTTTATTATTTTATTTTTATTATATAATGTTGTACCTAGATGGACGTGCAACATATAAAGATGCTCATGGAATATTCTTGATGAGTTGTATTGTAACATTGTGATAATATTTCATGTAATTATTTAATATTGGGGAAAAGAATTAAATGCCCAATATTAAATGTGGGGTTAGTGGGTTAGGTAGCACACGGTTTTAGCACATAGTTTATGTAATACCACTTAGTGTTTTTGTGGGACTTGCTACTATATAAGTAGCCACAAGGGTAGTTGTTGTAGAGAGAGAGAGAGAGAGTGACAAGAAAGAAAAAAAGGCAAGAGTCGAGCGGGACAAGGCTTGATAGGTTAGCCAAAGGAGTATTTGTGAAGGTTGAAAGCATGGCATGGGATGTGTGGATTCATGCTTGTTCACATAGTTTGCTCAGTTGTGGCTATGGCCATGAAGGCTTCCATGGTTGTATGGAAATGGTATTTTTGCTGAATAATACATGGTGATGGATGCTTTTGGAGGCTGGGTTTTTCCCTCAATGAGGGTTTCCCAGGGTATATCTTGTGTCACATTTGTGGGTATGTTGTCTATTCTCTTGCATGTGGATTTTAATTCTGTGTTTATTTTAGATCTATTATGGGTTATGTGGAAAAAATTATATTCTTTGTTGCCAAGTTTCCTTACATTAGGTTCACCAACATATGTTAGTAAAATAGAGTACAAGGAGGGTGAAATTATTTCTAGAGGTATATTTAACATTGTTAATTGTCTAACATTCACTAGGATGTGTGGTATTTTTTGTTGCTAGTTATAGATCATGATGAATTATTGGAAATCATCTTTTGGACTGTCATCTAGCACTACATAATCATCTTCTTTCTTCTCATGTTGTTGCAACATATCTTTGTGCAACACTTTCTCATGGAATATGACATCCCTACTTACAATTTTACAATTTTCAAAATCCCAAAGCCTATAACAAAATTCATTAATGCCATATCCAACAAATACGCATTTCTTTGACTTAGCTTCCATCTTGGTTCTATTTTTAGAATCAATATGAGAAAATAATTCACAACTGAAGGTTTTGAGAAAAGAATAACTCACCTTCTTACTAGTCAATGCTTCCTCTAGAATACCACAATCCAAAGAAGTAGAGGGACCTCTATTAATCAAATATATGATAGTATTAACAACCTCCACCCACATGTTTAAGGGAAACCCTACATGCAACCTCATGCTCATTGCATGCTCCATTATAGCCTTGTTCATGCATTCAGCCACTCCATTTTCCTGTGGAGTCGTTGAAATAGTTTTATATCTACAAGTAACATCAGTGGAGAAATAATCATCAATTTCATGAATGCAATACTCACCACCATTATCAAATTTGAGACATTTTAAATTCTTACCAGTCTCATTTTCAACCAAGCATTTCCATTTCTTAAAAGTTTGAAATACATCATATTTATATCTAAGGAAATAAATCCATACTTTTCTAGTTACATCATCAATAAATATAATATAATAATTAGAGCCACCAAGGGAAGATACCTCAGCTAGTCCCCATATATTTTTATGTACAAGCTCTATCTCTTACTTTTCTTTTCCTTCCCACTCTTCACAAAACTCACTCTCTTTTATTTTCCATACACATAGCTTTCACACAAATCCATATTGACAAATTTCAAACCTAGTAAAACTTCTTTGAATGAAGTAATTTCATACCTTTCTCTTTCATGTGCCCAAGTATGTTGTGCCATAGTGTTGTATTTGAATCTACATCAACTATTTTTTCTCCTTGCTCAATTATAGCAATTGTTCTTGAACATTCATTTTTCTCCGAAAAAATTAAAGTAGAAGGAACAATATGACTTGTAGAAAGATATATTGTGTTTACTTTCAAAACTTTTTTACTACAAGGGAACCTTTTGAAACATTCCAGTTTTTATCATTAAAAGTAACTACACAACCCTCATCATCGATGTTTTCTACTATAATTAAATTCCTAATCAGCCTTGGAACATGTCTTACCTCATGTAGTAGCCAAAGATTCCCATTATGTGATGGGGACACAACCCAAGAACAGAATGGACACAACAGAAAAGGAAAATTATATTAACTGAGAAAATAAACTAGTACAAATAGTACAGAGAAAATAAACTTCAAAACATGCCCTAAGGGCTTACAATAGCATAAATCTGGAGAATATTTCTCCTTTTAGCACCTCCTCTCAAACTCCACTCCGAACTGCCTTTTACAATGCCAAAAATCTTCTTAAATATACCCTAGAGGGTTAAGGACTAGGAGTACATTCTGGAAAGTGCTAGTAGGCATCCACTGACCAAATAGAAGGTTCCAAAAGCGTCGTTAGAAGTCAGTGCAAATCTAGAAGAATCCAAAAATGGTAACCGAACTTTCAGGAGGCATAACTTTTGAACCGTAGCTCCGATTGACAAACCGTTTACATTTTTGGAAAGCTCTCGAAGCGCTCTATAGCCTTATGGACAAGCTTAGCTTTTCTCCCATTCTTTGACCCTTTTTGAAGTTATTTAATGCCCCAAACCTGACTTTGAAGCATTCTTAGGAGGTCTCCAAAACCCGAAAAACTGCAATAAGTTTCAAACCGTGGGGTCTTTTGACCTGATTCTTTTTTTGGAATGCTCTAAATCACAATTACATTCATCTGGCCAATTCACACCTTCTAGGTCACCAAAATGATGGCCAAATTGCATGCTCCTATTTTTTTGGGATTTTCAAACACACTGATAGTGGAACTGTGAGAGTTGGAACCTTTATTTGACCCAAATGGGTATCCAAAAATGTAAAGACATGAAACAGAAACTAAGTCTAAGTACATTTTTTTTTTGGGTGACATAGGATTGCCCTTATACCTCTGGATGCTCCTGCATCAGACACCCAGGGTAGATTGAAAAGTGACCCTGTCACTTTATGGATCGTAGAGGAAATCCCAAATGGGAAATCTCAGCTACTGAAATCCAAGTTGAGTCCTCGATCGGTCGTCCTTTCCATTTGACCAAATACTCTTCATACTGCTTATTTCTGGTACTCCTACCCACACGATGATCTAGAATGTCTTCTATCTCCTCCTTCTTAGAAGCAAGAATTGGACATGGCTCTAACACCAGCTCCTCATCTGCACCATCATCATGATACTCTATTAAATCTACAATGTTGAAAATGGGAGAAATCTGAATACCATCTGGCAGCTCCACTTCATATGCATTTCCTGAGTCATGTTTCTTCAAAATTTTGTAGGGGCCAAATTTCTTCATTTTCAGCTTGTTGTAAGTACCGGCTGGAAATCTTTCTTTTCGTAAGTGTACCATGACTAAATCTCCTACTTGGAATTCCTTATGTCTTCTGCTTTGATCAGCCCTAGCTTTATACTCTTGATTCATCTTGGTTATGTGTGCCTGAACCTCCTCATGTAGACGCTTGATATGTTCAGCAAATTCCTCAGCTTCAGCACTTGTCCTCTCCCCTTGTTCTATCTTCCTCAATTCTGGTGCATTCCTTGGGCTATTCCCATATACAATTTGAAATGGTGATTTTTCAGTACTCCTATTTTTAGAGTTATTATAAGCAAACTTTGCCTGTGGTAGAATCAAATCCCATCCCTTGGGCTTATCTCCAACTAAACATCTCAGCAAATTGCCCAGACTTCTGTTTACCACTTCTGTTTGACCATCAGTTTGTGGGTGATGCGTGGAACTAAATTTCAAGTTTGTTCTCAACATTTTCCACAATGTCCTCCAGAAATACCCCACAAATTTAGTGTCTCTGTCAAAAACTATACTCCTTGGAAGACCATGTAGTCTTACCACCTCTTTGAAAAATAAGTCTGCAATATGCACAGCATCATGAGTTTTGTGGCATGGAATGAAATGTGCCATTTTGGAGAACCTATCAACCACCACGAATACTGAGTCATTACCCCTTTGTGTCCTTGGCAATCCAAGAAAAAAATCCATACTTATGTCCTCCCATGGCCTTGATGGAATAGGCAACGGCTGATATAGACTAGTATTGTGACTAAACCCCTTGGCAACTTGACAAACCTGGCAACTTTGTACGAACTTCTTCACATCCTGTGAAATTAGAGGCCAAAAATAATGTTCTCTAAGAATGGAAATGGTCTTATCTCGACCAAAATGTCCTGCCATTCCTCCACTGTGTTTCTCCTTAATTAGATTTTCCCTCATGGAACTCCTTGGAATGCACAATTGACTACCTTTGAACAACATGCCATCCTGAATCAAATAGTTTAACCACTTGGTTCTATCTACAGCAACAGGTTCTTTACAAGCTTTCCATGCTTCAGCAAAATCAGGATCCTTAGGGTACAAATTCTTGAGTTCATCAAACCCAACTACTTCAACCTGCATTACTGTAAGCAGTGACTGTCTCCTACTTAGTGCATCTGCAACCCTATTAGATTTTCCACTTCTATGCTTCAACACAAATGTATAACTCTGCAAGAATTCTACCCACTTCATATGCCTCTGATTCAATTTACCTTGGCTATTTAGGTACTGTAATTCCTGATGATCAGTATACAAAACAAATTCCTTTGGCAATAAATAATGCCTCCATTTCTTTAAGGCCTGAACTATTGCATAGAACTCTTGATCATAAATAGAATACTTCTTCTTTGCATCATTCAATTTTTCACTAAAATATGCAATAGGCTTACCTTCTTGGCTTAATACAGCCCCAATAGCACTGCCACTAGCATCACAATCCACCTGGAACACTTTTCTAAAATCTGGAAGTGCCAAAATAGGCTATTCTGTCACCTTCTTCTTCAGCAATTCAAAACTTCTCGCAGCTCCTGCAGTCTATTTGAACTCTTTTATATCCCCTCTTATTGTATCAGTTAGGGGTGCACATATGCCACTGAAATTCTTAATAAACTTCCTGTAAAAACTAACCAGACCATGAAATGATCTTACCTCAGTAGCAGACCTCAGAGTAGGCCATTCCAAGATGGCTTTTACCTTCTCTGGATCCATTTTGAGACCTTCAGGTGATATAACAAACCCCAAATAGACTAATTCCCTTTTTGCAAAGACACACTTCTTTAGATTAATTAACAATTTCTCTTCCCTTGGCCTTTCAAGGACACTATGAATATGCAGTAAATGTTCTTCCAAAGTCTTGCTGAAAATTAAAATATCATCCAAATAGACAATAACAAATTTTCTCAAGAACTTCTTAAGTACCTCATTCATGAGCCGCATGAAGGTGCTTGGGGCGTTCGTCAATCCAAAGGGCATGACTAACCACTCATAAATACCCTCCTTGGTCTTGAAGGATGTTTTCCACTCATCTCCTTCTCGAATCCATATCTGATGATAGCCACTCTTCAGATCTATCTTTGTGAAGTACTGAGCTCCACTCAAGCAGTCCATAAGATCATCCATCCTTGGTAAAGGAAACCGGTACTTGATGGTTATCCGATTTATAGCTCGAGAATTTGTATACATCCTCCACTCTCCATCCTTCTTTGGTGCAAGTACTATAGGTACTGCACATGGACTTAGGCTCTCTCGAATCAAGCCCTTCCTCAACAGCTCCTGAACCTGTCTATTTAGCTCCTCTATTTCAGTGGGAGTCATCCTGTGAGTAGCCTTGTTAGGAAAACTAGCTCCTGGAATTAGATCTATCTGATGACTGATTTGCCTTACTGGTGACAATCCATCTAGAACATTATCAGAGATAATATCTCCAAATTTCCCTAGTAAATCTGCAACTTCAAATGGTATTTCACTACTACCTTCTTTATCTTTCCTAGGAATCAAAGCATAGCATATATGCTGATGTTTCATGCCATCTAAAAACTTCCTTCCATCAACAAGAGAAATCCTAGCACTGCTACATACCTTTTCACCTTCCTTTTTCATGGGCTTCAATTTTTGGTGAACTCCATCCTTTGTCAGAGAGTATGTGTTTGCATGTCCATCATGTATTGCATGTCTATCAAACTGCCATGGTCTGCCCAACAATAGATGGAAAACATCCATCGAAATAACATCACAGAGAACTTCATCATGGTAACTCCCAATTTTGAATTTTACTAAACATTGTTCACTTACCAGGACCTTATGATCATCTTTTACCCAAGCAATCCGATAGGGCTGTGGATGTTTCTCCCTCTTGAGCTTCAGGTTAGAGACCATCTCTTCTGATACCAAGTTATCAATGCTACCACCATCAATGATCACATCACAACATTTATCCTCACACTTGCATCTAGTACGGAACAAACTCCTCTGTTGTCCTGGTTCATTCTCACCACTTAGTAGGACTCTTTCATTTACCAAGGTCTCTCCTCTTTCTGCATCCTCTGAATGTGATGATTGTGCATCCTCATCCACATGAGCAACCCTAGCTTGGCCCTCAGCTCTCCTATATGTCCTTCCTTGTCGTTGAGGGCATTCAAAGGCACGATGACCTTCTTCATTGCAATGGAAATAGGTACCACGAAAGCCTCCTCTTCCTCTTTGATTTCCAAAGTCTTGATCATGGAGCAGTTGAAACCCTCATTCCTCTGGTTTCTGCTAGTACCCACATCTTCATTTTTCTTTTGGGTTTCATTGTGGCCTTTAGATGATCTACCGCTTCCCCTTCCTCCTTGACCGCGCCCTCTTTGTCTTCCTTCAAACCTTTTACTCAGCTTCTCTTCAACTCATAGGGCAAACTGGTATGCTTCTTTAATGCTGGTCATTTTGACCAGACTTAATTCCTCCTGGATGCTAATCGCAACCCACTGATATAACGAGCAACCTTCTCCTTATTTGCTTCTATATGCCTCGCTCTAATCAAGAGTTGGTAAAACTCCTCTGTATATTCTTGGACTGATCTTCCTGCTTGCTTTAACCCATGCATCTTCTTAAACAGATCAAGCTCGTAGTCCACAGGAATGAACTACTTCTTCAATTTGTCCACCATGTGATCCCATCTTGTGATCTTCTCCTTTCCTCTTCTAAGTCTTTCTAGTTGAACCTCTTGCCACTAAATTTTGGCATGGCCTTTCAGTTTGGCCTTTGCAAACTTAACCCTATCTGAGTCCCTTATATCCTCATACTCAAAGTATTCTTCCAGTTCATTGATCCAATCGATCAACTCATCTGGTTTCAAATTTCCTAAAAATATACCCACTTCAATTGTAGGTCTTTTCCCAAACTTAGTAATGGCCCTAAAAAGCCTTTCTCTACAGGATTCAGAACTTCCCCGTCAACTTCCTCTTCTGGTCCCATTACTTCCTCTTCATTGTCATCCTCACTGTTGTCACTTGCGGCAACATTTGCTCCTCTACGAAGCTCCTCTTGCAATGCTTGTACCTGCCTCTAGAGGGCTCCAACCTCCTCAGGATCAATAGCTCTGGCCCTTCCACCACGCTCTCTTCATGGAGACATCTTCTAACTCAAACCCACAACCACACAGTCCTGGTGCAAACTGCCTCACAATCGGTGCTCTGTCTACACACTCAGGAAAACTCGCTCTGATACCACTTGATGGGGACACAACCCAAGAACAGAATGGACACAAAAAAAAAGGGAAATTATATTAACTAAGAAAATAAGCTAGTACAAATAGTACAGAGAAAATAAACTTTAGAACATGCCCTAAGGGCTTACAATAGCATAAATCTGGAGAATATTTCTCCTTTTAGCACCTCCTCTCAAACTCCACTCCGAACTGCCTTTTACAATGCCAAAAATCTCCTTAAATAGACCCTAGAGGGTTAAGGACTAGGAGTACATTCTAGAAAGTGCTAGTAGGCATCCACTGACCAAATAGAAGGTTTCAGAAGCGTCGTTAGAAGTCGGTGCAAATCTAGAAGAATCCAGAAATGGTAACCGAACTTTCGGGAGGCATAACTTTTGAACCGTAGCTCTGATTGATGAACCGTTTACATTTTTGGAAAGTTCTCGAAATGCTCTATAGCCCTATGGACAAGCATAGCTTGTCTCCCATTTTTTGACCCTTTTTGAGGTCATTTAATGCCCCAAACCTAACTTTGAAGCATTCTTAGGAGGTCTCCAAAACCCAAAAAACTGCAATAACTTTCAAACCGTGGGGCCTTTTGACCTGATTCTTTTTCTGGAATGCTCTAAATCACAATTACATTCATCTAGCCAATTCACACCTTCTAGGTCACCAAAATGATGGCCAAATTGCATGCTCCTATTTTTTTGAGATTTTCAAACACACTGATAGTGGAACTGTGAGAGTTGGAACCTTTATTTGACCCAAATGGGTATCCAAAAATGTAAAGACGTGAAACAGAAACTAAGTCTAAGTACATTTTTTTTTGGGTGACAGGATTGCCCTTATACCTCTGGATGCTCCTGCATCATTATGCAACTTAATCTTAACTTTTCTCTTTCCAAAAATTTGGCAGGGTTCATTATCCCCCAAATAAACAAGCCCAAAATCTCCTTGGACATAATCAATAAAATAACCTCTATGAGGTGTAGCATGAAATTAAGCCCTAGAATCTAAAACCCAAGAATCATCAACACTTTCTAAGGAAAGAAAAAAATCATCCGCTTTGGATTTTTTACTTACCACATTTTCCTCCTTGTTCCCTTTTGGCTTATCTCCTTCATTGTTCTTTTGAGTCCAAAAATCTTTCTTCTTATGCCTTGGTTTTTCACAATACCAGCAATCTCTTGGTCCTCTAGCTTGAGACCTCTTTCCCTTTGACTTTCCTCTTGATTTCCCATAGTTTCCAAAATATTTCCTCTCTCATTCATTTTTCCTTTTCTCTGTGTGTTCAAAGCACTTTTTGATGTAGACCCACCTGAGGTTTTTGTTATTGAACCCTTGGTATTTGGTTGTTTAATTATTGCCATTGATGTCAATAATTTAATTATAATGAGAATATGGTATGCTTAACATCATGTAATTATCTTATTTTATGTGCTTAAATTTTTTTCGAAACATGTTTAAGATAATGACTTAAGTGTTACACAATTAACAATTAATGTTCACATTGGTAAAGAAAACGGTTATAAAAAAATCATTTTGTTCTATGAGTAAGTTGATAGGCTTTTTTATTAGTAAGACCCAAAACTATATTAAATTTTTAGAAAGGTCTTTGAGTTAGTTAAAATGGGGCATTGTTAGTTTTTGCATAACACATGTACGAAAAGAGGAAAAGTCTTTTTATCATAAACCATTACATTTTTAGCAATTTTGTGTGGTTTTGGTCTAATGGAAGTTTGGGGTATGTACCTATCTCAAAAATTTCAAATTTATTGGTTTATAAGTAGAGCATACATTCTTCTAAAATATCCAATAGGTGGCTTTGATAGAATTTGCAGGATTTGAGTGGAATTCATTGTAGACCGAACAATTTGTAGGCAAATTTTTAACAGCAAAGAAGAGGGTAATGCTTTATGTTTTGTATTTTTCATATTTGTGATTTGATTTTCATTGAAAAAGTTTATAAAATCTAGAAGAATGTATATATATTTATTCTTCATTTATTCATATCAATATTTTATGATATCTTTTAATGGAAAAGGAAAATATATTTGGATATTGGATGTTTTGACGAGAATAGAAGTATATCCTACATTATGCTTTCAACAAGAAGTTGGAACTATGATTTTTGTTGTAATAGAGATGATCCTTTGATTTTATATCTCATTTTTTCATTTTTGAAGTTGGTGTTTCTTGTATTCATGAAGTTCATACTTCAGGTGTAAGGGATTGGTGTTCCTTGAAATTGGTGTTTCTAAATATTAGGGTGTTGGTGCTTCTGAGAGCTGTAGCTCTAAAAGATTTTCCCAAGAGGCCAATAAAATTTTATATTCAAAGTGGGTTTTTACCCTAAGAGGTTTTCCATGTTAAAATATTATGTCACTTTTTTATTCATTATCTTGCTCATGTGTTAAATTATATAACTTGTAATTGTTTCAAGTCTTGAAAAGTATTCTAGACCACTGATTCACCCCCCACTCTCAATGGTGTTTGTATTCCAACAAGTGGTATCAGAGAAAGGTTCCCTACATCAATTTTAACAACTTTGGGTAGATTTTAGTTTAGTGGAATGCTTATCTTTTATGGCTTAAGATAGTTCTTCAAAGTTTCCTATATTTGATGGATTAGATTATGCTTTTTGGGAAGTAATAAAAATACAAACATATTTGTTATCTATTAATGTTGATTTTTGGGCTTCTGTTGTTAATGGTTATAAAGTTCCTAATACTTTACCTATAAATCTTGATGAAAAGAGGAAGTATGAAATTGATATGAAAGCTAAATTTTCTATACTTAATAGTTTATCTAAAGATGTTTTTGTTAAAGTAATACATTGTAGTTCTTCTAAAGAATTATGGGACAATTTTTTTTTAAAAAACATATCATGGTAATGATAGAGTTTAAAAAGCCAAGATACAACATTTGAAAGCAAGATTTGAAGACCTTAAGATGGGTAATGATGAAAAGGTAGAAGATTATCTCCTTAAGATAGATGAAACTGTAAATGGCATAAGAGGACTTGGTGAAAAAATGGATGATCTTGATGTTGTAAAGAAAGTTTTGAGATCTCTTCCTAATAAATTTGATTCTAAGATATGTTCTATAGAAGAAACTAGAGATATTAACAAATATACAATAGAAGATATTCATGGAGCACTTGTAGCTTATGAAATGAGAAAGTTTGGCAAGTAGGAATCTACAAGGAAATAAGCAACATTCAAGGTGGAAAAGAAATTGAAGCAAATCTCTTTAGAATCAGAAGAACTTGATATTCTTGAAACACATTTTTCAAGGAAATTAAATAAAGGAGCAGGTATATACAAAGGTAAAATATGACACTTTGCATCTAAATGTCCTTATAATAGTCATGATGAAGTAGATGATGAGAAAGAGAAATCAAGTAAACAAAATTCTATAACAAAAAGTTCTTTAAACAGAAGAAGAGTTTGATTGCTTTTGTATCACATAATGAATCTAGTAGTTTTTAATATGATGAAAATGGAGTTTTATTCAAGGCTATAGAGACTACTTTTCAAGAATCAGATAGTGATGATGATGTTGAATTTTTTTTGATTAAGTAAAAATAGGTTTTAAAGGACCTGAAACCTTATACATAAAACTAGAAGTCTAGAGATAAATGAGAGAAGTAATCAACATAGAAAAGTAGCACAAGAAAACATGAAATAGACCTCCAAAAAGAACATCCATGAGGTCACCCAAGATAGAGCTGGAAAAGATAGCAAAAAAATAGCAATCGACCAGCTAAGAAGTCTTTATTAGGTCCACAGCCTGATCTACCAAAATATGCATATTTTCAGCAACGGCCTTCACCTCATCCATTTTGCTCACTTCCTCATTCTTCTTAGAATGAGCTTGGGAACGATTGTTGGGGCCCTGATTCTTTGCCATGGGAGGGGAGTCCTACCCTTTGTCATGCTCCAGCTACTTCAAGAGGTTACCCACATTATAAGCCATCTATTTGAATAACTTTTCCAAATTACCCAGCTTAGCTTCCATTTTAGACACCTTCCCCTAAATACCATTAATCACTTTATCCAATACCTTATGCTTGGCCTCGAGCTATGGTATCTTATGCATAAGGTTTTTAACTTCTTCTGCATTCACAATAACCTTTGAAAGCTTGTCTATGTGTTGGCCAAGTGTACACTCACCTCTAGCAATTTTACTAACTTGCTCCACTTTATTACCAAGCATCTACATTTGTTGCTTCAGGAAGCCAATCTCCTCCATGATTGTACCAGGGTTACCCAAAAGACCTTTGGATGACCTGAGTGCACCATCAGTATTCTTATTCAAATTTGGAAGATGCCTCTATTTCCCATCATCCTCATTTTTCAAATCCCCATTCTTCATAGTCTGAAACCTCTCCTCTTTCCACCTTGAAGATTTTCTTTTCCTTTCTAAATGATGAGCCACAGGCTCATCGTCAGAAGGGGGAGAGGCCCAGTCATCTTAAGGACCCTTAATACCCTTGCCTTTACCTCCACTCCTCTTTTTATAGTGATATATCACTAATTCCTCCATGAAATCACTTTCTTGATCAGAATCACAATCCACAACCATCTTTTTCTTCTTTTTAGAGCTGCAACTAGAGCCCTTTTTCAAACTCCCCATACCCCCTCAGCTTCATCTTGGGTAGTCAAAGCATAACCCTTTTCTGGGAGACTCCCTTCCGTATCATACTCTGCCCCTTTCAAACTACCCCTAGGTTTCACAATCTTCTTGGATTTTAACACATTCATTATAAGGACCATAAGACCCTTGTGGCAAACATGCTCACCATTTGGGTCTTTCTGAATAGCCTGAATGGAGATGCTAAGAGACTACATTAAGTAAAATGGGAAGTTGATCCTAACATCATGCCTAAATTGATTGGCCAACATAAAATGGTACCCATATAGCTTAGTAAATCTCCCATCTAAAGTGAGGTATTCCATTATCACAAAAAGCACAAATTGCCATGGTCAAGAAATAGAGGCCAGGTTGATATAAGAATTACCTATTTTCACCAAGCAGCTTTTCTCCTACTCTATCTCCACAAATTTATCTATGGCCTATCTGAGAGCTTCCTCTCCTAATAAAATTTAATCCCATCCATGTCCAACCCCATGGCCTCTGCAATCACTTCTTCTATAACATCCATTTGCTAGTTACCAACCATAATAGAGTCATCCTTCCAAGATTTAATAAACTAATGCGCAATGACTAGATTGTTACCTTTAAGCCTCTCCATGTACCCTATGAAATTTTTGCACCTTAAAATATCCTAAACCTTCATCTTGTTCCCATATTCCTTTTTCCTTTTTCCTCCCATATTCCCTTCACCAATTTTGCTGATTTTATTTCTCTAAAACCCCCAATTCACTCTGTAACAAAAGGTAACACCACATTTGAAGAGAAAAATGGATAAAATTGCACAAAATCCATGCAAATAAATTCTTGACTTTCTAAAAATCATTACCCACCACACTTCGAAAGAGTTCTCCTCATAATTACACATTACTGACACCATCATATTTAAAACTTTTTTGCATAGATATCCATTTATCATAATCAATAAATTGGTAGCCATTTGGAGGTAAGGACTCATAATAATCCCAAATGATTTTATGATCACTAAAGTAGGCCATGTTTGTAGCCCAACCAGCAATACAGTTGGCTTCTCTAAAATTATGAGTTATAATGCATGTTTCAAAAGAATTTATAATCTGAATAGCCTTGAAGATAATATTTCTAATAGTCCACGATGGTTTATTAATTTTATTTAGACAATTAATAATATTGAGGGAGTCACCTTCCACCCATATCTTCCTAAAATTCATACTCTTAGCATAGAGAAGACCATGAAGAGCAGCATAGGTTTCTGCCACATGATTGGTTTGATCCCCAATTGGAATAGCCATGCATCCCACATAGTCCCCATTAAAGTTTCTAATAACAACTCAACACCCTTCTTTGTCTGGGTTTCCTTTCAAGGCCCCGTTAAAGTTTATCTTGAACTAATTCACTAGAGGATAGTCCCATCTAGAATTATCCCTAGGATTAGGTTTCTCAATATCCATTCCCAAACTCCTTAGTTTCCAACTGTTAAACTCCCAGTCTTCCCACTCATTACAAAGTTTCTATCTAGAGCCAGTAATTTTAATATTCTCAATCATAAGGACCTTCATTTTATAGAAAACTTGATTAGGACTAGATTCCACTCCTCTAAAAATCCTATCATTATGCTCCTTCCAAATGCCCCAACATAGATAAGAAGGAATAAAGTCCCATAGTTTGACAATCAAAGCATTCTTGAAAGGGGTCATCCAACTAGTGAAGAAGAATTGAATAGTAGCAGGGAACACCCAATCCACTTTCAATAAGCTCCAAACTTTATTCCAAAGCTTCTTCATTAAGGGGCAATGTAGTGTGATATGATGAACCAATTCCCCATTAGTTTTGTAGAGAACACATCAATTTATAATGAGGAAACCTCTTTTCTTAAGATTATCAAGAGTCAAAATTTTATTCTACAAAAGAATCCAAAAGAAGATATTAACTTTTGGTGTCATTCCTTTCACCCAAGCCTTGGCCTAGTAGGGTTCAACATCATCATCAAAATAATTAGCATAGGCAGAGGCAATAGAATACATTTCACTAGGGTCGGTTTTCCATATCAGATCATCCTCTTTATGGTTTAAAAAGAATGCATTCAAGCACTTACCAAGTTCAACCAAGTTGTGATCCACACTATTAAGATCCACCCACATATCATCCTTCAGTTAATTAGCCACAAAAGTACCAATCTAATTCTTACATTGCTCCATATACCTATTCTACCTTGGATCATCACAAAGTGGGTGGTCCAAGATCCAAATGTCTTCCCAAAAAAGAAATATTCTACCATTACCCACCTTCCATTTTAACCCCTTTCCTTAAAATATTTTTGAATTTCTGAGCATTCTTCTAGATCATAGACCCCCCTTGTTCTAACTCACTATTAAGGAAATGATTAAAATCATAGCGATCCCTACTATATTTATCAACCCAAATGCTTTTCCATTCCCCCTCCTCCTTATGCCATCTCCATAATAATTTTACCAATAAGAATTCATTCATTGTAGTAACCCTTCGCAAGCCAAGCCCACCCTTCTTTTCTGGGGCATACAAACATTTTCCCATGCAATTAGAGGGAGTCTTTTTTAATTCTCTATTCCAATCCATAAGAAAGTCTTATGAATTTTCTCAATAGCAAGAGCAAAATTTATCAGAATTTTGAGAACACTCAAAGCATAAAGCAAAACACTTTGCATAATAGACTTCAAAACAATAACCTTACCAGCCTGACTAAGGAGAGAACCTTTCCAACCAGCAATTTTTGAGTGGATTTTATCAATCAACAAGTTCCAAAAGTTGTCAAGAGGGGCTAAACCCAAAGGTAAACCTAGATAGGATCTAGGCAGAGAGCCAATCTCATAGCCAATTATCTTTTTGATCTTATTTTGCCTTGCCTCACTAACATTAATAAAGTAGATTAGACTTTTTCTCCAGTTTATGATCTGACCAGTGGCCATTCCATAGTCAACCAAAGCCTTCTTAATGTTCCTAGCATTTCTCACTGAAGCCTCCCCCATAACAATAGAATCATTAAAAAATTGTTGGTGAGAGAAAACTAAAGCAGAAGATGAGGGATTAAGGCCCATGAAGTCCCCTTTCATCACCATATTATCCACAAATCTCCCTAAACATTTAGCCAAAATAATAAAAATGATAGGAGAGATTGGGTCTCCTTGTCTAGGACCCCTAGAAGCCTTAAAGAAGGAAGTAGGGGAACTATTAACAAGCACCAAGAAGGAGGTCGATGAAACTAACATGAAGATAAGATCCTAAAATCTCTTATTTAAGCCAAATGCTTCCAGACCAAGGAGAAGAAAGTTCCATTCCACTCTTATCATAAGCTTTAGAGAGATCAAGCTTAAGAAGAAACCCTTCCTTCTTGGACACTGAAAGAGAATGAATATTTTCATGAATTGTAATAGTGGAATCCAAAATCTATCTTCCAGGAACAAACCCATTTTTCTTCTTTGAGATGATAATTGGAAGAAGGGACAAAATTCTAAGTGTAAGAACCTTAGAGATAATCTTATAAAAATAATTACACAAACTAATAGGCCTAAACTAATCCAATCTATCTCCACCTAACTTCTTTAGAATAAGATCAATGAAGGTGCCATTTAACTCCTTAAGGATATTCCTGGTACCAAAAAATTCCTTTATGCCATTACAAATATCAGCACCAATGATATTCCAATACTTATGAAAGAACAAAAATGGAAACCCATCAAGACTAGGGGCTTTGTCACCCTCAAAAGAGAAGACGGCCTCAAAAATCTCATCTGAGGAAGGAATAGAAGTGAGGGATAAATTCTAATTATCAAAGATATAAGTTGGTATGCACTCAAGAAAAATATTCTTCTTATCCAAATCCAAATTGGGGTCACCTTGAAGTAGTTTGCTAAAAAACTCCATAGCCTCCCTTTTGATAATATCTTCATTGTCAATCAAACCCTCATCCGTATTGAGTCTAGATATTGTATAACCCATCGTATGCTTTAAAGTAGTCATATGAAAGAACTTATTAGTTTGGTCACCTTCCTTCAAAAAGACCTTTCTAGACCATTGTCTCCAGAACATCTCCTCCTTGGTAATAAGGTCATGAAGTTCAACCAGTTTACTACTTTCTTCCTCCCTTAAGACCACCTCATAACCATCAATTTGAATCCTGTCTGTGTTCTCAAAGATGTTGTCAAAGGTATGTTTATTTCATTTCTCAATATTCTTCTTGACATTTTTCAATTTAGCAGCCACTCTAAATAATGTTGTACCTTCCACTTTAATACCCCACTGTAATCACCTAAAAATGGTCATCTAGACTATTAGCCCCCTTCTCAGCATTTTGGCTAAATTAATTTAATCATTTACCTAGACCAAATTGCTAATAATCAATTTATTTGATTATAACCTATAGTTTGACTATGCTATCCTAAGTTCATTATTTGATTAAAAGAACATGTCCCCTTTTAATTAAATAAAAGACCCCATTCTTCTAACCCACTTATAGTGCACACATAAAGTCCTTTTTCTATTTTGCAATTAAAAGAAAAGGCTTTGTGACTTTTGTCTTATATGACAAGTCAACTTATATTCTATTGGTTGACTTGTGTGTGCACATGGATCACTCCTCTTTTTGAATTCAACTGTTGATCATCCACCATCTTCATCTTGATCTCCACTGTCCGTACAACTTTAAAAGGGAGAGAGCTTTCCCCCTCAATCCATCCTCATTTTGAATATTGTTATGCTGCAAGTTTTCTAATAGGTTTCTTTGGAGCTTTGTGGAGAACTTCTCTTTCTTGTCTACATTCTCTCATCCATGGCATTCTAGCTTAGCTTAGCTTTCATTTTTACATGTAGCTTAAATCATATAATCTAATAGTTGGATTGTAACACTCTCATACATGTTTTAGCATAGCTCCATTTTGCTTCTCATTCTAGCTTAATCTTCATTTGCATTGCATTCTTGAGGAACTCCTTGGGACATTTGCATTCTTGCATCTTGTCTTTGGAACCGCCCATTGCATGGTTTACTAGCAAGAAGAGTATCTCTAAGGCTCATCTGAGAGCCCTTGAACTTGAAATACACTCTCTTGCACTCTATGGATAGGGAGCTCTAAGCCGGCATCCAAGCATTCTGAACTCATGGAATCGTTTGGATAGAAGGATTTAGAGTGGGACACTTTCGAGTGTACATTTTTGGCACCCACCGTGGGGCTTGAATCAGGTTTTTAGCTCCATTTGCTTTTATTTTTCATCTCTAATTTTTTACAGTAGCATATTGGATCTAATCAAGTGCTATTGTAGAATTATCACTTTGGTTTTAAGGCCAACCCATAAGTAGATCGGTTTGAAGGCCAAAAATCTAATTGGTTTAAATATTTGATCATATCTTTTAAACCGCTTAGAGTTTGGTTCTGAAATTTTTTTTTCAAGTTTGGTATGTTTTCAAAATGTCTCAGTCCGATTTTTAAAGCATTTTGACATGATTTGCGAGAGTTGTGATTTTTTCTTTTTTTTTCATAAAAAGTTGTTTTTGATCGCAAATCAGTGCATTTTTTAGAAAAACTTACATTTTCAAAAAAAAATTTGAATTCTAAGAGGGGTACTTTCTTCGTGTTTTGACTTTTGAGGTTGTATTAGAGATCAAAAACCCGATTTGATAAATTTGGCCTGTTTTGACAAAATCGGTCTCTACAGAGCAAATGAAGAGATTATTTTGAATTTTTTGCATTTTTGAAAAGCTCTCTGATTTTTAGTAGGGGTCTCTTCTTTTTATTTTTGTTTTTGGATCCGAAATAATAGCAAAAAAGTCTAATCTTGTTGACTAGGTCAAAAGCAAAGAGTAAAAATGAGAGCATTTGTGATTAGTTTGCCCTTTCTTTGCATACACTTGATTGGAAGATAACTTGGATATTTGAGGCAACTAACTACTTTTTATTGCATATTTTTATGTTATTTCACACTAACTTTTGGTGCTAACAAGTTGTTATTACAAGTTTCTATCCTTATGAAAAAAATTGAAACATTGCATAAAAAGAACGCATGTCAAAGCTTCAAATGCACAAGGACTACTAACGATTGTTTGCAGGGCTGCCCAATGCATAAAAAACCAATTTTTCTTGTTCTTTACTTTTACATGTGTGACATATACTAGTTTTTTATTTTTAGGCACATTAAAAATTACAATTGGAATCTTTTGGTGATAGGAGAGTATGCTCTTCACCCTTGTGGTGAATCAGAAATCTTGACTTACCATTTGATTTCAAGAGTAAGAGGCAACTGAATCTTTTTGGCTTGTTTGGGAGAAAATTATTGGAATAAGAGAGTATACTCTTCACCCTTGTGGTGAATTAGAAATCTTGACTTCAAAAGTTGATCCACTCTTTGTGTAGTTTAAAATTCCTTAGAGGACCTACTCTCGAACAACCTGAGAGGAACGACCCAAGTGGGGACAAGCAGATTACCCGGCTCTTCCAACCCACTATAAACTCAAGGCTATCAAGGACACAAAACCTTGGTAGCGTAGTTTTTTTCTTCGCCTAGTGTGATCGCTTATGGGATTTTGACCATAGGGAGATCACTAGGCAAGAATGCTTAAGGTACTCTTGTGGTCGTGAGATCGGTTACTCATCACAAGGTGAGGTCTCCTGTAATTGGGAGCAAGAGAAACACTATGAATGGAAGCCCTATCTAAACACCCTAAGTTAGTAACTACCCTTTTTAGCCGCTCAACTTCTTGGTGCAAAGATTGATCCTAGTGGACTACCCAGATCACCCCAAGATTTACACTCACCGTATGTATTCCCTTGGTTATGCTTATGGCATTTCTATGACAAAGCCAATATCTCTTGTGGGCAACCACTTGGTGTGAGGCGAAGGAGCATCAAGTGTGGGCCAAGTTGTTGAGTAATGAACCATGTCTTTTAGGTAGATATTGCTTGATGTGTTCTCGAATGTGCTAGACCTATGGAAATCGTTGGAACATACACATGATGATAGTTATACGGCTTTATTTTAAGACCTCACATCTGCTTCTATCATGCAAGGTTGCTTTTTCCCTTGCTTGATTTTTTGAAGACTACTCCATGTGTCACTATCTTGCTTGGAAAGAATTTTATTTTGAATATCAAACTTGCTATGCTATCAACTATTGTCAAACTTTGTTAACCAAGTTAAAACATCAAATGCAAACATTTTCTTGTGTTGCTTGCTAAGGGGAGTCTCATCATTTGGTCTTAGATCTCTTGGTCTTTCTATCTTCATGGTCTATGTCCACTTGCTAGTTATCATTTTGCTGAAATGGTTGCCTTGATTTCTTGACTACACTCTTGGGTTGGAGAGTTGTTCACTTGTCACCCCGCTTGCTCTATCTATTTGGCTATTTGGGCATCTTGCCTAGCTATTGACTTGATTCATTCATGTCATAAGTTTCTTAGACATATTTTTTGACAAGTCACTTTAATCTCTCTCTACTATCTTGGCAAGTGAACACTCTACCTCCTATAGTTTCAACATCAAGTTATCTTCTAGGCTCTTTTATGCTTGGCTTTCCATCTAAAACTATGGGATCTAAACCTTTTGCTACCAAACTTCAACCAAATCTAGATGATCATGATATCCTCCATGTCACTAAAGAGTTTCAAGATCTATATGCACAATACAAAGAACTAGAAGAGACAAATGATTTTTCTTACCTTCATCTCTCTAAGCGCATGATGGAAATGAAGTCTAAACTTGAGAAAAGGTTGGAGGAGAAGATTACATTGTTACATGAATCTTCCTTAATGTCTTTATATGAATGTGAGTCTCCTTCTTTGAGGTCATCCTCTTCTTCTAGGTCTACATGCTCTACTTCAAGACATCAAATTTCTTCATCTTCTAGATCTAAAGACCTCTTTAGAGAACAAGAAAATGATACATCCTTGGAGCATACATCAAAATTTCATGATAAACCTATCTTTGACCAAGCAATGATGAAGACATGTATGCATGCTATTCACTTGAGAAGCAACCAAATGACTCTAGACATAATTTTGAGAGAAATTTTACTCCCTTGGGTAATTCTTATGATGACATTTTGAGAACACTTCTTGGCACCAAGTTCATCATGTTGCCTAAGTCTAGCTCCTATGGAAATCCGTTCTTGGATACCTATTGTGCCTATCATCGATCTAATGACCATGCTACTTCTTATTGTATAGAGCTTAAACATAAAATCCAAGATCTCATTAATGATGAGATTGTTGATCTTGGAACCTCTAGTGACTCATGTGCTGAGGATACTTCTCTTGAGCAAGATTACGTTGATGAACCTATGTCTAGTAGTGGCTCCATTAAATCTTCCACTTCTTCCAACACTCATGCATCTCCCAACACTTCAAAGCTTTCCAACATGCCTCCATCAAATAAGGAACCTAATGCTTTCCACATTGACTACGTGTATCCTCAAGGGATACCTCTAAAAGAAACTCAAGCTAACCTTCACTTGGCTGCAAATCTTTTCCATGCTACTAATCCTAAACATCCTCAACCTTCATGCTCTACTATGCCTAATCCAAGCACTACTCAATTAACTCTTCATTTTCCCTTGTCCTTAGAAGTGGCTCCATGTCAAGAGGACTCTCAAAAAGAAAAAACTATAAATGTCAAGAAAGATCAAGATCAAGCACACTTTCATCTCTTTCAAGATTTTTCCCCTCCATATCCTATATCTTGTCCACCTCCTAAGTATGATGAAGATACCACTTCCATTATCTCCCTTGAGCTTACTGAAAATTATGAGAAAAGTTCTCTTCATATGCTATCCAAAGCTACTTGTCAAGATCAAAGCATCCCCTAATGTTCTACTTCTCCATATCCACTTCAAAATTGTGCTCAAGCTTCAAGTGCTACTATTAAAAATGTTGTTCCTATCAAAGGTACTCATGAGTCTATTGATGGCTTTGACCATGTTGCTCACTCTAAATATGTTGATGTCCCTTTTCACTATCCATTTGCATCTCCTAAGTCTATCCTTGGTCCTTATCCATCAAAGCTAAAGCCTTCAAACCTTCCATCTATATTGGGACCTTATGTTCCATCATATCCTACATTTTCCACTCCTAGCTCTCTCGTCATACCTCAAGATCAACAAAGATGCTCATCCTTGATGAATTATCACCCATCTATCCACCTAAACTAGTCATATTAGCCTTATTCATCCACAAATCCCAAGTCCTTTGGAAGTGAGAATAAACATAAGAATCCATTGTAAAAGAAAGATCACTATGTCCCATCTAATCGACATGTGAATGCTAAGAAGGAGAATGCACAAAAGAGACTGCAAAGGTCCACTACTCAAAGAGCTAAACCAAAGAAAATATGGGTTCCTAAATCCATCATTATACAAAGGCAATCTCAAGCACCCAAAGAATGAGGAAAATCTAAAGCTATGTGGATTCCCAAGTCTCTTTTAAAAGACTTGAATATTGAAAATATTTCAAAGTTGACATTCAAGCTTCCAAAGGCTTCCATTCCATCTTCTTCCAAAAATCTTCCTAAAATTATTCCAAAGCCTTCCACTCCACTTTTTTCCAAATCTCTTCTACCACCTCATACATCTAAACCTCAAGCTACTTCATCCATGATTCCTCCATCATTCCAATACCCTTCAAGGTGTGTGTCAATGTTGATCTTGTACAATATTTCAACTACCTTCATGAAATCCTCTAAAGCTTACACTAACTTTCTATACATGAACTATTATCCTCCATATACTCTTCCTACTACCATTTCTCTTTCATCACCCTATCAACATCTTTGAGCATACCTTTCTATGGTCTTGGCTTCTCATGACTTATATTTTCTATAGGAGCACTATCTACATTCAAAAAGCTTGAGCTCTTTCTAAAAATTCAAAAAAATTCAAAAAAATAAAATAAAATAGAAAAAATTAAACAAAATAAAAATGTGCCTTGGTGAAAACCACTTTTTGTGGCACCTTGGTAGCAAAAGTAAAGAGAAATAAATTTATCCTATGGTGAAAACTACATCTTGTGGCACCTTGGATAAGTACCATGATGAAAACCTAGTAAATAGGCATCATGCATAATTCTTCCATCATCCATCTATCCCTTCTTCTCTCTTTGATCTTGACAATGTTGAGCTATCTTTGCATATTGGCTATCTTATCCACCAGATTTTTTATTGTGCTCTCCCATTCACTCATAGCCTCTATCTTGAGCTTTATTCTTATTGCTCTATCCCATTGCTATACTATCTAGTTGACCCCTTGGTCTTGATCATAATAAATGAAACATGGTTCTCATAGGTCTCTTGACATGGCTACTCTTTTGCACTACACACTTCATGCTATCTCACTTGTTGGCTTCATTGCTTATCCTACATGTTATCTTTCTCATTACTTCCACTTGCTTCACATTCCTTTCTTATGCATCTTTGCTTATCCATCGGTTTGTTTCTCCATCGTGTCTTATACCTTGCTAAACATTGGGAGAAAATGATGTGATCTTGCTTGAGAACTAGTGATCTCTAAATTATTCTAAAAAATCCAAAAAATCATATATGATGCTGAAAAAATACTAAAAATCAAAAAATGTCCTGAAAAAATGATCATCTTAGTGAAAACCTAGCAATAGGCACTTTGATGTATCACCAAAAAAATCAAAAAAATCAAAAATACAAACAAATTGAAAAAAATCCTGAAAAAATCTATCAAGTGGTGAAAATCTGGAAACAAGTGCTACTTGAGACCCTTGCACCTCTGTCTATCAGTCTCAATCACCTACTTTTCTACACATTTCCTAGCTTGGAATTTTTTCTTGTCCTCATCTCGGGGGCATAGCTACTTCACCTATTGAGGTATTCTTGTGCATTAGGGTTTCTTTGACAACTCATAAAATAGTGTTTCTCAACACTTCCCCCTCCTTGACATCAAGTGTTTTTCAACACTTTTCAGATAGTTTACCTACAGTCTCCAATGTTGCGATATTTCTCACTATCAGAATCAATTCTTGAGGAAATGGCCAAGTGACTTACACACACACACTTTAAACACTTAAACGACTAAGTTATGCTGACCTTTATCTACTTTGTGTGCTGTCTATGACGATTTCTTTGCCATGTGTTCCCTCCCTAATAGTCTTTTGAAGATGTCATTGACTAGAAGACTGGGGGCATGGGACATATTTTCTTGATTTCTACTTGTGGGTATACTTTGTTTGTCTATAGTGTTGTAAGCATTTATTCTTGTCCTATTCAACATTTTGACTTACAAATGTATCATCCTTGACTGTTTTGCAAGATCGCACTCAGGGTTTATCCTAGCACTTATGCCTTGATACAGGTGCAATCTTGCTAAATTAAACTTAGGGAATCTAATTGCATAGTTATCTTGACTTACATTTCTTTGATGCTTAGATTGAATTTCCACATACCTATTTGATATCGATCATATTCATATCTTCATAGTTATACTAGTGATGGTTGTATGATCTCATGATGTCCCTAATAAATGCTCAATGATGAAATTAAGAGTCTAAATGTTATGCACTTCTTGCTGGTAAACCACTTTGCATATTATCTTGCATTTTAGGTTCATTTTCTAGATTAGTCTTGCATTCTTGCATATGGGGAGAGCTCTCTCTTCATCTTTTCATAGACATATCGGCTAACTCCTTTCATATATTTCTTTATTTTCTTCTTGTTCATGTCTTTTCACCTTCTTAATCTTTCACTTCATCTCTTTTCTATCTTATCATCACATTATATAAAGTTTTGACCTATTAAATAATTTCAACATCCTAGATTCATTTTCGGGATCGAAATTCAAATTTGAGTTCATCTTGATGGTCAAAATTGTCTTTTAAAATTCTACTTTCTTCTGAGCAGTTAGCTGACCTTTTGAGGTCTAATCTCTAAATCAGCACTGGGGCATCTTTATTTCTTCATGTCTTCATCATTTACATACTTCATATCTACTTCAATTCACTATTTCATGTCTAAAATCACCTTTCTACTCATTTCAACCTAATTTTTATGTTATATCCTTCAAGGTCAACTCTAGTCAAACTGGGGCATTTTATTAGTTTCTTATAGTCATTCTTGGGTTCTAATCATTTATCTGTCATATCAGACATTGCTATATCTCAATTTTCTCATTTCTAGCTACTTTCTACTTCCTCTTACCTCATTTCGATTTCGATCCCGAGGGGGCAGAAATACTCTATTGTTGATTGTTACAGCTATCTATTTCTTAGGAGCATTTGTTTGACCTTATCACTTGCTCTCGATCTATTCGCTTTGCTAGATGTTAGAATTCTTTTCGGATCCTAACATCATCTTTCTAATGTTTAGTACTACTGCTATCAGGCTGTGCATTCAAGACTTGCTATCTATTTTTGCATTTCATTCTTTGGAATCAGATATCTATATCTATCATCGCCTACTTGGCTTTGATTTTCTTTGACATAATGTGTTCCCAGATTGATCATGCATTAGTCAAAGAGGGGCAAATGTAATCACCTAAAAATGGTCATCTTGACTATTAGCCCCCTTCTCATCATTTTGGCTAAATTAATTTAATCATTTACCTAGACCAAATTGCTAATAATCAATTTATTTGATTACAACCTATAGTTTGACTATGCTATCCTAAGTTCATTATTTGATTAAAAGAACATGTCCCCTTTTAATTAAATAAAAGAACCCATTCTTCTAACCCACTTAAAGTTCACACATAAAGTCCTTTTTCTATTTTGCAATTAAAAGAAAAGGCTTTGTGACTTTTTTCTTATATAACAAGTCAACTTATATTCTATTGGTTGACTTGTGTGTGCACATGGATCACTCCTCTTTTTGAATTCAACCATTGATCATCCACCATCTTCATCTTGATCTCCACCGTCTGTACAACTTTAAAAGGGAGAGACCTTTCCCCCTCAATCCATCCTCATTTTGAATATTGTTATGCTGCAGGTTTTCTAATAGGTTTCTTTGGAGCTTTGTGGAGAACTTCTCTTTCTTGTCTACATTCTCTCATCCATGGCATTCTAGCTTAGCTTAGCTTTCATTTTTACATGTAGCTTAAATCATATAATCTAATAGTTGGATTGTAACACTCTCATACATGTTTTATCATAGCTCCACTCTGCATCTCATTCTAGCTTAATCTTCATTTGCATTGCATTCTTGAGGAACTCCTTGGGACATTTGCATTCTTGCATATTGTCTTTGGAACCTCCCATTGCATGGTTTACTAGCAAGAAGAGTATCTCTAAGGCTCATTTGAGAGCCCTTGAACTTGAAATACACTCTCTTGCACTCTATGGATAGGGAGCTCTAAGCCGGCATCCAAGCATTTCGAATTCATGGAATTGTTTGGATAGAAGGGTTTAGAGTGGGACACTTTCGAGTGTACACCCACCACTCCTTAATGAGAGTCTCCAAATCTAGATGAAGAGTCCACATTTTCTCAAATCTAAAGGGGAAATTTTTATGAATGTTGAGATTGTCTGCAACTAGAAAAATAGGGTAATGATGTGAACCCACTTGAACATGAGCATTAAGTGCACATTTATAATTAAGGAACCATTCATTACTAATAAGAGCATGATCCAACCTAACCTGAATAAGATACTTTCTAGTTCTTCTATTAGTCTAGGTGTACTCAATCCCATGTGAGTCAAGAGCATGAAGAAGATGATTATCAATAAAGTTCATTAAATCTAATCTATTGTCCAGATTGGTCTGGCTACCCCCCCATTTTTTAGATTCTTTTAAAGGGGTATTGAAGTCCCCTATCACCATCCAATTCTCCTCAGCAAAAAGATTTTTCTGATTTCAAATTTCTTCCCTCAAGGCCTTTCTTCCCCATTTGGAGTTGGGGGCATAGATATTAGTAAGAACCTAGCTAAAATCATCTTTTGAGTAAAAAAAATATAACATTCATCATATTTTTGTTTTTGAGAGATAAGCTCTCCTTGAATCCATCTATTTATCCAAAAAATAGCCATCCCACCTGAAGCTCCTTCAGAATCATTTCCAATAATCCTTCCTCCCTTGAAAATATGAAGACATTCCACCTTATCCTTCAGCATCTTGGTTTCTTCAATAACAAAAATGTTTGGTCTATTGTCCCTAATCATATTTTTCAAAATGTCATGTTTATGAGGGTTATTTAACCCTCGAACATTCCAAGAGATTATCTTCACAATTTATGAAAAAAAAATTATTGAAGGATGGTTCTTTGACTACCATCACTAATGCCTCTATTTTCCTTAGTTGTTCTTTTCTACAAATTGGATGGTCTTCCAACTAGTGTCCCAGTAGGCACAGAAGAAGAACATCTAGGTCTTCCCTTAAAATTTTTAGACTCCCCTTTTTTTGAATTTGCTTTGGGCTCTTTCTTATTGTTTTTGGATGGAGCAGTCTCCTCATCTTTTTTACCACCTTTCTTCCTACCTTTAGTCTGTTTTCCCACCGAGATCCAATTGGCATCAGAGTTGTCCTCTTCTCACACTACTTCCTTATCATGAGAAATAGTAAGAAGGTCCTCAACTTCACCTCTAACAAAGTTTCCAGCAAGTGCAGTCTCCTGAGCCATATGCTCTGTAGACACAACTGTATCCTTTTGGGACACCTCTTTGACATTATCCCTCCCATCCTTTATAATAATCACCTTATCTTTTGGGGATCCTCTTCAAACTCTCACTATTAGGGATCTCCAAAATATTTTGAATAGATGCATCCAAGACACTCTCCTCCATAGATGAAACCAGTCTAGGATGGGGAGCCCCCACATCACAGTTTATGTTCTCTAACTACTTCTGAAGAGGAGCACCATCACCAAAAGGTCTTGGGGGAACCATCCCCAGTCGCACCACCAACACCATCTGAATATTTAGATTGATCCTATGGGGGGTAGACTTGCCTAAATCTACCCCATCACCCTTGGAGACATCTAAACCACTATTATGTTCTTTTCTCACCCACACTTTCTTGACCTTCTTGGCCTTTCCTTTCAAAGAAGGACATTTCTTGGCCTAGTGACTGAATTTTTTGCAATGAGAGCAAGCAAAAGGAATAGACTCAAACTCAATCCATTGGTCCCAGATACCAAGTTTAGATTTTAAAGAGATAGATTCAAGAAAATCCACCCTTCTTAAAACTCCAACATAAAATATGGAAAAGTTTAGTCTCCTCCTAGAAATAGTCACAAGATCTAAAGAGAGAAGATCCCCAAAAGTATTAGCAATGACCTTAAACACATCTTCCACCCAAAACTCAAGAGGGAGACTAGGTACCCTAACCCAAATAAGGGCTTGAATAGAAAATTCATCCAGAGAGTAAAGGTTGGGGGTCCATTTCTGTAACAACAAGGTATGCTTCCCCATAACCCAAGGATAGCAATAGAGAATATCTTGCTTGTCCTCCTCATAAGAAAAAAAAAATAGGAGAGACACCCTTTGGTTATCTCTGAAATGTCAACCCATCCATTCAAAATCCATTTTTTATGAACAAAGGCCCACACATCTTCAATGTTGGGTTTGGCCCCAATGAACCTCCCAACTAGAGTTAAATCGATATAGGAAATATTTTTATCAATAATCTGATCAAGGATTTCAATGGAGTACATACCTTTATCCCTCGTAGAAATATCTCTAACCAGTGGGAAAGAAAACTTGCTAGTAGGGCATACACCAAATAAGCAAGACCATTTTTTAATAAGCAAGACTAAGATATGGAGGTCTAAGATTAATAAGTCTATGTTTATTCAAATGGATCTACATTCTAAAGAAAAGGACTTGCAGATAATTGATAGTGGTTGTTCTAGACACATGACAAGAGACAAAATGAAGTTTGAAAAATTGATTAACTATAAAAGTGGTAATGTTAGTTTTGGTGATGATTCTTAAAGGAAAATTAAAGGTTTGGGTTCTTTGATGCTTAGTGAAAAAATGTCCATCATGATGTGTATTATGTTGATGGATCAAAGTAAAATCTTTTAAGTGTTAGTCAAATTTGTGATCATGGATATGAAGTTATTTTTGATGGCCATGGTTGTCAAATCAAATTAAAATCTAGATAGTTGGTTGCATCAAGTAAAATATCTAAAGGGGATGTATACAATTTAAAAGATATCACAAATACTAACAATGATGAAGATGTTTGTCTTATGGGATAGGTGAATGAGAGTTGATTATGGCACAAAAGGCTTGGGCACTTGAATTTTGACAACTTGGTAAGCATTAGAAAGTAAGAGGTATGTTATGTATAAATAAGCTAGAGAATGTTATTTGTGAAGGGTGTCAACATGGTAAACAAACAAAGGCATCTTTCCCACCAAAAGAATATTTTTCTTATAAACCATTGCAATTAGTACATACTAATTTATGTGGTCCTCCAAGGACAATGTCATTAAATGGTAAAAAGTATTTCATGCTTTTTATAGATAATTATACAAGAATGACATGGATAACCTTCTTAGAGCATAAATCATAGGCATTTAACAAGTTTAAGATTTTCAAGAAAATGGTTGAAAATGATTCAGACATGAAGACTAAGTGCTTACAATCAGGTAAAGGTGGTGAGTTTACTTCAGATGAATTTGTTGATTATCATAAAAAACATGGCATCAAAAGACAATATGAAGCATCCATGACATCTCAAAAAAATGGAGTTGTTGAGAGAAAGAACTGAGCAATTAAAGAAATGGCAAGGACTATGTTAGATGAATCTAAAGCACCAAACATGTATTGGAAAGAAGTAGTTCACACAGAATTATATATTTTAAATAAGGCATAACTAAGGGTAAAAACTAAGTACACTCCTTATGAGTTATGGTATGTACATCTTGCATCTGTTAAGCATTTTAGAATTTTTGGAAGTAGATGCTTCATTAAGAATTCTAATGATAAAATAGAAATATTTGATTCAAGATGTGATGAAGGAATATTTTTATTATATTCTTATCAAAGAAAAGCTTACAAATGTTTTAATAAAAGGTTGAATAAACTTGTTGAAACTGTACATATGAAAGTGGACAAAGTTGTGCAGGATATAAAGGAAATAAGAATGGATAATACTTTCCTACAAGACAATGATAAAGACTTGAAAGAAGCAGATAATAAAGTTGTTGAAGGTGAAAAAGAGATAAAAGATCAATTAGAAACACTAGAACCCATAGGTACAAAGTCTACAAGAACAAGATTGAAGAAGTATCAACCTCAAGAATAGATTATAGGGATGCAGGTTTCCATAATAGATCAAGATAATCTCACTACTATTTCTCTAACAAGGGTACTATATCCATTTTGAGAACTATCTATTCCACTATGAAAATACATTTGAATTTTCAATCCAAGGACGTAGGACTTGAAATGGGTTAGCACAGTATGTGCACCAAGTTCCTTTGAGATTCTTAACACCTATGCTGCAGTAAAGTAAAATGCATGAAGGGAATCTATACTACTGATATAGAATAGTAAAGATACTTATATTATCAATAGAGAAATGTAGAAACTATAGAAAAGGGAATTCTAAACTAGTTAATAGTTCAAATATCCACCATGACAGTTTTCCACAAGTACTACAAAAACTTTCACAGTAACTATATTGCAGGATTAATGCAGTAAATCTATCTTAAATAGGAAATTGCAAGAAACAAATCTTCTCTACCTAAATCTATTCCACCTCCCAAATGGGCCCCCTTGGTTGGCTTCAACTAACTAAGAACACAACAAGTAATCCAAAATCACTTTCTCATTAGAATTCTTCTTTTTTAACATGACTGAACAATTCATAAAGAATAGAGAAAATAACTTCAAAATCTTTGAATCCCCAAACTAACTCTAACTTTCCATATATATAGAGGATTAGAACTTATTACAAAACATAACATAAAAACTCATGAACAAACATCATCGGTAGAAAAAGGGTGGGATGTCAACCATGACTTTTAGAACATTGATTGAGTAACAGAATAATGGTCTACAAATAATGTAACAAGTCAGCTTTTTGAAATAACTCCTTTCATAGATATAGCTTATCACCTAGAACTGACCTGCGCTTCTCATGCTATGACTGTTCTTCATTACTCCTTTAATACAATGCTCGCCACTCTTCACACCACTTCTACATTTCTTTAATATTAGCAACATTCAAACACATACAACAACATTTCTACTCTCATTCAAATATTAAAACATAGCTTAAAACATTTATATGAAATACTACACTTTATATATGATATTAAGCAAGGTACATCATATCCACTATCCATAGGTTAAATAAGTTCTAGCTGCATTCAACATAAGTTCACAAGACATTTAAAACAAGTATTTTGGAAATGTTTTTCTCATGGCTGAAAGAGTAAGTTCAGACTATATAAAAACTATATCAAATTTGAGACATTCATATGCCTCATCATCTGCCCCCCACTATGAAAATGCTTGTCCTCAAGAATTATACTTCTTCTCCATTGCTCTGGAATCTCCCACTGTTGTCTTCCCCTGTTTCCTACTTCTAAAGGTGTAGAAGTACCCTCTCAATCATCTCCAATTCTCACCCAAGTGTTCTTCAACTAATGGATCTAACCTGGTAGCATAGCTTTCATTCAAGGACCAAAGAAGGGTAGGAGGTTGGAAAGGTTAGTGGCATCCATAATTATTTCCTTATTTGCATTCTCAATTGCATGTATTTAGGCACTCTATTCACTGCTACCTCAAAATTAATAAGGTATGTGGTTCAACTTTCCTAAAAGATTATGGCAGTCAACTTCACCTATTTCTAAGCCCTACAATTGCTCTCTGTTGTGTAATTAGGAAGTGTCTGATACTCTCTGTAAAAATTTTCCCTTTCTTCAAACACTTTCTCTTTGATTTCCAATTTTGGCCTTCCACAAGTTAATTTGAACCAATATCTTAGGAGGTCATAAGGCTTATGGGATTCAGCCCAAAGTGGTAGTGGCTTAGATTTTTGAGGCCTTTATAAGTATCCAATTGTCTATCATAATTGGTTTCATTGTGCATCCATGACATTAGAGCTCTTGAGTGAACATCCCCTATGTAAAGAAAGGGATTCCACTCTGTTTCTTGTGGAATTATGAAATTATGTAAATATAGCTCACACAAAAAGTTCTTTTACCATGAGGGAAAAGTTTGATACACATTATAAAAATCTCAAGCATTCTTAAATTTAAAATCAATATTTCTCATTGTCATCATCAACTGGAACAACAAAAATTGTTCTTTCAAACACATAGTGTACAACCTTGGGGGTGGTCTACAGGCTATAGCCTAATCACCTAGCTTCAAAGCCTTATTCATTTGTTTCTTTTTCTTTTCTATTTGCTCCTTTAACGATTCAATTTCTTTGTCTTTGTCAAGTGTTTCCTTTTGCATCTGGTCTCTCTCTTGCTTCCACAAGGCTTTCTAAAAAATAAAATGATTGTATAGACCAAATAATATTGACTGAATTGTTGATTATGAACATTCTTGAGTTTTAGATTTCATCTTTTGTTCTCTTGCAACTTGTTGGAAATATTGGGTGTACCAAGAAGATTTATAAGGTATAAGGGAGACATTGGAATATTTAAAGATTGATGCTCATTGTTGTGTGCTTTTTTTGGAATAGCAGTAGGAATTGAATTGCACATTTCCAGATTCTCTTGCAATGTCTCCTTGACAAACTCAGCTTCATGTATTTCTACATTTTTGGGCTCTACTTGCATAGGAGAATCATCTGGGACATTTTCAACTACTGACTCTGTTTGAGATTTTGAAATTGGGGCATTTGGTTTTTCAATAGAAGCTAGAGATACTTGACCTCACATGCAAGGGCTTCTATGTACAGGAACTTCTTTTGCTTCAACCACTTTACGGGTCTATTTTGGTTTAGGCATGACTAGAGTAGATGCTACAGGATCAGTTACTATAGGAACATACGTATTTCTCTTTGTTACCTTAATAGAGGGATTTTGCACTTCCTTTTCAAGGTTAGTGCTAACCTTACTCTTGCCTTTACCCCTAGAAAAGCTCGACATATCATACTCTAAATTAGACTTAGAAGACTAATTAGAAGAGGATTATTTTTCCTTCTCAATTGGATTTTGAATTAGCTTTGTGGTTTCTTCATCATTTTCTAAGTTTTGAGGAATAAATTTGACTTATGGCTGTAAGGTTTTGGATTCAAAAAATTATACCCATGAAATAGGAGAAGAATCCCTAAGAGATCTTTCAACTAGAAGTTTAATGAGGGCATGGTGGGAAATAGAAATTTGGCTTTCCTTTTTGGGTTTCCCCAGCACTGATACATAACATATTGTAAAGAAAGTTGAGAATAGTAACTTGCATGCCTTATGCAACTAACCAATTTAAGATGATGAGCATGTAAGTTCAAAAACCCACCTTGGTAGGTTAAATATCTGATAATGTGGGTTGCTAGCTTTGGGTATGGAGGTGGAAGAGAAAGTCTCTTCCATCCTTATTTTGTAATGTCTAGTTGAGGGTCACCTTGCTGAGTGAACTATACCCTTGAAGATATAGCATCATGCTCATTTGGATAATTTTCCACAATTGCTGGTAACCCAGTGACCTCTAATATCCTTTCCTTAGTAGAAATCACTTTTAATCACCAAATTGAGGCTTCTCCTTCATCAAATATTGTCATGAACTCCATTCCCACTTCTTCATTGAATTCTATTAATTGTAAGAAATAACTGAGCCATCCACAAACATGGAATCGTTGAATTGCTTCAATATCTATGAGGAAAATATTATGAATGACTGGCTCATACCTCTTTATCTATCCTCCCATATTCAAAATGTTTTGCTTCCACTCTTGCTAGTGCAAAAAAAATTTGTCCCTCTTACCTCTGCAAATTTTCTTTTGTTTAGAGCTTCAAAACTAATTTTAAAAATGTTGTATGTTGTTACCACTTCTCATAATCAAGACCCCTTTATTTTTGGCATGTAAAATAATGATGCATTAATGATGGAGTACATTGAGGCTTTAACTACAAATGTTCCCATAATAGCTCTTAGTCCTTTCAATCATGCCAATTATAAGAGATCTTTTCCAAAAAATCACAATAAATGGTACGATGGATACAGAAAGATTTTTAAAATTAATGAAATAAAAACTATCAAATTGTTGCTAAAGTACATTATTTAATGTAGACATAACTAGGATAACATGGAGGTGAAATTTGGAAATTAGTACATGTTCCCAAACCCCCACTAAAATTTGACAAGTGTCCTCACTTTAGAAATGTTGGTATGGGAAGGAGAAATTGGCTTAAGTCTTATATGATATATATAATGCAGTATTAGATATAAATATCAAAACCTATATTTTAAAAATGAATAGAGAGGAAAATAAATCTTTGTACCTACAAATTTGAGATTGTACATTTGCATGCAAGTTGATGAGGTGGTGAAGGCTGATGATCGCAGAAAGTGCTAACGGTTTTGTTTATTGAGAGCAAGAAAAATAAAGTGTGGGTGATGTGGAATGTGGGTGGATGGTAGATAAAGAAATGAGAGGGGTTGATATGAAGAAAGAGAAAAGTGAATGGAAGAATGGGGCCTCATATTTAAATGATGTTTTACTATGAAGGTTCCTAAAATTCTATCAATGTATGGTTGCAGGAAGAAGATTTTCATCTTCTTCTATAGGAACTATGTTTAGAAGAGTTGGTGCACTGGTTGATTGAAATTGTTGTAGGATCTGTGCTTTAGTCTATGGCTTATGATAAAGATGTAGCCTATGGCCATTTACAAGTAACTTAAACTGAATGGGATCAATGGTTGTGAGTTGCACTACACCATTGTCAAATACATGTTGAATTTCATAAGGCCCTAACCATTGAGTCTACAATTTCCCTAGATTCTCTTTGAAATGAGAACCATAGAGGAGGGCCCAATCTGCTACTTGAAATAGTTTATTCTTGATGTGTGCATCATGCCACTACTTTCATTGCTATTGAGTAATTTATGTTCTTTCTGAAGCTCTCTTTCATATTTCATCCAGCAAATTCAAGTGGAGGAGTCTCTCTTGTTGTGTTGTAGGAAGATTGATGTTCAACTCTAAAGTAGTGCATAGTGTCTTGTGTTCAAATTCAATGGGTAACATTGCTGCTTTACCATAGACAAGCTCAAATGGAGTGAATCCAATTGTTGTCTTCAATGTGGTCTGGTATGCCCAAACAGCTTTAGTTTATCTGCTTGCCCAATCCTTCTTGTGCATGTGTACTATTTTTGTCAGAATCACTTCAAGTTCTCTATTGGTAACCTCTACTTGCCCATTTTCTTGAGGGTGATAAGGACTAGATTTATGGTGCCTTATGTTGTACTCCTTCATAACCTGAGTAATCAAATTTGATCTATGACAATTTCTCTAGGCACTCCATAATGAGTGAATATTTCTTCATACAGGAACTTAGCTACTTTCTCATCTCTAGCATTTTTCATTGCTCTAACTTCCACCCATTTAGTTATATAATCTATACATACTAAGATGTAGGATTTTCCACTTGATGGTGGGTCAATTGGACCTATGAAATCCATGCCTCACTTATCAAAAGGTGTGACCACCACCTATGAAGTGAGTGGCATTTCATCATTTTTGGTTGGTTGGCCCATCCTTTAGTATTTGTCACAATTAGTTGTATATGTCATTGCGTCCTTATGTAGGGTTGTCCAATAGTGTCCTATTGTAAGTATCTTTAGTGTTGTTCTTTTCCCTACAAAATGGCCTCCACATAGTTCATCATGAAAAGCATGCAGTATATCATATATCTCATCTTTCCTAATGCACCTCCTCATGACTTGATCTGGCCCTACATAGAAGAGATTTTTATCTATCCGAGAATATTGAAAACTTTTCTCTACTAACTTTTTCTTTTTTTTATAAGAGAAGTGTGTGGGTAGTCTATTTGTAGCAAGATAATTCACAATGTCTACATACCATGGTGTATGGGTTGTTACATGGAACAAGTACTCATCTAGAAAGGTGTCTTTAATTAGAGTTGGATATTTATCAGCAATAGTCAATCTAGACAAATAATCTGCAACTATGTTGGATTTGCCTAGCTTATCAATAATGGTAATATCAAATTCTTGTAACAACAAGAGCCATCTTCCCAATCTACCAGTGAGAGCTGGTTTGTTAATTAAATACCTTATAGCTGAGTGATCAGTATGAACAAAAATAGGATATCTAGTCACATAGTGTTTGAATTTGTTCAATGCATAGACTACTGCTAAAAGTTCTTTTTCTATTACTGTGTAATTCATCCCAAGTCCATGAAGGCTTTTACTAATATAGTAGATGACATTCTCAAGATTAGCAAGCTTTTGTCCTAATACAACTCCTATAGTATAGTCTGATGCATCAGTATGAATATGAAATGGAATTGACCAATCTAGTCCTTGTAAAACTAGTGTTGTGGTGAGAAGTTTCTTAAGCTACATGAAGGCTTCATTACATTCTGGTGTCCAAATAAATTCAGCTTCCTTAGTTAACAATGTGTACAAAGGACTAGTTGTTTTGCTAAAAACTTTTATGAAATGCCTATAATATCTAGCATGGCCTAAAAAAGATCTTACATCTTTTAGTTTTGTAGGTATGGGCAGTGTTAGAATTACCTCTATCTTAGTTGGATCCACTTGTATTCCTGCAGCTGATATGAAATGACCAAGTACCACTCCTTCCTTCATGAGCTTGAAACATTTTTCACTATTAAGTGCCAGATTATGTTCTTTACATCAAATAAGAACCTTTTCAAGATTCATCATGGCTTATTCAAAGGTGACTCCAAATTTTGTGAAATCATCCATATATATTTCCATACAATCATGTGATATATCAACAAAAATGCTAATGATAGCTCTTAGGAATATTGCAAGAACATTACACAGGCCAAATGGCAAAACAGAATATGCAAAAGTACCCCATGGGCATGTAAATGTGGTTTTGTCTTGGTCTTTAGGAGCAATACTTATTTGATTATAACCACTGTACCCATCTAGAAAAGAGAAATACTTCTTTCTAGTCAGAGTGTCCAAAACTTGATCTATGAATGGTAAAGGAAAGTGATTGTTTTTGGTTGCCTTACTCAATTCTCTATAATCTACACAAATCTACCATTTCCCTTCCTTTTTAGGCACTATGACCAAGGGTGGCACCCATCTACTATCAAATATAGGATAAATAAAATGAGCATCAAGCAATTTTTGCAATTCAATTTTAACTATTTCTCTAAGGGCTGGATTAATCCTTCTTTGGGGTTGATGGAGTGGCAGGCACCCCTCATTAATGTATATTCTATGGGTACATAATCTAGGACTCAACCCTTTCATATCTCCATAGTCGCATGCAAAATCCTTTTCATGTTTTTAAAGTAGCTTTGCTAACTATTTCATCTGTGTGGAAGATAATTTGGTATTAACGTGAAGATTATGACCTTTTGACAGCTCAATAGTAGTGGTAGACTCAATTATAGCAGCTTCAGAGATTGGACTTTTATCTAATTCACATGGTAAGATTTGATGAATAATGTCTAGTTCTTTGAGTAGAATACAATTCTCATTACATTCCTCATATGAGGTTAACTCTAACACGAAACTATCGGATACATCTTTTTCTACCACACAAGTCTTAGTAAGGATACTCTAAATTATTGAATCCTCTTCCTATAGCTTTAGGAAAGATTGTCTATGTAACATCATAAGTTGTGCTATAGAGTTTAACTCTTCTTCTTCATCCCCTAAATCTAGCCAGATAGGCGTGCTTAAATCTAGTTGTGGTTGTGTTGGAGGATATAAATGAAATTTCTTTGTTTTTTTACCATTAGATATCATCATATTCCCTGACCTACAGCTTATATTTGCATCAACTATAGCTAACCATGGTCATCCTAGAATGACAGGGTAATCAAATAAATTGACTTTGGGAGATAGAATCATGAAATTTTTAGGGTACTCTAGAGCGGTCTAGGGTTACACCTATGTTTTCTACTGCAAGTTGCAAAATTGTTGGAGTAGCCCTTAATCCTTCTATTTTCAACTTCTTCGTAGTATCCTTGGCCATAACATTTATAGCAATACCAAGATCAATTAAAGCATTTTTATTAGTCTGACCATTTCTAATCACATTCACAATTGGACTACCTAGATTAGAATATTTAGGAGTGATCAATTTTCCTAACATAATGTTAGCCAATTGTCCTACAACATGGACTATAGTTGGGTCCTTTTTCTTCCTCCCAGGTTTCTTCAGGTAGGCTTCTCTAATGACATTGCCATAGATGGGAACATCTTTAATAGCTTGGAATAGGGATATTTGGACATGCATGTTTTTTAACTGATCAACAATATCAAAAGATTGTTCCTCTATTTGGACAGGATTACTTTGTACAAGCTTCTCTAGAAAAGGAGGTTCAACCACTAGCTGGGCTTGAGCTGAAATAGTGACATTAGTTGGGCCAACCTCTTTAGAAATTAGGGGTTCTTATGCTACAAGAGTATCTGGTATTTCAGCTATAAGAGGCAGTTTAGGCACTGGTATGGTTATACCAAATCTCATATGTATATCTGCAACATTCAAAGCATAAGCAAGATATTGCTAAGCATCAACAGAGTACATGGGTTGTTATAACTACTGGTTATTTGGATTTGGTTTAGGTTGTGTAGGTAACTAGGTCTACTTTTGAGGTCTAGGACTCACAAGTGGTGGCATTAGTGCAAGTTGTTGGATTGGGGGTGGTACTTGTGGAGTACTAGTATTTTGGTTAGGCCATTATTGAGGTCCTCTCCATTGATTTGTAGACTACCAATTCCCCTGGGGTGGTTTCCATTGGTTATGTTGGTTCTTCCATTGATTATTATGCTTGTTTGGCCAAGAAGGTTGGGAATTTTGAGGCCATTAGGGATATTGTGGATTATTTTTCCAAGCATTATTCCAATTAGGTTGACTATATTGTGGAGGACCTTGGGTATTATGATTTTTCCATTGATTACCATATAGATTTGAATGTTGCAGAGGGTCCTAAAGCATACCTTAACATTGGGTCCATGGCCAACATTGAGCAACAAACAATACTTTCTCATCATCTCCATCTATCTTGATGTACTTAGTTGGAAGATGTTGGTTTTCCATGCTAGTGACCATTTTGCATTGGCAATCTTTCTTCTACTTTCAGCAATGAGGGCAGTACTCAGCTAGTTGTACTTTAGCTTTTGCGTTTTTCTTCTTTGTAGTCATTGTGTCAAGATGTGTAGTGACATCATTTATAATATCCTACTTCAAATTTGAGAGCAAATTAGATATCTTGAGCTTTGAAATACCCTAACTGATTCCTTTAATAGTTCTAGTTCGATGTCCTTTTCCTTTCTTCATGGTTGATCTTGAGTAATTTAGACAAATTTTCTTGAGGTCATCCCAAGAAGATTGATACACATCCCCTCTAGCCATCAAGTCTAATGCTTCTAGACAACTATCATTCACACCTCTCAAAAAGACTAACTTTTATGAATCCTTAGACAACACATGCTAAGGGTTCTTCTACAGTGTATACAAGAAATGTGAAACATAGTCTTCCAATGTTTCTTCCTCCTTTTGTGATATTCTAAAAATATCATCTCCTCTTGAATCATTTGCTTTGCAACACTTTGTATTTGTCCAGAAATAGAGTTTGCATTTCATCCCAAGTACTTGCTGCATTGGCTCCTAAACCCATGAACCATTGTAAAGTTGACTCTTTTAGTGTTTCTAGAAACAATTTGAGCTTATGATCATCAATGTTGTAGTCAAATCTATGGCAGAGTATGTCAAACACAAACAAGAAAGTATCACAATCTTTAGTTGTGAGGCCATAAAACTTTGGAAGAGAATTTGGAGGTATATTTTTGAGATTAGCATTGGTTACAAGGCTTGGGAGAGGAAATGGAAAAGTATGTTGTGCCATTACTGGAGGTATTTAATTATGTGGTTGCTATTAAAAAGGAATATTAGGCACTAGATTGTCAACAACTGATGGATTTGGAGCAATACTATCAAGAAAACTAACCAAAATTTCAGCAAAAGGTTAAAGGCCACTTGTATCCAAAGGTTTTTCCCTTAAGGATGATTATGTAGGAAAAATAGGGCTTGCATCTGAAAAAGGCAACTTAGCTTCTTCTTCAATTTCTTCATTCAATTTAATAGGCTCCCATGGAAGAAATCTCCCATATTGATCTCATGGTCTTCCTCTTCGATGCATGCAATTGAATTGGTGACTTGTGAATCAAGCACTCAATCTTATGGTTTATAACTAACACACTAATCTAAAAGTAGAGGACTCATGAAGGTCCAAGTTTGACACCATCTCTGACAATGACACCAAAAATGAAAGTTTTCATAATAGATCAAGATAATCACATTACTAGTCCTCTAACAAGGGTACTCTATCCATTTTGAGAACTATCTATTCCACTATGAAAATACATTTGAATTGTCAACCTAGGGACATAGTACTTGAAATGGGTTAGCACAATATGTGCACCAAGTTCCTTTAAGAATCTTAACACCTATGTTGTAGGAAAGTAAAATGCATGAAGGGAATCTATACTATTGATACAGAATGGTAAACATACTTAGATTATCAACAAAGAAATGTAGAAACTACAGAAAAGGAAATTCTAAACTAGTTAACAGTTCAAATATCCACTATGATAGCTTTCCACAAGTGTTGCAAGAACTTTCACCATAACTATGTTGCAAGACTAATACATTAAATTTATCTTAAATAGGAAATTGCAAGAAATGAATCTACTCTACCTAAATCTATTCCACCTCCCAAGTGGGGCCCCTTGGTTAGCTTCAACTAACTAAGAACACAAGTAATCCAAAATCACTTTCTTATTAGAATTATTCTTTTGTTACATGACTAAACAATTTGTAAAGAATAGAGAAAATGACTTCAAAATCTTCGAATCCCCAAACTAACTGTAACTTTCCATATATATAGAGGATTGGAACTTATTACAAAACAAAACATAAAAACTCATGAACAAACATCATCAATAGAAAAAGGGGGAGATGTCAACCATGACTTTTAGAACATTGATTGAGTAACAAAATAATGGTCCGCAGATAATGTAACAAGTCAGTTTTCTGAAATAACTCCTTTTGCAGACGCAACTTATCACCCAGAACTAACCTGCACTTCTCATGTTATGACCAGTCTTCATTACTCCTTCTTTAATATGGTGCTTACCACTCTTCGCACCACTTCTACATTTCCTAAATATTAGCAATATTAGAACACATACAATGACATTTCTACATTTATTTGAATATTAAAACATAGCTTAAAACATTTATATGAAATACTACAATTTATATATGATATTAAGCAAGGTATGTCATATCCACTATCCATTCGTTATATGGGTTCTAGCTACATTTAGCATAAGTTCATAAGACATTTAAAAAAAGTATTTTGGAAATGTGTTTCTCATGGCTCAAAGAGTAAGTTCAGACTATATAAAAACTATATCAAATTTGAGACATTAATATGCCTCATTAGGGGATAAACATGCAGTTGTTCAAAAAAGAACAAGAACTACATCTAGTGAATGTGCAAATATTTGTTTGTTATCTCAAATTGAACCTAAAATATATAAACAAGCTAGTATGGATGAGTTTTGGGTTAATACTATGAAAGAGTAACTAAGTCAAATTGAAAAGAATAAAACTTGGGAATTAGTGCCTAGACCTAAAGATAAAAATGTAATAGGTGCTCAATGGATCTTTAGAAATAAACTTGATGAAAATGGAAAGATGTCAAGGAACAAGACTATATTGGTTTGTAAGGGAGTTTTATCCCTCTCTTCTCTTGTATAAGTTCATAAATGAGTGACAGGTTTAGGGGAAGCATATTTTTTTTATCTTATTGTTACACTAAAACCTTGGTATATCTCCTCTGTCATTGATGTCAAAAGGGGAGAAGAATGAAGATAAAGATGTCTACATGATGGATATACAAGTACAGGTATACATGGATATATAGGTACAAATACATGATATACATGTACACATGGATATACAAGTACAGATATAGGATATTTAGGTACACATGGATATATAGGTGGAAGTTGGTATTGACATCAATGCCAAAGGGGGAGTATGTTGAACCCTTGGTATTTGGTCTTTGATTGTTGTCATTGATGTCGATAATGTAATTATAACGAGAATATGGTATGCTTAACATCATGTAACTATCTTATTTGATGTCCTTAAATATTGTTCAAAACATGTTCAAGACAATGACTTAAGTGTTATACAATTAAAACTTAATGTTCACATTGGTTAAGAAAATGGTTATGAAAAAATAGTTTTTATTAGGTAGACACAAACTATCATACCTTTTTGGAAAGGTCTTTGAGTTAGCTAAAATAGGTCTTTGTTAGTTTTTGTATGGCACATGTATGGAAAGAGGAAAAGTCTTTTTATTAGACACCATTACCAAATTGTTATGATAGTTTTAGCAGTTTTGAATGGTTTTGGTCTAATGGAAGTTTGGGGTATGTACCTACCTCCAAAATTTTGAATTTCTTATTTTATAAGTAGAGGATACATTCCTCTAAAACATCCAATAGGTGGTTTTGATAGAGGTTGGAGGATTTGTGTGGAGTTCGTTGTAGATCGAACAATTTGCCAGTAGATTTTTAACAACAAAGAAGAGAGTAATGTTTTATGTTTCTATTTTTTATATTTGTGATTTGATTTTTATTGAAAAATTTTATCAAAGGTAGAAGAATGGTTTTATATTTCTTCTTCACTCATTCATATCAGTATTTGATCAAGTATTTTAATGGAAAGGAAAATATATTTGGATAATAGATGTTTTGAGGAGGCTAGAAGTATATCCTGCATTATGTTTTCAACAAGAAGTTGAAACTAGTGATTCATGATTTGTGTTGTAATAGAGATGATCCTCTAATTTTATATCTCATTTTTTCATTTTGAAAATTGGTGCTTCTTGTATTCATGAAGTTGGTGCTTCAGGTGTAAGCGATTGGTGTTCCTTGAAATTGGTGTTTCTAAAATAGGGTGTTGGTGCTTCCAAGAGTTGTAACTCTAAAAGATTTTCCCAAGAGGATAATAAAGTTTCAAATTCGAAGTGGTTTTTTACCCTAAGGGGTTTTTTTAATTAAAATATTGTGTCACTTTGTTATTCATTAACTATCTTGCTCATGTGTTAAATTTTAAAATTTATAATTGTTTCACGTTTTGAAAAGTACTTTAAACCACTGATTCACCCACCCCCCCCCCCAGTGGTGTTTGTATCCCAACATTTGTATGACTTTTCTCACTTAGAATAACACCAATCACATCATCAAAATTTAGGGTATTAGATCCAAAAACATAATTACACACAAGCATTACCAAGCCATTCCATCTTTCACACAAATAACACAAAATCAAGAGATCCCTAATTTATTCATCAAAATTGACATTAACAGAAGATAATTAACTAGAAAAAGTGTTAAACTCATTTAAATGATCTACATGTATCCACCTTCTTTCATCATCATATTAAATAAATGCTTTATGAGAAATACCTTGTTTGAATCATAGGGTTTTTCATATAATTTCATTGGGGTTTTCATCAACTCTTTCATCATCTTCGCTTTTGTAATGTTAAATGTCACTGATGGTGCCAAGCATAATCAAATGCTTTGAAGTGCCTTTCTATCTAATATATCCTAGTCCTCATCTATCATAGTTCCTTGTTTCTTGATTTTTCCTTCCCATGGCTTCCATAAATCCTTCTGATAAAGATAGTCCTCGATTTGCATCTTTCGTAACTAAAAGTTTTGCCCATTAAACTTCTCCACCTTCAACTTACCATTGTTTGTGATTGCCCCCACTCAACCTTGAGACTTTCCTATAGACAATAACTGAAAAATAATCTCTCTCTGATACCACTTGTTAGGATAAACCATAGACATAAATAACAATTACATGCAAATATAAAATATCAAAAAATAATAAATCACACAAAAGAGAACACAAGACACCAAGATTTGATGTGATTCACCCAATCCCTAGACTATGTCCACCAAACATCAAGTCCAATATTATTATGATCCAGTTATTACAACTTGATTACAATCTATAATCCCTTACAGCTCAATACCACTACAAGAAGCGATTTTTGCATCTTACATTATGAAAATCCCTAACCCTAAGCCCTTTAATACAAGTATTATTATCGCTTTAGGGTTAAAATTAGTTATAACATGTCAACCTAAAAATTTCGATAAAATATCCCCCAAATGCCCCTAAATCCTCAAAAATTGTGGCATGTTGGCCCTAGCTATATTTAGGGCTACCACACCCAAACCCCACTTGAGGCATGGCCCAACCTTGAACCCAGCTGAGGAATTATGGTGTATGTTCAGTACTTCCCTGATCAATCACTACAAACTAATAAACGTGTTATCCATTGGACTTATCACATATCAAATTGGAGCTAACACTTACAAATCCTTTACGATCCTTAAAAAATCCTTAAAATTCAGATGTGATCTTGAAAAAATTCATAAAAATCATAAAATGTCATGAAAAAATCCATAAAAATCATAAAATGTCTTGAACAAATCCATAAAAATTATAAAATATCCTTAAAACCCATAAAAATAATAATTAATGTCTTGAAGAAATCAATAAAAATCATAAAATGTCATGAACAAAATGATAAAATCATAAAATATCATGAAAAGCCCACAAACATCATAAAACATCATGAAATAAACCCTAAAAATCATAAAATGTCCTAAAGAAACAAGTTACACAAAAACATCAAATATCCTTAAAAAAACCTAAAAATCACAAACCCCATCAAAAATTTGTAATAAACCTTGTAAATAGTCATTGTGAATAATCACCCATTTTTCTTAAACACTTGCACTTCACAAACTGAAATTTTGCTACACTTAAATGATAATCACACTATCTGATCAAAGTGAACAAACAATCAATCCAACTTTTCACTATTAACTGAACCAATAATCAAACCTATCAAATCACAAATTTGGCACAAAACCAAAAAGACTAAAAAATCAAATAATAATGGATGAGAATAAATATTGGCTCATTTTATTTAGTGAGTGATTTATTTTTTGTTCATTTTTCTTGGATCATGTTCCTATGCCACTCAATGACATAAATTGATCTATGAGAGTGGTTAGGATGGTTCATGGTTTTCTTATGTTTCATGTATGTTTAATGTACCTTTGAGAGTCTGGGGCATGTCTATATGCCTCAAGAAGGATAAGGTCATTTTTTGTCTACATTGTGCTTGTTTACACAAAAGTCTTACATTTGTGCTCTATCCTTCTATGGCCGTGATGAGTTGAATTTCATTTGCCATGTCAAAATAAAGCTCCATTTATATATAGTGCACTTTATGAAATAAAAAATTCCTCACCTCATACTAATTGGTCCTTGTCTCATCTCCTTTTTCTTCTAATTTCCATCTCATTCACCACCACCATAGGCATCTACTTAGATGCATTGAAATTTTCTTCATCATCCACTCCCACATTCCTTCATAATCATATGTTGTCAGTCAACCTTTTGTGGCTTTCTACCAAGTTTGCCCTATGTTTGACCTAGGTTTGACCAAGTTTGACAAAATTTGACCAATTTTGGCTTATTTTACCTATTATTTGACCTCTTTCTATGTTTTTTGGCATGCACACAAATATTTGGGCCATTTCGAGTCCAATTGGACTAATTTTGGCCACCAAAGCATCCTGGGGTGCAATTGAGCTTTCCAACTTCACACAGGGTGCACTTGGTCATCCTAAGGAACACTTGGTCATCTTAGGGTGCAATTTTCTATGACCAAGTTCTCTCTATGCACAATTGGGTGCATTTTTGCCACACTTGAAGTAGTTGGATTCCTAGAACTACTCTCGAGGCCTCGATTGACCTCTATTTTGCACTGTGAACCCCATAACTTTTGCGTTTGAGCTCTAATTTTTGAATATGTTGGTTGCTATAGATTCATCTCTTTTTTGTCAAAAAATTAACCTATAATTTTCATTATTTGGTCAATTTATTGAGGGGCACCCATATATACCACCTTGACTCATGCATGTTTTTATGGTTTTTTCACCAATATTCTTTAACACAATGCTCTAAATCACATTGTATCAAAGAGGGGAAACCTGTAGATGCTCAAAAATGGTTCATGTCCACTATTTAATTAATTTTTCATGATAACTCATCCAATTTTCTCATTCCACTGATTTCAATCCTTTGGCCAACTTGATTATCATTTTATTATATTTCAACAATATTCTTCATCATTTGTATCCCCTTTCAAATCAATTGCAAATCATTTTAGAATTGGTTCCCATTTTATCCAAACTTTTTAGAATCAACCCAAAACCATTTCAACATTAATAAAATCCTTTTTAATCAACCTAGAATCACATCCAATCAACCTAGAATCATTCCAATCAACCCAAAACTATTTCAACATCATCAAGATCATCCCAAATCAACCCAAAATCATCCCAAATCAGCCCTAATCAACCAAAAATATCTCAAATATGTCAAATCAATCATCATCTATTAAACTCTAGGCATTTTCATGTCCCTCAATACCTTGGCAACCTATCAAATATTATCAAACCTGTCAAATGTGACATTATTATTGTCATGCTCCTCAGCACTAGGTCAAATTCTATCATTCTTATCATCTGATCATTGACATTGTCGCGTCCCTTAGTGTCAGATCATGGAATCATCCATTAAATTCAATAACATTTACAATGTTCATCGATGTTATTAGGATCAACCTTATCAACCAATTTTGATCCTGTAGCATTTGCAATGTCTGTTAAATGTCACATGTTCTTAATCCAAGTCATGTGTGCTTGGCATGTTATCAATCCTAATCAATCAATCAATTTGATCTACCCATCATCTTCCTAGTCAATCTACATAATTATCACATTTCATCAAAGGTTATTATCACATTTATTTCATCAAATTGGCCAATAATTTACTAATTTATCATATAGGATTAGATAATGCATAATCTAATCCTATGTCATTTTGATATATGAATTTTAAATTTCATTTTGATATACTAGTTTCCATTCTACCAATTTCTATTTGTTTGGATATATTATTTTTTAATTCAAATATTTCACCTATTCTTGACACATGGACATGACATGTCATAGATATTATCCCTACACTTGGCTAAAATATGTCATATTTGATATATTTTATTCCTTACATGTCTATAATAAGCCTACATCATTATAGATTCTTGGCTACAAGTGGCTTTGAGGTGTCATATGCACATCATAGATTCTCCTCCACTTTTAGCCATGTTGATTTTCATGCATCATCAAATCTTACATTTGGTATATTGTGTCATGGTTTTCATAGATATTCTAAGATATATCATGCCAATTTTCACATTTGAAGTGAAAAGTGTCCATCCTCTCATTCAATTCTCTCCTCTTGCACTTTGGCTATAAATTGATCCATCTTGCTTTCTTTTTGGATCCTTAAGAGCCATATCTATGGAATCCTTGGAGTCTCTATTCTCACATCACACCCAAACCACACTTCTAGTATTCACAATAGCATTATCATATTATAGTCATTTTATTTTAATTGTGTAGGCACTATAGGCAATTGGAGCTACATCAAATAGAGAGGAAAGAATGACATGGGAACTACAATTGAAGAGGGAGTTTTTATTATGTTTGCTTCCTTTATGTCAATTGGTTTTCATGGTAGATAAGAAGGGTTTAGTGTATTTTGATTGATTTTTTGTGGTTGCTTATAGTATGCTAGGTTCCAACCCATTTTCTAGTCCTACAAGAACACTAGGAAAATAAATTATCATAGAAAACACACAAAGAAAAATAAAGTCAACACATCTCAATCATGTCTAGCATTTAAGTGCATGTGCAAAAGTCACATAACCGTATCTTTAGGACTCAATTCTACCAATGAGAAGTATTGTGATAGCCTCAAATATAGCTAAAGTATCTATTAAGTGTTGAGAAACACTCAATATCAAGGGGACTATTAAAAATCATTTTTTGAAACTTCCGAAAGAAAAACCAATGCAACAAGGAGACCTTACCAAGCTATACAGTTCATGCCCCTAAGAACCTAGATGAGAGTCACTTCCAAGATAGGAAAGGAAAACATAATATGGAATGAATGGTTTGAGAAATAAAAGAAAGACATTGATAGACATAGGTACATGTCTCAAGTAATGCCCCTTTCCAAGATTCCACCACTTGGTGGGATTATTTTTAAAGAATTTTTATAAAGTTTCTTTGTACTTTTTCAAGATCATATGTTATGTACAAGTACTGAGAAACAAAAGCACTTAGAATAGAACTTTTTGAGGGGCAATACATTAATGGGCTCAAGGAGTTGTTCTCCCTTAGGGGTAGAGATATGATATATAGTAGATCCAAATGTAGCAGTAACAATTTAGGGACCCAACCAATTAGGTTTGAACTTGTCCTTTTGCTCCCTATTTTGATATTTTTTTGGATTCTCTCTAGGGACAAGATCTCCAACTTGAAACCCTCTAGGATGAACTTTCTTCTTATAGCTAGTGGATATGAATTTTTGGTGGACCTTCATGTGATTGAAACAACCTTATGATATTCATCCAAGACCTAAAGCTCATGAGTTCTCATAGCCCCGTAATCTTTGTCAATGATCGATCCTTTCATGGAGACTCATAAGGACATAATCTCAACCGCAAGTGGTAAAACAACCTCAAAACCATAAATTAGAGAAAAAGGAATAGCCCTAGTGGTAGTTTTTATGCTATCTTGATATGCCCAGAGTATGAGATTAATCTATAGATGCTAATCTCTCTTAGCCTTGTGTACTATTCTATGCAATATTTTTACCAATTTTTTATTTGAAGCCTCATCTTGACCATTCCCTTAGGGATAATATATAGAGGACCAATTCTTCTTGATTTTGAAAATTTTGCATAGTTTCCTAAGGTTCTTATTCTTGAACTGCCTTCCATTATCATTTACTATTGAAGAGGGAATGTCATAGCAATGGATGATTTGGTTTAAAATGAATAGGGCAACATGTTTTCCTATAGTATCAAAAAGTGGAACAACTCAACCCACTTAGTGAAGTACTCTATCACAAGGATGATAAACTTGTGTCCACTCGATGAGCTAGGGTTGATCTTGCCAACTAGGTCAAAGGCCCATTTTTGGAAAGGACAATGTATGATAGATGGAATCAATTCTTGACTAGGAGCATGAATTAATTTTCCATGTAGTTGACACTTTTTGTAGGATTTATCATAGTTTACAACATCTTTTGGCATGGTAGGTCAATAATAATTAGCCCTAAGGAGTTTCCAAGCAAGCACAAGTCCATTAGAGTGTGACCCACAAATGTTTTCATGGACTTCGGCTAATGCCTATTTGGACTTATCCATATCTAAGCACCTAAGGAGTGTTTCATCTAGACCCTTCCTATGCAAGTCACCTGAGACAAGGGTATAATGGGAGATGTTGCACATAAGTTGGAATTTGTAATTTTGAGTAAGATTATCAAGGGCAACTTGGTCATAGACGTAAGAGTAGATGGTGGTATAGCGGGAAAATCCATGACCAATGATAATACAAATGACTTGCTTGTAAAGGGAACTGTAGGTAGGGAAATATAACTTTTCCACCAAGAATTTGAACTGAGATTCATGCCCTTGTATTGTAAGATAGATGTCAAACTAGCCATAGCATCATCAACCTTATTCTCGGCCCTAGGAACTTGTTGAAATATGACAAAGGTAAATTAGTTCCTTAGAGCATCAACCAATTTCTTATACAAGATAAACTTGTCATCTTTGGTTTGATAGTCATTATTGATTTGGTTAATGAAAATTTGTGAGTCTCCATAAATGTGTAACTCGGTTATGCTCCATTCAATAGCTAATTTGATACCATTAGTAAGAGCCTCATATTCTACTATATTATTTTTGCATGGAAATAATAGCTTGTATGAATTAGGGATCATGTAGCCATGGAATGTAATGAGGAGAATACTAGCACCAACACCATTTTGAGTGTGAGATTCATCAAAGAATATTTTCCAATTTCTATCAATGAAATACATTTTTGATAAATCTAGAAAATCTATCTGCATAGGGACATCATTTTGGAGTGGAAAATTAGTGAGCTGGTCTGTAATAGCTTGTCCCTTGATAGCTTTATGTTTTACTAAATGTCAAATTTAGATAGAATCATCATCAACTTAGATAGTCTACCCATAAGTGCAACTTTACTTAAAAGGTACTTAAGAGGATCAATTTTGTCCACTAAATGGGTAGTATGAGAAAGAATGTAGTGTCATAGCTTTTGGAAGGTAAATACAATAGAAAGGAAAGCTTTCTCAATGTTATTTTAGTTGATCTCATAAGTAACCAATGTTTTGTTGATATAGCATATGGATCATTCCTTTTCATTCTCATCGTATTGTGCTAATAATGCCCCTAGGGAAGTGTTTGTAGCTAAGATGTATAGTATCAAAAGCTTCTTGGGAATAGGAAGCATGAGAATAGGATGTTTAGCCAAATATTCTTCCATTTGAGTTAGCCTCTTCTCACATTCATAATTTCACACACATGTAGATCCCTTATGTAGGTTCTTGTTGAATGGTTGAAACCTATCAGTCAACTGAGAGATAAACCTCCTTATAGATTGCAAATGTCCTTAAAGACTTCTTAATTGAATTATGTTTTAGAAGGTGTCATTTCCATTATAGCTTGGAATTTTTTTGGATCAACTTTAGTTCCCTTGGATGATATGATGTATCCTAGTAGTTTTTTAGAAGTGACACCAATAGTACACTTCTTATGATTAAGACTAAGCTGAAATCGTTCCATGTGGTCCAATATCAAACTCAAGTCATATAAATGAGTGCTTCTTTATTTGGATTTAGCTAGGGTTCCATCAACATAGTCTTCCATATTTTATGCATTATATCATGAAAGATAGTTGTCATGTCCCTTTTATATGAAGCACCCACATTCTTAAGACCAAAAGGCATAACATCCCAACAAAAAGTAACATAGGCATAAGTGAAATTTTTCCTCTCTTGGTCTTCAAGAGATATTTTTATCTTATTATATCCTGAGAACCAATCCATTAAGGAGTACATTTTATAGCCAGTCATCATATCCACTATCATGTCAATATATGGAAGTGGAAATTCATCCTTAGGGAAAGCATTGTTTAAGTATCAGAAGTCTGTGCAAACTCAAATGGACTTATCATGTTTAGAAATTGGAATAATGTTGGAGATCTATTCAACGCAGTCTATAGATTTGATAAATATTGCACTTAGTATTTTTTTCAAGTTCATCCTGCACTAGTAGAGAAACATGCAGGTGCATTTTCCTTAGTTAATGTTTGACAAGCTTGAAACCAGGAGCTATAAAAAGATGATGCATAATGAGATCTATATCAAGAAGAGGCATATCAACATATGTCCAAGAAAATTTGATTTTCTTTCTTGGAAGAATTGAATGATGTGTTCCTTTTCTTTAGCTAATAATGATTGAGATAATTTTATGATCTTAGGAGACTCTTCTGTATCTAGAATAGATAAGTTGCATAGGCTCAATCAAAATTGATGATATATCCTACAAATAACTTGGCAAAATACCAAGTGCCTCATCTTTGGGTGCCTCAAAGACCTTTTCACCCTCATATACATCTTTATTTTTACTATTTTTGGCTCTAATACCTCTCCAAAGTGGTTTTCACCATTAGAGCTCCTCTTTTTAATTTTCTTTTAATATATTACAAAGGTAATTGATATTTGACTCAGTTATAGTAACCACTAGTTTTCTGGTGGAAGAGACTATTGGTTCAATAGCATTTAGATAGTAAGTGATCTCATAGTCATTTTAGAATGATGGATGCTCAGGTCTTTGATTTTTTATGGACCAATAAATGAAGTTGAGGTGTATGAGTGATAGCAATGAGAAAGCTTCAAGTTTATTAACATATAAGGAATTATATCCAGTGATGAGAGAGTATGAATCTATAAGGAAAACTTTGAAGGAATCTAAATTAGGGTAAGACCTAAGAGCACCAACATGATCCACTAAAGAAAGTTGAGCATCTAACTCATCAAACCCTACAAAATAATTTTTAACTATGTTAGTTTGGTTAGTATAAGTATGTACCACATCTATTCCTACTTCACAAGATGTATTATAATGAGATTGCCACTCATATTCATTTGAATTAGTGCTTTGATTATGATCCACACGATAAGAAATATTTATTCTATCTCTCTCCTTATTAAGATATTTGGTGTTAGACTCATCAAATTCAAGTTGCTTAGAGTGGAAGCCTCAGGAGTGTGATCATTAAGAAACCCATCTTCTCCCCAAAGGATAGAGGTAGATGTAATGAAATCATCCCTTAGAGTAATAGTAACTAAGGGTTGAACCTCATCATCATAATCACTACTTGTAGGAGGTTCTTTATTATACAAGGGAAGATCACTCTCAACTCCATAGCCTAAACCAATTGTGCCCTTACTCTTGCAATCATTAGAATGACTCGTAGGTTCAACAAGGGCATGCTTAATATTGATCAAAGGGTCATGTCCAGGGTAACCCATCTTCTAAAGAAACTTATAATCTTTACCATATCTCTTGGGATAAATAGGTGTATCAAGAAAAACCTCATCAACTAGATCTTCCTCCCTATATATCCAATCCCTAATAGCTTGATCTTCTTTTTCCCCTTCTAATTGAACCAAGGATTGTACAAATATACCATAAATGGTCATATGTGAGGAGGTGGGCTTCATGTAAGCACATGGTTTGTCATAAGATCATAGGGAAACTAGTAATGTAGCAAGAGAGTCTAAAATATATTCCCCCATACGATTCTCATCATCTTTAATTGCTTTTTACATGCAGAAAGTGAATATCTAGCATCATTAGTAGGTCTATTGTTCAAAACTAGAAATTCGATAGCAATAAGCATGTTGATGGAAATAGAATTATCCCCTAGGATGACCACTTTAGTACCATTTAAAGGGAGTTTTATACATTAATAAAAGGTTAATGGTACAACTTGCATATCATGTATCCATGATCTCCCTAGCACAAGGTTGTATGCAAGCAGAATGTTGAGGACTTGAAACAACATATCCTTCTCCACAAGACCAATTCAAATAGGTAGCACAATGAGAAATTTGGAAGAACACTCAACCTCATGATACTATTTTATAGTGATTTGTGTACTAAAAGAAACAATGTTCAACCCTAAACCATTGTTTATCAATACTCACTTGACTTGGGTATGATAGATTTGGACCTCAATGTGTAGCATGAGATTATGTGGGTGACTAAGGGATTTTTCATCTTCATCATAAAACATAAGATAATATGGTGACGATATATGGTTCACCATAGCTTTGAACTTATCTATGTCAATATTTGTAGGAGCACTAGCTACACATAAGGACTTTTCTAAGATCTCCTTGTACAAAGGAGACAACTCTAGTAGCTCAAAGATAGATATTTGAGTGGGGTTTTGTTAAAACTAACTCACAAGATCATAATTTGATATAACATAAGTGGTAGTTTTCTTAAAGGATGAATCTAGTTTAGGATTATCTGCCACTTTAAGGACAACCTTGTACTATCCCCTAGAAAAAAAAAATTAGCATCTCACTATGAGAAGAAGAGAGATTTTCTACCCTAAGTGTAACCCTGGGTCTATTGCTATCAAAATGATGAGAGGGGTCACGATTCCTCAAGACTACCTTAGGCCTTTCATCATTCATGTCATAGTTAGGCTCTGCATCAAATTTGGGCCTCATCATGTAGATACTCTTATCAATAGGATCAAGCATGTCTATGACATTATAGGTGTTGGTATATGTGTAATTGATATTAGCATGAATACACTTCTTTTTTTCTTTTGAGGATTCTCCTTGTTCATGATGTGGGATATGATCTTTGAACGCTTTACAATTGGAGTTCTTAACCAACCCATTAGTGACAACCTTTCCCCCATCAATGAGACCTTGTATTACATTTTTAATCTTGAGCCAATTATCTATATTATGACCCATTTTCCTATGATAATTGCAAAAGTGACCATATCTTCACTAAAAGGGTTTTGTAGTGGGCCATAGGATCTCAAGTTTTTAGACATCATTGTGAGCTTGTTAGAAAGTAATGTCTTCAAGATCACATCATATGAATCCACCAATGGGGTAATGCTATGCCTAATCCTAGAGGACTTTGTGAACTTGGGTTTTTCATATGTTTGATATTTGTCAGAGTCATTAGATCTTGTTTCCTCTTGTTTCTTAGTGATGAGAATAGCATTAGCCAAGTGAAAACTGGGTTCTTTTGTCTTAGGAATATCCATCACCCCATCATTGATAACACATTTGTTTTTATTCCAAGACTTTTTGTTATCCTTCCCATTACCACTACCATTCATGTCTTTTTTTACCATTATGTCACCCTTCTTAATTGCAACATACTCAATGCAATAAGCACTCTCAATCATGTCATTGAATATAGTGAGCACTTCTTTTCTAAGGTCATAGTATAGCTCAAGAATGAGAGTATTAACAAGTATATCAATATTCTAATTTTCATGGATTTGTCATAGATATCTAGCATGTAATCTTCTCCACCTTTGTAAATAGGTAACAAAGGATTCCCCTTTTTTTTTTTCTTAATATTGCATAGATCTAGCATGGTGATGGGATGTTGTATGTTGTAAGAATGGCATTGAATAAATTGTTACACAAGGTCATCAAAAGATTTGAGAGGTGGGAAAATATTAGTAAACCATTTCATAGCTTGTTCATTTAAACTTCATGGAAATAACCACATGAGGTATGTGTCTTCTTGCACTAAGTCTATACTAAGTACATAAAATCGTCTTACATGATCATGGTGGTCACTATTTTCATCGTATTTATCATATTTTGGAAGCTCCATATCCATCAAGAATGGCATCATGTAAATACTTTTATCAAAGGGAAGAGAACATATGGTCTCAACAAATGAGGTCTTAGGTTTTTTCTTTTCAATTTGCATGTGCATAACTTGATTTTGTATGTCTTGGACTTTCTTTTTAAGGTCTTAGTTTCACTTGGTTCTCTCTTTTGGATAATTTGGTAAACATCAAAATCTTGAGGTATCCTCTAGCCCCTATTTGTCATATATGCAAAGTATTGCTCAATGTTTTGTTCTAGTGCCTTGAGCATGAACCTTTGTATGATGCTAGAGTTGCACCAAGTATGATGCCCCTTGTCAGATATTGGTTGATGACTCTGAGGAGGTTGTGGATGAGTCCTAGGATTGATGTTTATAGGATCTTACTATTAAGGTGGAAGTTGAGACATGTGGGGAGATTGATATTGTGAAGGCTTCTATTTCCTTGGAGGAGTTGTTTAAGGTACACAGTAGTTGTATCTTAGATGCAGATTTTTGCAAGGATGATAGAACATGTACGAGTGATCTTTTGGTGGACAATTTTGACTCATTTTTCTATCATAGTGCAGTTAGTGAGACATAGAGTTTGCATATTATTCAGAGGTTACAAAGGCATCACGTGACCTATCAGATGAAGGTGAGTGATAGTGACATTTTTTTCATCTCTTGATCGTTATGATGCTATTCATCACATGTTAGCTACATCTAGTTGGGGTGCTCCTATATTAGATGAGTAGGGTGATAGTAATCTTTCCCTAGTAGAGGTTCATGTTCTTTGAGAGGTTGTTAGGATCTTGGAGCATAGTTACTCTCTGTTAATTGATGATAGAGATTATCTTCTAGAGTGGGGGCACACCTGTTATGAGATGTTGTTAGGGAAAGAAGAGGAGGTGGTTGAGTTCACTTGAGAGCTTGAGGTGACAGTGGAATCTCTTCAATATAATTAGTTGGCTCTTTAGGAGTCACAATCATAGTTGGATGAGGTTACCATGGAGTTAGAATGGGTACAGTCAACACCAATCCCAAACCCTATTCAGTTATATATTGTGGTTGGTGGTAAGTTTTCTTATATGGTTGAGGATGAGGGGCATGATGATGTGGTGAATACATTCATCCAAGATTTGAGTGTAATATGTACAAAGGAGGTGATAGCATCAGTGAAGATGGGATTTCATGATGATTTTCTTCCTTCTACTATATTGGAGTTCTTACTAGTAAGGAACATACTAGTTTGCTTTAAACCTAATACCAAGGTGCACAAGACAAAGACCAAGACTAAGGAATAGATAAAACCTATAATTAGTTGGGTTTATCCTAGCTATGGACCAACTTCAACATAATCAATATGACTCCCTTCACTTTAGGCTCTATAGGGCCAAGGTGGGAAAACCTTAGGGATTGATGACTACTTCAGTGGTATTCTTCTCCTTAAGAAAATCCCTTATAGCAAAAAGTGGTCAATGTTCTTCTATGATTCATCTATAACTTCCCTATCATATTAGCTAACTTCAATTGAGAAGATAATGCAAATAACTAACGACCAAAAAATTTAACTCTTCATTACATAAAATGGTAAATTGATTGTTTGAATTTTGTGTGTTCAAAAACCATATGAATCATCAATTTGCAACTTAAAAATTAGTGACCAATGTCTTATCCATTGTTATATAGATTGAAAATTAGCAACTCATAACTATTTAATAAACTTGTAACTAAGTCCATCAATAGTGAGCTCTGAATTTCATTCTTACCATATCCTTCTCATAAACCCCAAACCCTATCACTTACAGAAAGAAATTACTTAATTCCTTGAACTAACAACAATTAGTAAGAGATATATAATTCATTCAAATTGAATTAAACTAAAAGAAATTTGTTCATTTCAATCTCAAGATCATAGATATATAAAGAAAGAGACAAAACTCAAAGACACAATTGTGTAGGATTTTCCTTTTTGTATTGAATTCTCTTTGAAAAATGAATATAATATTGATAGGACTCAAAGTATAACTCAGAACTAGACAACTGATATTGGATATTCACTGTATTCTGAAGTATACAAAACTGATTACATTAATATAATTACAAAAAATTAGGTAGACTATAAAAAGGCATAAAACATGAAAATTCTACAGATTACCAACCACCACTCCTCATCTTGGGAATCCTTATATAGAGGATTGCAAAAAGCTTCAGATGAAAGGGCAGGTGTCAAAAACTATCTGATAAAAAGAAAAATGCAAGCACCTTTGAAAGATTGCATTAATACATTCTTTTGTAGTTGGAAAGTAGACATAAAAGTGGGTGCAAAAAGTTGATGACAATTATGGCAAGAGCCTTTTCTTTAAATATTTTTTCCGCTTCCATATCCTTCTATCTTCTCATAGCAACCTCCTTGTTATCTCTATCTAATCATCCTCCTAGGATGGTAGAGCCTTGATGTCAACTATTAATTCCCATATGATCAGTCACATCAGATTCTATCTATGGCCAAGTAGCATCCTTAAC